>CM060064.1:10453878-11653878 GCA_030533445.1 Cyprinodon diabolis
ATTTCATTAGTCTGTGTGTTCAGTACCGTCTCAGTTCATCTCTCTCAACTTGCCGTAGTTACTTTCGAGCGTAGTGGGCGATCTCGCAATCGCTAGTTTGTTGGCTCTGCGCTGCGGTAGCGCAAAGATGTCTGCCTCCATGGCTGCGAGACCCGCTCCTATGTAATTATAAATAACGAATTCTAAGGCAACGCAAATATTAAGGTTAAGAGGCTGAGCTCGTAGATGATGATAATAACATAGTTATGTATAATATATTACATTTCTGACTGTATATCCCTGTAATTATTACACACTGTAGCTTTAATTGTAGAAGCAACTTTGCTTAATGTCTGATGCCTAAGATAAATTCTGCTATGGAAATACTAAAGTATAAATCTATATACGTTTATGTATTATTGGAGACTGTGTTTTGTTCAGGATCTCTGTCCGAGAGACATTTAACTGCAATTTTATTAATTATTTAAACTGCTGCTATCAGACATATAAACACAGAGAGGATCCATCACACTCAACTTCTTGCTCACCCTATGATGGGGATGAAGTCTGGAGGAGAACTGATGGTTTCATCCTGTGAACCCCCTTTTATACCAAAAACGCTGCCAATACGCCACTAAACATTAGCTGTAAGTTAGAAACACATTCAGTGGTGGTCTGGAACACATCAAATATATCTGCATACGTTGATATGCACTGGAGATAAGTTCTTGATCAGTTACCCACTAGGTATTCATGGGTTTTGGATAAGCTAGACACCACGACTTATGAGTAACTTAAACTTAAGGTATGTCAACGATTAGATAACTTACCTGTAACTTATGGCCACCGTATAAGCATATGCTGGCATACGTCAATTTTGAGCATGCTCTCGACACACTTGTCGTATTCTGACGTGCGCCAGCGTACTTCTGTGTACTTCAGCGTGCTCATAACTTATACAAAACTTACCCATAACTTATCCTACGTATGCCTGCGTTTTTGGCAGATATTTTGTAAATCAGAGATACGCTGGAAATATTGGTGTGAAATGCACTTTGTTGTTTAAAATGCATTTTTTAAATCTAGAATTTTGAAAAGACTTTCCAAGCTTTCACAAAACTTGCTTTTGAAAAGGCTAAAAAAATTTGAACATAACCTCATTCCACCAAAAATAAAGTAAAGCTGTGTCCGCAGAGAACTTGATGACATTTCAAAGAAAAAGACCATGTTACAGATGTGTCCACGTGTGCTGGACTGTATGAAGAGAAGTGTGCACACATTTGTTCTCCACCCTTGAAACTTCAGCGAGATAGCAGCTGTGTCAATAGGCAAAAGAGCCAAAAAGTGCGGTCCTGTGTGCAGGGTTCTTGAGGAGCTCTAAGGTCGTCTCTCTGGTGAAACTGCCAACATCCAACGATCATAAACACCTCCCATACTGCACAAACATCTAAAGAAAAGCCAGAGCTGGTTGGATACAGATGGCAGAAACATGCTTATTATGTGAAGAAATTAGGATTTTATCCTTCATTGCCTCATATAGAATAATGGTGCACCTGCTTCAAGGAGGTCAAGGTAGTAGGAATGAAATACTGCATCATAAGAACACAGGATAGGACATTAGGGTTATTTAGAAAAGCAGTACTAATAATACATGGACAAATCCAGCTATGGGCTGATTAGACATGTCAGGAATTCATTGCAGGTTTGACTAACACAAAGCCATAAATAAGCTTTATTTCATTTATTCGCTTACAATAGTTCTGAAATATCAAAGTTCATGATCGTTAAATCAAACAATCATTAGACAGTATAACTTTACAATCTTGCCATGCTCTTACAGCCTGGGAAAGAAGTTAGGTTACAAAGTGGAGTGAGGGTGCCTTTTTGAGATCTGTACTTGTCAACATTTAGATTAACTACATGGACAAATTGGCAATCTTTCAACAGTAACTCTTATGCTATGTTCAGACCACAAGCACTGGAAGCAGAAAAAACGTGTGTTGCTTCATTTTTGATGCTTGTACAATTTCAGTTCTGATGTGCAGCTGAAGCATCTTTGCTGCTGTAGCTGCGAGGTTGAAAACTGTATCTGATGCGTGTTGGGCAGAGCTACCATATCCTTTCTTTGCCTGTAACAATGGCAGATTACATCCAGAGAGTTGCTTGGCTTATTTTAATGAATAATGCTACGTTCAGACCGCAAGCACTGGAAGCAGCATAAAAAGCATCCACTGCTTCATTTTTGATGCTTGTTCACATTAAGGTCAGACGTCCAGTAAAGTGAGTCCAGATGTGTCTGATGCTTCTGCTGTTCCTGTGTTCAATGGCAGAGAGCGGCTTTGCTATGTTTTCTGTGATCAGCGGGTAAAAAGTAGTTTTAATAGGTTTTTTACAACCCAGTCTCATGGGAAAATGTACCCCCACTACGTTGGTCCACACTGCAAAACGTAATGGAGGTACATTAATGGCCATTTTTTTGTGGTACTGTTACATTTCTTCTGCCTATACGCTTTCTATTGTTTTACGTCCTAGTCACGTGACCTTCAAGATTCCAGCTGGGACAAGAAAAAAATATATATAGATGGCCGACATTCGCTCATTTTTTTGTGGAAAGATTAATAACTTGAGTTTGTTTTTGCATTAAAATTAGTTTTGATTACATTTCTAGTGAGAAATGTATAGTTTGTTGCCAGAATATTTACTCAGGGAATGTACATATTCACTTGCTTGTTCGTTTCTTGCAAAGATTTTTCAAGATAATGTGAAACTGTAACGTTTTGATATAAACATGGCCGAGATTTCTCTAACTTTTAGTGGAAAATCAATAATTTCAATTTCAAAAGTTTCTGCATTTAAATGGGTTTTGATTACATTTATAGCGAGAAGTGTAGGGTTTATTTACATAATATTTACTTAGTGAACATACATAATCACCCGCTTGCTAGTTTTTGCTACGGTTTTTCGGATCTCGTCAGGATTCTGTGAAATTGCAACGTTTTGGCTGCTACCCATCGCCTAGCATTTAGCTGCCGCCCCGATTCAACATTGAATTCTTTGTGATTTAACTCCATCTGACGGATCAAACCCTCGCCACTGCGTGCGTTGCGTCTGAGGTTGATTTTCAGATCAATGCATTACGTCGTGGCGTACGGGAGAAAATAATGTTGACAAAGTGATCATGGGTTAAGGTCGGATGTGTTTTATTTGGAAATCTACCGGATCCTTTGTGCATTTAACTTCCTGTTTGGTGCGATCTCATTGATGGGTTTTGACCAAAGAGGAACTCAAAAAAAAAAAAAAACAATTTAAATATACAACCAGCATATCTGGAATCAATGACAGAGAGCGACTGGGACCAGAAGTTTATTAATTTCTCCCCATTGATTTCCATTCAAAATGTTTTCGCTCCCACCGGGCTCTAGGGAAGGGCCGTGCATACCGCCACCTACTGTTCATGAGTGTGTAGCAACATTGTTTTACATCTATTAAATTCTATTTTTTAATTTTGTATTCTGAAGATAAATAAATAATGCTTTCCTTAATCTATAAATATCTTTTATATTTCCTTTATTTCCCAATAATCCTTTAAGACTCCATTCTTGGCCTGTCCTTTCAACTCTTTTCAATTTCTTCCTTTCAGGTTCATATGTTTTACAATTCATCAATACGTGTTCTACATTTTCTATCTCTCCACATCCTTCACATTTATCATTATTTTTCCTCCCTATTAAGTATAAATTGTCATTTAAATAAGTATGAACTACTCTTAATCTGATCATTATTATTTCTTCCCTTCGGTTTCTCTCATTAATATTTCTATTTAATACTGACTTTTGTACTTTATATAACCTTCTTCCTTTTTTTATCTTCATTCCACCTTTTTTGCCATTTTTCCAATTTCTTTCCTCTTAATAAATGATTTTCCTTCCCCTTTCCCTAAAGGAATTGTAATTGTTATTGCCTCCTCTAATTGCTAATTTGTCTACTACTACCCCACTACTACCCGTACTGGGGGTACATTTTCCCATGAGACTGAGTTGTGCCATCATTTGGAATATCCCACTTTGACCTTTTAAGGCTGGCATATTGACCAAAAGCTGACACCAAAAATAAAGCAATCGATTATTTACAACATTATGCTACATTTAATGAAGACTAATACAGATTTTACTCTCTTAGGGGAGAGTTTGTATCGGCAGTCATCTGGGAATCTTTTATGTATTTACTGGTAAAGAACAACCTCTCAACCCATTTAATGTAAATGTTGCGTCGAACCAGAGTTATTTGAAGAGCATAGATGCATAAATATGTGCATAGCTTTAACAAGGGCCTCATGTTATTCTCTTTTGGAGAATATAGACATTGTGGGCATTCATTTCCCTGATAAGCTGGTGAAGATTCTTAGACATCCAGGTCATAATCATTCCAAAAAAACAAAAAAAAAAACAACAAACTTTGGACTTTGTTTTTCGAGTTTGAAGACTTCCCATTCAGGACGTTTTTCAATTCAAAATTACAGTAGCCCAACAAATCCTTGTTTTGGCTTAGAAAATATGCAAATTGAACCTGATGCGTGATCCCAATAGCTTGACTCTGAACCGAATTTGATCCCTATTACTTTTTGGCCACATGCACATTATTGTACTGCCTGGTCAACCCTAAGAAAATGTTCTGGAACTGCCACTGAACTGACACCCAATGCATGGAGGGTACCCCAAAAAGGGCCATTGTTAGAGAAACTGGGTGCCTACAAAGTGCTGTTTTCAAGCTAATTAATGGAAAGTTAGGTGGAAGGAAAAGTAGACAAATAACAATTACAATTCCTTTAGGGAAAGGGGACGGAAAATCATTTATTAAGAGGAAAGAAATTGAAAAATGGCAAAAAAGGTGGAATGAAGATAAAAAAGGAAGAAGGTTATATAAAGTACAAAACTTAGTATTAAATAGAAATATTAATGAGAGAAACCGAAGGGAAGAAATAATAATGATCAGATTAAGAGTAGGTCATACTTATTTAAATGACAATTTATACTTAATAGGGAGGAAAAATAATGATAAATGTGAAGGATGTGGAGAGATAGAAAATGTAGAACACGTATTGATGAACTGTAAAACATATGAACCTGAAAGGAAGAAATTGAAAAGAGTTGAAAGGACAGGCCAAGAATGGAGTCTTAAAGGATTATTGGGAAATAAAGGAAATATAAAAGATATTTATAGATTAAGGAAAGCATTATTTATCTTCAGAATACAAAATTAAAAAATAGAATTTAATAGATGTAAAACAATGTTGCTACACACTCATGAACAGTAGGTGGCGGTATGCACGGCCCTTCCCTAGAGCCCGGTGGGAGCGAAAACATTTTGAATGGAAATCAATGGGGAGAAATTAATAAACTTCTGGTCCCAGTCGCTCTCTGTCATTGATTCCAGATATGCTGGTTGTGTATTTAAATTGTTTTGTTTTTTTTGAGTTCCTCTTTGGTCAAAACCCATCAATGAGATCGCACCAAACAGGAAGTTAAATGTACAAAGGATCCGGTAGATTTCCAAATAAAACACATCCGATCTTAACCCATGATCACTTTGTCAACATTATTTTCTCCCGTACGCCACGACGTAATGCATTGATCTGAAAATCAACCTCAGACGCAACGCACGCAGTGGCGAGGGTTTGATCCGTCAGATGGAGTTAAATCACAAAGAATTCAATGTTGAATCGGGGCGGCAGCTAAATGCTAGGCGATGGGTAGCAGCCAAAACGTTGCAATTTCACAGAATCCTGACGAGATCCGAAAAACCGTAGCAAAAACTAGCAAGCGGGTGATTATGTATGTTCACAAAGTAAATATTATGTAAATAAACCCTACACTTCTCGCTATAAATGTAATCAAAACCCATTTAAATGCAGAAACTGTTTGAAATTGATTTTCCCACTAAAAGTTAGAGAAATCTCGGCCATGTTTATATCAAAACGTTACAGTTTCACATTATCTTGAAAAATCTTTGCAAGAAACGAACAAGCAAGTGAATATGTACATTCCCTGAGTAAATATTCTGGCAACAAACTATACATTTCTCACTAGAAATGTAATCAAAACTTATTTTAATGCAAAAACAAACTCAAGTTATTAATGTTTCCACAAAAAAATGAGCGAATGTCGGCCATCTATATATATTTTTTTCTTGTCCCAGCTGGAATCTTGAAGGTCACGTGACTAGGACGTAAAACAATAGAAAGCGTATAGGCAGAAGAAATGTAACAGTACCACAAAAAAATGGTCATTAATGTACCTCCACTACGTTTTGCAGTGTGGACCAAAGTAGTGGGGGTACATTTTCCCATGAGACTGGGTTGGTTTTTTAAGTGAGAAAGTGGCCTGAAAACTTCCTTTATGCAGTCAGTTTATCAAGATTACGCCCTTCAAATATAATTTCGCTGTCGGAGCAACTCAGATCCCTGTACACTGGCGGTGCTCTGTCTCTGGAAATCCTGTTCAACAGCAGCCTCTGGCCTGGTCGCCTATTTGTGGTTTTCTGCTACCGTTCGCGGCAGCTGGAAGGTGTTTTTCACGTACTTAATCCAAGCTGCAGGCACCAGAATAATAAACTCGAACATATTTTGCTGGCAGGTTTCAGCATTTTAAGTTAATTTAGGCGTTAACTGTTTCAGAGGGGTGATCATAGCGCTCTGCATCAGCAGTGCTGTCTGTCTCCCTGCCAGCTCCCAGATAAGCTTCTCTGATTGGTTGATGTGGCAGGGCAGCAAAAGTTCAATTTTTCCAACTCCAGCAGCTGCTGCTTTTCCAATACGTCGCGTGCGTCAAATGCTCAAAAGCTCATGACGCGCTGCTTCAACTACTCAGATGCGCTGCTCCTGCTGATCAAAGCATGCTGAAGGACATTTGCCTGCGCCCTGATGCTCGTTAACCATTGACTTTGCATGTAAACTAGCTGCCTCTGCTGCCTCTAGTGCTTGCAGGCTGAACGTAAGGTTGGGAGAAAATCAAAGATGTTTGAAATTCAGTCAGCCATTGTAAGATTGCATCAGAGAGTGGGGACAGTGTGAGAACATTCATCGTGAGCTGTGAACTTTTAAACCCTGTGGTTTCGTCGCACAGCTGCATGCAACAATTGAAAATAATGCACAGTGTATGCCCGGCTTAAAGCAGTCATGGGGAACAATGGTCCTCAAAGGCTCCAGATTCTTTTAGTTTGCCATGCAGTCTTGCTCTGACCCCAAATATGAAGGTTTGAACAGTGACTCATTAATTAGAATACAGTGTGTTGGTCCAGAGAAATGAGGTATCCTTGCAGGATGAGGTTCAAGGTTCCACATCGCTGTGCTAAAAGTACCCAAATAAAGAATCAAAATTCTCAGTTTTAGTGCAGGGTTAATCAGTCTTCATCTGGTGGCTTTGCTGAATCATTTACCTTATTCGGCAAGCATAGCTTGGTGAACAGTAGCATGTGCAGCTTTAGCAGCTTTAGCAGCTTTAGCTCTGACATGTTTTCTGTTTAAATTATCTATCAAGCTGAAGCAGCTTCTGTGACTAAATAATTTTTTTATAATTACAGATCATTTTGCTGTGGTCGATAGTCTGTCCTCATTCTTTTTGAAGTAAAATTTTCCATGAATTTCTTCTTTCTTCTTTTTTTTCTCCTGGTGTGGGCATTTGGCAAACAGCTTTATCTGTACAACCGCCACCCCCTGCCTACAGTAGGTAATTCAGTGGCCCCAAAATATAAAGCTTACACATTGAATTTGCACTCTGAATTACTCTCAACTATTCTTCATAATGGATTTATTTGGAGTGTAATTAATAAATCGCATTAAACTCAAAGTCTTACAAAAAATTTAAGTGGATCCCGTGGAGTTTCAGAATTAAACACTACATGCACAGACTGTGGATTGTATTTTACTCTAACACAATAAAAACTCAACATTATCTGCAGGGCCAGCCCAGAGGCACCGTAGAATCTGATTTTATAAGACATCATAGACCATGAAATGTTTATGATTGGGGGTTGAAACACACACCAATTTACATTACATGACTCATAGCACCAGAAAGGAAAAGTGCTGAAAGGTGGGGAGACCAGATTAAGAGCAGGCATGTGAGACACCAGTCATATTGGCCATATAACCCCTTTATGTATACTTTATATACATTTTACTATATTTATACCACGAATGATGAAGACATTCTTGCTTGATCCGAGTTCAAGAGGCACTGAAACGCTCCCAGTGGGATAGAAGTTTTGGCAGAATCCATGATTCTTACGCTTTCAGTGGAACCCCGGAGTAACATAATAGTTCTTCAGTCTTTTTTGTTTTCATCAGCCTTCATTATTTTTGCCAGCAGATCAGTGGCATCAATAATTGTGACAGATTGATGCCCACTGACCCACTGTCAAAATATGTTGCCCAAACAGTAGAGCCTAGATTATTGTCCTGGAAATGAAAGACACCCTGAGCAGCTTCAGGTTTTAGTTTGTTCCTCAAATGGACCAATAGATTGTCGGACTCAGAAGTCTTGTGCTCTACAAAATCTCCAAAACCGGTGTTCTGTCAGAAGAGCAAACCAAGTCAGTCCAGCATACCCATAGTCAATACCCATTTATCCCTTTATCTTCTCCCATTTATTCCTTTAGTTTATCCCTTTAGTTTTGTACAAAAAATAGACTTTAAACTACCTCAATGGGCGTGTATCCCTTTAGTCATGTACAAAAAATGATTTAATTACTTACTTTTTGGGTTTTTTTGAATTTTAAATTGTTTTTTTTGTACAAGAATAAAGGGATACACGCCCGTCAAGGCACTTTAAAGTCTATTTTTTGTACAAAACTAAACAGATACACCCCATTCTGTTGTCTTGTCATTGCGTATTGACTATGGGTATGGTGGTATGATGGGGTATGCTCATCTGACAGAACACCGGCTCATCGACTGCCTCTTCTCTCCTTACTATAGCTAGAGTCACATGGCGAATGGGCTCGAAAGCATAAGCAATGATATTCGGTGGTACTTCAGCTTCGTGTTTGATCATACCAAATGTCTTAAGTATTACTATTGTATTCAACTGGCAGCTGCAGAACCAAACAATGTAAACCAAAGGAACCAAACCAAACAAAATGTAAAATAATGCTATATATATTTTTTTTATATTTTTGACATTTGTAATATAAATATTTATAATCTCATAAATTAAACTATTTTAGTCGACTGTTTCTATTCCACTTTAAGAAAACCATCAAAGATGCTAAAAACAGAGGGTTTTGGCAGCAAGCCCCCTGCAGTGGAGAGTGTTTTTTATGTATTTACATTCTGTTGTGTGTCCTGGGAACAGTTTTCTACACCATAATGAGGTGGAGGAGCGACCTTCTCGCTGTTATTCCTGGCAGAGACGCATCCGTTGTAAGAGTGTGCCACTCTCGCAAGCCCCCACCCTCATCATTTTCCCACTCAGTAGCCCAGTGCAAATAATAAACAAGATGGAATACATCATTCCCACGCTTTTTTTTTTTTTTTTTTTTAGATCCAAGAGCCAAGAGCAGGTCTGCCAAAGGTAACACACAGCAATCTTAGGTAATGATCAGCAAATATGTATAAAGTTTCATAGAGCATGACTTCACATAATTGTTTAGATCAGGCAGACAGGCTTAGCTGCAGTGCTGCTGCAACATGGTGCACACACACACTTGTTGTTGCTGGAGAGTCAAAAGAAGCACTTCTGTTTTATTTCATATGTTGTTGTAACTTATTTGATGTTATTTGTGCTATTTATGACTACCGGTCATAAATAGCACAATTTTAACAGAGGCTTTATGAAACGCTCATAAATTTTTATTCTGAAAAAATTTGCAAGATTTTCCATTCATTTGCACAGGACAGCATCACCCCCCGTTCCACCCAGACACTGCACATGCCACACACACACAGAGGTGTACACACAAAGAGTTGGTGTTGAAACGGGATATGTGGCTCACCTGCCAGGGTGCCGTTCCAACCAAGGGCAGCGCTAACTTTTAAAAGATGAAAAATAGTCTGTTGCACCCCAAACTTTGTTTCATTGTAGCTAAAGTACAAAAACAGAATGTTCCGTGCAGGAGGCAAATGGAAGGGATGTTTGCATCTTAAATGAAAATTATTATTTGCCCTTAAAGTAATATTTTACCTGCATGAGAAGTTAAAGTAGGCTCAAAACACAATATGAATCTTTAACTGTATTTGTGAACAGCGAAATAGAAGGTAACATGCAGAAAAAGGAGAGGCTCGCCCAGGGCACCGTACATGCAAGAAACGCCACTGCACACATGTAACGCAATGCAGCTTGGCTAAAATTGATGAAAGTTGTTTGCTGATTAGAAAGAATGAAGGAAACTTCCAGGTCTACCTACAGCACAGTTAGGGTGCAGAGGGAGAACCGGGGAGGTCTCTGTGCTACAATGCAAAAAAACGAAATACAATCCAGACATTGTTTACCCTGCTCCTGATGTAAAGGCCACTTACTGTCGTGTCCAATGCCTAACCCTTAATTTGCTGCTCCTGCCTTTGAAGTGTGTGCACATTTCTGTTTCCTGACACACTACCTTATGCTCCGTCTCCCTCCACCCTGAGCTGTAGCAGTTGATATTGCAACTGGATAGGCCATGTTTCCATGTGGGGGCTCTTTTCAGGACTGCCCTGATGATAAAAAACACAAGTTGGAAAAAAAGGGGGGGTTGGAGGGAGTAGCGTAGGGCGCACAGATCCTCATAGAGGCCCCAGCCCCGTCCCAGACAACGCTGCAGGGGATTAGAGCACACCCTGGCAGCAGAATGGTTTCACTTAAGAATTTCAGTAATCACTTTTAGGAGTGTAATATATAGCTGACCTTCGGCAGCGCCACACGACCCCCCGCTCCCTGAGCTATTTGATCAAAGGAAGCGGCGGTGACTGTGCAAACAGGCGCTATCAGTGGACTCCAATGGATTTACAACCTGCTTCTTCTCTCTTGTCTCCCCTGAGTCGTGTGCTGATACACGCGGAAAAACCAGTTTCATCTTACAGAACTCATTTTTCTTCCTCCCTCCCGTACTAATTTACGGGCCAGATTGTGACATTAAGGAACTTAAAGAAGGTGAAGGAGGACGAAAGAGAAAGGGAGAGGGGGGTGTGTGTGTTGGCGGGGGGCATAAGAGGCCTCTGGGAGGGGAGCAGACAGCAGCTCAGAGCATCTTGAGGTTCCTCACACATTGCCCTGCTGACTGTGCCCAGCATCATCGTGGGAAAAGCTTAGTCGCGGCTTCTTTCTTTGCTTGAGCAGCCAGACACTGTGGCCTGGGTGCTGCAGCAATAACGGCAAGAGAAGAGGCCAAAAGGCCGACCCAGTAGGGTTTATATGGGGCCTTAAATCACTGGAGCCTCCGACAAAGAACGAAAGAAGAGAAAGTATCAGTATCATAGCAACTATTAATAACCTGGTTCTTTGGCGGAATATTTTAGTGTTTTTCAACTACATTGCATTGTTTTCATAACAACTGATATAATACAGGGATACATGTAACAAGACCCTCTAATGTAGCTCATGCTCGCCAGGTATGACATTTTAATGGGCTTTTTTTATGGCTAAAAGTGACACAGCTGCTCTATCAGCTATAAACAGGTAACAGCTGATAACAGGCCTGAGTGAAAGGAGAGCAATGTCAACATGTTGACCTTTAACTGGGAGCAATATCCCAGCTGGTTCATTCCACAGAAACCCGGACATAAAACATTGGTGAATTTTTCTACTTTTTGCTAATGTTTCATAAAAAGTTGTCTTTTTTTCAGAATAGTTTTCAGCATAAGTGCATTCAGAACCTGTGGTCAGCAGATCAGGAAGTACCACCTGCAGCCAGCTGAGGGAGTCAAAGCACAGATGACAGCTGTGTCTGTAGAGAGAGAAAGAGAGAGAGCTCTGCATGAGGAGATATGGGTCATTTCATTCTGGCAAATATCCCACATAAGTAAAGGTTTAGAGCTTTAACTGAACCCACTGTATGAGATGATTATGAATAATAAAAAAAGAAAAAAACTTTTGATGATCATATCTTTTATATAAAGTCATGTCAGTCAAAATGAATTGCGATTCTGTGTTTTACTCTTGTTTTCTGAAACTTTTCTTGTTTTTGGCTCATTACAAAAAACGTTGCCTTTGAGATTTCACTAAGCAGGTCTAAACATGGTTTTAAAGTCTCGCCACAAATTTTTAACTTGATTTATGTAACTCTAACCTTAAGATTAAAAAAAGCAAAAATGTGATAATTTACCTCCCACTTCACAATCATGTGTTATCTTCCATTGGTTTATTTGGCACATTTTGTGCATTCCTTTATTGTGTAATGTTATATACCTCTAAGCAAGGTTAACATGGAACGTCAGAATCTATTAGTTTAGCAACATGATTACTGCAGGAAATCTTCTCCTTTTATAAGTGTTAAACCAGAGTAATCACAACTGTTGTGTGCCAGTATGATGGAGGAAGGAAGCCAAACAAAAACTGTGTGGAATTTGAAAGACTGACATTCCTTTTTGCTAATAAGAGGTCCATAGCGAATACGCCTCAGCTTCATTTTCCTGTAAAATTGGCAAAGCTTTAAGTTACACGAAGACATGAAAGTTTTTAAACGTTAAAAAAAGATCTGAATCAAGCCTGGTAGTTATGTAACAGGTGTGTTTATTAAGATGTGATGAGGAGGAAATGCTGGAATTTTTTTCCCAGAAATTATTCCCCTTTCTCGCTATCAGCTGATAAAGTCTGTTGTTCAAATAGTCAACAAAACCAAGGGGTGAACCTGGCTCTGCGGCTCTTGAACCCGGGAGCATTTTTTATACTGTTGTGATCATATTGATAAGTGTGAGATCTGAAGGCTTGCCATTTCATTACCATAATACATCTGGCTGCTGATCCAAAGTGCTGTTAAGTCAGTTACAGTAAGAAATAATAAGTTATTGCTTTGCTGGAAAAGGACCGGACTGCCTTATTAGTTTCTCGTTCAGCGCCAGCTCCGTTCAACATATGGCTAACACTTGCTGTTAGGAGAACTCTCTTGACCCTTATGATTATTGCTAATTTTGGGGAGAAGAGAGTGCAGCTTGCTGGGTGGGCAAATGAGCTATCGGCCTTAAAAATGATTAACAGCGTGTCTATTATGATTAGCATCAACTCATTAAAGGCCCTCTCCACCGGCCTTGTGTTTTAATCATCATTCAGCACCGTCTCTTTCACCCACTTCCTGCATCGGCCAATACGTGGAGGTGTTTGTGTGTTTGAATGGCTGTGGTTGTGTGAATCAGCTGAGGCTCACGTGTCTGGCCTCGGCTTGCTCCCTGCGACCCAGCGGGGGCTCACCAACCAGCTGCAGAGCACCCACCAAACATTCCTGCTTTATTCCTGAGCTCCCCTCCCAGTGTCCGACCGGTCAGAGCAAAATGTGTACCAGCTGCAACCCTTTTATGAAAATGGGACTCTCTGCACACTTTTAATGGCCTTATTGAAATGCTAGCTTCCTCATTTGCGTGGTGCGCAGGTGTTCCGCTGCAAAAGGACATAACAGGGCAACACTCACAGCTTAATATATAAGCTTGTTCTCACCTAACGGGTTCATTAGATACTCAGATACATTATCAGGGAGATGTATTAACTATTCATGATTGGGTTGAAAAGAAATACACTGCTGTCATGTTTCTTTATCTCTAGATCAGGGGTGTCAAACCGGTTCCAGAAAGGGCCGTGTGGCTGCAGGTTTTCTTTCCAACAAAGCAATAGCACACCAGACTCCAGTCATCTCATCAAGTCATCATGTTAAGACTAGACTCACTTGATGAGGTGACTTGAGTCTGGTGTGCTATTGCTTGGTTTGAAAGAAAACCTGCAGCCACACGGCCCTTTCTGGAACCAGTTTTGACATCCCTGCTCTAGATAATATAGCCTGGATCCTCAGGGTTCCCATTCTCTTCCTTTGACCTATATCAGGGCTGTTAAACTAATTTTTATGTCAGGTTACTTTATGATTTTCAACTCTTTAAAACGGCTGGTTCCTTTGATTTCATCATTTCATGAACAAAGACCACAATGGTCTATAATAACATAATCACAGTTTTTTTTTTTTTTTTGCAGATTTTAGCTACTTTGTGCACTTTTAAAAACTATATCTGTCTATTTTATAATCTTTTTAGGCTTGAGGGCGTGCTAAGTTGCTTTGCCAGGCTGCATTGATTTCGACACATGATCTAGATCAAGTTTCAAAGACAATCACATCATCTAGCAAGTATATTTATAATACTTAAATACATTTCCATAACAAACTTAAACTTTAATGTATTTCATTGAATTTCTTTGTGGTAGACCGACATAAATAGGGTATACATACTAGGTGGAAAGGTCTACAAATGTTTTCTGAAATAAAAATAAGATAAGTTTGTTTTCGGCCCCCTTAAAGCTACAGTGTGTAATTTTTAGCGACATCTAACGTCCAGACTGCAGACAGCAGCAACATGAACATCTCTCCCCCAACGCTTCCCCCCCCCAACAGTACGGCGAGCGTTACGGGACAAAATGTCTTCCACGACGTCTGCATCACCTACCTTCTCAAGTGATGAGGTTTGTTTACATAGATAATTTTACAGATAGTATTCTCAGGCATAATACTGCCATCTATTGTTCAGTACCGTCTAAGTTCATCTCTCTCAACTTGCCGTAGTTACTTTCGAGCGTAATGGGCGATCTCCCAATCGCTAGTTTGTTGGCTCTGTGCTGCCGTAGCGCAAAGATGTCTGCCTCCATGGCTGCGAGACCCGCTCCTACAGTGGGCACTGGTTGGAAATGGACGGTTTCCTGCGTGATTCCTGTGTGATTCCTGCATGAATCACGATATATTTCCTGAGGCCAGTTTTTTTATTTCAAAAAGAACTGCAATGTACCCGGACAACCACCAGGCGGCACTTGGGAACTTTTTTTTCTCCTCCTTAATCCAGGCTGTTAAGATGCTGTCTTTAAAGCAGGTTTATTGGAGATCTTGGCGTGATATTGTGCTATTTTATGATGTTTTTGATTAAAATAAAGTTAATGAATTAATTTAACATAGTGACTGCATTATCTTATTTCATGAAAATTGTTGCATACTGTATGGGCGCAGTTATAGATACACCCTGCGATCTTATCTGAGAACTGTTTATTTCTATTTATCTGCATCTCTATTATTTAATGAAAAATGATTATAATTAATCTTTTGGCAAAACAAATAACTGAATCAATAAAGGTCCGTGGATCATCCGTCCATTCGGGAGGGAGGGGGGTTCATGCAACGTGATTCCATCACCGGTATTCAATCAGCTCACTGACTTGCGCGTTGATCAATGCCATCTCTGACAACAGCATTGAAACACCACTATTTATCAAGACGCCTGGCTGCAGCACCGCAGCTGTCAGACCAGTTCCGCTTTCCAGTAGTGACGTTATTGTTTTTATCAAGTAGCGACGTAGCGTCCACAAACGCTACAAAATCCAGGGCATAACTAAGTAATGAAACCAGGTTTTCTATTTTTGAAACAACAATCGGAGTTATTTGCTGGACATTCATGCATGAGCCTCTATTCTGCCTCTCCTGTCTGTGTCTACGAAACATGCGCATGCGCACTGTAGTGGAACTCAAAGAATGACACCCGCAGACACACAGCCACACACACAGGATGGAGGAGCAGACAGGAGCAGAGCGCCTTATCTTCAGAGATTTTGAAACTTGTTGAATCCTCTGATAAAAAGTACGTGTTCAGATGTTTTAAGGCTTATTTGCATGTAATTTGTATTTGTATGTAATTATAAATAACGAATTCTAAGGCAACGCAAATATTAAGGTTAAGAGGCTGAGCTCGTAGATGATGATAAATAACATAGTTATGTATAATATATTACATTTCTGACTGTATATCCCTGTAATTATTACACACTGTAGCTTTAAGTCAATAATGATTCATCTTTTGCCACAGTAATTACTGCCTCTGATTATTAATTGGATTTAGATCTGAACTTTGACAAGGCCATTTTTCCATGGTTGACCTCATTTATAACTGTTTTGTTGGGTTGTTGTCCTGCAGGGATGTAAAGTTGTATAAATTTCTCAATGGTTTTATAGCATCTGCCATTTCCTCCTCCAGAGTTACATTTAATTTACAGTTAAAATCAACATTTTTCATACCGCTGGCAGCAAACAAGACAATAAAAAAAGTTATGAGTTCTTTGAGATATCAAACGCCTTTGCCAACATTACAGAAATCAAATCCTTATAACTGCTGCCCAGCTTTTTGCATGTTTACTGGTATAGATGATATATCTTTAAAGATTGACCCCAGGTCTTTCAGGCTAGACAGCCTCCTATCTATAAATGTTAACTCTTAGCTTCCCTCACAGAGTATGTTTTCAGGGCCCTGGCTGGGGCATTCCTAAATGCCCATATTATCTCTATCAGTAAGAAACCTGTTTGTCATATTTAAACATTAAGCCAAACCTAAATATGTTAGTGTCATGATCTTGGCACTGACGGCTGGCTTAATTGCTCATTTCATTGTCCTGTCTAACTCTGCCCGGTTACTGCTTATCTGATCCACCTTCTCCTGCCTCTGTTTAAGCTGCTTGGTGCCAGCCATCAGTGCCAGATTGTTCTTGAGCCTTTAGTGTTTAGAGTTTTTCAGCATTGCTAACAGTATTCTGATTGCCTGATCCTGTTCTAGGCTTCCACGTCTGGAAATATCTGGCAGTGTTTGCTGCGTCTCATCAGCCGAACGGCTGGAATCATCCTCGTTCTCTGGGCACGGACTCAACTGTCAAACCAGGTTAGTGACTCACATGTTCATAATCATCCTCTGTCAGATTATCATGGTCACTTACCTGTTTTTCTCTCCTGTAGAGGTTCCTGCCTTAGGCGCACTAGCCACAGCCACTGCAGATCTGCAGAACCCTTGTTTCTTTAATGAACGCTTTTAAAGTTATCCCACTCTCTGTCTGGCCTGAATACTGGGTCCCTCTGTTCTGAGTGATTACAGTTAGGGATGTGAATAAGGTTTGGAATGGACAGTAGCTTAGTCTATTCTCAGTGGTGATTAGCTTATCTCTCCCCGTTGAATTAAAGTTAGGTTAAAAGCATGATATGCCCATGACTGTGTTTCTTGATAGGGATACTGGTTCCCAGGTCATATGTCATATGTTTCTTTGCCTTTCTTAAATTAGACAGAGTTGTACTCTTATTACAATTATTCAAATATTTTCACTGGATTTGAAGTGTTATCAAAATAAAAGAAAATGCCACAAATTCTACCACACCTTGAGATTTAGTTTGGGAAAAAAAATTAAAAAGCAATACAACCTTTTTTTTCCACTTTACAATTATGCACTGCCAGGAGTGGAGCTAAGGGGTGGTCTGGGGTGGACATGGCCAGTGCTACCGAGTGTTTATTTGTTCTTATGACATGATATACCAACGCCAGCTCAAGATGTTCTTCTCTAAACCAGGGGGAGGCAGCTATGGCTGAAACAATTAATCGGATTAATCAATCATTGAAATAATCGTCAACTCATTTAGTAATCAATTAATCGTTAACTAGAGTATAGAGATTGTAAAACATGTCTTGATTTGTAAAACATTTTGCATTTAAAATAAAAAACATTTTTCGTCTGTCAGTATGCTCTACCCAGAACTCCTCAAGTGGGAAAGTTTTAGTTTCACCTGGTTTAATTTTGTTAAAAATCTTCTTTAAGGAATTGATGACTATCTTATTATTATTGAAAAATTGGAAAAATAATCATCCGATTAATTGATTTGCAAAATAGTCGTTAGTTACAGCCCCAGAGGCAGCAGCGATACTTTCAGATGAAATATCCTACTTATTAATTACTTATTACTAATTTATATGGCAATTGTTTGTAGCTATATTAACCATTAACTTACAACAAACAGCAAACTGGCTATCTAGGATTTCTATGTAGTTAGATAACAACAGCTCAACCAATTTAGTGGGTATGATTAATTAAATATGATTAATGTGTATGTCATGATTCATTCAGGCAGCCCAGATGAACAAAAATGTTTATTTATTATCAAGGGCTTCAAAAAAAATGTTATCTGTTCTCAGTGATTTATTAAAAAAATATTTCTGTTGGTACAGTGTATTTTGACCCTGCATTGGTTTTGTAACTGTCAGTTTTCAGCCACCCTTCAGTGCACAATGGCCTCTGCCTCCCCACTCCTTTGGAAATGTTCTGGCCACTGTGCACTGCCTTGTGATAGTCTATCTAAAAAATATCCAGATAAAATTTGTTTATGGCTGCAAGGTGACAAACAGTTCAAGGCGTATTAAAACATAGTAAATCACTGCCTATTCTTTAGAGAAACAGCTGGAAGGAGCATTGAAATTATATGCTGCCACATCATTTAATGCCCTCTGAATGCTGTTCTTTCTTTTTGGTTCTTCTTTCTCAACTCGGAAGCTATTAACCCATTTCCCTCAAACCTGTTTACTCCAAAACATGCCCATACTCTCAATCAACAGCATAACAGAAAATATAACGAAGAGCTTTTCCTGTGATGCCTTGTGTTCTTTGTAATATAAGCATTTGCTGGAGTTTCACCGCCTATTTTTCTTACAGGAACTCTTCTCCATAGACTTACTGGATTTCAAAACATCTCAGATTGCAATATGACCCACACACACACACACACCCTCCTTTCCACAAAGGCATTAAACTGCTCTTTAAAAGGATATATTTGCTTAACTTAAAGTATGTCACCAGCTGATTGATGGTTAAATTATAGATTTTCTATCGCTCCATCACCATCATCATCCTCATCATTGCACTCTGGGGACAGAAACCAGCACAAACTGAGATGTGCTGAAGACCAAAGGGTCTACATGCACTTTTTTGAAGCACTCAGCCACAGTGAGAAGGACACACCCTTCCCTGCAGACTGCCGTCACAGCACTCCAAATCCAGCTGTCAAAACTGAGATACTTCCAACACAACAATAGTAAGATACCTTTGGGGGGACCAGGGTGAGGACACATTTTTACACCTCAGTTACTTTGGCTTCATATTCCCCTGCTTTTCTTCTTTCCTCCCCTTTCTGTCACCTGTACCGTTCCTCTCCTTCCAAGCCCCCAATGAGCCGTCTCCCCACCCATCTCACTGCTGCAGGCACGGACCACTGTTGTCTTGCTTCAGCTTTCATAAGAGCTCCGGGAAGACCTCCCTCAACCTCACGCCTCAACTGTGAGTCAACATGTCCAGGAGGAATAATAACACCAAAATCCTCCAAATCAGGTCATGTCAAATTAAGAGAGGTATTTCAGAAGGCCACCCAAGTCTTAGGAGAGGTCAGTTGAAAGCTTGCTTGGGGCCATATTTGCATGAGAAAATACACTTGAACTACATTTAAAAAGAAAGGCTGAAAGCATGCTAGAATCTCTGAGGGGCTTTAGCTTTGTTTCCATGAAGGTGTAAACATGGGGGAGAGCCTGTTGGCGCGCAAACACTGGCAAGTCAAAACTCTTGATGCAATTGGAGCAAACACGCGTTTCTCAGTTGGACTGACAGTAACAATATTTTTGCAGCATTTGGTTTGCAAATCCTTTTTGAGATGAGAAAATGAGTCTTTGTAAGCTTAGTGGGTTTTTATATTTGCCCTTTTTGGACACTAGAGCCTTAAGCCTACCTGCACGTACTGTATAACACAGTTGCGGGCGGCCTCTTTCTAATACCATGTTGCTTACATTATTCACACATCCTCTCATTTACTGTACAATACTGTCAGATTTATGTTTTTATTTTCAGACACAGTGAGATGCTTAATTTCATCAAATAAAATTGAATTATAAGGCAGATGTATAATAAATAAATATGTATCTTTTGGGTAAATATTTGTTCTTTTAAAGCAGGGGTAACCAATTAAAAATCAGTTGGGTCCAAATAAAGAAAATCAGCAACCAGTAAAGGTCTGGAGACATTTTTAATTATAATCTGTAACTATAAAAAGCATTTAACAGTGAAGTAAAATTAGGCGTCTATGCATCCATGTTATACATTGACTTTTTAAAGAAACAAAAATGTTGTGTTAGTGTTTATTTAAGTAGGAAACAACAATCTTTCAGTTTGGTATACAGACAATTTCCTGATTCACATATTTTATAAAACACCTGAACTGACATTTTTTCTTCCTTCTTTATGGCTAAATAAGAGCAGTGGGCCTTACGCTGTCCTGCAAACCTGGGTTTGAATGGAGACAAAGCCATTCTCAAGCCCATGTCAAGGTGCTCAGTAGTGAGCCCGGATGGATATTTATTTTCGATTCTGTTTATGGTGGAGAATCCTGCTTCACAGCAGCAGGTTGAGCCAAACATATTCCAAATACGCAGGTTCATCTTTGAGCACACCATTACACTTTTTTCCCCATCACCTGACTTGCTGCAGGTTTCCCTGCTGTGTCTAAAAGTAGCAGCAGCAGCAACCCAGACTGACAGCAGCTCATTGGCTAATTTGTATCACATGTAGCCTGGTCCCAGACGTTTCGGAGGGCTTTACCATATTAACAGGAGAAGTGGCGCAAGTGAATTTAGACACTTTCGTGGGACAACATGCAGTAATTTTTAAATGTTTTAAATCAGGTCGGGTCCGGATCAGCTAGCAGGTGGGTCCGGATCTGGACCGTGGTCTGCTAATCCATGACCTCTGTTTTAAGGGAACTAAAACCATCTTGTGAAATTAGGGCTTAAAATTATTTGAATGAAACCTGTCTGACAACGTGAAGTAGAAAAAAAAACATTAAAAAGTGACAAATCACACAAACAATAAATGAGCAGCAAAGTCATTAACATCAGAACATCAGAGTTTGGACTGCAGATAACGGTGGTATGGGCCATGGGCCTCAGATGGAGAAAAATACTACTACTACTTTCCCAAGAGGAGTCTTTGTCCTGTTAACACCCGGCATAAAAAAACACACTCCAAAAAAAGAATATGAAATAATCAGTCAAAAATGGCTCTTCTTTAGTACTTGGAAATCAATAGTTCAACAAATGGAACCATAAATTCTGCTCTTTAGCAGAAAAATCTGGAAAAACAAGTTATTTTATGTTCAATCAGGAAAGAAGTGATCCAAATTAAATCTTTGTAATTGCTAAAGAAAAGGCAAAAAAAGACAAGGAAATAGGGTATACAGTTGATTTAGTCAAAGTCTAGAATTAGACACCACAGCATGACCTTAAACAGACCCCTTCTCCACAGTGACTCATTACCAGTTCTTGAAGAGGCTTGATGACAGTTATTGCCGCAAAGGGTGGCAAAACCAGTTATTAGTTTTAAAGGGTTGGCATTTTTCCCACAGGGTCACATTGGTCTGGATAACTTCAAATAAAATAAATGAAACCTTTGAGAAGTCGTCTTTGCATTTAAAAATGTTATCTCCATTTGAAATTAAAATGTGTTTAACGATCGGGGGAAAAAGCAAAAAACAGAACAAATCTTTTACCTTTCCACACCACTGTATCTCATGGGGTTACTTAGAGATGTTTTAGAGGCTGATAAGGTTTGGACCTTGCTTGGACTTACAAACAATCATTTTTCAGCTCCAAACATTCCAAGGAAGTTCAGACTGCATGGTGATTTATGGCCAGGATGTGGCCATATAGCAGAGAGTGTGGATTCCAGGTTAAAGTAGCTGGTGGCACGGCAGGTCACCAAGATAGCTGAGCTGCGGAGCAATCTGGGACTCATTCAGGAGCGCTCCCAAGAGGGCCCTTGACATGAAGGAGGTGGTAAATCCTCATTCTGAAAGCTTTGTTTCTCCTGATATTGTGCAACAATGCGTGAGGTAAAAAAAGAGGAGCAAAGTTAACTTCACGCACCCATTTTATCTTTGTTCAAGATGAGACATTCCAAGTTTCCAACTTAGTCTTTTGTGTTGAAGTGTCAGAAGGATATTTTTAATATGTCTTCCTGGAAAAAGAAAACAAGTATTTGTTATTACCGATTTAGATTTAGTCTATTTTAGAAGATAATGTAACAAATCTCAGTGATCTTTGCATGTCATGTTATGCTGAAACCCCAATAACTGAGTTAAAACGTAAAGCTCTAATCAGCTGGCAATCAGAATGACTTCAAGAGTAGAAAATCTAGAATAAATCTGTAATAAATATGACATATTTAAGAGGTTTGAGCCGCAGTGGCTCATAAGCTTACACACCCTACTTAGAACCTGGAAGATATGTGAGATGTTAAATATTGGTTGTCATGAATATTTAACTTTTTTTTTTTTTACACTTTTAAGTTTGGAATTTATCCAGGAAAATTCAACTATAAAATAAACAATAATCCAGCTGAATGATTAAATAAACACTTTGTTAAAACACCAATTTACTGCAGTGTTCTCTCCCTTTGAAGGAGTCCATTAGCATCTCATCCACTCTACCTTGCAAAGGTTATTCAGACAGTGAGGACGTCTCTTGTCCTCAGACCTCTTAATGAAACATCCCCTTCAGGCCCCTAGCTTTTCAGTCATATTTAGTTTGGCTGTTCAAGTCCAGTCCTCAAGAGCTCCTATACTGCAACTTTTTGACGCAACAATTTTTAACACACCTAAATCAAATGAGTGGCTCATTACAACAAAGGCTTTAGATTCAGGTGTGCTAGAGAAGAAATGCATCTAAAAGTTACAGGATGGTAGTTCTTGAGGACTGGACTTGAGCGTCCCTGTCTTCAACAAATCTGTTTGGATGCCTTGACCTATAATGATGTTAAAACATTAAATCTAAATTTCTAGCAGACACCCATTATTCTAATAATTTCATTCACTAAATAAAACTTAATGTCCATCCAAAGAAGATCAACCTGAAAGCATGATGCTGCCACTAGCATGTTTCACTTTGAGTGAGATCTTCCAGTGTTGTTTTTGTGCAAAGAACTACCTTTTAAAATGATGTCCCAAACAGAAAGCTTGGTTCCATCAGACCATAGTATACTAAATGTTTTTTTTTTCTGTTTCCAATAGGTTTTATTGAGGTCTGAATGTTTTATTTAGAGAAATGTTCTCATTAGTCCAAACATCTGGAGAAAACAGCCTCAGAAAAAAAAAAAGCCTTGTAGGGAATTCCTGCAGCTCTATCCATGATCTACACCGACAGACTAGTTCTTATCTAGACTTTTCTCATTGCTGATGGTTGTCTTGATTGGGCGCATAAAAATTTATGAAAAACTGAAATTTTCCACCTCTCATGACCAACAAGTTATATAGTTTCAATGTTTTGTAATGTTTCAGCAAATTTCCGCTTTAGCTTAAAGATGAAAACATGGACATTTCAGTAAGATTTAAGCAAGACAACTATACTAGTTTATTTTTTTATCACTTTCAGAATAATGAATGCTAGAATTGAAGACATTTATCCACCGATATGCATACCTGTAAATCCAGGTGGTTAAACTTAAATGAACTCTATACCCTATTAATGCCAAACTGTAGAGCATATATGTTCCATTGGGAAAAAAAGAGCGAAATGATTTTATTGTTTAAGTCGTTTTAACAACACAGAAACTTCTTACCCGAACGTCGGTTGGAAGAGTTTACCAAATTAGATTTGTGAGAAACTTTCTAATCTTTTCAGTAGCAGAAACAAATGATTTGCTAAATAAGATTTTATTTGCTTGATTTTTTTATATTATTTTATCACAATATACAAATATTGCATATTGTTTATGTTTTTGCATATTTTGTTATATGATATATATAAACTGCAAAAAACAAAACAAAAACATCTCCCTCCTTAACCTAAAAACTTTTTTTTTAACCACATGGGGGAGGTGCAACACCATTGTCACTCTCTGGTGGCTACATGTTTGCCAACAACTACTTTCAGTACCATTAACAATTATTCTTCATTTAAGCATAATTTTAACTCAGGATAGGTTCTCAACCCTAATTAAATATGTGCATATTTTGATAAAAAAAAAACACATAATAACACATCAAAAAGTTAATCTATTAGTTGGGAAATAACAACCTATGGATTTACAAGAACAATTTAAACCAGCTGTTTTCGCTCCTTGAAAACCAGTTAATGGCAACAGGGAAGTTCTGGGTTTGAACCTGGGCCTTTCTATTTGCCTCCCAGCCCCCTTCGACCCTGAAGAATATAAATCAGAAGAAACAATCAAAACAAACAGCAGAAAGTTTCTAAATTACTTTGCGGGGCTGCAGAGTTGGGTAATACAAACCTACTTTAATTAAAGGAAATCCTCAGCAGGAGAATGCTGCCATTTTGTCACAACCTACTGTGTGTAATATATTTGACTCTGTTTTGAGAAGACATAGAAAATGCTTTAAATCGTAGAGAAACAGAATGAGTATAGGGCAGTTGTTCTGCACACTTGTCTTACACTGAATTTCGTGAAAACAAGCAACTTTTAACCATCAGAAAGTTCTAGCCCAACCTTTGCTTTACACTGAGGAGATTTATGCATCATATATGCAGCATTTATTGAATTTTAGCTCTAAACTTGCTTTGTTATTATTAAGAAAAGACAGAGAACCCACTTTGTTAGCAGCTGGTATCATTGCTTTAAATGATGACAGAATGTGTTGAATACTGACACAAACAGATGAATTTAAGGCACATATTTTGTATCTGTAAAACTAAGTTTCCCTTCATAGTGATTCCAATGCCCCTACAAAGTTCTAAAAAAGTTAAAATACAGATAAAAATTGTTTAACCAAAATGCTGTGTATTTGGTGGGTTTAATCAAAGAGTGGATCAAAATAGTGACCCAGTTTGTTGACATGAAGAAAGCCTCCTTCTTCCCAGACTGCTACTTTAAACTCAAAGGAGACTGATAAAGACTGATAGCCTCCAAAGAGATAAATTACAAGTGGTAAGATTAGAAAATAGTGCTGTACTATAATGTTAATCAGAATAGCGTGTGTTCATAGCAGGAATTTCTCATTTCAAAGACTGGCTTATAACTTTGAGATGCCAACAGGGAGTAAATTCTTTTATTAGTCATCACGATTTTAAGTGGTGATGCAAAGGACCTGCTGACCCTGCAGTGAATTAACATTTTTTGGGTTGTTGGTATCAAAAAGGTACAGCAAGGCACGTTTCAAAGTGCTTTACATGAATTAGACAATAAAATAGAAAATAAATGCAAGTAAAGATAAAAACATGTAAAAAAGTTGTACCATGACCTTAAACTAATTATCAGTTAACAGTTTAACCTCAACAATCAAAGGCAGCTCTAAACAAATGGGTTTTTAACTTTGACTTAAAGGAAGTCGAGCTTTCAGCACCTTTACAGTCTTCTGGGAGTTTGTTCCAGATAAATGGAGCATAGGAACGGAATGCTGCTTCTCCATGTTTGGTTCTAGTTCTGGGTGAACAGAGAAGGCTGGAACTAGAAGACCTGAGTGGACTGAGAGTGAGATACACAGATGTAAAATCTGTTATGGCAAGATGCTGCAGCATTTTATCTGGCTCAGACTGTAAGCCACTTACTTGAAGTAACATAGGTCTAATGCTCTCTTATGCACTCCTCTGTATATGTAGGTACTCATGTGATATTTACTCACTAAATAAACGCCATGGGAGTACTCTGCTGCACATGCTAACCCTTGTGCCGGCTCTCTTTCTCACTTAGCTGACAGAGGAGTAGTTTATGTACCTCTCTACCCATGCAACTGGTCATAAAGTTAATATATACATCGGCTAAGAAGTTTTTTTTGCTTTCTTATAAATATATTTCAAAACTGATGTCTACTGTTATCTTTTAATAAATAATAAGAAGGGAGTTATATCTAAGGATACTCTTCAGTTTACTCCAGAAAAAGAGTTCATTCACTTAATATAGTATTAGCATTTTACAAGGTATTGCAGGCAATGTTTAACGCCACACAGAACTCTGAGCTTCTTCCGGCTTCTAAAAAAATGGAAAAATGTTATATGCTTTTCTCAAGATTATCAGAAAATAAAAGATGAAGTTTGGATTACCATGTATAATAAAAGAAACCCGCACTCTAAAGACCTCTACATGCTCCTGTTGACGTATCTGATATATTCAGGTCTTTAGTAGCGGAGCAAGATACCAACCACTTGTTCTCTACTGCAAGGAAGTGGTGTGGTTTCACAATTCCAAGATTAGGAGTGAAATCTGCAGTTTCCTGCTTCACTTAAAGTGGCTGTGGTGCACACATGAACCCACTGAGACCAAAGAAACATACACAGTGAGTTAGTACTGGGATCTGGCCAAGATAAATGAGTGCTTCAGGTGAAAACAAACCATGGCTCTGGCAGGGTTTTTTTTTCGGGGTGGGGGGTTGGGAGTATTTCACTCCTATTTGGATGTTACAGGCTGTTTTTTCTTTACATTTTGGCTCTTTCTTGCTCTCCTTAGGCTTGTGAATCACTCAGAATCGGGGATTATAGTTTAAATGGTCCTAAGCAGATGCAGGGCTTGGGAACTAAAGGTGGAGCCAGCCTTTCCAAACACCTCACTTTGGATTATTGTCATTAAATAATGAGTTTTAGTAGTGCGTGTTGTATTATGAGTTTTAGGGAGGAGCACATCTTTTAACGTGGCACCAAACTCTTTCCAGCATATTCATTTACAGTTATTAAAGGCAATAAAAGCTCCTGAACTGCTATAAATTCCTCTGTGGGGATTTTTACTTTTCTTTGTTCTCAGGTCATTTACCTGTAAGCAATTTCATAATCACATGTTTGGAAATCACAATACCTTAGCTTTAACTCACAACATATGATTTTAAACAGGACTATTTATTTTTAGAGCGTCATGTCAGAAGAATCAAACAAATTGAATGGTATTTTTTTATTTCCAGATGTTGCTGTAGGAAACGAATTTAGCCACAGCTCATGTTCCACATCCTCTTTTGATAGCTATCAACAATTACTTAAAAAAATACATATGTAAAAAATGTCTTTGAAGATGTTTAATTTTAAAAGCTAGACAAAATGCCTTATCTCCATGGATCTCAGTTATTTGGTCACCTGAGTACCCAATGAAAGATTACAGTGGTCACATGAGTCCCACCTGAGGGCCGGATGAAAGCTCACACAGGGCCCGAATACCATCAATTAGGAGAACAATTGCTTTAGTCACACAATTATGAGCTCAGGGTGACTAAATGTAAAACACCCTGAAGGTGCAGTGCTAAAGATCTCTGGCATCTCATTCAAAGTGGTCCGCCCACCGCCTGCTGCTCATCACTGGGACCACCAACAGGGAGCTACATTACTGAAATGAACATTAACTCTAGAGCAGTAACAGCTCAAAGAGAGTCAGCTTTTACAGACAGTCACAAGGACATCAGTGTCACTTTATGAGGTATGAAGGACACCAGATGATCAATGTGCAAAATCTGATGGATTCATGAATGATATTATGTTGAAGAGTCCAACAAATGGAGAGCATTCCAAGCTGAAGCATACCATTTAAGTCATAAACTGAAACATTTTTTTTCTATTTATAGCTATAATAAACTGTTATCAAGCAGATAAGATGTGCAGTGCTCCTAGACACAAAAGAGCTGCACCTGTTAGTATTATATAATATATTTTTCTTGTTAATAACCTACTCGATATTATCTATTTTATTTTCAGGTGGCAGCTTACGATGCGTAGATTTAATTGCTTAACTGCTGTCTATCCACGTGGGTGTCATAACAATTCAGAGCGTACTACTGGTATCATGTGTAAAAATCTAACCTTCAAATAGCAGTAAAAAAATAAAGATACAGAGTCTTGCAAAACTAACCAAAGCCCTCGATGTTTTTTTCCCACATTTTTTCATGTACAAACCACAGACTGGATTTTATTGGATTTTTTAAACTGGGTGATAGACCTGATACTTGTAAACAAACTTCAATGCAACCATTTTTTCTGAGTAGTTATTTAACTAGAAACAAGAGAACATCTTGTTTGCGATTTAAGGCATCTAAAGGCATTAAATTGTGTGTAAAGGAAGATTGGGGGAAGAACAGCTTAAAACCAAGAACCACAGAAAATATATAATATGGCTAAGTTAGAGATTGGTTTCAGATACAAAACAATGTCCCAAACAACTATGGAAAATTAGCAGGATTAAGAATTCAGAAATATTAGATACTATAAGAAGCCCTTTTTGGTAGTCTGTCACAAACCAACAAAATCTGAAATACTTTACTACAAGGTAGCATTAAAAAGATGCATTTATTATTTTGCTGTGGTGAATGCTGCAAAACCAAAAAATAAAAGGTGCAGAAGGTAAAAGGAGATAACTTATATAAACAGACTGTTGATACACACGTACAGAAATAGATGAAGAATTGGGCGGCCTAGTTGTTAGGGCATAGAGCTTGGAATCCTGAGGTTGTGAGTTCAAAACCCACTTCCACAGACTGCCACTCTGGGTCTCTGATCACAACCCTTAACCTCTGATTGCTCCCCGGGCGCCCCTTGATGGCAGCCCACTGCTTCACAAGTTGATGTGTTAAATGCAGAGGTAAATTTCTCCAATGTGAGATCAATAGAGTTCAATTAATTCATTAATTAAATAGTAGGGTGATGAATGTGTGTGTACCATCAGGTGTTAGAAATTAAGAGTCAACCTATTTTACTCTACATAAAGTATTTACAACTATACTGAATGATTATGTGCTCAGGTGTTTGATTTATTAGTAGGTGAAAAATTGACAGCTTGTTGTGTAACTTTTACTCTATATGGTGTTGATTACCCACCAGTGTCTGAGAGGTCTTCTGGATTTTGACAATAAACTCTTACTCTTCACCCTGACTGGTTTTGATCATGGGTCTACAATGCATTGCGCGATTCTTCCTTGTTCTCGGCCTTCGCCATGTTCCTCTTCACATCCTTCTCCCCTGTGTATCCACGTTGTGCATCGTCGGCCTCCTCACTGTGGCATGCACTTGAGCGACGATAATTTTCAAGTCCAGACCAGATGAGGCCCGGCTGACATGACTGAAGTACAGGAACTTTCTTTTGATGATCTTGTCTAGAAGAGTCTGTCTTTCTGTTCCCATTCTTTGTAGCACGTCCTTGTTACGTAACATCTCAGTCCAACTGATTTTGAGAATGTGCCGGTAGCACCAAAGCTCGAAGGATGTAATCTTCTTCTTTGTCTGGTTCGTCAGGACACAACATTCGGAGCCATAGCAGATTAGTGAGAACACCAGGCTTTTTGAGCATTTTCTTTTTGAGTTTCAGTGGAAGGTTGTTTCTCAAGAGTTCTTTGTACTTCCAGAATGCAGCCTTCCAATCGTACATTTGACGTCGGTTTGGTGATTCAAGCGCTCATCAATGAAGACACCGAGATAGTTGAACTTTTCGACTTGTTGAATTTCAACCCCTTCAATCCGAATGTTTGCGATTTTGGCTGCTTTGCTTGTGACTACCATGACCTTGGTCTTGTCTTTGTTGATCTTGATTGACCACTCCCTACCTTTGGCAGCGATTTTGTTGACCATCGACTCGAGGTTCTCAACGCTTTCGGCAATCAACACAGTGTCATCCGCATAACTGACTGTTAATTTGTCTATCTCCATATACAATTACCCCTCCATCCAGGTTTGCTGTCTTCATCATTTCCTCTGCAAATGTGGTGAAAAGCACAGCAGAGAGGATACCGCCATGAAGCACACCTCTTCTCACTCATATCGGATAGTTTTGACACTAAAATTAGTAAAATGAAAACTGAAACGTTGACTCTGGCAATAAAGTATATTGTACACTATTTTGGAGTGGGACCAAATGTTATCTGAGTTATATTTAGTTCTGTAGGTGTTATGGTAACTCTTGGTTTTTTTTTAATGTGTGACCGCTCTGTAGTCCCTTCCCTTTAACCAAAGGGGAGGGGGTAAAGCAGTCTGTGCACAGGGTGAGTGCAGTCAGCTGCTACAATTTGGGCTTCTGCCTTATCGGTTCCTGGAGATGTACAGTTCCTAGAGAGATGGAAGGTTGCAGCCAATCACCGCCTCTGCTGAGTGGATAAACCTGCTGCAGGAAACACAACAAACAGATGGAAGAAGTTTTTCTCATTCAGACGAGACCACCTTTTTTGGCTCACATGCAAAATGCTGTATGTGTTGAAAAATTAGCATTGCACATCCTGCTAAGCACTCGATCATTAAGAAGAAATATTTTACTGGCCACATCCTCCTTTTTGGATTGTATTCCTTAGCAAGGCCATCAACACTGCTCAGACCTGTTGGGAAGATATATGAACCCAAGTATGGGAAAAACCCAGGAAGAAAACCTGCTAGAAGTAAGGAAATACTTAAGAATGTTGCAACAAGACAGTGACACTATACAGACTGAGCTACAGTGGAATGGTCTAAGATGTATTAGTTATATGGTTCATTAGACCAAAATGAAATTGGTCTAATATGTCAACATATTAGTTCTATTTAGAGAATTTCCACTTCTTTTGAGTTTAAGCTATCTCATAAAGAATAATTGACATCTGTCGGTAAACTGGGAAAGACTCATCCTAAATGCCATGCAGTGTTATTCAAAATTCATTGCAATGTGAATTCTGTAATATAACATGTTTCTCTAAAAAATAGAAAATGAAAAACAATCCAGTGGACTTTGTTTCCATGTTTGAAGATATTTTGCTTCCCATCCAAGAAACTTTTTCAATTCCAAATGTCAGGAATAGCATTGAGTTTGAGGTTTTATACAGCAGCCCAACAAAGGCTGTTGCAAATTGAAACGTTTGGCTTCTTTTGTTAGCCTGCAATGCCCCATACCCATCTAATTGTCAAAATTGGAAACAAATTTAATCATCTTTTTTTTTAGAGTGACTATGACCTGGGTGACTAAGGGGTCTTCACCAGCATAACATGTTTTACTTACAGGGAGGACTGAAAGAAAATGTATGCTAGTTAAATGACATTTAAGTTTCGCATTACATAATGACAAACTGTGAAAGAGTTAAAGGTTGTTAGTAATCATGGCCTAATTCCCTGTCAGATGTTCTCATTGACAAAAGAATAATATGTAGGTTTATGTATAAGGTTTAGCTATGTACATGTATAGTCATTGCACAAATGTTTACACTGTACAGAATTACAAAGGTAAAACTTGAGTTGTTGCTTTAATTTTTCCTGAACTGAACTGAGATCTAGTACTTTTCTATGTACTTAAAGACCTATTACTCTATTACAAGATATTGTTTTGTCTGTTAAAGAGCAGTTTTCTGTTGTCGAGATAATCCATCCACTTCACAGGTGTGGCATATCAAGATTCTGATTAGACAACATGATTATTGCAAAGGTGTGCCTTCGGCTGGCCACAATAACAGGCTACACTAAAACGTGCGGTTTTATCACACAGCACAATCCCACTGATGTCGCAAGTTTTGAGGGAGGGTCCAATTGGAATTCTGAGTGCTGGGAATAACCATCACAGCTGTTTCTTGTGAAATCCATGTTCATTTCTCCACCATAAGCTGTTTCCAAAGATATTTGAGAGATTTTGGAAGTACATCCTACTGGCCTCACAATCTGAGAGCCTGTGTAATCATACCAGCTGATGACCTACACATCTATCACAGTATCCTAACACCTAAGTTAGGATATTTTTTGTGGGTTTCAGCTCAGCCTTCAACACCATCCTGTGGCCTTGAAGCTTCGCAACCACGTTTTTATAATCGCCACTTTGCTCCTTGATCAATGACTTTCTCACTAACAGACCCCAGGTGGCGAGGATAGGGAAATTCACATCTACCCATCTGATCAGAGAAGCAGTGAATGTTCAAGCATTTTAGAAACACAACCCTGAGCACCTTTCCTCTGACTTCCTCCAGACTGAACACCTTCTACCTGGTGAAGAAGTCCCAACAATGACTTTTCTTTCTCAAGAAATAAAAACCATTTGCTGGAATTAGGGGACAGCACTAGCCTGGTTTAAATATTATCTATCCGACAGATTTTAGTTTTTTCACATTAATGATAAATCTTCCTCATGCTCCAGGGTTATCTGTGGTGTACCACAGGGATCATTGCTAGGGCCATTCTCTTTACTATATATGCAACCAAATGGTAGATTTATTAGACAGTATGGGATTTATTTTCACTGTTATACTGATGATACTCAGCTATATCTGTCTATGTGTCCCAATTAAACTAACCCTTTACATAGTCTACAGGCATGTCTTGAAGTCATACAAATCTGGATAACTTTCTGCTTCTGAATGCAGACAAAACAGATGTTATTGCCTTTGAACCAGAGTCTTTGAAAAAGAAGCTGATTAGACATTCCTTCTTTTATCTCCACAATATTACAACTACTGTAATTCTTTACAATCAGGAAGTCCTCAAACTGTAGTTAAAAGCCTTCAGCTGATCCAAAATGCTGCAGCCAGAGTTCTGATGAAAATTAAAAAGAGAGATAATATCTCTCCTATTTTAGCTTCCCTTCATCGGCCTCCTATTAAATCCAGAATATGCTTTAAAATCCTCCTTCTCACATATAAAGCCTTAAATGGCCAAGCTCCATCTTATATCAGAGATCTGATTGTTCCTTATGTTCCTAACAGAGCACTTCAAGTAAAATGGGAGGCAGATCTTTTAGTTATCGGCTCCTCTCCTGTGGAACCAACTACCAGTTTTAGTCTGTGAGGCAGACACCCTGTCAACTTTTAAGGTAAGGCTTAAAACTTAAATTTTTTTTTAAATAAAGCACCTTTTCAATATATGTCTTATTTCACACACCTGGATCCAGTGGCTGAATAAACTCCTCAGTATGTTGGGATCCGGAGGCTTGCCCACCAGAGGGAGCCAAGGATCCCTTCCTGAGGGCTTGTGCTCACCTGCAACACCTGTCTTTCATCTCCTCATCAGCCTTGGGCCTACTTAAGGAGGAGGAGACTAACACTCCAGCGCCAGAGTGTTTGCCAGTAACGGTTAGCAAGACCTGAGCCAACCTGCCTGTCTGAGTCTTCTGACTTTTTATGATCCAAGCCTGATCCTGTTTCCCCTTTCTGTCTCACAGATAGAACTAGCCTGACTACCAGTAACTCTGGAGAGTTCTCTCTGCTGTGATCTGCCGTCCTGCTCTCTGTTGAACTCTGGAGGGCCTCTTCTGTTGGTATCTGCCTGCCCACCCTCAGAGGAAAACTAGGAGAGAGACTCTGTCTGTGATCTGCCTGCAAGCACACAGTAAGCCCTGCACTCTGACCGTCTCAACCAGCTCTCAAGAGAGAGAGAGAGAACCAAACCTGGAGTCTGCCAGCCTGCACTCTAACCGACTCAACCAAGCTCTCAGGAGAGAGAGAGAGAGAGAGATCATCTGGAATCAGCCTGCCTGTACTCAGACTGCCTCTGCCTAGCTCTTAGCTCTTCTCCTGCCTGCACTGTGTTCCCAACCTGCAACCTGCCCGCCAGCACTCAGACTGCCTCAGCCAAAGCTCTCTGTTCTCCTCCTGCCTGCACCCAGCTCAACCTCTGCTAGCCCTCAGCCCTCGATCTGCCAACTGCCTCTGGACCCACAAGGTTCCCCCCCTCTGCAGCTCTGCTCATCTCCAGATCAGCAGTGAGCCTAACCATGACCAGTCTTCCCAACCTTGGATCTGTTCCTTTTAATCTACACCTTTGGTTAATAAACCTTTAAACTTTACCCTGTCTCCGAGTTGTTCTGCATATGGGCTAGATTTCTTCACCCATTATGACACAGTATGCAATCAGGTTCTATGGAGTCCTGCTATTCAGCTTACCTCTCACAGGCTTAATAACTCCACACATAAATTAGACAAAGATTAAATAAAAAAGGATATACATAAATTGACCATATTAATTCAAATACTTGGACAAAAAGTTTTTAAAAAATGGCTTTTTTTACGGTTGTTGTACAATGGACCAGTGCTGCTGAAATTGGGCTCGTGTCAGTTGGTAAATAAATAGAGGCAGCAAGCTCAATTAGGGGCCATGATTCATGATAAGGGCCATGGCTTTTTTTATTTGTTGAGGAGGACTCAGGTTCTCAGCCTGAGACGGTTCTGGTGCAGATCGGTACACAATCTCTGACTTATATGCAGATCTTGTGACACTTAAATGGATAAAGTCCAGATCTGCACGCTGTCTGGGGAAAGATGAATGAGCTCTTCACATGCAGCGCTATAGCAAAGGTTTTAATGTAGATGAAATAAATCCAAGACATCCCTATTTGTCCTGCACAATGTTTTAATATTACTGAGTAACTGCTCTTAAAATGTATTTTGTTTTAATTTTGTGGTTTCTTGCATGACACATAAGCTTTGTTCCTTAGTGCTTTTAAATTAATTCAAGAATATAAAGATATTTTGTCTTAGGCAAAATATCTGTGTAAGATTTTGATTTAATACAGAATCCCGCCGCGATGAGGTCTTTGTGTAGCCTTAACATTAAAATGAGTTTTGTTGCTTAATGGGTAAAAATACTTTTGTGTTTGCTCAAAATGATTGAAATAATATTTATAAAAATATAATAAAAACAAAATCTATGTTTTCTACTTGTGTCAGTTTTATACTTGCATATATAGATAGATTTAGTTATTTTAATCATTTAAGTGATTTATGCATAATTATTGCTCCTGAAATCTAGAATTGGGCTTCTTATGTTGACTGCATGATGGAGTGGCTCTGCTAGTTATCTCCGTCAAGGAGGTTATGTTTCTAGGAGAGTTTGTGTGTGTGTGTCTGTCTGTCTGTCTGTGTACAGGATAACTTGAAAAGTTAATGACAGATTTTAATGAAATTTTTTACCAGAGGTTTTCTCTCATGTCAAGTAGTTCCCCTCTAAATCGGAGGATGGCAGCAGTGACTATTGACAGCCTAGGCATCGGACTCAAGAAATAAGGATGTGTTTTACTGAAAACAAAGGATTTCACCCCAACAACCAGCTGCATGGCCAAACCACAAAGGTTCTTGAAAAAAATTACCAACAATTTAAATTGGGAAATTATCCAGATCATGTTTGTGTTTTCGCCATTGGTGTAAGTCACAATTTGGGGCAAAATGTGCTGCTTGGTGGGGGTCTACACTCTACAAATGCTTTTCTATTTTAATTCTGATATATTTTTTAAAGAACTTAATTTCCTCCATTTGTGGGCTAAAGGTTCTTTTTGTATACTTTTTTTATCTGGCGTTGGAAGCTGTGAAACTAAAAGAATGTTTTACAGATGTCTTTATTTTGGGATTTGTAATATGATGCATAGCCATAGCAACCATGGAAAGGTGGTTATACACAAGCAGGAGAAGCTGATTAACAATTCAATTCAATTTCAATTCAGTTTATTTATATAGCGCCAAATTCACAACACATGTCATCTCAAGGCACTTTACAGTTCAACCAGATCATACAGTCAAATTGATACAAAGTTTTCTATCTAAGGAAAACCAGTTGATTGCATTGACTCAAATACAATCCCTCACACTAAGCATGCTTGCAGCGACAGTGGAGAGGAAAAACTCCCTTTTAACAGGAAGAAACCTCCAGCAGAACCAGGCTCAGTGTGAGCGGCCATCTGCCGAGGCCGACTGGGGTTCAAGGAGACAGAAGCAGAGATACAAAAAGCAGCTGTAAAAGGCGGCCCCGTCCAGGAAACACACAGCCAGGCAGACGAGCTCCAAGGCAGCTCCCATGCCAGAGGATGAAGAGAGCACATCCACCCAGCCACGGCCAGAGAAACAGGACCACACTGGAAAACAGGCCAATCTCCAACATCTACAAACAAGGGTGTTGATGGAAGCAGCACAGCTGATGTTTCTTTCCTGGATGACGTCACAGCCAAACAGGAACAGACGAGGCAAAGCTACTCTGAGGAAAAGCAGAGAGAGCAGAACGTTAGAGACACATCTTGATACTTCATTTTCTGAAAAGGATACAGGACAGGAGCAAAGAGAATGGAGGCAAGGTATTCAAGCCACATCTACCATCAAATTTATGGACAATTCGATTCAATGCAGCTTATTTTTATAATGCCAATTCACAACATATGTCATCTCAGGGCACGTTACAATTCAACCAGATCATACAGTAAGACTGATTCAAAGTTTTCTATCTAATGAAAACCAGCTGATTGCATTGATTCACTGACTCTAAGGCAATCCCTCTCACTAAGCATGCTTGTAGCAACAGTGGAGAGGAAAAACTCCCTTTTGACAAGAAGAAACCTCCAGCAGAACCAGGCTCAGTGTGAGCAGCCATCTGCCGAGGCCGACTGGGGTTCAAGGAGACAGAAGAGAATATATAGAAAGAAGCAGAGAAATAAAAGACAGATCTTTAGCAAACAAGACTGACCCAGCCACAATTGTGAGACAACAAATTATATTTCACTTTAACATAGCCACATGATCATATTCCAATTTCCATGTGTCCCTGAAGGTCTTTTTGACCATGCAAGCAGAGATTCAAAGAGGAGTGAAAAAAGATGGAAAGTGTGTGACCGTGCTTGCTTGTAGCGGATGGTTTCATTCAGGAGGCATAACTGTGAAGTTTTGTCTCTGCAGGCCATATATTGGTTAACTCTCTTCATGTAATTTACCTTGTGCTATTTTGACAACTGTGTAATTAGACAATCTGCTGTTTCTGGAACTATGTTATGCCATCAGTTCAGTTTTTCACTAAGCTACACACAAACAGCCATGCTTATGCCACAATAAGTGATTCACCTCACTTCACGCTCTGCTACCCTTCTAATGTTTCAACAGTTTGTCACCTGCTTTAAAAGGGAAAACAAAACTTAGGACTTGCTTTATGTAAATTTGAGAGACTCATACAGCTCTAAAGCAAGACCTCCTGGTAGGAAACCAAATTACAATTTTGTTTTTCTCTGCTCAAGTATAAGCAGCCTTATTCAAGGAAACCTTTATTAAGGAGAACTTTGAAAGAATGGTCAAAAAAAGCTAAAGATACACCACATTTTAAGGCTGCAAACTGGCATGCAAGCTGCCAGTCACACGTTAAATGGGATCGACTGTGTAGATACAACATCCCAGTCAGAACATTGAGATTATTAAGATGCAACACACTAAACCCTGGATCACCAGTGATTTAAAGGAAATGCTAAACACGAAAGAAAGAGCATTCGGGGAAAGAAGGTTGATTATTTAGAAGTATACAGAAACAACTGAAGCAAAAGCAAGGATTCATATAGGAAGAAGCTCCAGCAAAACAATATAGGATGTGTGGTTAAGGATGAGGAAGATAACAAACTTCAAGCAGAAGGACGATCAGACAGATCAAAGTCTGAATGGGGTAATTGAACTGAATACATTCTTCAATAAGTTCAGTTCAGGAACAAGCTTTACATCCTTCTCTCCTACCAAAAGTCAAAGATACAATGAGCAAAGACAAATGTGATGAGAAGAATTATTCATAAAATGAAGAACACTATGGACCCCCATGAATATCTTATATAAAAACTGTTCAACAGCAACAGTGTCTTTAGTAAAAGGTGGCTCCAGTTTTACCTTGCAAGCAAGATTAATAGTCCCGAGATTAATTAATTCATAAACTCCCTAAAATAAATCTTGCCAGAAGCCAATAGATGCATTAGCATTGATTTAAAAATGTTTGGGACCAATGAAATGCACTGATGTGTATGACGTCAACCATAAGTGGATGAAGCAAAACAAAAATGGCTGCCCTGGTTTCTTTTTGAAAAATTAACCAAATGACCTTTTCTGCCTTTGTGGATGGGAAATATGTTTGCTAATTCCTCCTGACTGGATTTGGTAAGAATTTCATTTATCAGTTAACTCTATTAGTTATGAAACAAATCCAGAATGTGATACAGCACAGCTACTACTGCTGCGATTGGCTAAAACCTCAACTTGGAAGGCAGGTGGAACTTGATGATTTACCCAATTACCTCGAAGATTTGTACTGAGTGCCCCTCCCTTCTGAAAACACGTGAGCCTTAAAGATGGATGCTGTGAAGAATTAAAAATGAACTACATGTATCAATCTGGCCTATGACAAGTTATCTCCAGATACCCTGGAAGAGAGCAATGAAACCAACGGGGATAGACATTTACAATATCTCATAAAAAAATAACAACAACCATGAGTCACAACTTTTAATTTTCCTTCTGGATCAATAAGAAATATTTTTTAATTAATGCAGGGGAATATATTTCATGTTAGATTTCTGTTTGTGTCTAAAACGTGTATTTTTCCATTTAGTTACAGTTTCTTATGCTGTAAATTCTGAGTATATATTTTTATTTAATTTAAGTTGTAATCGGGTTAGGTACTGTAAGAAACATTTGGACAGTGTCAGAAGTTGATATATTTCAGATACAGACTGTTCTATTTACAATTCGATACTTCTAGTTTGCACATTTTTAAAATGCACAGAATTTGGTGTCAATATTTCATCATTTTGTTATTTTATTTTTTTACAGTGATATGCAATGACATCAAGGATTTTCCAGCGAGTTAATGGAAAAAGGTCTGAAATAATCATTGATTGAAAAACGTAAGAAGTTGTTGGTGTGTACATAATTTCTAAATAGAGTAGCTGTTGAAATAATCATTGGATTTTTGTAAAAATCCCCTTCACATACCAGAGGGCTTCATTATCGGGGCAACTTTCCCTTGCATTCCAAAGGGCCTCATTTCTTGTTCTTCTCACCACGTTTCCCCCTTTCTTTTTGTTTTTTAAAACAGAATGTAACATAATTTGGAGTCTACACTTAGCCACACGAGTTATCTGCTTATGAATGACAACCAACTTGGGCACACAGTTTGTATTTGTAACTATGCTGAACTGCACGCTTCCACTGGGCTCTGGCTTTGCTTTGGCAACAAGACCTCTCCTCGGAGAGGAATGAACGTGCAAATGTGTTACAGGTGGGATTCATTAAAGTGAGACCTGGCACATTGGTACTCGCTCTGCACAATTACCATGTTGCAAGACCAGGCAATGAGGAAATGCTTACACACAAACGCAACATAGTGGAGTGTACGTCCCATGCATGCACACACACAAATGGAAATAAAATGAATAAATGCAAACATATTGTGTGTATGTAAAGAGCATGCACTTTCCAAATCCACAGCTGAGAATTAATGGACTTTCATGGCTCTCAGATGAGCCCTTCAAAACAAAATAACCTATTAATGGAGGCTGATGGTGCCTGTGATATTTTACATGAAGAAAGAACATTTCAAATTTTGCAAGATTTTTAACCCTATCCCTTTTGCATGTCCCAAACCCCTCAGATCAAACTGTAAGCTAACAATGCTCCAAATATTTAGCATAAATAAAAGATGTGGACCATGTGTTCTGAAACCTAACATCTTATAAGCAGTGTAGAAATTCTACAGCTTCTTCTCATCATCCAGACCATGGTGTAAATTTCAATGAATAATGGATCTGGAGTGTTTGCTTTTCAGTAGTCATGTCAAAGTGTATTCTAACAGATTATGACTCTCTCCAACCTTTTTTCCTATTTTGCATTGCAACCTTCTGAATAACCAAATTCCTCTATTTTGCAAAGACAGTAAATGTGCAAGAGAGAGCTGGATGAAAACCGAAGGTGTTCAGCAGATCCTAATTATCATTGACTACTCAATGCATGGAATTCGTTTGCAGTGTTCGAAGCAATAAAACTTTGGTCCTTACAGCTCTAATGGGAACTGGCTTGCATAGCTATGTGCTTTTTGATTTAATTTGTAGCGCATTTGAAATCTCCTCTTGTAAACTATTGGACTGGCAGCTGTTTCGTGTCTGTCCACACGTGTAGCTCGTGCATTTCCTAATGAGTGAACTTGAGTGTTTTTCTTGTTGGTAGGACCCTGCAGCAAAACTGTTTCTGAAGTTGTTAAGGTATTCTTCCACATAAATCATGAATCTTTAAATTTGCTATATAAGGTAATGTTTCATTTTGCCCTTCTATAAATAGTTTTCTTTGATATCATTAATATTGAACCTCATTAATTTGATTTTCTTGAAAAAGCTTTGCTTTCTACCCAAAACATGTCGCCTTTAGCTGCTAACCTTAAAAAAGTCTGTTTGGCGTTATAGTTCACATTGAATATTAAAAAAAGGATTACACATAAAAATTAGTTGCAACTTTTTTTTATGTAGAGCTGCAGTTACAATTGATCTCATTTTGCCATGTTTTCTGATGCATAAAAAAATTAACTCATGAACTGAGGCATTGTGGATGGTCCAAGGTGCAGAAAGGACTGTGGATGCAGCATTGTAAGGAAAACCTACAGGACATAAGGAGCTCAGGAAGCATGGTGGACAAAACAGAGAAATCAAACAAGCACATAGCCACAAGTTGTAATAGCCTACAATGAAGAAAGCTGAGTGCATTGTGAGAACCAGAGAAAATGTAGGTACAAATCATTACAATAGCCCTTCCCCAAAGGTGGATACCAGATGCTCAAATGAGTCCATGAAAAAGTAAACAAAAAACAACCCAAAAAGGGCAGGTGGAAGGGACCTCTGAGGGAGGACAAGAAAATTGAACCTATATTTTAGCTTAACCACTGGGATGTTGTCATGAGAGGGCATAAAGTTTACTGTGATGAACCGGAGCTTATCTTGCACAATACACACTTTAGAAGGCTGGTGGTGGTGATGCAAGAAACAAAGCAGAACCTTTTCTGAAGCTTGGACAAAAGACTTGATACCACTAATGAGCCCTGGAGACTTTAGATCTTGAAAGAGCTCTGGGGACTAGTGCTTAAGTTAAGGTTGGGACCCACTAAGAGGCTCTGGAGCAGGAACAATGAGAACCTCAAGAAAGAACCCAATCAGATGGTCTGGAGCAGGTGCTGTTACCATCAGGCAGAATAAGACAGACTGAAGAGGCAATAGGGAGAATGCTGGGTTAGGGTTATGACTGGGCATGGCTGACCCTCACAGTAAAGAATTCTGGGTGTTAGACTCTAAAGTAGCCAGTGAGCAGGATCCTTTCCTAAAGGCCCAATCCTGAGCCAAAAAGCAGGCTGGGGATGAGTTGGCACACGGCTTGACTGATCCTTGCAAAAGGAGTGCTGGCATAAGACACTGAAAATGGCTGGTCTGGAGAGGTTGGGATGAGTTTAGCATGGCAGAACTGTACTCTTCTGGCGCAAGTTCTAGTTTGGGATCTGCAAAAACTTTGCTGTATCTCTTACAGCAGCAGTGGAGGAAGCTGGATCTCAACATTTGGATATTGATTTTCTATTGCATTACATTTATATCAAAATGCACAAGAGCAAAATAGATATACTCGAAAGTATGTTAAACTAAACTTCTATACTAGAGTTTATCCACTACTGCACCAAAAAATCCCACATATGCAAGGAACTGCAGCTTCGGGAGGAGAAAGTAGCTCTGTGGGTGCACTCAATTCTCCCGCACATGTCAGTTTGGATGGAGGATTTGGAAGACCCAAATGCAGAGATGAGGGAGGCAGAGATGAGTTCTTGTCGGTTCAATGTCCAAAAAGAGGCAACTGAAGCAAAAATCCAAAATAACAAATACAGAAAACCAAAATCTAGGAGACATCCGGGAAAACACACGAGGAGAAAGAAAACAGGCCAGGAAACAGGAACCAGCAAACAGTGACTGAACAGGAGGTGTATATATGGGAGGCAGAAACAAAGACCAGGCTAATCAGCAGATTGGGAGCAGGTGTGGACAGAGGAATCAATAAGGGAGCAAGGAGAAGGAGCCTGACACAAGAGGGCAACCGAGGGTAAACAAGAAATACATAAGAACTCAAAATTATAATTAAAAACAGTGTTATGGCTGCAGTGGGTTTCTACCCCTTTCCTATCAGGGTTCTTGAGGCAGGCCTTTTGCAGGTGATCTGTTTTGCCCTAACTGGTGCTTATCTGCTTTAAAAGCTGTCATACAAGCAGCAAACAGGAGAGTCCTCCCTCTTAATTCCTCAGAACCCCATTTGGTTTGGTTTGGTTAGTATCCTATTGTTGGGTTTTGTTAGGTTTGTGTCATGTTGGGGTTTAGGTTTCTAACCCACACGCAGAACACCACGGAGTCAGAGTAAAAGTTTAACAGTTTATTTGGAAAAAGCAGAAAATTATTAGGCAGATACTGGAATCAGATCCGGGACTGGTCACACAGGGTTCTCTGCAGAGAAGGACAGTTGGGTTAGCCAGGAAGCTAATAATCTTGTATCTGAGATGATATGCAGGTCTGTACCTGTTCAGAGGTTCTGGCTGAACGGCAGAGGGAGGGAACCAGAAGGGTCCAGAGACTGAGCGGTGGCAGAGGGCTAGGCAGTGACAGGACTTGACTTCAGACTTGTTAGTGTTCAGAGTTTCTCCAACTTCTCTTCTTGAGGACTGGCAGGCAGATTCAGACAGTTTGATCTTCTGGTTTGTTGCTGAGAGCAGGCAGGCAGGATTTCTGTTGAGTAACTCTTCCAGAGCTCCAGGTTTCAGTCAGGTTCTTCCTAGGAGGCAGAGAGGACAAAAACTGATTAGGTTCAAAGTCAGGTTTTCAGGGGAGTCAGAGAATCAGGCAGGCTGGTTGGCTCAGGCTTGCTAACCGTAACTGGCTTACACTCTGGCGCTGGTCAAAGGGCTGGTCAGAACAGGCTTAATCTAAGACACATGGAATGTCGGGTGAATCCGGAGAGACGGTGGCAGGTGCAGGCGGACGGCAGACGGGTTGATGACTGAGGCGACCTTGTATGGGCCGATGAACCTGGGAGAAAGTTTGCGGGACATGGATTTAAGTGGTATGTCGCATATTGAAAGCCAGACCTGTTGTCCAGGTGAATAGATGGGTGCTGGGCATCGTTTTCTGTCGGCGAATCTTTTATTCTGAGCGGAGGTCCAGTTCAGGGCAGTGATGGTCTTGTTCCACACCTTGTGGCAACGGCGGATGTGATGCTGGACAGACTGGACAGAGATCTCCCTTTCATCGGCCGGGAAGAGTGGTGGCTGGTAACCTAGTGATATTTGAAAGGGAGACAGACCGGTTGCGGATGATTTCTGGGAATTGTGTGCATACTCAATCCATGGTAGAAATTGACTCCAGTCGGTCGGGTTGGTGGAAGTCAGGCAACGGAGGGTGGATTCTAATTCCTGATTCATTTTCTCGGTCTGGCCATTGGATTGCGGTTGATAACCTGAGGAAAGAGATACTTTAGAGTTTAATGCAGAGCGGAAACTTCTCCAGACCTGAGCTGTGAACTGGGGACCTCTATCCGACAGGATCTCTTGAGGTATGCCATGGAGTCGAAAGACGTGTTTGATTAGCAGTTGAGCTGTTTGGAAGGCTGTGGGGAGCTTCCTGAGGGGAACAAGATGGCAGGTTTTCGAAAATCAATCAATGATGGTGAGTATAGTAGTCATACCCTTGGAGACAGGGAGGCCGGTTACAAAATCCACCGCTATCTGGGACCAGGGGCGAGACGGAACAGGCAGAGGATGAAGCAGACCAGAAGGAGGCTGATGAGACGGCTTGTTTCTGGCACAGATGGGACAGGCCAGAACGTATTCCTTCACGTCCTTATGAAGGGACGGCCACCAGAAACGCCGGGTGATAAGGGCAATGGTTCTGCTGATTCCTGGATGGGCTGAAAATTTTGTAGAGTGCATCCAATGTATAAGCCGAGATCTTACAGAGGTAGGTACGTACGTACGATTTGGTGGTCCATTTCCTGGGTCAGGTTCAGAAGCTAAGGCAAGATTAATCAGGTCGGAGATCTCCCAGGAAACGGCTCCCACAGTGCAACTGGCAGGAAGAACAGGTTCAGGTTTTTCAGGCCTCTACAAAGTACAAACAAGAAAGAGAGTCAGGCTTGATGTTTTTGGATCCAGGTCTGTAGGATATAATCAGGTTAAAACGGGAAAAGAAGAGGGACCAACGGGATTGACGTGGATTAGACCTCTTGACTGATTGAATGTAGGACAGGTTTTTATGGTCAGTCCATACCAACACGGGGTGTTCAGCGCCCTTTAGCCAATGCCGCCACTCCTCCGGAGCCAGCTTAATAGCTAGCAGTTCTCTATCACCGACGTCATAGTTTTGTTCAGCTGGAGAAAGCCTGCGAGAGAAGAAGGCGCATGGGTGAGTTTTATGGTCAGAATCAGATTGTTGGGATAAAACTGCCCCCACTCCAGGGTCAGATGCATCCACCTCTAAAATGAACTGTTTAGAGGGGTCAGGTTGAATGAGTATGGGTGCGCTGAATAAAAGAGCTTTGAGTTTATTGAACGCAGCCTCAGCCTCTGCAGACCAGAGGAAGTCAATGCAGTGAGAGGTTTGGCTGTCTGGCTGAAATTCCTTATGAATCTCCTGTAAAAGTTAGCAAACCCCAAAAACCTTTGAAGCTGCTTGCGATTCTCGGGGGTTGGCCAGTCCAAAACTGCTTTTATCTTGTCTTCCGATGGCTTCACCTGCCCACCCTCGAGCACAAACCCTAAAAAGGTGACCGAAGGTTGGTGAAACTCACATTTTTCCGCCTTGACAAAAAGTTTATTTTCAAGCAGTCTTTGGAGAACCAAACGAACGTGTTTCGTGTGGTCTGACAGATTCTTAGAATAGATCAAGATGTCATCGATATAAACAAAAACAAAAACGTTGAGAAAATCTCTTAACACATCTTTGACCAGGGCTTGGAAACAGGCAGGAGCGTTTGTCAGACCAAAAGGCATCACCAGGTATTCAAATTGACCAATGGGGGTCTTGAAGGCCGTCTTCCACTCATCTCCCTTTCTTATTCTGAGAAGATGGTAGGCATTTCTTAAGTCCAGTTTGGTAAACACAGTAGCCCCTTGAACAGGTTCAAAAGCAGATGCGAGCAGAGGTAAGGGATACTTGTTTTTAATAGTTATTTGGTTGAGCCCTCTGTAATCTATACAGGGTCGGAGAGAACCATCCTTCTTTCCAACAAAAAAGAAACCTGCACCAAGAGGGTATGATGACGGCCGAATAATTCCAGCAGCTAGAGACTCATTAATGTATTTCTCCGTCGTTTCTCTCTCTGGTTTGGAAATATTGAAAAGTCTACTGCTAGGAAGGGGAGCCCCAGGCAACAGATCTATGGCGCAGTCATATGGTCTGTGAGGAGGAAGAGACAGTGCACTGACCTTGCTGAAGACTGGAGCCAAATCGTGATACTCAGAGGGAACGGAGGAGAGATCGGGGGGTCAATCTCCCTTTGATTTCTCGGAGACTGAATGGCAGGCGCTGCAGAACAGAGACATGACAAGAGGCAGACCACAATTCAATGTTTCTTTTTGCCCAGTTAATGTGAGGGTTGTGTAGCTCTAACCACTCATATCCCAGAACAAGAAATGAACAGGCAGAAGGAAAAACAAAAAAGGTTATAGTCTCTCTGTGATTTCCAGAGATCAGGAATTCAAGAGGCAGAGTCTGATGTGTAACTTGATGTAACCTCTTTCCATCAATGGCTGAAGTTCTAAGAGGTTTCTTCAGAGGAATGGTTTCAATGTTCAATTGTTGAACCAGATTAGAGTCTATTAAATTTCTCTCACAACCAGAATCAATAAAGGCGGATAGTGTGAGAGTCTGATCATAAGTAAACAGGGTAGCTAGTAGCAGTAGATGAGGAGATTTATCAGATTGGAGATGGTCCGCCAGTCTCCTCACATCCTCTGACGGACCCCGGCTTTTCATTTAGCTGGGCAGGTGGAAACAAAATGGCCGGGCTCACCACAATACATGCATAGATTCCCTTTGAATCTTCTTTGTCTTTCCTCATTGGAGAGTCTCGTATGACCGATCTGCATAGGTTCAACCTCAGAAGTTTCTGTATAGGGGAAGACAACATGAGTTACGTGAGCAGGAACGGGCGCTGACTGATTTCGATTCCTTGGTCTGGAATCGGACTCTGGGGGTACAGAAAACACAGAAGAACTGTTAGTTACTGGGGTAGCTACAGAAAAAACATGACTCCTTGGCTTAGATCTGGTTCTGGCTCTGAGTTTATTATCCAGACGAATTGTTAACCTGATTAAATCTTCCAGAGTCGCTGGTTCATCGATTGTGGCGAGTTTGTCCTTAATTTCTTCGTTTAAAGCCTTGAAATGGGCGCTCTGAAGCGCGCATTCGTTCCAACCAGAAGCTGCGGCTTTGACCCGGAAGTCGATCGAGAAATCAACCACAGTCTGATTTCCTTGTTTGAGACTAAGTAGGGCTCTAGAATCAATTGATTTATCAGAGTCTTGATTAAAGACTTGAGAGAATTCTTTAATGAATTGGTCAAAAGTGAACCTGAAACTGCATTCTGAGGCAAATCGGGCTTTCGAGGGCTCTTCCGGTCAATTGAGAGAGGACGAAACAAATTTTTCTCTTGTCATTGGAGAAACTAGAAGACGAATGTTCAAAAATCAATTTACACTGGAATAAGAATCCTTTGCATTTACTCGTAATACCTGAGAATTTCTCCGGAAGTGACGGACGGAATTCAGGAAGTGACGGAACTGGTTCTGACCTTTGAGGCGGGTTTGGCTCCGGAACCGGAAGTTGAGCTGGTTCCGCGTTAGCATTGTTCAGATAGCCGGTTAAGTCCTGAAAAGATTGGGTTTGTTGATCCAAACGTGTAGTTAACTCACGGAGAGTTGACTCATGTCCTTGGATTAGAGCTGCTTGCTCCTCAATCATCCTCCGGAGGTGGACTGCTGGGTTAGGTTGTTGGCCAGAGTGTTCTGTCATGTTGGGGTTTAGGTTTCTAACCCACATGCAGAACACCATGGAGTCAGAGTAAAAGTTTAACAGTTTATTTGGAAAAAGCAGAAAGTTATTAGGCAGATACTGGAATCCGATCCGGGACTTGTCACACAGGGTTCTCTGCAGAGAAGGACAGTTGGGTTAGCCAGGAAGCTAATGATCTTGTATCTGAGATGATGTGCAGGTCTGTACCTGTTCAGAGATATTACAGGCTAACGATGGAACTAAACGACCCATTCATCGGTTACCATTTGCATGTTTCCAAGCAATACAGGGCCTTGTCCATATAAGACTCAAACTCACTGCGGATCCAGACATTTGAATTGAGAAAGCTTCCTGGAGAGGTGGCGAAACGTCTTCAAATCTTGAAAACCAAGTCCAGTGGATATTTTTTGAATTTTTACGGAATACCTGTTCAGAGGTTCTGGCTGAACGGCAGAGGGAGGGAACCAGAAGGGTCCAGAGACTGAGCGGTGGCAGAGGGCTAGGCAGCCACAGGACTTGACTTCAGACTTGTTAGTGTTCAGAGTTTCTCCAACTTCTCTTCTTAAGGACTGGCAGGCAGATTCAGACAGTTTGATCTTCTGGTTTGTTGCTGAGAGCAGGCAGGCAGGATTTCTGTTGAGTAACTCTTCTAGAGCTCCAGGTTTCAGTCAGGTTCTTCCTAGGAGGCAGAGAGGACAAAAACTGATTAGGTTCAAAGTCAGGTTTTCAGGGGAGTCAGAGAATCAGGCAGGCTGGTTGGCTCAGGCTTGCTAACAGTAACTGGCTTACACTCTGGCGCTGAAGAGTAGTCCTGCCGCTGCTTATATGCTGGTCTCCCTGATGAGCAAATCAGCCCCAGGTGTGGTAGTCAGCTTCAGCTGCAGGAGACCTAGGGCGCCCTCTGCTGGAGAAAGGTGGACAGATCTCCAGATCACAACAGTTTGTTTGCATTTGCTTATTTCTGTTTAGTTATTGTTTTTGCATTAATCCATTTTCCATTTCCCATTTTATTTATTCTTTTTTTCAGGTTTTATTTCTTTAGTATAATTTTATAAATTCAATTTTCAGTTTAAAGAAAATCCTTGTGTGGTCTCCTTTAATGTTACCCCCACAAAAAAGCCTGGTGGATGTAACAGCTAGAACACAAAATGGACATGAAACCAATTAAATAGAAATGCAGAAAGACGTGAATCAAAGTATAACTGAAAACTTAAACAGAACCAAAAAGTGCCGAGTCATGACAACGCATGCTAGGTATCTCAACACGTGCATGCAATGCCATCTGACTCAAGCATGACTTTCTGTATGGTGCCCTGTGCTCTTGAAGGTGACTCTGCCCTTATGAATTTTTTTTTTGTGTGAATCTAAATGTGTTTTGACAGGTGGGGTGGAGACAAATCTCTGTAAGCTTCCTTCTGATTGGCCCCGTGCAGACACGATGAGCTACTATGGAGCCCATTGAGAGATTGGAATAAACTGATTATTTAAGAGTTGAAAACAATGATTCTCTTGCATCAGCTCAACTGTTCACACTAGTATCCATCATAGCTTTTCTACTGTCGGAGGCAAACCTCTGACTCAAACGAGCAAGGAGGAAATCTTCAAACTTAAACTCTCTCAATGTTTCAACATTACTGCAATAATCATTTTATTCAGGGCAAAAATGTGACACATTATAAAAATGCTTGCCAACATATGTCAGAATATTTCAAAAGTCACTTACTGTCATGATTTTATTCAAAGATCTGACCCACATGCAGAAAACCAAACAGAGAGACCAGGGGGAGGTTTAACATGTTTATTGAGAACTGGTAGAGATGGGTCCAGTGCTGCTCTGAACACTGGTAAACCGGGACTGAAAAATGAAGGGGAAGTTCCTGTGGTTAGTTCAGGGTCAGTGGGAAATTTGAGCTTCGCTGTGCAAAAGGAAATAAATGCAAAAGGACTAACTTTTCCAGAAAAGGTGTCTTTCTCTGAATTCAGTCGGTGAGAGTTTTTCCAGTTATTGACTTGCTCGTTGGAGGGCGGACAGGGTTTACCCAGGTTGAGGTGTTTCCTTGAGGAACGGAGGAGCTGACTGCCACTTAGATTTTCAATGTTTACTTGAACAGTTTCTTGTGGAGATGAATCCCTTACTCAGTGTTAAGCTCAAACAATCCCTTGGGGAAAAGTAGATCCAAACCTCCAGTTTGAATCCACAGTTCAGGTTGAAGCTCAGATGATCCTTCCAGGGAGAGAAGGTCCAAAACATCCAGTTTGCAGGATGACATCCTGCCGAGAGGCAAAGACAAAAACAACAAGATTAAGACTCAGGTTGACAAAAACTCAGTTTGACTCAGCAAAACTCAGCTTGGCTAGAGTACCCCAAACTGGCAAACACTCTGGCGTCGAGGTAGTGGCAGTCAGCAACTTAAGAGTCCTTAGGTAATGAGGCAACCATCCACAGGTGTGTGAGAGGACCAATGAGAACCAGGTGCCACCTGGTGGTGGAGGGAAAACACACAAAAACACAACCCACACAGACTGGATTCCTAACACTTACCACCCATAGTCATGATTAAAATTTCCTTCAACCTGGCTGCACATCTTCAATCATTGCTGCCTGTTGCTTAATTAGTCTTAATTAGTTGCATAGTTTTTAAACAAAGGATTGATTACAGACTTTATTTTTAAGATCCTCTCTCCTTGAGCCTGCCTTTAAAGTCCATCCATAACACATGTAGAAACATGTAGTTTAAGGTGAATACAGTTTAAGCAAAAGTTGTTCAGTTTGTGTGTACCACTTGTCCCTTACTCTTATTTCTGATTTATAATGCTTAAATTTAAACATTAGTTTGCAACTTTGCTTCAATAACCATCCTGGGTTTGTTTGTGTTAGCCTTGTGTTGCAGTTTTCAGTTATTTATATGTTTAGGTTAAAGCTTCTACTTCTTGATTATTGGTTGAACTTATGTATTTTGTTTCAAAGTACATTCATGGTATTTGTTTTCCTTTTTACTCACCATTGTTTGTCCCAATATTTCCTGCTAAATTGGCTAGATGATGTCATAGATTATTAAGCAAGGAAACAGGAAACAACTCACCCCGAGAAAAAAAAAAAAAAAAAATTAAATTTTTCCAAACTGTTTAACTGAACCCAATGTAATAAATACTTAATCACATTTGCCCTCACAATTTCTAATTTATCTTTAAGTTATCGTCATACTGCCAGTTTCTGATGGTCCTATTGGTTTTCCCATCATGCTTTCCACCGTTTCCCTGTTTAAATCTTTAACTTCAACATACTTTACTGCAGCTTTCACTATTATTTTGATTTTTTCCTTGTTTTTCCCGTTGTCTGTGCACTGCAATTGATAATTTCAACCATGAAAAGAACTGAATCTTTCTTTTTTACAATCAATGTATCTTCAATTTTAGGACATTGCTCCAGAGGTTTTGAATTTGCCATGTGCTGAACTGTTGGTTTGGATCTTTCTGACTGGGATGGGATCCTTTTTGCAGCTTCAGCATATGTTATTCCAAGCTCAAATTTCAGTTTTTTAATTTCTTCAGATCTTTTACTCACTTTACACCCTCAATATGCAGCAGTATGTTCTCCACTACAGTTACAGCATTTGATTTTAGCTTCTTTCCCACATTTTCCATATTCATGCTCTCCAGCACACCTTCCACATTGCTGTTTTCCTTTGCATACTGCTGCTATATGTCCAAATTTTTGACATTTGAAGCATCTCAGAGGCGGAGGATTGTACAATTTGACATTGTAGCTCATGTATCCAATGAAATCTTTGCTGGGTAATTGCTCTGCTTCAAATTAAATTAACACAGATGAGCTGTTACACCTTTCTGTGTTTCTTGTTGTTTTTAACCATTTAACTTTTACTTTTGCACTACTTAATGTTTACTAGAATCTCTTTTTCAGATACTTTTAGAGGAACTCATCCAATGACTCCCCTGCTAATCTTTTTGTTCTCCACCAAGCTGCACTGAACTCTTTCCCCTCAATCTTGTTCATCCATATTGCTTTGCCTTGTGGAGCACTGTTTTGACAGTTGATTAACAGGTCTCCACTATACAGGATTCTGGCCCTTCGGACTTCTTTTACAAGTTTATTAATCAATTTTGTTTACTGAACCGGATTCCACTCTGCAAAAGAGTCTTTCTGATTAACTAGTTTGAATGTGACTTTGTACTCATTTTGTTTTCCTGTGGACTTTCTAGATGGTTCATCACTTGAATGTTCCAAACTCCTCTTCAATTGATCTCTGCTTTTTCTCATTTTTTGACGCTACTCTCTTCCAATCTTCTTCACTTTAACTATGTCCTTCTTCCTTCTCACAAGAATCGCCTTCTCTTTCCTCGCTACTCACGGCCCAGGACATTTCTCCGCAAGCGACCTAAACACGCGCCATCCGAACATGCAACCTCTTCCTTGCTCACACCTTCCTGGGTTCTTCCATTTAGAGGGTTTTCTTTGGAGTAATGCTTTGTTTTTTGTTTTGTTTTTTAAAGGAATTTTTTGAGTTATCTTGTATCACATTGTTTATTTTGCAGACTATTTCATTAGGTAGATGAGTTTGTAAATTTGGTTAACAATTTTATTCTTGTTTCTCTGTTTAGAATTTGTTTTTTCTATCTGTTTAAATGTGGCTTGGTCCACTCAAGTGCAGGTGTGTTGCCAATTGGTTATACAAGCACTAAGTTTTTGGAAGCTCAGGGAGATGCTTGTCAGAGTGAAAAGTGCCATAATACCCTTTATGCATTTGCTTCCATGTGTGAGTCACACTGACCTGGGCACTACTAACACCTGCTGATCAGGACAGGGTCCATTCAGGTGACCTGCTTCCCTCACTGCACAGCCTGATAATTATTTCCAGTTGACTTCAGAGCATGCCTTTTTTTATGCGAGCAAAAGAGATCAGCAAATATTCATTCCCCCCATTTTTGATTCTCTGACATGCTTGTATAAATACCCGCCACCTGGTCAAAGGAGTGCCTTTAGGGGAGTTATCAAAGCATTCATGAAAAAAAAAAATCAAGATGTATGTGACATCCAGTGTATTTCCTCCACTTCTGCACACGCCAGGCCAACTCAGGAGGGCCAGAGTTGGGGTAAAGTTTCCCCTCTTTTCCTCCCTGGCTAGCAGCTGATGCCTGATTGACTGTGATGGGCTTTTTTTTCTCCCACTTTCAGGCCCTTATTGTGTTGTTCTGCCGCTCTATCCTTTCTTCATCATCAGTTTTCTTTGCGTGTTGTTCTCTGGCCTAATCTGCTGCTGCTCCTGGAATTCCAACATGCTATTGTCCATCCAAAACCTGACCTGAAAATATTTGTCTGCTCAAGCACTCTCTCTTTGCACATGAATTACTAAAACCACAGTGCTCCGAACAGTGGGCTGCGTTGGCGTATGTAAAAACACCGGTGGAGGTAATTGGATATTAGGAGCATGACTGTGAATCAATGCATTTGAATGTGCAGATCTGTCGATCTTTCAGACCGATTTCACTTCCGTGTTAAAACATTTACAAAGGTGGGACTCAAAATCTCAAAAGAGAACTCGTTAAAAAAAGATAGAAGTTATTCCAACTTCATTTTTCAGAGCCCTCAAAATTTTAAAAACCCTTCTAAACAGGGGGATTACACAAATATGTTTGGCTATGAATACCTTTTACCAATATCTGTATTTAATGTGATCAAGCTTTTCTTCAATTATACAACAAAAAGATGCATGTTACAGGAAGAAATAAGAATAAGCTAAGAATAGAAGAAATAATAAAGCTGTCTTTCATTTATTACTTCATTACCTATGCCTTCTGCCCCCCCAATCGTAAAAAGAACCTCAATGGCTCTTTTGTACCGTAACATGGCGGCAAGACCTCCTTTGTCTTTTGACAGAAACACAAATCAAGCCTGTTTTCATTAGAGGTGAAGCACGCCATATACAGTATATATATATATATATATATATAAATATATATATATATATATATATATATATATATATGTGTACCAAGTTTTTCTGCTCTAGTCCATCTATGTCTTGTTCCAGTAGCCAATTTGTCATCAAGTTGCCCTGGTTCCCTAGCAACTGACGCGGAACTTGTTAACCCGGGCGACGTCCGAGCCGGTATGGCTCTTGTATTTGCGGTATCACTCATGCCTGAGGTAGGCCACTAAGCACAAAGGACCTTGCCTAAGGGTCCACCTGGATGTCCATGCCGGAAATCGAACCCCGGTCACCTGTGCCGCTACTGAGCCATCCAGTTGCTTCATTAGCCGAGGGCTAGTGAGTGTCAAGACCACTGTCCAGGATGAAACAACTAAGACCCAGGAGTACATCAGAAAGATGGCCCCAAAAGACAAATGGCTTGGTGAATACCTCAGGCAGGAGAAAACCGAAAGTGAGGACAAGAAAGAGGAAGGAGAACCATCATGGAGGGACAAGCCGCTGCACGGCGTATACCACAGACAAATAGAAGAAGTGGCTGATATAAAAAAATCCTACCAGTGGCTGGAAAAGGCTGGACTGAAGGACAGCACAGAGGCACTAATCATGGCAGCACAAGAACAGGCACTTAGTACAAGATCAATAGAGGCCAGGGTCTACCACACCAGGCAGGACCCCCGATGCAGACTGTGCAAAGATGCCTCTGAAACAATACAGCACATAACAGCAGGGTGTAAAATGCAGGAAGGAAGTGCATACATGGAACGCCACAACCAGGTAGCTGTCATAGTGTACAGTAACATCTGCCATGAGTATGGGATGGAAGTCCCAAGGTCAAAATGGAAGACACCTCCTAAGGTAGTTGAGAATGACCGAGCTAAGATCCTATGGGACTTCAAGATCCAGACTGACAAACAGGTGATGGCTAACCAACCAGACATCGTGTTGATCGACAAACAGCAGAAGAAGGCAGTAGTGATAGATGTGGCAATCCCAAGCGAAAGCAATATCAAGAGGAAAGAACACGAGAAGCTTGAGAAATACCAAGGGCTGAAAGAGGAGCTAGAAAAGATGTGGAAAGTAAGAGCAGCAGTGGTGCCAGTGGTAATTTGAGCACTGGGGGCTGTGACCCCCAAACTGGGAGAGTGGCTACAGCAGATCCCAGGTAAAACATCAGACGTCTCTGTCCAGAAGAGCGCATTGCTAGGAACAGCTAAGATACTGCGCAGAACCCTCAAACTCCCAGGCCTCTGGTAGAGGACCCGAGCTTGAGGATGACACAAACCACCCCACGAGGGGTGAGAAAACAGTTTATATATATATATATATATATATATATATATATATACACATACACATATATATATATATATATACATACATTACATTATTTTAAAAATCGATGAATCGGCCAATTATTTTTTCGATTAATCGATGAATCGGACAAAAAATATTTTTTTTTATTAACCTCTTTATTCCAAAATAAACATTTTAGACAGAACAAACAAGCACACAAGTACAGGTTGCTCATTAACTGTACTGGTGCAATATGAAAAATAAATGTTTGTGTTAAAACTACGCAAACTTACATGAGAAATGTAGCTGTACATCCACAAAATATAGGGTACTTTGTTTCATAAAGTGCAAAAAAAGGCATTTTTGTTTTTAAAAGCACCTAAGGGGTTCAAACAATAGGCCCCCCCATTTCAACAAATGAGTTTTTTTTAGACTAGAAGAGTTCTGCCTATTAAGACAGGAAAGTATAGCAGTTAAAGTTGCTACTTGAGAAAATACTGAACCATAGAGATAAAAATAGCCCTGTGATTAAAATTATAAATTGTATTTGGAATAAAAATGCGAGAACTAGGGGTGTTAAAAAACACATCCTCTAAAGACAGATATTTACATGGAAATGTGGCAAATATAATTAATTGACATATTACTGATCTTGCTGGATTTTATTCTGCTTTACTTCCATAAATTGCAGGATGTTCTTTACTTTATTTATGCCAGAAGATTTAAACTTTAAAAGCCTTGCCCTCATAATTTGCAATTTAATTTATTTATAAAGTAAATATAAACGCTGCTTAAGCTAATTCAAATGAAATTAAGAGTAAAATAAGTAGCCAACCTTATCACTGTCTGTAACCTACTAAAACGGTAAGGAAAGCATCAGATGAGCTACCTGAGAAACTAACGTTACATTTCCCCACTTTAAAATGAAACAAACTGTCATGATTGGTTCAGAGAGGCCCAATATGCAGAACACCACGGAGACGGAAACTGGAGTAAAAGTTTAACAAAGTTTATTGAACAATGGTAAAATGAAAGAGTCAAGTACTGGTTCACTTCTGGGGATCTGGTTCACAGGCAACTGGAAGGGAGACAGTTCAGTTAGCCACGTAGCTGGTGAATGTGGAAATGTTATCTTCAGAGATCTACCTTGAAGAATCCGGGTTTGGCTTTGAGAGAGGCACTGTTGGTTCCAGAGACTGTTTGATTCAGCAGAGTTCAGTTTCAGCTTCAGCGTCTTGCATCTAACGATAGGACAGACCTTGGTTTTCCAGCTCTTAGTCCAGAGCAGCATGGGAAATCCAGAGAAGGTTCTTCAGGTTTGGCTCTGAGGGCAGGCTCGACAGGTTAAGCTCATCCAGAGCTTACAGGACAAAACAGGTTTCCTGTAGGTAGAGACAAAGGTAATTAGTTTCCAGCTAGGAGACTAGAGGCAACAAAGATTTCACAGAGGAAGTGAGGCTCAGGTGCTAACCAAACTGGATAAACACTGCGGCGTTGATGCGAGGTCTGAGGGCTGCTTATATGGTGATGAGATGGGTTTCAGGTGTGTCGAAGGCTCAGCTCAGGAGGATCCACAGTGAACTCTGCTGGAGACAGGTGGTACAGCTCCAGATCCCAACAGTACCCCCCCCCTCAACGACCGCCTCTTGGCGGTCCAGAAGACGTCGATGGGAGGGATCGCTCATACTCCTCGATGAGGGATGGGTCGAGGATGTAGGAACCAGGAACCCACTGACGATCCTCCGGACCGTAGCCCTCCCTGTCGACGAGGTACTGCCAGCCACGACCTCGCCGACGGGAGTCCACGATCCGGCGGACGGTGAAAGCCGGATGTCCATCGACTTCCAGGGCGGGTGGAGGGGAGTCGGACGGAGGGAACAAAGGGCTGGAGATCACGGGCTTGATCTGAGAGACGTGGAATGTGGGATGAATTCGAAGAGTCGGATGCAGTTGTAGTCGTACGGCAGACTGGTTTATGACCTGGGAAATCCTGTAGGGGACAATGAATCTGGGAGAGAGTTTACGGGACATCCCCTTGAGGGGAATGTCCCGAGTGGAGAGCCATACCTCCTGACCGACGGAGTAAACTGGTGCAGGGCGTCTTCTTGAGTCAGCGAAACGTTTAGTGGTCTCCATGGAATGGTTGAGGGTGGCTATGGTGTCTCTCCAGATGCGATGACTGCGGCGGATGTGGTGGTAGACTGATTTGACCGAAATCTCTCTCTCGTCTGCGGGGAAAAGTGGAGGTTGATAACCAAGACTGACCTGGAAAGGAGACTGGCCGGTGGAAGCTGACTTTAGAGAGTTGTGAGCATATTCGATCCATGGAAGGTGTTGGCTCCAATCGGAGGGATTACTAGAGGTCAGACAACGAAGGGAAGATTCGAGCTGTTGATTCATTCTCTCGGTTTGGCCGTTGGACTGTGGGTGATAACCTGAGGTGAGAGAAGACTTGCAGTTGAGGGCTGAACAAAATGCCTTCCAAACCTGAGAGATGAATTGTGGACCACGATCGGAAAGAATCTCCTGAGGGATGCCATGTAGACGGAAAACGTGTTTAATAAGGAGCTGGGCGGTCTGAAAAGCCGTAGGAAGCTTCCTGAGGGGTACAAGATGGCAGGACTTGGAAAATCGGTCAACAATGGTGAGAATTGTGGACATACCTCGAGAAATGGGAAGACCAGTAACAAAGTCGATTGCGATGTGAGACCAGGGACGAGAAGGAATAGGAAGTGGATGCAAAAGGCCAGAGGGAGGTTGATGTGTGGACTTGTTTCTGGCGCAGGTAGAACAGGCCAGCACATACTCCTTAACATCTCTGTGTAGAGTGGGCCACCAGAACATCTTGAAATGAGGTTGATGGTTCTACTCACCCCCGGGTGAGCGGCAAATTTGGCATTGTGCATCCACTGAATTAGGCGAGACCTGACAGAAGAAGGTACATACGTCTTGTTTGGGGGACCGTTACCTGGATCTGGTTCTGAAGCTAGGGCAGAGTTTATTAGATCGGTGATCTCCCAGGTAACCACCCCAACAGTGCAGGAAGCGGGTAGAACAGGCTCAGGAGTCTCAGATTGATCAGTGGAATAAAGACGAGAGAGAGAATCGGGTTTGATGTTCTTGGATCCGGGTCTGTAAGAGATGATGAGATTGAATCGTGAGAAAAATAGTGACCACCTTGACTGTCGAGGATTGGCCTGTTTGGTGGACTGGATATAGGCAAGGTTCTTATGATCTGTCCAAACAAGAACCGGGTGTTCTGCTCCCTCAAGCCAGTGTCTCCATTCCTCTAATGCCAATTTGATGGCCAGTAATTCGCGGTCACCAACGTCGTAATTTTGCTCAGCAGAGGAGAGTCTACGGGAGAAAAAAGCACATGGGTGAACTCTTTGGTCTGAATCAAGTCTCTGAGATAAGACAGCACCAACTCCTGAGTCGGAAGCGTCGACTTCGAGGATAAATTGTTTCGATGAATCAGGCTGGATTAACACTGGAGCTCTGGAAAACAACATCTTTAATTTGTCAAAAGCAGTTTGAGCCTCGGGAGACCATTGGAAGGTTTTCTTGACTGATGTAAGAGAGGTTAGAGGTAGAGCTGTCTGACTATAATTCCTGATGAATCGTCGATAAAAATTAGCAAAACCCAGGAATCTCTGCAGCTGTTTGCGGTTTTCGGGAACCGGCCACTCCAAAACTGCCTTTATCTTATCCTCAGATGGCTTAACCTGTCCGCCCTCGAGCACAAACCCCAAAAAGGTGACTGAAGGTTGGTGAAACTCGCATTTTTCGGCTTTGACGAAAAGTTTATTCTCAAGGAGTCTTTGTAAGACCAGGCGGACATGTTTCTTGTGTTCTGTGAGGTCTTTGGAGTAAATGAGTATGTCATCAATGTAGACAAAAACAAACACGTTCAAAAAATCTCTGAGAACGTCGTTGACTAGGGCTTGAAAACACGCAGGAGCGTTTGTAAGACCAAAAGGCATGACTAAATACTGGAATTGACCCAGAGGGGTCTTAAAAGCAGTCTTCCATTCATCGCCATCTCTGATTCTGAGAAGGTGATAGGCGTTCCTTAAGTCGAGCTTAGTAAAGACAGTGGCCCCTTGAACTGGTTCGAAGGCAGAAGCGAGTAGAGGAAGTGGGTACTTATTCTTAACAGTAATTTGGTTCAAACCTCTGTAGTCAATACATGGTCTGAGAGATCCATCCTTCTTACCCACAAAAAAGAAACCTGCTCCTAAAGGAGATGAAGAGGGGCGGATTATTCCAGCAGCTAGTGACTCATTTATGTATTTCTCCATTGTCTCCCGTTCGGGTTTGGAGATATTATAAAGTCTACTGCCGGGTAGAGGAGCTCCTGGTAAAAGCTCGATAGCACAGTCGTATGGTCTGTGAGGTGGAAGGGACGTAGCACTGACCTTACTGAAGACAGGGGCTAGATCATGGTACTCAGGAGGAACAGAAGTAAGGTCAGGAGAGTCCATCTCCCCCCCCCTCTAGGAGATCTTACAGCGGGGGCCGCTGAACGAAGGCACGTCTCATGGCATGAGGTCGACCAAGACTCAATATGACGATCGGTCCAGTTTATGTGGGGGTTATGTCGTTCCAGCCACTCAAATCCCAAAACCAACGGAGAACATGCAGAGGGAAAAACAAAGAAAGATATGGTTTCTCGATGGTTACTTGAAACCAACAGTTCGAGGGGTTGTGTCTGGTGAGTCACTTGGTGAAGCTTCTTTCCATCAATCGCAGAGACACAGAGAGACTGGGTTAGAGGAACAGTTTCAATCTGTAGTTGTTCAACTAAATTGGAGTCAATCAGGTTCCTTTCACAGCCTGAATCAAAGAATGCAGATAAAGTGAGGTTTTGGTCAGCAAAAATCAGCGTGGCTGGAAGTAATAGGCGAGGAGATTTTTTAGAAATAACATGGCCCGTCAGACTCCTCAGATCCTCTGACGGGCCCCGGCTTTTGATTTAGCTGGGCATGAGGCAATGAAATGGCCGCTCTCACCACAGTAGATGCACAGCTTGCTCCTGACACGCCTTAACCTTTCCTCTGGAGTTAGCCTCATATGTCCAACCTGCATGGGTTCGGCCTCCACTTCAACCGCATGAGAGGCCTGAACTGGCAACGGGAGAGATTGGATCTTAGTTCTTGGTTTAGAAAAAGGTTCTGTGGAAGAGGAGAAGGCAGGTGCAATGTTAGAGGCAGAAATAGAACTTAAAGGACCATGATTCCTTGGTTTAGAGCTATTTCTGGCTCGAATCCTATTATCCAGCCTGATTGTCAGGCGAATTAATTCCTCAAGAGTGGCGGGTTCGTCAAGGGTAGCAAGCTCATCCTTTATGTTTTCATTGAGAGCCTCAAAAAATGCTGTCTTAAGAGCACATTGGTTCCAACCGGAAGCTGCGGCTTTAACCCGGAAGTTGATGGAGAATTCAGCTACAGAAGAATTTCTTTGTCTTAGTTTCAAAAGAGCTCGAGAATCAACAGTTTGATCTGTTTCCTGGTTGAAGACTTGTGAAAACTCAGAGATAAAGTCGGAGTACTGGCAGCTAAGGCTTTCGTCGGAAGAAAACCTAGCCTGTGCCCATTCCAGGGCTCTTCCGGTCAATTGAGACAAAATAAATGATATCTTCTTATAATCGGTGGGAAAACTGCCAGGGGAATTTTTGAAGATTAATCGACATTGAAATAAAAATCCTTTACAGTCACTAATGTTACCTGAAAACTTTTCAGGAAGACTAGGGCGGAACTCAGGTGATGACGTCACGGCTGATGAACTTGGAGGCGGAAGTGAAACCAGAACTAGACGTGTTGGCGACGCGGTGTTAGCACTGCCAAAGTAGCTAACATGTGTTTGAGGCATTAGATGTTGATAATCAACCATGGTATGTAACTCACGGAGGGTTTGAACGTTTCCTTGGATCTGAGCATCTAGCTCCTCAAACTTCCGACGGAGGTGGTCTGCTGGGCCCTTTGTTTGGCCGCAGTGTTCTGTCATGATTGGTTCAGAGAGGCCCAATATGCAGAACACCACGGAGACGGAAACTGGAGTAAAAGTTTAACAAAGTTTATTGAACAATGGTAAAATGAAAGAGTCAAGTACTGGTTCACTTCTGGGGATCTGGTTCACAGGCAACTGGAAGGGAGACAGTTCAGTTAGCCACGTAGCTGGTGAATGTGGAAATGTTATCTTCAGAGATCTACCTTGAAGAATCCGGGTTTGGCTTTGAGAGAGGCACTGTTGGTTCCAGAGACTGTTTGATTCAGCAGAGTTCAGTTTCAGCTTCAGCGTCTTGCATCTAACGATAGGACAGACCTTGGTTTTCCAGCTCTTAGTCCAGAGCAGCATGGGAAATCCAGAGAAGGTTCTTCAGGTTTGGCTCTGAGGGCAGGCTCGACAGGTTAAGCTCATCCAGAGCTTACAGGACAAAACAGGTTTCCTGTAGGTAGAGACAAAGGTAATTAGTTTCCAGCTAGGAGACTAGAGGCAACAAAGATTTCACAGAGGAAGTGAGGCTCAGGTGCTAACCAAACTGGAGAGGCAGAGTAGGAACGATACAAGCTTTCATGTAAGAGTCTCCAAAAGCCGCCAGTGACACCGTAAAAAGTCGCCAGATTTGTCGCTAGTCACTTTTTTGAAAAATAGTCGCTGGAGGGGTCTGAAAAGTCGCTGAGTTGGTAACACTGCACCTGCGGCGCTGACTTGCTCTGCCGTATTTTTTTTTCTTCCCCCGTTTCAGTCAAGTGGATGTGATGACGGCGGCGGCGGATGACGCATTAATCGCGCGACACAACTAATCGATGATGAAATTCGTTGTCAACGCTTTTAAAAGTCGATTTTTATCGATTTTATCGATTCGTTGTTGCAGCCCTAATATATATATACACACATACATATATATACACACATACATATATATATATACACACATACATATATTTATACACACACATACATATATATATACACACATACATATATATATACACACACATACATATGTATACACACAAATACATATATATACACACATACATACATATATATATATATATACACACATACATATATATAAACACATACATACATATACACACATACATACTGTTGGGTTTTAATCCAGAGAAATTTGAGTTTAAAAGATTAAAAGGAAATAATCAACACAGAGACAGGGTTTTGTGACGTCAGCATCTGCAGAGTGGATAGAAGCTGCTGGCTCGGAAAACCAGCACCTTCTCACCCAGATCCCTTCATGGCAAAGCCTTTTATTAAGAGTTTACAACATCATAAGGCGGGCCTAAAACAGAAGACCCAGTAATGATTATCTGGGAGGATGCAGGTAATAAGATTGAATGTGAATTGACCAACTGGCTGGATGGAAGTCACACAACCGTGTGATTCTGCCTCATGACCTACAGGAGGTCATAAAAGTTTATGACCCTTCTGGTTGAAACACAGGATAGAAATGTAGGATCTTCTTTCTTTCAATGTTTCATATGTCCACACAATAATTTTATAATTATCACTCTAACATTTCCCTCCTCTTATACATAAAAACATCAGCATCTTTCAATTCATATTGTATTCATAGGAGTAGGAATATGAGTACAAACATAACAGTCTGTTTTGTTTAAATCTTCAGCAATGTGCTTGGAATGCTGCCACCACATCTTGGAACTGTAGGATGATTTGCTGTGGATCCATCAAAAATCATCCTGCTCTTCCTTTGTTTCAGACAGTCAGTTTGAGTTCCTAGGAACGCCGGTCCAACAGTCATCACCGGGCAGCAAAACCACTTTGGTTTTTCAGATCTTCGCCAGTCCGTCCAAGGAAACACCCACTAACCGGACTCTAAAAGACTGGGTTAGGTTGGTTTCTTCACCAGCGTTGAGACGATTGGTCCTAAAAAAACCAAACCCCTTTGAAGCTGGACTTCACCACAGATCTATACCTTAGTCGTGGGGTCCCTGTGAAAGTAACTGGGCTTTTTTGCTGAGGAAAATTTTTTAATCAGTTTACAATGACTCTGGTGGATCCAAGTGTTTCTCTCCTGGATCTTCACAGTGGTGGGGGTTGTTAGTTGCTCTATGTAGGGTCCTTCCCACCTCGGAGCTTCCCAACTCTTCCCTTTGATGATTTTAATCAGCTCTCGGTCTCCAGGCTTCAGGCCTTCCTGTGGGGAAACAAAAAGGAGCTCTGGGTGGATTACATGTTCTTTGAACAGTTCCGTATTTGAACAGTTTCAGAATTCACTTAGTTTTCTGATTTGCTTGTGAATTGTATTCACAACATGTGAGACATGCAAAAATTTTAAAAGCAGTAGTAGTTACACACTTGTGTGTGTAACTATACCATATTCATCATAACTCCCCCCTGTTTGAGACATGATAATTTCATGGATCAAAATAGCTGCTGGTTTTTGTCAGAATCAGAATAATTCCAGAGGGAAATTGCTTTTGCTAGAGGCTCAAATTACAGTTATATATATATATATATATATATATATATATATATATATATATATAAATATATCCAACTAAAGAATAAGAATATCTCTCCAGGAGCTTCTGGAGCTCCATGCTCCACTGAAGTCGAGGCTGGTGTCATTCTGCCGCTCAGCTCCTTGGTACACAGATGAGCTGCGGAACATGAAAGCCGTTGGACGTGCTATCGAGAGACGTGTAAAAAAATCAGGTCTCTCTGTACACAAGCAGGCATATAAGGAACATCAGAAAGCTTATGCCTTTTCTCTTAAGGAAGCACGGTCTAAGTATTATTCCAACATTATCAACAGCTGTCCGGGAAATTCCAAACAGCTTTTCTCGACAATAAAACATCTCCTTCATCCCAATCAACAAACTGAGGATGAGGATTCGACTGAAAAATGCAATCTGTTTCTCTCATTCTTCAAAAACAAAGTTAATTCTATTAGATCTCAGCTCCACAGCCTTCCTGATCTTCGGCTGCCATCTACCCTTGTACACCATGGGTCCATGAGCTGCTTTGATGAAGTTGCAAAGAGTGAAGTGGAGAACATCCTCAAGAAAATGAAGCCTTCATCTTGTGCCCTGGATCCCTGCCCCTCATCACTCATAAAATCTAATCATGCCGCAATAAGTCCGTTAATCACACAAATAATAAACAAATCACTGAAATCTGGTCATGTTCCATTGGCTCTTAAAACAGCTATCATTAAACCTCTTCTAAAGAAATCTACCCTGGATCAAGATATTCTTTCCAATTACCGCCCAATTTCACATCTTCCTTTTCTGTCAAAAGTGCTGGAAAAAGCTGTTGCCACTCAGCTGCAGCTTCATCTAGAACAAAACTCCCTGTACGAGAAATTTCAGTCTGGGTTTCGTTCTGCTCACAGCACTGAGACCGCTTTGCTGAGAGTTACTAATGACATCTACATGGCAGCTGATGCTGGGTCTACATCTCTCCTTGTTCTCCTTGATCTAACTGCAGCCTTTGACACTGTGGACCATAACATCCTACTACACCGTCTTCATGTGGAGGTCGGTCTCTGTGACACTGTTCTGGACTGGTTTAAATCTTTTCTTTCCAATCGGCTGGAATGTATTAGCCTCGGCAAGGCCAAGTCCCAGGCTGTCTCTGTCTCCTGTGGTGTCCCACAAGGGTCAGTATTAGGGCCCCTGCTGTTTTCCCTTTACATGCTGCCTTTGGGTCAAATCATAAATCGATATAACATCTCCTTTCACTGCTACGCCGACGATATACAACTTTATATTAGAACTGGAGCATCATCACCATCTTCACTTAATGCTTTCACTACCTGCCTGGAGGAGATAAGGAAGTGGATGACTCAGAATTTCCTTCAGTTAAACTGCTCCAAAACTGAGGCCATGCTGATCGGAACACCTCACCAGGTTCAATCTTCAACTATGACGACTGTTTTCTTTTCTGGACAAGACATCCCCCTTTCCACCATAGTTACAAATCTTGGAGTTAGAATGGATTCTCAACTTACTTTTGAAAATCACATTAAGCATCTGTTTAAAATCTGTTTCCTTCATCTTCGTAATATCTCCAAAATTCGTCCGTTTCTTTCTTTTTCTGATGCTGAGACTCTCGTTCATGCATTTGTCTCCTCCAGGTTAGATTACTGCAACTCTCTGTTTGTTGGAATCCATAAAAAACATCTTCAGAAGCTCCAATACATTCAAAACAGCGCAGCCAGGATTCTTTTGAGGGCCCGCAAATCTGCCCATATTACACCTATTCTGCATGACCTTCACTGGCTTCCCATCACCTGCAGAATTCAATACAAAATCGCGCTCATCACCCATCAGTGTTTAAACGGATCCTCACCGGATTATCTGAAAGACCTTCTCACTCCACATTCATCCACCAGATCTCTTCGATCACAAGACTGCAACTTCCTTCACCTTCCTCGCTCCAGATTAAGGTCCATGGGAGATCGGGCCTTCGCTGTCGCTGCCCCCCGTCTCTGGAACTCTCTCCCAGATCATCTGAGAGCTCCACAACCACTGACTGATTTTAAAAGAGGCTTGAAGACTTTTTTATTTAAGCAAGCCTATTCTGCCTCCACATGATTTTTATGATGTTGATTTTTATCTTTGATTTTATTTGCACTGTGTAGCACTTTGAGATTTTTGTTAATGACCACATGATTTTTATGATGTTGATTTTTATCTTTGATTTTATTTGCACTGTGTAGCACTTTGAGATTTTTGTTAATGAAAAGTGCGGTACAAATTGGATTTATTATTATTATTATTATTAATATGGGGGAACTGTTGTTTACACGGGTCCTCTTTAACCCTTAAAAGTAAGACACTACAGGTATGAGCGTATCACCATGAGAATGTAACAACACAAACGTCATATAACTTGCTTAACCACCAGCTGTTTGGATGCACGGCTTTTGATAAGTCTACAATGCTAAGACAGTTTCTGTTAAAAGTTCCACATTCTGCACTGCAAACCGCTGTCTGCTTCTCTGACATAGCTATTAGTGTGTCATAAAAAAAAAAAAAAACTTAAGAAAAGCTGAGTTTCTTTTTTTTAAATTTATTTATTTTTTATAATGTGGAATCTAAGCCCTGCAGTCATTGCACAACTCCAAAAAGATACCCTTGTAGCTTTTCACCCTCCTCCAAAATAACATGGCCCAAACAACAAACTTATTTCTGCACCTACTAAAATTTGTATAACTAGTTTATAGTTTCCTTTGCTATACATTCTAGCAGATATTGTTTTATCCTTGGCCTGTATTAGGAACTATTTCAGCTAAATCTATAGTTGTCAACAGTCTTGCATCAATTCTTCTTGTATACCACAATGCATTTGGAATATCATTTTCATCAAATTGTGATAGCAAAGAATGCTGAGTTATTTTAACAAATGCTAAATCTTGGACCCAAGCTTCTGTATTGAACAGAATTTTATAAGGCTGCTTCCATAGTTCTGTGTTATGGCTATAAAGCCAGCCTGGTTTGTGTGGTGCGGACATAGATAGAAATCAGATGCACCTTCTGCAGCTTCTAAACGCAGGCATCTGTCTCTCCACGGTGCTTCACTGGTCTTAACCAATGACAAATGATTTACCCATGATAAGCAGTACATTCCTTACATCTGTGTAATAACAGTAACTGCTGCTAAGAACCCCCATCTATGTACATAATTTGTGTAGCCATTATAGTAATGTCTTGTTTCAGAAACTGTTTTGCACAAATTTAAAGTGTTCTACTATTCAACTAACAGACTTTCATCCAGTGGATCTGACAATGTGCTTCCAGCTTAGTGTATATAGACACAAGTAGATTTTGTTGAAACACTATTTATATGTTCCACACATTCGGCCTTCATGCCCCCCTGTTTGGGAAAAATTGCTTAATTTTCCCATCAATTCCCATCCTAACAAATTAATGTGGTAAGTTGGTGATACCAGCACAAAAACATAGATAGTAAATAGTGTGAATTGACCAACTGGCTGGATGGAAGTCACACAACCGTGTGATTCTGCCTCATGACCTACAGGAGGTCATAAAAGTTTATGACCCTTCTGGTTGAAACACAGGATAGAAATGTAGGATCTTCTTTCTTTCAATGTTTCATATGTCCACACAATAATTTTATAATTATCACTCTAACACATACATATACACACATACATATATACACACATACATATACAGTATACACACATACATAAAAGTAAAAGTTTGTTTTCTGTAGCAACAGCTTCTGATGTCCCACTTTTGTGCATGCAATGATGTTGAAATCTGATCACTCTTCGACTTTCTCTGTGTCACAATGACGTGTTTAGGTTCTGAAAAATGGTACCGTTTGATTTTACATGAATAGATTCTTGTTAGTATCAATGGAATTCAGTTGGTGCAATAAAAGCACAGAATTCGATAATTATCTGTATCTCGCTCATTTTAAAACAAGAGGGCTCATTTGTGTCCACATCACTGTTGATTGCTGCACAGCTCACTTTCCAACAGATGTTGAAGAATAAATTGGGAGCCTGAAGTTCGCCTGTGTACATAGGTGAATAAACCTTTGGTCCATGTCTTAACAAGTGCTTGTCATGGTCCTGGCACTGGTGGCTTGATTGCTTATTCCACCCACCTGTTTAGCTCTGCCTGTTCTCATCATTTCTTATTCCTCTCACCTGGTTCCAGCCCCTTTATATACAGTTTGGTTTCAAGCTTCCAGTGCCAGATTATTCTAGCTGTTCTAGTAAGAGTAACTCTAGCGTTCGAACTACTGTTCTCATTATTCTGTTTGATGACCCGTTTCTGTCTTGTGGATCCCGAGTTTTGCTTCGCCCCTGTTTGCTCATTTAGTCTGTTCAGCTCTGGACTGTGTGTTGGATGCTACTGGCTTACCGAACCTGGACTGCTTTCCTGACCACGGCTTGGACTCCCTCATCGGTACCTCATCGGCTCTCTGATCTCCTGGTTAACGAACTTGGTTCTGTTTCGACTTCGGCTTGGATCTCCCTTTTCTGGCAACACCTGCTCCTCGGCGCCTTTTGGCTTCAGCGCCGCTCTCCTCACAGCGCTTCGGGGGCCGCTCTGTGAACCAGAGGATCCGTGAAATCCGACCCTGCTGACGCGCCGTTTTCACGCTACTTCCAAATAAAGTCTGTTAAACTTCTCCAGCTCTGTCTGTCTGAATATTGGATCCAAGGTTTCGAGCTCCTTGACAGAATGATCTGGTCATTATGGATCCATCGACAGACAGATCCTGGCGCGAGGACGTTGATTCGAAAATCACTCAGTTAGAATCCGGGGTTACTGAGATTGTCGCTCACCTGCGCAGCCAGACTTCTGCTGCCTCTGATCCTTCCCAAGCAGCCGCGCCCGTATCCACGGCCCCGCCCACTGTTTCAGCTTTTCATGAACCTCGTCTGTCTACCCCAGAGCTTTTTAGGGGAGAACCTGATCAGTGCAGAGCCTTTTTGACTCAGTGTGAGATTCATTTCGAGCTACAGCCCTCCGCGTTCCCGTCTGACCGGGCCAAGGTGGCTTATGTAATTTCACTTTTGGCTAGTAAGGCAAAGTTATGGGGGACGTCGGAGTGGCAGAATAATTCCTTCCTGTGTGACTCTTATCAGGATTTTTCTGAGGAATTAGTCAGAGTTTTCAGCCCAATTCTTCCCAGCCGTGAGGCCTCTAGGGGTCTCCTGTCTCTCAAGCAGGGAAGTCGGTCTGTATCCGAATTTATTATTGACTTCCACCTGTTGGCAGCAGAGAGCCCCTGGAATGAGGAGGCTTTGATGGACCTTTTCATCACTGGCCTTGGCGAGAGGATTAAGGACGAGCTCTCCACCCGTGATTATCCTCGCTCTCTAAAGGAGCTGGAGGAGCTCGCCACCCGGATTGACCTACGTCTTCAGGAGCGATGCAGAGAGCGGGGCCCCCAGGTTCGTCACCTCACCTCCTCTTCCGGCAGGGAGGTTCACAGATCGACTTCTGGATCCCCTCGTTCTCCTGGACCGGAACCTATGCAGCTGGGACGCGCTCGGCTCTCCAGGGAGGAGAGGGATCGTCGTCTCAGGCTCCGGCTCTGTCTTTACTGTGGCGGAGAGGGCCATTGGTCAAGTCACTGCCCAGTAAAAGGACAGGCTCAGTAGGAGTAGGGAGGATCCTGCTGAGCCGAGCCAGACTACCTGCCTCTCCAGACTTTTTGCTTCCTGTGACTCTGTCTGTTGCCTCTCGCAGCCATAGTTTGTCTGCCTTTTTGGACTCAGGAGCAGATACCGAGTTCATGGATGGGGCCCTGGCCAGACGACTCGGCATAAAGCTGCTTCCTGCTCGGGACTCCCACAAGGTAGTAGCCTTAGATGGACACCAGCTTAGTCAGTCCTCTCTCCTAACTGAACCTGTGGAACTGGTAGTGGGTGGCAATCATGTAGAAACTTTGTCTTTTCTTATTATTGAGTCACCTGATGTGCCTGTTATCTTAGGTTCTACCTGGTTAGCTAAGCATAACCCCCATATAGATTGGCGGAGAGTGGAGGTGTTAGGCTGGTCCTCTTTCTGTTCAAGCTCCTGTTTGCGTTCAGCTAGGTCCTGGACGCCAGTTTCTTTGGAGGATTCTGAGTTTTTTCCTGACCTTTCCAGTGTTCCAGAGGATTATCATGACCTCCAGGAGGTGTTTAATAAGGGAAGGGCCACAGCCCTACCTCCCCACAGACCTTTCGATTGTGGGATCGATTTACTGCCTGGGACCACCCCTCCCAGGGGCAAGTTATACTCTTTGTCTGCCCCTGAATCTAAGGCCATGGAGAAGTACATCTCCGAGTCTCTTAGAGCAGGAATCATTCGTCCCTCCTCCTCCCCTGCTGGCGCGGGATTCTTTTTTGTGGGAAAGAAGGACGGATCTCTTCGGCCTTGCATTGACTATAGGGGGCTTCATGACGTAACGGTTAAGAATCGCTACCCCATCCCTCTAATTAACTCTGCTTTTGACCAAATTCAGGGAGCTAAGATTTTCACTAAGCTCGATCTCTGCAACGCTTACCATTTGGTTAGAATCCGGGAGGGGGATGAGTGGAAGACCGCATTCAACACCCCCACCGGTCACTATGAGTACCTCGTGATGCATTTCGGGCTCACCAATGCTCCAGCGGTTGTCCAGAACCTGGTCAATGAGGTACTCGGAGACATGGTAGGTCACTTTGTTTTTGTCTACATCGATGACATTATCATCTACTCTCGGGACTTGGACACCCACAGGCAGCACGTTAGAGCCGTCCTGCTCCGCTTATTGCAGAACCAATTATTTGTTAAGGCAGAAAAGTGTGAGTTTCATGTAGACACTATTTCTTTTCTGGGCTTTGTAGTCTCCCCTGACCAGATCTCTATGGACCCCTCAAAGGTGTGTGCAGTTTCAGAATGGCCATTACCCAAGGATAGGAAGCAACTACAAAGGTTCCTAGGCTTTGCAAACTTCTACAGCAGATTCATTAGAAATTTCAGTCAGGTAGCTGCACCCCTCCACGCCCTCACCTCAGCCAAGATTAGGTTCTATTGGACCGATCAGGCTGATCGGGCTTTCCTTAGGCTTAAAGCCGCCTTCTCCTCTGCTCCAGTTCTTGTGTCTCCTGACCTGGACAAGCAGTTTATTGTTGAGGTGGATGCCTCTAGTACAGGGGTAGGGGCTGTTCTTAGTCAGGAGGCTGGGGATGGAAGAATCCACCCTTGTGCCTTCTTCTCTAAGAAGCTGTCAGCAGCTGAACAAAACTATGATGTCGGGGACGGAGAATTGCTGGCAGTCAAATTGGCTCTGGAGGAGTGGAGACACTGGCTGGAGGGAGCCGGCACTCCTTTCCTGGTCTGGACCGACCACAAGAATCTGGAGTACCTTAAGTCTGCTAAGAGACTAAATCCCCGACAGGCGAGGTGGGCACTGTTCTTTGGCCGTTTCAATTTTTCTTTGTCTTACAGACCCGGGTCTAAGAATGCCAAGCCCGACGCTTTGTCCAGGATGTTTGAGGCGGATGATGTGAGCTCAGTTGGTGCTGAGGAATTTGTTTTACCCGAAACAGTAAGGTGCTCTGTCACTATGGTCGACATTGAGAGGGAGGTTAGGCAGGCCCTCCACAACCAACCCTCTCCCTCCGAATGTCCTAGTGGCCGATTGTTTGTCCCTGATGCCCTCAGACAGAAAGTGTTAAGTTTCTGCCATACATCCCGTTTGTTCTGTCATCCTGGTGTGTCCAAAACTATTTGTGTTGTCCGGTCTCAGTTTTGGTGGCCTTCTCTGTCTGCAGACGTGCGGGAGTTTGTGGCAGCCTGTCCCAGTTGCAACCAGTCTAAGTCATCCAAAACACCGTCATCCTCACTGTCGTTGATAGGTTTTCTAAAATGATTCATCTGGTACCTCTGACCAAACTTCCCACTGCCAAAGAGATGGGGGAGGTTCTAATCTGTGAAGTCTTTCGGCTGCATGGCCTCCCCACTGATATTGTTTCAGACAGGGGTTCTCAATTTGTGTCCTGTTTCTGGAGAGAGTTCTGTTCTCTGTTGGGGATCACTGTCAGCCTGTCTTCAGGTTTTCACCCCCAAACTGACGGTCAGACAGAGAGGGCCAACCAAGAGGTAGAAACAAAGATCCGCATTCTCTGTGAAGCTGATCCTGCTAAGTGGGCCAGCCAACTCCCTTGGGTCGAGCATGCTGTTAACTCTACTCCCTCCAGCACCACTGGGTTGTCCCCTTTTTACATTGTTTTTGGGGGTTCTGTCATGGTCCTGGCACTGGTGGCTTGATTGCTTATTCCACCCACCTGTTTAGCTCTGCCTGTTCTCATCATTTCTTATTCCTCTCACCTGGTTCCAGCCCCTTTATATACAGTTTGGTTTCAAGCTTCCAGTGCCAGATTATTCTAGCTGTTCTAGTAAGAGTAACTCTAGCGTTCGAACTACTATTCTCATTATTCTGTTTGATGACCCGTTTCTGTCTTGTGGATCCCGAGTTTTGCTTCGCCCCTGTTTGCTCATTTAGTCTGTTCAGCTCTGGACTGTGTGTTGGATGCTACTGGCTTACCGAACCTGGACTGCTTTCCTGACCACGGCTTGGACTCCCTCATCGGTACCTCATCGGCTCTCTGATCTCCTGGTTAACGAACTTGGTTCTGTTTCGACTTCGGCTTGGATCTCCCTTTTCTGGCAACACCTGCTCCTCGGCGCCTTTTGGCTTCAGCGCCGCTCTCCTCACAGCGCTTCGGGGGCCGCTCCCGCCTGCGGCGGAGGTCCTTTCCCCTTCTCGGATTCCTCCTCTCCTTCAGTGATCGGACTGAACTCTGAACCAGAGGATCCGTGAAATCCGACCCTGCTGACGCGCCGTTTTCACGCTGCTTCCAAATAAAGTCTGTTAAACTTCTCCAGCTCTGTCTGTCTGAATATTGGATCCAAGGTTTCGAGCTCCTTGACAGTGCTCTTTTGTTAAATGTCAAAATTTAGACAAGTATAGTAAGAGCAGAAGGATGTCAAAGTTTAACTTTTCCAGTTGACCTTGCAAATGTTCTCCTGTTATGATTAAAATATATCAGATTGCGACATCTTATTTTTTATAGGCCATTTCGGCTGGTTCCACATATTTTCAGATATAGTTTTGGGCTGTCAATTTCCTCTCACTGATCCTTCGTTGATCTGCATGTGTGCTTGGAGTTACTGCAATGCTTAAAAATACATCCCTTTTTATCTTACAGAAGGTTAACAGGATATACCTGACTGATTTGCAACTGTTCATAATGTAATACATTTAGATAAAAAAAAAACACTGTTACACCTTAAGATTCACAAATCATGATGCTACTACCACTGTATTTCACTGTAGCTGTGTTGTGGTTAATATGAAATGTCTTTTTTTTTGTAGAGAGCATACCTTTGTAACTGTTTCTTGTTTTTTCTAGGCTGTGAGACATTCCCCAACAACAACAAAACAGAATGTTTTAGCTTAAACTTCACGTTTCCTGCGGAAGAAAATACTTTATTCTTTGAACCCTTCCCATAAGTACAGGCACAGTTGAAATAAAATAGTCCCATGTAGAACCCAACAAGTATATTCCATTAAAGTTACAAACTGACTTTCGATGTGTTTCCAGCTAAACTAAATTTTTTACTTGAATCAAAACATACATAAAACCAACTATGACTGAAGGCGTTCTCACTTCACATACCATGTTATTGCACCTTTTTACATTTTAACCCAGATATGTTCTTCTTAGTTAAATTGTCAAATGCATCTGTCCAATTAAAAAGTTAGCAAACGATTTATTATTACTGTAACCACCGTATGCTGTGAAATTTGATCCTGTAGGTGGCAGTTTTTGCTATACAGCACATGCTAAATCTGGATGTAACTTTTCATATGGTGGAGGTAAAAGCAAAGACTGCTGTGAGTTGGCCACATGCTTTCCATTCTTTAATGAAGTCCTGCACTTTGGCTTTTCAATCACTGCACCAGGAGACCTGTGAAGTATTTCAAAATGCTGAACAGCTGGGAGATTTTAGATGTTTGAGGGACACTAATGCATGAGCTGAGGGCTAATGTAAACAACATTACTCTACATGAAAGCCAGGTCTGTCCTTTGGGATTTTTTGGTGAGGTGGCACTTGTCTATCAGCACCCTAATGACACTCATTGTCAAAGTCCCCAGGTCTGTGCACGCATCAGATTGTTTGTAATCAGTATCTTAGGAAGAATCAGCTAGAAAAAGATTTCACGTTGACATTTTCCAATCTGTTGGATCTCATCAAATCATAACACAACTCTTCATCCATTCCTCCAAGGGGTTGGAAGCGTGTGTTCTGTGTGCTTATTATCCCATAATAGCAATCAATATTCTACTGAGAAGCAACTATTGCAGCTGTTTAAATACTTCCCACTGCACTGTGGAGCTCTAAATTGCACTTTTCATTTTTAAAGCCTCTAACTTACAGCCGCCTGGAGAATATTTCTGGCCAGTGCTACAATTTCTCACAAAATTATTAATCCTGCAGAAACATCAGTTCATCATAAGGCTGCTGAACTCCAATTTCTTGTGCGGCAAATCATGTGGCCCCCTCCCAACGGCAGCAAATTTTGATCTCTAAGCAGAACATGAAAACTGCTGCAGTGTTTGAGTAAGATTAAGTCAGAAAAAAAAGCAGAGGAACTTACAGGAAATGAAGGCTTGGAGGACTATTAATATACTATTGCCTGCAACCATTCAGTTGAAAATCAAGCTGAAGTGTTTTGAAAGCCAAAGGTAAGAAATATTTCAGTTGCTTTCAATGGTATGAAAAGGATACACTGTTCTTTGATTTTGTGGTTTTAATCAGATAAATATGTAATGTTCAGCATTCTTGCTGACCAACTGGTGCTTTTTTTCTGACACCTTTACCAGATTGAAAGGCAAGTTTTTTATTTTAGAAGTGATGGAAATGGCAGCACTTTTGTGTAAACTGATTTTCAAGCGCTGTTTCAGAGCATGTCACCTCAAGAAACTTTACAGAGAGGATAAATGTTTTATATCTAAGGAAGGCCAGATGACTGTGTTAATGCTACGTTCACAACTAATGAAACTGAAGCAACAGAAGCAGTTGGTGACATGCAAAGTCAATGGTTGACGTGCATCAAGGCGCATCAAAAGGTCATGAGGTGCCTCTAGAGCAGCAGGAGCAGCGCCTCATGAGCATCTGAGCATTTGAGGCGCATGACACACTTCACAAGAAGCAGCTGCTGGAGTTTGAAAAATTTAACTTTTGCTGCTCAACGCGCCACATCAACCAATCAGAGAAGCTGATCTGGAAGCTGGCAGCGAGACAGACAAAGCACTGCTGATGCAAAGAGCTATGATGACTCCTCTAAAACAGTTTATCAACGCCTAAATTGACTTAAAATTTCAAGACCTGCCAGCAAAATGTGTTCACTTTTATTATTGTGGTGCTTGGAGCTTCCAGCATGTACCCTAATGATAACATCTATTTCCAGCCACTATGAACGGTAACGGCAACCCCCCGGTGCCACTGGGTCCCAGTGACCGTGCACCATTGGTATATGGGGATCTGAGGGCCTCCGACGGCAAAATCATATTTTAAGGCGGGATCGTAATCTTGAAGAACTGACTGCACAGACAATGTTTTCAGTTGGACTTTTTCACTATATATTAAAACTACCTTTTACCAGCTTATCACAGCAAATATAGCAAAGCCACTAAACATAGGAGTACCAGAAGCATCAGATGCATCTGTACGCACTTTACTGGACACGCTTCAGGAGCGTCAAAGATGCTGTTTAGGCGAGTCAGGGCTTAATGTGTACAAGCATCAGAAATGAAGCAGCAGGAGCTTTTTTGCTGCCCAAAGCACATCCGGTGTGAACGCAGCATTAGTCATTGACTTTACAGAAGTTCCTCCTCCTGGATGAGCATATAGCAAGAGTGGTCAATTGCTTGCATTGTGTCATTGACTTTGCCACAATTTATCACGGTGATCATAAAGTCAGTGACAGTGGAGCGGAAAAACTCAGCTCAGGCTAACTATGAGGGGGGTTTGAGAGACAGAGGCAGGCACACAGAAGTACTTAGAAACAATGAACAATAAATACCCTACTTTCTATGCCAGAAAAGGTAATAGTTAAATAGCCTAAGAGGTGGCTCTGTCTGGTTAAGAAACAGTTAAGCAGCTGCGATCCGAGCCAGTTTTTAGATCTAAAGCTACGCTAACTGAGAATGCAAATTTCGCAGCCGGGGCGATTTCTAGTGAAGTAAATGGCCTGCCTTTGGCGAATCCAGCTAATTTGGATCATCTGCGAAGAAGATGAGGCAAAATTGACAGAAGTTGAAAAATCTGAACCTTTGTTTACATTTGCGTCACAAAAATCCAATCAGAGACTAGATGTGGCTGTGAGCTATGGCAAAGGAGACAAGCTTTTTTTTATATATCAAAAGGGAATATTGAGTAAATAATATTGACAAAGGATGAAGTGGAAAATGCTCTTAAGATGATTTAAAAAAAGCCATTTTAATTCAGCCACAGGAAGGCCTGATTCGTTGCCCTACCTCCAGCGCAGACACAAACCTGCTCTCGCTTGTGGTGCTCTGTCTGCTCGGCTGCAGCCTCTCCTTCACCTTCAGCACTCTGTTTGCCCAGCCAGTTTCCCTGATCTACCCCTGTGCTTGATCCTATGCAGTTAACCTCTATAGCTAGCTCAAGCCAACTCCAGTCATTCCCCTTTCTGGCACTGCCTGCTCCGATCTACTGCTGTGGTCCTTTCTCTCTTCCGGAGTTGGCAGCGGGAAGTCATCACCTCTCCCCTCTCTGATCTAACGCAGTCTTCCTCCGATCTACAGCTATAGTTCTTCAGCTCAAGAAGAGGACATGGCTGACTGCCTCACCCTGGTTCTGGTGCTCCCTCTACTGGCACTGAGTCCTAGCTGCTCTTGTTTAAGCTCCATAAAATTATTTTACCTTACCTCCTGTCCAGGTAGTTCATTCCTCAATTCACTTCAGCAGTGCATTGAACTGGGTCACTGAGAAAGTACCACTGAAAGTGACCGTCATCCAGATGTATTTCCTGGAGCAGGTTTTCTATGTTGGTGCCCTCTCTCTGTAAATCCATGCATAAAGCGTTGAGGTGAAACCAACAACTAGCAGACCCCAATCATAGAGGAGGCTTTTGAAAGAGCTGAGTCTTTGACTTACAGTGACTCTGACCATGATTTGTTCAAATTATTTTGCAAACATTTGACTCAAATTCAGGTTTAGATCAAAAGTTTACAAATTCATTTCATACACAACAGAAAAGTGAGTGAATCAGTGACATTTTTAATAATCACTCTGACGAATCACCACTTGGCCACATTTCGATTTGTGTCCAGCAGTTTGGCTTAGTGAATCTTATGTTAGCCATTTGCATGGAGGAACAGATGCTATTGCGTAAGTTACAGAGCCTGAAATTGAACTCCTGACCAGCTCACATGGACTCCCGTTGAACTTAGGAATAAATCGGTTAAAAGCACAAAAGCATTTACTTTTTGTGAAGAACATCTAGCGATCTTTCTCAACCATAAAAACACAATCTTTTCAGGAAGGTTAAACATAAATACTACTCTCAGCTTTATCGTCCACCATGGTTGCTTTTTTTTCTTGCTGCTTCTTCATAGCAAGACCCAGAATAGTGACCTTTGTCTGGTATTAATGGCGTTCAGGTCGCATGATTGCGACCTGTCCAATGAATGCGACACAGGTCGCATTTGAAAAGATCAGATTCGTATCGGATTCAGGACCACATAGCCAAGCGGCCTGGGTCACATTGGAAAAAATCGGACCTGTGATGTTCAGACAGCCATGAAAAGATCAGGTAAAGGTCGCATATGGGCCAAAAAATCGGATTTGGGTCACTTCAGGCTTTAGTGTGAGCATACCCTTTGTTAATGCAAAAATGAAGGGGCTATTTTAAATTCCTTTGTAATAATCAATGGAAAAACCAAACAGCAACCGAACCATTTATAATTGCTGACTAGCTTTATGCATGTTTTTGCTGGTATTTTGATGATTTTCCTCTGCTGATCAGCTTTGAGGTTGGATAACCCTAATCGTAAACTCCCTCAACAGATTTCCAATCTGCTGAAATAAAAATCCCCAGGGGCATGAATACTTCTAATTAGCATTGTTTAATGTAGAAATAAACATCCTCATTTGTTTTTCTCTTTTCTAAATGTGTTTTCTGTTTGTCGAACTGTATTAGGAGTAATTTGATGCAGATTACTTAGGAAGAAAATTCTTCCTATGATTTTGGTACTAATTGACACAATTATTTAGACAAACCATCAAGTCATTTTATTTTTTTGTTAAATGCCCCCTGTACCGTTGAGTGACCCCTCCACTAGTCAGGCCCGTCAGAGATTAAAGGTGAACACTGGGGCAAATCAGTTATCAAGTCAGAAACACTCATCATCAACCTACCAGTCTGCTATTAATGCACAGGAGCAACACACACTCTCGGTCTGCCCTCATCCGTCCTGCAATACAGGTCATGACCTCATGTACCAGCACTCGGGAAGGAATGAGGGTAGGGATGTCTGACCCTTTAAGACGTGGCTGCTTCAGATTTTAAGTGAAACTATTCTTTTAGTAGTGAGGTCCAACATACACAGAGAATAACAGGCTGGCTAGGCCAGAAAAGTATGAAACTGTTTCATAAAGTGTATCCTGCCGCAAGATGCCTGCTAGTTTTTACTTGTCAGGAATATCATGTTATTATAAGTCATCACCCGCAAACATGCATGAACATTCAACCCACCCCGAAACATTATAAGTATTACTTTTGAAATTCCCTTGTTACAAACGAGGCTGATCATGTTTCATTTTCAGCTTACCGAGACCGAACTGTTTAAAACATTACAGCCTCCACAGAATAACCCGTTTTATTTGTGTAATCACATTTCTTAGATGGAGCCTGATGGCTTGTTTTCACCAGAAGGTACTTAGTCTGTGTGTGGTTCAAAACCGCAAGACTACCCCACAGTTACAAAAGTTAAAGGGATCTTGTGTAGGATTCGAGAATCAAGATTTTTCTGCCAAAGGCTGAATAAGAAGATTGCTACTTAATTCGGTACAGTATGTATGAACAATGCTGAGTCTCAGGTCAGATTAACTTAGATGAAAGAAAAAAATCAGAGGAATAAGCCAAATTTTTTCTGTAGATCAAAAGCATTTTGAGGGTTTTTAAGAACGCTTACAGGGAGCTGTGTTTAATTTTTATTAATGTCTGCCATTTGGGTGAAAGATATCCAGAACATTTGTGCAAATGACAGAAGGTAAATATTATTTTTGTTAGATTGACCTAAACCACTCTTTTTATAGTTTGTGTTTTCGTTGCTGAATTATACTGTAGCAAATTTTATGCTTACATTTTTTCTCGAAAGGTTAACAATTTCTCTCAGCTTTTGCTAATAGACAGATAGCCTTTAGCACAGGATGTGGGATGGGTGATAGCTACATCATATATCATGATGATCATCATATAATAATAAAAATAGTTTCATAGGATTTTCTATACGTTTTGACATTTTTGTGGCTCTGGTTTATTGTCAGACGTACAGTGAACAAGAATTTGGTGAATTATGAAATACTTTTCATCATCCCCAATGTTCTTATTGCAAAACCACAAAATATCAGCATAAGGCTTTGCTTCACATCACCCATATCCAGTTGTTAGGGCTTGTGATCTTTTCGTCTTTGGCAAGCAGTCTAAGAAACCCTACAAAAAGCTTCTGTTTGTAAGAGCAAAACACAGCATGTTTTCCTACCAGACACTACCAGAAACTATAAAGCCCTTTTTCCATACCTTTTTGACACCGTCCCAGGAATGGTCCAAGAACGCTAACTGAGATAACTGTTGATAGTAAATGGGACACAACTGAACTGGACCGTGCCAGACATAACCGAACTGCGCTAAATCTAGTACTAGTTTAACAGTAGGGTTTGGCAAGATTCAGTTGTGGTTTGGTTCTCTGAAAACAAAGAATTAAATTAAATTCAGTTTATTTGTATAGCGCCAATTCACAACACAGGTCATCTCAAGACACTTTACAGTTCACCAGATCATACAGTCAAATTGATTATAAGTTTTCTATCTAAGGTAAACCAGCTGATTGCATCGACTAATTGCTTTTGTTTTTAGGAAGAGTGGAAAACCCTTTTAACAGGAAGAGACCTCCAGTAGAACCAGAGATACAAAAGGCAACTGTAAAAGGCGGCCCTGTCCAGGAAACACGGCCAGGCAGATGAGCTCCGAGCCAGATCCCATGTCAGAAGATGAAGAGAGCACATCCAGCCAGAGAAACAGGACTACACTGAAAAACAGCCTCTGATGGCAGCAGTACAGCCGATATTTCTCTCCAAGATGGTGTCACAGCCAGGAACAGACAAGGCAGGTTTTCTGACGTGTCTGGCTTTTCAATTCACAGATCTCTTCACCTGTTCTCAACAAGAACTTCTTCTCAGTTTATTAAAAATAAGTGGCTTAAAATTAGCGTGGTGTGACCTGGGATGATGCCGAGACCAATGTTTGTTGTGTGTTTTCTGTGCTCTGCCAGGCACGATTTCCATGTTGTTTCTATTGACATGCCTACTCAGTAGCAAACTTTCAGTCAGTTTAAGTTCCACCCCGCTGCTGTGCAATCTCTTAATTATACTCCCTTGATTCTCGTAACAGTTAATTCTTACCAAATTCTGTTGATGCCCTCCCATCTTGTATTTCAGAATTCTTTTGAGTTTGGCCAAAACTTTTTAGTCTGCATTCATCTGTGCTTTTTTGGATTTGGGTTTGGGTCTTCTACCGATAAAAAAAGTGAAGGACATCAGTAGAAATGATGTTCACTAGAACTGTAGTCAGTTGAAAATGGATACACGTAATATGGGTCTGATCAGCGACAATATCTAAATGTCTAAAATGGTCAATGGATGTCTAAAAAGTCAGAAACAAAACATGCGAAACGTATTATTGTGTGTGTACATGCGGGAAAGCAGATGAGAGTGACGGAATGCCATTTTTAGACCAAATTTTATTAGCAAATCAGACCACAAACTTAGGTGTATCATAATTTTATCTGATACAGCCACACAAAAGGGAAATAGGAAGAAAAATATGTATTTTGTCAATATCTTTACAAATGAAATCTAGAAAATGTTAAATATTTGTCCAGTGAGCCTCTTCCCCATCTTTTGTGCAGTCTATAACCTACATTTTTCCATCAGCCAACACATTCTCACTCTTAATTAATCAAATACTGATGCTTGATCTAAGCTCCCTGTGTGTCACATACTGACATGACGGGACTACCCCTTTCCTCATATATTTACCCAAAGGGTAAATGACAGGTGGTGGACACGGTATCATTTGACCCCACAACAAAAACCTTTTAACATTTTGGCCTACAAAGTTAGTGTCGGTCGCTTAGGAGTATATGGGGACATGAATACTACTGTTTCTTTAGGTTCAGGGATTTGGGCAAAGGATGGGTTAGTGGGGGGTTTTTACTTTACAGTTCATGGAAAAAAGATGTTACAGTTTCCTGCAATAACTTTTCAGGCACTTTGTGCATCAATTAATGACAAGATTGGTGCCCCCCGTTGCCATAGTGACCTGAATGCATTATTCGATGAATTGGGAGTGAGACTATATCGCATCCGCCCTGAACAACTTTACTGTTTGTCCAGAAAAACGGCAATCCCGCATCATAATGCTGCCACCACCATGATTCACAATGGGGGCCTGTACAGGCAGGGTGAATTCCAATTTTAATTCTCCATTTCTTGGAGTTGCAGGTTAAAAACATAAATTTTGGTCTCATCTGAACAGATCATGTTTTGTGGAAAACTGCACATTTGCACACTTACACCAAAGCTGTGTTTGTAAGTCCTTGGCTAATAGGTTTCCTTTTCATAAATTCTCCTACCTGATCTGTGATTGCCTTGGGCTACTCCAGAAATGCCATAGGCCTCTTGGCTGGTTTCGCCCTTGGTTTAGGCAATGGGCATACACTAATTGTATCATACTCTTTTTAGTTTTAGGTGAGAAATAAAACTGCTTCATGGGATGTTTGAAACATAGGTTATTATTTTCAAGCCTAACCTAACCTAACCTTGCTTTAAACATTTCCTCTACATTCTCCATGAACTGTGAGTTGTTTTCTTGTGCATGCTAGTGTTTAATCACAATATTTATCTGATAATCCCCTGAGGTAATCACAGAACAGCTGGATTTATACTTGATTTAATTTACATAAAGGTTATGCTGGATTTTATCAAGGGGTATTAGCAGTGGAGAGGCCTGAAAAAAAAAATGCACAATAGACTTCTAAGAAACTTATTTACAAAAATTTAAAAAAATGCCTGTATCCATTTCCCTCCACTTGGCAGTGATGACCTGCATTGTGTTTATCCATCACATCAAATCCCAATAACATACAATCATGTTCTTCGTTGAAAAGATTTAAACTCCTTTGCGAGATGTTGTTGATTATGATTCATTGGTAAATGACCCTGTGTACAAATGGGGATTTATCAAAACAGATGCAGTTATTTTAAATGGTTTTCCTTGAAATACACAAAACATGACAGTTCCTCACAGCTCAAAAAACTTAATTAGCAACTTAGAACATATTTTCCCATATCTATGGTCATTTTAAACTAACTAAGTTTCTTCTTTAAATCCCTTTTGTTTTAAATCTTATGGAAAAAAAACAAAATCAATCACAATAATTTGCTCATAGCTGCTGTGAAAATTATGAATCATAGGCGTGAATAGAAAAAAACATTAAATGTAAATTTTTCTTATTTACTTAGTACCACCAATTTGTTATGTGTTGCACCATGGTAATGTAAAACCACCTGCACAGCAGGTCAATTCCGATCTTCAGAAATGTTAAATGTATCAGATTTCCTCCTCTTTGCTTCTAAATTCACTGAGGGCTTAGAGAAATCAAGCAGCTAGTAAAGGTCTCGTCAACTGGAAAAACAGAGGCTTATTATTGTTTAGACCTAATGAAGCATTAGTTCACATTGCATCTACCCCCACTGTTCCAGTGCTCTCCTCTTGCTTCTCTGGAACAGAGAAATAAAAAAGTCACAGGATTGATGGTATGTTTGTAGCCCCTTATCTACCCAACAACCTGTTGCTCGTCAGCAGTTTGGCTTGGCCTCTGCAGCTCCATGTAAGCTGAGGCTTCTCCTACACGCCGATGACAGCTATCTCCCAGAGCAAATGTTAGTAAACACGCCTAAACTGCTTGCCCCAACAACAACAGTTTCCTCTAACCCCTTCTCCTGGACACAGAAGACACCCCCCTCTTACCCTTTTGACCCTTCCTCCAGTCCAGGCCCCCTATACTCGCCCCTCATCCTCTGTGATGGCGGCGGCCGATGGGCCGGTGAGATAAGCCCGAGTGGAATTCCTGTCTGGGTGTTCTTGGGAGTGATCTGGGTGGCAGAGGAGCGTCAATGAAAATCACTCAGCACTTGGCTCAATAAGGAACCCGTCTGAGCCTCAACTGCCTTTCACAGAACTTCAGGTTATGTTTTGTCTGACTGTTGGCCTTATTGGTTTGAAGTTTTAAAAGAAAAAAACAGTTTGACGGAAAATAGGACTGGCTTAATTGGGAGACTGTGTGAACTTTTGGCAACCTCTAACCCTGAGGTAAGGCGGTCTTAAATAGCCTAATGCAGGAATCAAGGAATGAGCTTAGAGCTCAAAAAAGAGCTTGAAACTGCCACCAAGAATTTCATCCAATGCAAATCCGATTTCTGGGAGTAAGGAAAAGTAATCATACCTTGGCCAAGTTTACAGTATTTCTAGACATACAATCTGTTCTCAAATAATGTGAGATCAGTTTCTCAAAATCGTATGACTAACCTGATTAATTATTATTTCTTCTAAGCCTTACTACCAGACAAAAATTCCACTCCTGTTGGCCATGTTCACCATGTCTCTTGCATTCATAAGAAACTGTGTCTTGGTGGTGGAGGGGCCCGTTGTCAGGGAAAGAATGCTATGGTTCTACTGTGGCCTGAGTTAGGCAATGGCCCGGCTGTTGTGCCCCAAGAGAAGGTAATTAGGAAGTGAAACCTTGACCAGTTGACAGCAGGCTTTGTTCGGGGGCAAGTGGGCCAAGAGAAATGCTTTTGAAAGCTTTTTCACTTTCATTGCAGAGCTGACCTCAGCCCCTTCCTCTAGAAGCATGCTGAGGGAGATCATATAAGTAGGAAAAATGCATTTTGGGGGGTATGCATGGGTGTGTGTGTGTGTGTGTGTGTGGGCGGGGGGGCTAAAATGTTTTTTATTAAAAAAAAGAAGAAATCAGTAGGGAGAGCGCTCGTTCTGATCTGTTTCCAAGAACAATTCCTATTTTTAATCTTAGTTTGAAGATTTTTGGTAGACATACATATAGTGCTAAGATTTTAAACTTCGGGTTTTCATCTGCGTTATTAAATGCAAGCATTAATTTATGTCATTGTGTTTTGTACATAGCAGCCCAGCAACATAACTGTGAAGCAAATTTAATTAGTAAAATAGTTTTTCACCCCTTTTAAGCTGATGAAGTAATGGAACCCACTGTTTACAAAAGTCAGCTATAAATAAATCAAAGAATGGAATCCCATCCAAGCTCACATAGATAACACGTTACGATACAGAAAAAAGAGCTATATTTATATGAAACCCAGACTAAACTACCTGGCATGTGTAACACTGTAAATGTAAAAAACTAACTGAGCACATCATTCACCCTGTAAAACATGGTGGTGGCAACCTCCTGACTTAAGACCCTACCTCCTTCTGTGGTCTGTACCACCCTGTCGGAGTTAGGGTCTTAAGTCAAAGTTAATTGGAAGATGAATCTAAATTGATTTTTTCACCTTTTACAGTGAAGGACTACTTCATTGGAGCCTGAGCAAACTTCATAATACGTATATCTGTCATGATTGGTTTTAATTCAAACCCACATGCAGAACACAACGGAGGCTGGGTAAAAGTTTAACAGCGTTTATTAAAGATGTTGACACGAAAAACATGAACAGGATCTGGAACAGGTCCGGGTTGGGTTCACTGAAGTCTGCAGAGATGGATAGTTTGATTAGCTGGGCAGACAGATGATTAATGAGTCCTTTAGATAATTTTGATTCTACCTTGACGGGGTCCAGGCTTCTCTTGTGAGAGAGGGAACCGTTGGGTCCAGAGACTGTTGGTTCAGCAGAGTACACAAGCAGTTGCAGCGTCTAGCTTCTGACTTTGAATGGCAGACCTTGATCAGAGTTTCCAGCTCTTCACAGAGAGCAGCAGGGGAAATCCAAATAGGAATCTTCAGGTTTGGCTCACCAGGGCTGGAAGGCAGGTTAAGCTCACCCAGAGCTTCAGGCTTGAGACAGGTTTCCTGTGAGCAAAGACAGAGGAGGGTTAGAACCAGTCTTCTCACTTAGAGACAACTTAGATTCTTTCAGGTAACAGAGGCTCAGGTTGCTAACCAAACTAAGGTCAACACTGCGGCGTTGAAGGAAGGTCTGGCAGCTGCTTATGAAGGGAAGGTCTCCTGATGAGTAGATGCGTCTCAGGTGTGCTGGAGGGCTCCAGCCCAGGAGACCCACGGCGCACTCTGCTGGTGGAAGGTGGTACATCCCCAGATCCCAACAGTACCCCCCTCTCAACGACCGCCTCTTGGCGGTCCCGAAGATGTAGACGGGAGGGAACTCTCATATTCCTCGATCAGGGACGGATCGAGGATGTATGAGCCAGGAACCCAGGTGCGATCCTCCGGACCGTAGCCCTCCCAATCGACAAGGTACTGCCAACCGCGACCTCGCCGACAGGAGTCCACGATCCGGCGAACAGTGAAGGCCGGATGACCATCGACGTCCAGGGCGGGTGGAGGGGAGTCGGATGGTGGGCACAGGGAGCTAGAAATGACAGGTTTGACTTGGGAGACATGGGATGGATACGAAGATTCGGTGGCAGGTGCAGGCGGACAGCAGAGGGGTTGATTATCTGAGCTATCTTATAAGGGCCGATGAACCGGGGTGACAGCTTCTTGGACATGGCTTTGAGGGGAATGTCACGTGTTGATAACCATACCTCTTGGCCTACGGTATAGTCAGGGGCAGGGCGTCTCTTAGAGTCAGCGAAGCATTTAGTGGAGGCAGATGAGCGGTTGAGGGTGGTGATGGTGTCCTTCCAGATACGCTGACAACGGCGGATGTGGTGATGGACTGATCTGACTGATATCTCTCTCTCGTCTGCAGGGAAGAGTGGAGGCTGAAAACCGATGGAAACCTGGAACGGGGATAAACCAGTAGAAGCAGATCTTAAAGAGTTATGGGCGTATTCGATCCAGGTCAGAAACTGACTCCAGTCAGTAGGGGTGTTAGATGTCAGGCAGCGGAGAGTGGACTCTAGTTGTTGATTCATCCTCTCCGTCTGCCCGTTAGACTGTGGGTGATAACCAGAGGTGAGGGAGGACTTACAGTTTAATGCAGAACAGAAAGCTTTCCAGACCTGTGAGATGAACTGAGGACCGCGGTCAGAGAGGATTTCTTGTGGAATACCATGGAGTCGGAAAACATGCTTCACGAGAAGCTGGGCAGTCTGGAAAGCTGTGGGAAGTTTCCTGAGGGGAATTAAGTGACAGGCCTTGGAAAAACGGTCGACGATGGTTAAAATGGTGGACATACCTCTGGAAATCGGGAGACCTGTGACAAAATCTAAAATCTTTATTTGGAGGGCCGTTACCTGGGTCAGGTTCAGAGGCTAGGGCAGAGTTGATAAGATCAATGATCTCCCAGGAAACGACTCCAACAGTACAGGAGGCAGGAAGAACAGGCTCGGGTGTCTCAGGTTGATCAGTGGAGTACAGACGAGAGAGAGAATCGGGCTTGACGTTCTTGGAACCAGGTCTGTAGGAAATAATGAGGTTGAAACGGGAAAAGAAAAATGACCATCTAGAGTGACGTGGGTTGGATCGTTTTGCCGATTGGAGATAAGCCAGGTTTTGGTGGTCTGTCCAAACCAATACTGGATGCTCGGCCCCCTCGAGCCAGTGTCTCCATTCCTCCAGGGCGAGTTTAATGGCAAGAAGTTCTCGGTCTCCAACATCATAATTTTGCTCCGCTGGTGAGAGTCTACGTGAAAAAAATGCACAGGGGTGAGTTTTCTGGTCTGAGTCAGATTGTTGAGATAAAACAGCTCCAACACCCGAGTCAGATGCGTCCACCTCTAAAATAAACTGCTTAGAGGGATCTGGCTGGATAAGGATGCATGCTCTGGAAAACAGGTTTTTTAATTGATCAAAAGTGTTCTGGGCTTCAGGTGTCCATTGAAAAGTCTTCTTCACAGAAGTCAGAGTTGTGAGAGGTAGAGCTGTTTGACTATAGTTTCTTATGAAGCGTCTGTAGAAGTTTGCAAACCCAAGAAATCTCTGAAGCTGTTTGCGGTTTTCAGGTGTCGGCCAGTCCAGAACTGCATTTATCTTGTCTTCGGAGGGCTTCACCTGCCCGCCCTCGAGCACAAACCCTAAAAAGGTGACAGATGGTTGGTGAAATTCACATTTTTCTGCTTTCACAAAGAGTTTGTTTTCCAAAAGTCTCTGAAGAACTAGACGAACATGTTTCTTGTGATCTGAGAGGTTCTTGGAGTAAATCAAAATGTCATCGATGTACACAAAAACGAATACGTTCAAAAAATCTCTGAGGACGTCGTTGACTAGACCTTGGAAGCAAGCAGGAGCGTTTGTGAGACCAAAAGGCATGACTAAATACTCAAATTGGCCTAAGGGGGTCTTAAAGGCTGTCTTCCATTCGTCTCCTTCTCTTATTCTAAGGAGGTGATATGCGTTTCTCAAATCGAGTTTAGTGAACACTGTTGCACCCTGAACAGGTTCAAAAGCTGATGCCAGTAATGGTAGGGGGTACTTGTTTTTGACGGTTATCTGATTTAAGCCTCTGTAGTCTATACAGGGTCGTAGGGAACCATCTTTTTTACCCACAAAAAAGAAACCAGCACCAAGAGGAGATGAAGATGGACGAATAATTCCAGCAGCTAGAGACAAATTTGATATATTTTTCCATGGTCTCGCGTTCAGGTTTGGAGATGTTATATAGTCTACTGCTGGGAAGGGGAGCTCCTGGTAGTAGATCTATGGCACAGTCATATGGTCTGTGAGGTGGAAGAGACGTCGCACTGACCTTACTGAAGACTGGTGCCAGATCATGATACTCGGGAGGAACAGAAGTAAGGTCAGGAGGGTCCATCTACCCCCTTCCTCTAGGGGACTGATAAGCAGGAGCCGCAGAACGAAGGCATGACTCGTGACAGGAAGAGGACCAAGAGTCAATTTGGCGTTCACCCCAGTTGATATAGGGGTTATGACATTCCAGCCACTCGAATCCCAGCACCAGAGGGGAGCATGCAGAAGGAAAAACAAAAAACGTTAATGTTTCACAATGGTTTCCAGAGATTAAAAGTTCTAGAGGTTGTGTCTGATGAGTGACTTGATGAAGTTTCTTTCCATCAATAGCAGATACTCTGAGAGGCTTAGATAAAGGGACAGTCTCAATATTTAATTGCTGGACCAGATCTGAATCAATGAGATTTCTTTCACACCCAGAGTCAATGAAAGCCGACAAGGTGAGATTCTGGTTGGAGAAAAAAAGAGTAACAGGCAACATCAGATGAGGAGTCTTTTCAGTTTTCAGATGGCCCGTCAGCCTCCTCAATTCCTCTGACGGGCCCTGGCTTTTGATTTAGCCGGACATGAAGCAATGAAATGGCCAGTCTCACCACAGTACAGACACAGATTGCCTCTAAATCTTTGTTGTCTTTCCTCAGGGGATAGCCTTGTGTGTCCAATCTGCATGGGTTCGACCTCCGCTCCATCTGAGTGAGAGACTTGGACAGGCAGAGAAAGAGTCTGGTTTTTAGACTTTGGCTTGGAACTGGGTTCTGAGGGTCCAGAAAAAACAGAAGCACTGTTAAATGCAGGAGCTGACACAGAAAAATTAAGACTTCTTTGTCTAGAGTTATTCCTAGTTCGGAGTCTGTTATCAAATCTGATGGTTAAACGGATCAAGTCCTCCAAACTAGCTTGTTCGTCGATTGTGGCTAGTTCGTCTTTGATGTTATCATTTAAAGCCTTAAAATAAGCACTCTTAAGTGCACACTCGTTCCAACCTGAGGCTGCGGCTTTAACCCGGAAGTCAATGGAGAACTCAACCACTGTAGAATTTCCCTGTTTTAAATTTAGCAGGGCTCGGGAATCAATTGTTTTATCTGAGTCATGGTTAAACACTTGGGAAAACTCAGATATGAACTCGGAAAAAGTACAAGAAAAACTGGACTCTGACGAGAACCTTGCCTCCACCCATTCAAGAGCTCGTCCAGTGAGTTGAGAGAGAATGAAGGATATTTTTTTCCTATCATTCGGAAAACTGCCAGGAGAGTACTCAAAAAGTAAACGACACTGAAACAAAAATCCCTTACAATCCTTTTGGTTACCTGAAAATCTTTCAGGCGGACTTGGACGGAACTCAGGAAATGACGTCACTGCCGGTGACCTTAGAGGCGGAAGTGGATCCGGAACAGGACGTACTGCTGGGGTGGCATTAGCATTTCCCATGTAGCTTGCATATGTTTGTAGCATTTGGTTCTGATGTTCAACTTTAGTGTGTAACTCACGGAGGGTATGCGCATGTCCAAGGATCTGAGCGTCCTGCTCCTCCAGCCTCCTCCGGAGGTGATCTGCTGGGCTTTGTGTTTGGCCGCAGTGTTCTGTCATGATTGGTTTTAAGCTGGGCAGACAGATGTGATTAATGAGTCCTTTAGATAATTCTGATTCTACCTAGACGGGGTCCAGGCTTCTCTTGTGAGAGAGGGAACCGTTGGGTCCAGAGACTGTTGGTTCAGCAGAGTACACAAGCAGTTGCAGCGTCTAGCTTCTGACTTTGAATGGCAGACCTTGATCAGAGTTTCCAGCTCTTCACAGAGAGCAGCAGGGGAAATCCAAATAGGAATCTTCAGGTTTGGCTCACCAGGGCTGGAAGGCAGGTTAAGCTCACCCAGAGCTTCAGGCTTGAGACAGGTTTCCTGTGAGCAAAGACAGAGGAGGGTTAGAACCAGTCTTCTCACTTAGAGACAACTTAGATTCTTTCAGGTAACAGAGGCTCAGGTTGCTAACCAAACTAAGGTCAACACTGCGGCGTTGAAGGAAGGTCTGGCAGCTGCTTATGAAGGGAAGGTCTCCTGATGAGTAGATGCGTCTCAGGTGTGCTGGAGGGCTCCAGCCCAGGAGACCCACGGCGCACTCTGCTGGTGGAAGGTGGTACATCCCCAGATCCCAACAATATCTTATTTTATAAGGACTGGGATATCTCAAAAGCCTACTGCTGAACTGTATGTCACAAAATCTTAAAAGCAATAAAACTTCATTCTAAATAAAACTTTACAATGAACAAATTACATAAAGATATGTAAAACACCAGAAGCATGATGCAAACAACACATCTGGAACAAACTGGAAACACCATGTCTATAAACCGAAAATCCTTTCACCACAACAAACAGATTCCTTCGTGTTTGGGCATTAACCTTGAAGCTAGTCTATAAAACACAAGAGACAACATGGGAAGAATATATTCGTCCTTTGTTCTCTGCCCTATTACGGGAATTCTTTGAGCAACGACCCTTGGTTGACAGTTGTTTGTTTTTCAGCACTCTTGTGTGCTTCAGGAGGGAAAACCAGGTCTATAGATACCTTCTGAATGAGTCAGCCAGTAGAACTGAATATGGCAATTAAACAGCTTCTTGTGTTGCATGCTGTGGTGCATTTATCTGTGTATATGTTTTTAACAAAATATCTATCTATCTATCTATCTATCTATCTATCTATCTATCTATCTATCTATCTATCTATCTATCTATCTATCTATCTATCTATCTATCTATCTATCTATCTATCTATCTATCTATCTATCTATCTATCTATCTATCTATCTATCTATCTATCTATCTATCTATCTATTTATCTATCTATCTATACAAATAAACCCTGCACTATAACATCAATCAAATAAAACATCTGTGAAACCAAAATGTCCACTTAGAAATTCAGACTGATTGACAATCAATTCCAAATGCTGTTGTGCAAATGAAATAGACAATAGGTGGAGATTATTGGCAATTAGCAAGACGCATTCCATAAAGGAATGGTTCTGCAGGTGGGGACCACAGATACAGCACACCAGGGCACATGGAGGAGGCTGTAGGAGGGAAATAATCCAGCAGCAGGACCACTATCTCCGCCTTTGTGCAAGGAGGAACAAGGAGACCAGTGCCAGAGCTGTGCGAAATGACCTCGAGCACCAATCCTGTATGTGTCTGCACATTTGTTGTTAGAAACTGACTCCACGAGGATGCTATGAAGGCCCAAGGTCTACAGCAAGGGGTTATGCTGACAGCCCAATACTGTGCACAATGCTTGCCATTTACTAGAGAACACCAGGATTGGCAAATTCGCCATTGGCATCCTGTGCTCTTCACAGATGAAAGCAGGTTCACACTGACCACATGTGGCAGAGCATGGAGACACTGGAGAGGGATCCTTCAGCATGACAGTGAGATCGAACAGCAGGACAATATTAGACCTCATGTGGATGGAGTGTGTTAGCAGTTTCTGCAAAATAAAAGCATTGAAACTATAGAGTGGCCTGCGTGTTCCCCAGAATTGAATCCAACTGAATACATCTGACATCATGTCTTGCTCAATCCACCAACATCATGTTGGACCACAGACTGCCCAAGAGTTGGCGAATGCTTTAGTCCAGGTTTGGGAGGAGATCCCTCAGGAGAACATCCACCACCTCCTCAGGAGCATGATCAGGCATTATAGGCAGGCCATACAGGCATGTGGAGGCTACACACATGCACATTTAACTTTGTACAGGACAATTTATTCATTGATAATGTTTCTTTATATTCAAGTTAGGGTATATGTTAGAAATGGTTAGGGTCACGGGTCTGAGTTAGACCATATGAAATGAATGTTAATGAAATGTCCCTATAAATCATAAAACGAAGGATGTGTGTTCAACTTTCTATTGAAGCGCTTGGATTCTGCACTCCATGAGGAGTCAACACCTTAGCAGTATGTATTTTGCCATATTTTCCCTGTCTCAGCTAGGACTGGACAGGGCCTTGAGTAAATATCTGTTTTTGTAGACTATGTCTTATTTGTCTTACAATACAATATATCTTAGTTTCCTGAAAGATACAATTTTGGGTTTGCGTTAGCTCTAAACTATAATCATCAAAATGATACAATAATGAGATTGAAACGTATGTGAGATTTATGTGGGAACCTTTATTAGGCATAACCTCCTTGCTCTTTGGTTTAAAAAAATGTAAGGAAGTATGGAAAAATAAATAACAAGGCTTTCTTTTTTGTTTCCAGACTAGAACTGTTTAATGTTTGATGAGAAATAACTGGAGCTCTTAAACTATAGCTTTAACAGTTCTAACTCAGGCGTAGTTTAAACATATATCTTACTCTGGTGTTTTGGAAAAATTGCATCACCTACTTAAAGCAGTTTTTCTTACCCTCGCTCAGAGTTTATGAACCTGCTCAGGAAAATCGGGGGCTCTATAGGCGCATTTGCACTCTGCTTGTCCCTTTACAGAGCTTACGTCCCTTAGTGCAGGTGTCAGTGAAACTGTTTTCCAAGTAAGTGAAGTGAATGGATTGCTCTTGACTTTCTCCTGGAGACTGTGGGGTTCAGCTGGGATAGGGATCAGTACTCTGTGACTCTGGTGATTAAGGTTTTTATGTAGTTGACAGAGAAGTTAAAACTTTGCCAAGGAACATTCAGATGAATGAGGGCCTCCCTAGGGCCAGTGTTATGTCAGTTTGAATGAGCACTGGACAGACTGAAAGATGACATTTTTACAGAGCTGGTGCTTATAAACACAATTATGTCAACTTGCAAGGAAAGACACGGAAAAAACACAAAGAGATTTGTTACATACACTTCTCAAGAACAACAGCTTAAGACCTGTGGCTGCTGTCGCATCCTGTAAGTGTGTATATGTGTGGTGAGTGCCACAGTTGGCTGGTGGGCCAGTGTTTGATGATGAAGTCATGAGTTTAGGTAAACTCCAGATGGCCAGGCAGAAAGTAAAACAAGTGCCATCTGCTTAGATTCAGACACTGCTAAACACCTCCCCTCTCATGTTCCTTTTTTCTCAATTTCCTCTCAGTTGGCAGAGCTGACGGCTGGAGTGCTCAGAACATTAATGCCATTAGTGAAATGTTTCAGAAGAGGCAGCCAGGCACAATGCATTACGCTGGCTCTACGCTGTCACCGAGGTCTGTGAGTGCTGCTGACCCACTGCTTTAAAAGGTACAGCACAGGCTGTAAATAAACAGAGGTTTTGTATTATGCATTACCCCATGTTAAAAGCCAAACAGTGATGAATTTCTTACTATAATTTCAAGTCACCCTTTGATGCTTTATGGTACACATTTTACTTTCAGATATAAGTTTAAAGAATTGCCCTACCTTTATTAAGACATGCTTCAATAATATAACACCCCGTGATTACAGTATGTCTGTAAACTTTCAGTTCTCCAATATGGTCAGGATTTTAGGGTCAAAAGCAGCAGTGACTGGGTTGCAATATGGTTTTAAGGCGGCATGTTAGCTTTTAAACACATACAATAGATCTACAGCATACACACGTGTTAAAATGTCAGACTTTCATGTAATTACAGCACTAAGGCTTCTCAAGTTCACACATTGTAAAAAAAAACATAGTGAATGCAATTAACCAGAAATGAAGTTCCCTTGTACAATGGGATTCTTCATATTTGTCTTCACTTGTATCCTTTAACATGTTACCAGTAATGAACACAGATCGAAAAATAGATTAACTCATTGTACAAAGTTATCAGTCTGAAGAAGGGAACAAAAACATTTATTAATACGCTTACATTAATGATAAGTTGATGTCTCATTTTCTTTTACAGTATGCATAACTAAACATTCGGGATAAGATATGGTAATCGGAGAAAATGTGGAATTACATTGTGGAATTACATTACTTAAATTAAGCTTTTATTAAAACGGTAAGACTGAAACTGGTCGGGGTAGCTGCCAAGAGCCTGAGCGCAACTGTAAAAGAACCAAATCCTGAATTCTACATATTTTGGAAGAGGTGGAGGGTTGCATTTTTTTTTGAAGGAAAGATATATACCTGGCCGAACCTCTTCAAAATATTGTGATTAAATGGATTAGGGTCTGAAGAACACAAATTAGTGACATCAGCATCATGCTCTGGGGTTATCTTTCTGAAGAAGGACCTGTTTTGTTTTGCTCTCCATAGTTAAAGTGATGAAGGGACATTAAAAACGAGTAAACAGAAAGGCTTTAATAACTAAGGGGTTTAGAAGACCTTTAGGCTGGTTTATGTTTACTGCATTTACATTCCACATGTCCCATTTCCAAAACACAGAATTTTATACTCCATGAAGTTTTTCCCAGCTGTACCCAATATTCTTGTAGACTCTCGTGGGCTGTGTAACATGACAAGGTTGCAGTGCCACACAACACATGAAGCTGTTTCTCATGTACCCTGTTTCTCATGTTCCCTTTTTTGTATTTAACTGTATATATTTTGCTTCAAATATTCCCAGTTGTGTGGTTTGTAAAATTTGGGCCATGTGGCAGAAGCAAGTAATGTGCAGATGCTAAAATCAGATGCAAAACACAATGCAGACCTTGCAAACCCTCAAGCATTAAAAAAACAACAAAAAAACTGACCTATAAGTACCCAGTTAAAGAATTTTAATTCTAGGATATTACAAAATTGTAGTGCATGGCTAATTAGTCTTCCTGTGGTGGCTTTTTAACATTAATTAAAAATTACCTTGCTGTAGTTGACAGACCATTCTTCATTCTTTTTAAAGTAAAATTTTCCATTCATTTCTTCTTCTCTCTTTGGTGTTGGTGGATGGCAAACCGCATTAGGTGCATTACCACCACCCACTGCCCGGGTCATTCAATGGCTCAGATTTAAAATGCTACAGCACTCAACTGAAACAACTGGAATGAATCGATTTTGTTTTGTTTTGCTTGGAAGCGTAATCAATAAATGGAATGAACAATGAATATTAAAGTGACAGGTCGAATGTATATAAATATACAATTCATATATATATATATATATATATATATATATATATATATGTAAAAAACTGTTTTCTCACCCCTCGTGGGGTGGTATGTGTCCTCCTCAAGCTTGGGTCCTCTACCGGAGGCCTGGGAGTTTGAGGGTTCTGCGCAGTATCTTAGCTGTTCCTAGGACTGCGCTCTTCTGGACAGAGACCTCTGATGTTTTACCTGGAATCTGCTGTAGCCTCTCTCCCAGTTTGGGGGTCACAGCCCCCAGTGCTCCAATTACCACTGGCACCACTGCTGCTCTTACTTTCCACATCTTTTCTAGCTCCTCTTTCAGCCCTTGGTATTTCTCAAGCTTCTCGTGTTATTTCTTCTTGATGTTGCTGTCGCTTGGGATTGCCACATCTATCACTACTGCCTTCTTCTGCTGTTTGTCGATCAACACGATGTCTGGTTGGTTAGCCATCACCTGTTTGTCAGTCTGGATCTTGAAGTCCCATAGGATCTTTGCTCAGTCATTCTCAACTACCTTAGGAGGTGTCTTCCATTTTGACCTTGGGACTTCCAGCCCATACTCATGGCAGATGTTACTGTACACTATGACACCTACCTGGTTGTGGCGTTCCATGTATGCACTTCCTGCCTGCATTTTACACCCTGCTGTTATGTGCGTATTGTTTCAGAGGCATCTTTGCACAGTCTGCATCGGGGGTCCTGCCTGGTGTGGTAGACCCTGGCCTCTATTGATCTTGTACTGAGTGCCTGTTCTTGTGCTGCCATGATTAGTGCCTCTGTGCTGTCCTTCAGTCCAGCCTTTTCCAACCACTGATAGGAATTTTTGATATCAGCCACTTCTTCTATTTGTCTGTGGTACACGCCGTGCAGCGGCTTGTCCCTCCATGATGGTTCTCCTTCCTCTTTCTTGTCCTCACTTTCGGTTTTCTCCTGCCTGAGGTATTCGCCAAGCCATTTGTCTTTGGGGGCCATCTTTCCGTAGCCAGTCTTTGTGATGATCTGGCTGAGGGCGTTCAGGCCTATGCAGAACAGCAGCGGGGATAGTGCATCGCCCTGGTATATGCCGCACTTGATGGTGACTTGTGCTATTGGCTTTGCATTGGCTTCCAGACTTGTTTTCCACAGCTTCATTGAGTTCTTGATGAAGGCTATTAGAGTCCTGTTGATCTTGTACATTTCCAAGCATTCCAGTATCCATGTATGTGACATTGAGGTGTACGCTTTCTTATAGTCAATCCAGGCAGTGCACAGATTTGTCTGCCTGGTCTTACAGTCTCGAGTGACTGCTCTATGCACTAGTAGCTGGTGCTTGGCTCCTCTGGTGTTACTGTCTATTACCTTCTGGGAAGGGTGCATGTATTGAGCTCAATACATGCACCCCTCAATACATATATATATATATATATATATATATATATATATAATATGTGTGTATTGAATTGACCAATGCCAACCAAAGGGTAAGAGTGTTTTGGTGGGAAAAAAAACTGTTTTTGCTGATTGCTTGAAGTTGCTGTATGTAATGTATAAGCTACTGCAGCTTTATTGCTTTTCTCCCACTTGTGGGAACTTGTGGGAACAGAATTTTCAGCATCGTCTGTTTAACAACATCAGCCTTCACACATTTGTTATGTTTTGCTTTCCCCCCTAAAAAAAAATTACAGCAGCAATATCCTACATCACGGTGTTGTAATTAAGCATCCAGCTGGCAGTTCCCATTACACGATCAGGGCGATTGGGTGGATCTGGAATGTGGAAAACAGGGCCCTCTGCCTCACCCCCGTGCCCAGCACCTTTTCTCTCTCCTACACACCTGTACATTCTATAGAGGTTCTGCGTCTGGTCAAAGCAGGCCTAAAGCCAAAGGGATGATGGTTTCTAGAGTGTTTGTTCTGAAACACGTTTGCATAACACATCATTGCGTTCCACCCAAGCATACTTTTGAAACTTTGCCTTGCACACTGATCCAGCTGGTCCAGGTGGGGAAAAAAAATTCTACACATGGTTTTAGGCTCAGTAAAATTCACACCATCCTTCTATATATGACAGGAAACTACAAGGACATGTGACATAATGGAGAACAGGCAACTGTATGCGATAATTTCAGTGGAGGCAACAACAAAAAGGATTCTAAGGAAATAGCAAGTGTTTCATCACTTCCAGCTCCTCTGCACTCCCCTTGTTTCTATCTCTAATTCACCTCACTTTTACTTAACAAAAAGAAAAATGCCAGAAAGAGTTTTAATGCACCACTTTGAGTTTTTCCACTCTGCACCAAATTCAGGTATGTCCCTGCAGGCTAGCACTCCCTTGACCAAGTTTAGCTTTTGGACTGCAAAGCAATTAACACTGGCCATACAACACACACATATTCAGCAAGACGTATCTCACAGACAAATTTACAAGCAACTTTTGTCAACAAAACAATTTGTTTCCAGCTGCTAACTATATTGATGGAAGCAATCGGAAATACCACAAGTGGATCAGACAAAACAGAGCATAGGCACACAAATGTGTTTCGGATTGTGAAGAATCTTGGGTAACATTTATTGGGTGAGAATGATGTACACATGACTGGTGGTAACTAGGTATTCAATTTAGAAAAAACGAAAAACAAAATGCGTAGATGTTGCAACAGCATGCTGAAGAGTCATACTTTCATTGCTTGTGTTTGAGCTTGCTGCCTGCCTGCCTGCCATTCTATGCTCTACTCCACTCTGTTAAAGAGAGAGCAGATACACCTGCCTCTCTGCCAGGGGTGGAGCTAGACATTCGCATCATCAGAAGCTTAGCCCACAAAATATTTAATTATAATGAAGGTTGTTTGGTATATCCAAAAATGTAAGACATTATTCCTGCATCTAACCTATTTGTTAATATTTATTGCACATAGGAAAAGTTGTGAAGTGAGAGAGAAACTTGGCTTTTATTTCTAACAGATATACAAGCATTCGAAAACCAAGGGGATCAAATTTTATTTTGAAAGATATTTATTGGGCTTATCCGATCAGCTTTTCATAAACCAATGCAAATCTATTATTACATATTATCACTACACACCATCCATTGTGTTGAAATCCACATCTGTGCTCACAGCATAAAAAACATAACATGGATGCTAGCAGGGCTCAGAGTTAGCAAGAACTACAAATAAGTTTATAAAGTGCGTGGGACCAGGACAGGTTTGTTTCCATGTTGCAGATGACCAAATAAACCTTAGATTGTATGGCAGTCTGATTTCTTACTTACCTGCTCTTATGGGAGGTGTTGCCCTAGTAGGGCTGTGTTCTGACTTCCTGAGCTGCCAAAAGAGGCACAGCTGAGGGACTAAACCCCCTACGGACAAACGTTTGCGTGCAGGCTGACACGGAGAAACCATTTTAGAGGATAGTTACAGCATGTGAAGTGAACACCCCTTTTTGCTGTGTTTTGCATATATTGTAACAGATTAGAAGGGTTTTCAAATATATCAAAAAAGACAAAAAAAAATTGAATCAGGGCTTTTGAAAAGACATTCCAGGGTTAAGCCCCCGCTCTGCCGCTGCTCTCTCCTACCCCACATTCCTTCCAGCTGTCATCACACCTATTTATACTTGTATCTCTCTGTCAGTCATTTCCAATTTGTCTACTACTTGCCTGTATGAGGATCATTTAATAGAATGTTTGCACTACAAGTCATCCTGCATTTGTCTGCTGACCCTGCCCTCACTGGATTCTATTGGCTTCTGACTCTTGTAATGTCCTGGACTGCATTTGCCTGTCGTCAGTCTATTCTACCAACCTCCAGCCTACTTATAGCCAGTCTTTAGCCTGCCAGCCATTATCTCTCTCCTTAAGCCTGCTCTCAGCCTATTCAGTCTTCTGCCTGCTCAAAGCCTGCCACCAGCCTGACAGCCACTACCTCCTGCTCTAAGCCTTCATTCCAGCCTGTTCAGTTATCATCAACCTGCTCTAAGCCTGTTTCCAGCCTGTTCCTGTTCTGTCTTTGGCTGCCTAATCAAAGCCTGCCACTAGCCTGACAGCCATTACCTCCTGCTCTAAGCCTTCTTTCCAGCCTGTTCAGTTATCATCAACCTGCTCTAAGCCTGTTTCCAGCCTGTTCCTGTTCTGTCTTCGGCTGCCTAATCAAAGCCTGCCACTAGCCGGACGGCCATTACCTCCTACTCTAAGCCTTCTTTCCAGCCTGTTCAGTTATCATCAACCTGCTCTAATCCTGTTTCCAGCCTGTTTTTGTTCTGTCTTTTGCTGCCTAATCAAGGCCTGCCACCACCCTGACAGCCATTACCTCCTGTTTTAAGCCATCCTTCCAGTCTGTTCAGTTATCATTAATCTGCTCTAAGCCTGCTTCCAGCTTGTTTTTGTTCTGTCATTGGCTGCCTAATCAAAGCTTGCCACTATCCTCACAGCCATTATCTGCTAGCTCAAAGCCTGTTTCCAGCCTTTTCCTTCATCATCTACGCTCTCAAGTCTTTCATCAGCTTGTTCAGCCTGTGATCATCTGTTTCTGTCTTCATCTGCCTCCTCAAACCTGTTACCTGTCTATTCTGCCTGTAACCAGCTGGTTCAGTTGTCACCTACCCGGTCAAGCTTTCTGCCAGTCTGCCTGCCTAATGTCCTGATCACCCTCATAGATTTTTAAAATGCAACACCTTGTAAGGTGGAAATTCAGGTTTCTAAAATGTTTCTCATAACAAATACAGAGCCTGTCCAGTTGTTGGAATTTAAGCAAAATAACCTCAACAACAGAAAAATGCTGTGTCATTATGGACCTGTCTTCTGTTCTTTGATTGGTCAGGTTGATTTTAGACTGGGGATTGTTGAGCCTTACCAGACTGGCAATCTATGTGAGTCAGTCTGGCAGAACAGACTGGACCTGTCTGCTGTGTTCCCCATTGTTTACTCTACTATAAGATCTCTAATTTTCCTTAACAATGCTCTTCAGAGAACATATGGATTCACACTGAGATTAAACAAGAAACAGCTATTAACAAATTAGTTTTCTTCATCAAGTATTTGGTGGTACTGGATTCTATTCAGGGTCATCAAATGAGCACCAACACACTTGAAAGACTTTATTTAAAAAGAAATTGGCAACAATTTCATAAACTTCTGCTCCACTCACTATCTTCTTTTGATCAACCCCCCCCCCCCCCCCCCCCCCCCGTATTCCATCATAACTTGACTAAATGGGAAAACAATCAGGGGGTATGAGCACAACTAAAGAAAAACAGACCAGGGCCACGACTCACCCAAGTAGGTGCTGTCAAATGTAAAAATGACCTTAGACTTTGTTTTGCCTTTCCTTGTTGATGTATGTTTATGTGGGAGTTTCTCTCAAAACATTAAAAAGACGAATGTGGCTAATTAAAGGAACATTTTGAACATTTTGTTGGTAGCTGGTGTGCCTCATTGTGGGGTCCAGGAGAAAGACTTACCTTTGACCAAGCACACACATATTAAATATGACTTTTGCAAAATGCCTCAATCTTTCAATGTTTTTTTTTTCTTTTTTTTACCCATGACCTAAAGGACCCATACTTTAAGCAAATTTTTAGCTGTTAGATAAGCTTTTATAGAGTGCCTAAAGTATAATTAAGTAAATCAAATAATCATAAAAGAGTTAAAGGTCAAGTACAGTAGAGGGACTACGATATGGCTGTAAAACCTTTTTTAAATATTTTTTTTTTTTTTGACAAAGCAGGATTTGTAGTGTGAAAGCAGAAAAAAAATAAAGATGTTTAAAAACTTGTCATTGGGAGCAAACTGGGCCCATACTCCAGTAGCTCTCTTAAGCTGGGAGTACACTGTTCAATTTTTTGCCCTTTTTGGGCCGATTCTCCAGTCGTGCGAGAATTTTTCAATTGAGCTGAGTTTCAGCCTGATTGTGTGTCCTGCATCGTGTAGTATACAGGATCTAACGAGGCGCGATCAGCCTCTCATGACCACCTTCTAATCACGAATCATAAGGTCAGGAGAAAATAAAACATGTTTGAAATTCGTGCTGTTGAAGCAGAGCTAGGAGTGGCCACGAGACGATTTAACAGAACCTCGAGCACTGTAGCTGCGTGCAACGATTAAAAATATCGCACAGTGTATCAGGGAAAAAATCGGAGCAAAATAGTTTTCCTTTGCTGTTGTAGATAGTGGTTTGGATAAAGCTCCAAAAAGACATAAAAAAAATCACTGCAACAGGCACAATCTACAATAATCTAGCTAAAATAACAATCATAAAGTAATTTTCATTTTTTGATTAGTTATAATCTTATGCTTCTAGTTTGTTTTATCCATGTTTTAGCTCAGTTTGTTTTCAATGCTTTAAAGCTTAGTCAGTTAAACTTGGCTTCCAGACTGAACCAAATCTATATTGAAATGCTGTTAGTGGTGCGCTAATTTCTTTTTAATAAGGCGAGTTTTGATTAATCAAGCTATGCTAAAGACTTCTTCATCCCAGGTCGGCCCTGTTTGCTGTATTCCATCAAATTTGAGAAAAAGAAAGAAGATAAATGACTTTAAGATTTTCTAAATGAGGTTCTAATACCGTTAATATCTTATCTGCTGTTGATTACTCACATGACATCCAAATTCAATTCAAACATTATAGGCAGAAAAATAATTTGGAATAATTTCTTGTTTTCACGACTAACGTTTAGTAAAGGCATATATTTGTAATTTATCAGTAAATATTCTCACCCTAAGACTGACAGGTTTCTTAGGGTGAAGGTTGACCAATTTATATCTTTCAGCACTGAAATTTTATGACACAATTAAAGATATTATCTCATTAACTATGTACTGTATATTTTACTGGAATTGAACAATTGATTTGAATATAATCTGCTATGGTTGATAATATGTAAATAAAATAAATCCTACAGTAACAGTTCTGTATATATATTCATCATTGCTAGTTGTGCTTGTGAGCAAAAATGAGGGACTATATGATACAATTTCTATAAGCTATATTTTCAAATTATAATAATATTTCTTTACACCAAAAACCTTCCAAGCCCCACTGAGAGTAGCTGTAAAGGTCCAAGACCAATAAACAATATACCAAAAAAGATATGAACTACTTATAACCTTCTATACTACCTCACTTAAAAAACTGAACTATCCCTTTTACATTTTTAATTAAAGGAAGTGAAGAAATGGAAAGACTGAGTCCCTGTGAGTCATAACTCTGAAACGAAAAGGACCGAAACGTTGCCGGGTGAGAACACCTGCCTCTCCTTCATGCTGCCGACACGTCGTGCTTTACATGTGTGACTCCTGCTTCCCCACGTCAGAAAAAAAACAAGTTCCGACTGACTTCAATTAAAGGTAGAATGGAAATACTTAGCACTGATTTTGTTTTACTTAAATTGGTCAAAATGTGTTCCAGGAAGGAGTCAGTGACCTCACCACTCACCACCAAGGCTGGACACATATTTATCTAACTCTGGGTTTATCAATAAGGGCTCCACACCTGCTGTCTGCATGTTTCAAGTTAACCCAGATCATCTGGAAATTGCAAGCTTCACAATCCATCAAGGTGAAGGGCTGCAAGGCGCTGGAGTAAAATCAACACAGCCGAGCAAATAGATCTAGGAAAGAAACACAATTTTATAAACAGTTTTTCCTCTCTTCTTTAGTATCTGAGTCTGTTAAACATCATAAATCACCCAGATGAGCGATAGAGTGAAGACCTCAGTGAGAGATTTATATCCTAAGCCTTTTTCTAATCCAATTTCCCCTCTTTTCCAGCCATTCCCAAAATTTGCTGGCTGTGTGGACTCTGTGGAGGCTCTGCCGGCAGGGGAAGTATTTACATGCACACACACACACACGTTTGCACACCCTGAGTGACCAGAGTAACAAGAGGAATGTAGCGAGTTGCGCCACATCCCAGCTGGACCGACAGTGAGCACTAGTGGTGTCCTCCTTTGCACTGTGGGATGAAAGGGCATCATCTCTTCCAACCGGGACTTGCCTGTGAGACGACCTTGGTTCACTGCTAGAGCAAAGAAAGAGAAGATGGGGAGGGGACGGAAGAGCAAAAGAGAAAGAGGAGAACTCTCATAAAAAAAAAGAAAACACTCCCCCATGCCCCACCTGTGATCAATTATGATCTGCAAAATTAGAGACTTACTAGAAAAACCCCAGCCTGTAATAATTCATAATTATCAAAAGAACAGAGAGCAGGGAACTTGCAGAGTTCACAGGCGCTCTGGAACACGTTTAGATGTAGGAGGAGGGGTGTTCGACAACATACAATGTCCTCAGTGTGGCGTCCCAGCTTGGGCCTCCTTCAGCAAACGGCTCAAATGAATCCAATTGTGACTTAGTCATAAACTAATTTTCCATTGTCAGAAACCTTTTTCCTCACCAGTGTTTCTTTTGAAGTCGTTCTTCCTTTATTTCTGCATAAATTATCTGTGTTGTGAAAGTGCATGCCATTCTGCTACCTTCTTAACAAGCAGGGGTTGCATAACTATTAAAATATTTCTGTTTAAAAGAAAAAAGATTCTAGATAGAAGCTGTTATTTGTAGGACTATATCACCCATGTACAGAGGTGTATATTCTTCCTTTAAATCTAAAAAAAATAAAAATAGAAATAAATTTCAGTCTTAGCTTTTTAAGTTATTTCTTAAACTGTGCTTATATTAGTCTCTCAGTCCAAACGACTTCCAGCCTCTGAATCAAAAGTGGAAGCTGATGAAAATCCAGCAGCAATAAACACCTTTTCTCATCGGTTTTTACTTTGTTTTCGTGACAGCAAGCATTTACTCTCACTAACATAACACATTTATAGTTCAATTACACTCATTATCCACTGATCTGAGACAAATAAATGCAAGATATTTCAAACTAATTTATGATTTCCACATGTCCCATCCTGGACCAAAAACATGTTCTCTTCCCGGTGAAATCCAAAGCAGAAAGGATGACTCACTAAATGTTTACAGACTGATGAAAATCACAAGAAATGTTATCTTTTATCTTTATCGTAAGCCCTTATGATTGTAGACAAAGGTCTTATCTTAACGAGGGATTAAGCCAGATAGCTGGACTCAGCGCCTCAGGCAGGTTTTAGCACAGTCATTGCAAAGTCTAAAAGTGCCTCGATACTCGACACAGAGCAGTAAGGCAGGAAGAGATAACATCAGCGGGAACCACGACATTCTAGAAACCCTCTTTGCTTATCACTGCTGCCGCTAAGTCCGTCAAAGAGTTTGAATCCCACATGGCCTCACAACTGTGAATACTGGATGGGTGGAGCAAAACTCTTTACCAAACAGTCCCTATGTCAGTGAATATCCTCAAGAACACACTTTCCCTAAAAGAAAATAAACGGATCACCATTTGGGTTAGATCACTGGGAGAAACATAAAGCCAATTTGCAGAGACTGCTCACACTGCAGTGTTAGAGCAGCAGATAATTGGAGGAATAATGTGAAACATAAGCCAAAATTGACATGTGTGATTGCTTTTCCTGTGAGCCAATAGTTCCTATTGCTATCTCCAAATCAAGAACCATCAACTGTTCTCTTCCCACAGGCTATTTTTGTTATCCTCGACAACATCAAACACTCAGTGATCTTAAATGCATCCAGCAATTTTTGTTTTATTATGCTAACACAAAATATCTTGAATGACAAATTTCCTCCAAAAGACGGTGGAAGATGAAGCCAGATGAGGATTGATTTATGTTTAAAAAACACGTTTTGAGCTGAAATAACTTCAGCTGCAGTTACTGAAAGTTGTCTCTAATGCAAATGATACACAAACCATATGCTTGAATGTACAGTGGTGAATTTCAAATATTCAAAATGATCCTGTATTTCCTAAACATTTTAAAATGCAAAGTTACTTTTAGCTCTTACTTGGTTGTCACATTAGCTTACATTCCGAGGAATTACTGATGCAGCCTTTGGTTGAGAATTTTTAATTTCTCTCTGGGATTATTAAAGTATGTCTGATTCTGATTCTGACATATAGACAGTTATTAGTTAGATTCTACCCAGAGGATATATTCCAGTTTTGCTTTTGAAGTTTCTCACTCTATTTTGGTAATTCAACATAACTTATTAATATTCTTGGTACTACTTATATTGTGTTTCCTCCTGATGTTTCTGTGCAGTGTAGTTCTCACTTGATGGCTAGACTGATCTTTAATAGATGTAAGGTAATATTACTGATCTGAAATGCCTTCATATGGTTTCTTAGTTGAATTGGGGTATATCAGCAACTATGTGTGTTGGTGATTTGCAGGCTGTCCTCATGTGCAACACATTATTTTCATGTAACACAATACATCACAAATGTGGAATAGTGAAAATTTTTTTTTAATTGTTACTAATGGAATAAGACCAGGCAAATGATGTTGTGGCAATACAATACTCATATCAATTATTTATCATTGGCTGACAAACTTAAATGTCTCTTTTTGTCTGCTGGCTCAATGAATGTGTCAGCATTTGTGGGTGCTGTTGGGTGAATAAAAGTCAGATTTAACTTTAATTGAGTGAATAATAATTTATGCCCATTACTTTACATGTAATTTTGTGGTATCACCACCAAATGCAATCCAAAGAGTTTTAGATTGAGTTTTCCTTTTATCTCATATAATACCATTGAATGTATGACAAGATGTTTCATATGTGCAAAAAACTGTGTGTAACAAGTGATTCACATATCTCACTGATCTTAAAATGTTAAAGACAGAACCTCATGTACCGTTGCCTTATTTCTGCCCACATATGATATTTGAAAAATGCACATTATGGAGGCGATGCATGGTAAATAAGGAAATCTGTGGGTGGTGAGGGCTGGATGTGGTCTCTGTTGGGATTGGCAGATGGATTAACACTGGCAGTGACAGCCCCACAAACATGAAGAGCAATGTACACCAGAGATAGAGGAAATGAGAGAAACAGAGAAAGGTGTTATGGAAGACACCTCGAAGCATCTAACCATAGGATGAGGAATGTTTCTGAATGGTAAGTTAGTGTTACATCTGATGTCCAATGTTTTTTTAAAGTCAAGCACTTAGGCATGCAGACTGCTTCTACAAACATTTGTGAAAGAATGGGTCACTATCAGGAGCTCTGTGAATTCCAGCACAGTACCATGATATTGGCCACATCTGCAAAATGGCAAGTTGTGAAATGGTTTTATTTACTAATTATTTAATAATCCACTGTTTTTGATATTACGAAAGACTGAAGGCTATTGGGAATGATAGTGACTTAGGCAAGATCAGTGGATGCAGAGGTGCACAGCTTGCAGAGAGATTGAAGTTTTCTCCTGAGTAAATAGCAATTGAGGCCCTTTTAATAACTCAATATCAGTGCACAGAGAGCTCTGTGGAATGAATCTGAACCTTTTATCACCAGCTGCAATGAAAGCAAGTGTTTTTTTCAAAAATGACTGAACTGGGTTTTTGAGCTGTGAGAGAGACAAACTTGTCTGGTAATTTACATGAGTCTGTTTCTTTCTCTAAATTCCATCAATATGGACCTTTGATGTTATTTCATTCTGACTAATTATGAATAATGTCATAGTCCCAATATCTTGAACATTTTTGGTTAGATCCCCTTTCTTCGTCATAATGACCACAGATAGTGCACATTTCATGCAGAAAGAAATAGATGAAAAATGAAACAATGGTAAAAACCTTGTAGAAAGTTTGTCAGACATTAGACAACCCTGTCATGTCTGTGCATCTGGATAGGGGTACTAAGCTGTTATCAGCATCCAGTCAGCTGGAGTCTGATTTACCTTTGCAGGAACAGGTATTAACACCAGGTCAGAAATAGTTATGTTTGGTATATGACCATAACCAGAAGGTGTTGGGGTTGTGGCGAAAGGGAATTTTATCACCATTGTCCCAGTCAGAAGTGAACATTATTTCTACCAGAGGTGGCCATTGTGTCTTAAGACAGCTAAGTAACTAAAAAATATACTCCTAGCATTTTCATGTTGTATTCAAATTCCCTTAACCTTTTTTTTAAAGAACTGAAGAACTATTGTCTCATTGTGCAATGACAGTGAAACCCTACATCCTTCCACCTAAACTCTTCAAATGGAACACCTTCACCTTGGGTGGATCTTTCTTCCCTTCCACAGCTCTCCAAACACATTACATGCATTTATCAGATTAGGTCTATTTAAACCATATAGGCTTACAAATCTCCTTTTTGCGCTTGATAAAAATGAAATTCATATTAGAGCCAATGATGACCTTATGTTTAGACCTGCCAAAAGGACAACTACAAACATTATTTAGTTATATTTTGTGACCAGGGTAACGCTGCTGAAAATATTTTTCTGCTGGGTTACGAAGAGGTCTCTAGAAGATTCCTTTAGTGGGAGGCCAAATCTCCTTCCTAAAAGCCTTCAATGGATTTCATTAAGTTAACAGCTTGCAGTCAGCATAGAGACACAAAGTCAGGTCGTTGTGTCATGATAAATACTCTTCCAAGCACTGCGTGTCATTGTTGGTTGTCAAACTAAGGTATGTGGAGGTGGAGGTACCATTATGATGCTAAATCACTATAAACACTATGTCCTACAGTTATTCATACCTTGTTTTTTTTTTTTTTTTAGAGTTCAAGAAAAGATGCTTTTACTTTTTTAGTAGGAGAGCAACCATTCATATGAAAAATGTATGACTGATCTCAAACATCTCAATCTCATGAATTTCTGTCGTTGAAATTCATTTGCAGTTTTGTAATATGCTGCGGCTTAATATGATACAATGCTAGAGTTTTAACTTAAAAGATTTATATGTCATTCATTATTTATGTGCAGCTTTGCAACAGCACAGATCGTTCTCAAAAAAGTATTTTTATAATATGTTTTAGAATTAAAGATGACTGAGGTTAAGCCATGCAAAAAGCCCAGTAAACCACAAAGTTATGCTTGATTATGTTGAAACATAAATCAGGAACATATCTATTATAAATCAAAATTATTTAATTCCCAAATGCAGATTTGTGATGGCCCTCCTTGGGAAACTTTTACGCTGTGGCAGCTTTAATTTAATGGATGTAAAGTCACACAATTCTTGCCTGTCATACCACCACATACAGTATGTAATTGCACTAATTTGCAAAAAATGCCCTAAACACCTCATACATAACAGTTTTCTGGGATAATTTGATTGCACAGATGCCTCTCTGGATCCCCTGTGTCAATGTACATGATTTCAGAGAAAAAAAAAAACTAGAAATCTGGGATCTGTGCCAGCAAGCACCCAGGTGGTTCATTTAGGAATCATCCAAACAGCATTACATGTTTCTTAATGCATATGTTTCTCGAAACCACTAAGATTACCCTCTAATTCTTTTTCTCTGTGTGCACAAACACAAGCCTTGCTCCTCAGATGCCTTGACAGTTCAACTTCATAAGCCTATGTGTTTTTGCAAATGGTCTGATGTGTGTGCTCACATTAAAATTCATAGCCAGCTACTTTCCACATGGTCAGGCATTTTAAAAGCAAAGAAAATAAAATAAACAGTTGTTTATTGTTTATCCTTCAAGGCAGCTTTATTTTTAACATATATTAGATTGCTTGGATTTCTCTCTGCTTTCATTTACACGAATGTGTGAAGAGATACAGCAAAGTTAAATTAACAGCTTATTGGTATAGATTTGCAGTAACTTAACTGGTTTTTGTTCCTAAAATAGTTTAAAATATTGAATGATATCACACAGGGATCCTGATGGATGAATATCAAACAGGTACATTTTTATTAGTGTTGTGATTTTTGATCATTGATTCATATTTGTCTCATCATTTGGTCTATATTGTAACGCTACAAACATAGAAAATAATTATGCAGCCCCACTGAATCAGCTTTTAGGTAATATATTTACAAATGTAGAAAATGAAATACTAAAAAGGAAACTACGTGCTTAATGGGGCTAGAATAAAAGAGTATTGCTTACATCATGCTTTTACAACCAAGATACTTTTACCGACAACTTCAAGTCAACCAGGTGTCTGAATGTTTTATTGTGCCAGTTACAGTAATTTTACAGTAAACCACTATACACAAAAGAGAAATGGCTCATAGGTTAGGTTGATTGGAAGTGCTACAGTACCTGTTATGGTTAGCTGTTGGCATCCCTAGAAAAGAGGTGCACCAGACCCTTAAAGCAGGTGGTTTTACTGGTTGACTGTACGATTTTTTGCTCTTTTAGTGCCGATTCTCTAGTCGTGCGAGTTATTTTCGATTAGGCCGTCTTTCAGCCTGATTGTGCATCGTGTAGTGCACAGGGGGTAACAAGGAGCGATCAGCCTCTCACGACCACTTCTTGAACAGGAATCGTAAGGTCGGGAGAAAATCAAACATGGTTGAAATTCAGTTGGCCGCCTGGGGCGAATCGCTCATTGGGCATGCGCAAAAAAGGACTCTTCTTCTTCTTTCTCTCAGAAGAAAACACAGAAGCATGGCGGGGGTGCAAGTGAAATAAAGTTATATCTGTAAAATTGACAGACCGTAGTAGTCGTGTTTGCTCAGCCATCTCTTTGTCCAAATATGTCGTCGCCTTTTCTTTTTAGGGCTTTCAGCACAAAATTGCACAAACTGCCAAGGCAGTGCATCGACACTTCCATCTTTTTCCTCTTCTAGTTGTTTGGCTTCTGGGTAGACAAGTCCGAGTAGCACTGCGGAGCTGAGTTTGACATGGTTTTAAGACATACAGTGTGAGCAGGTAGATCAGAGTTTCGGGCCACACAGTGTTACAACAAACATCGTGAGCTGTGAATTCACATAGTGTGAGCTGTAGCTGCGTGCAACGATTGAAAAATATCATACAGTGTATGCTCGACTTAAAAGAGGCATTACAAGTTTTGTAATGATACTGCCACCTGTGGTCAAAACATAGAACTGCAGCAGTGTTCTGCGCTTTCTCATAGCTTGCACTCATACTTAACAAGTTTTTCTTTTTACTTTTTTCACCTTACGTGGAGCTGCTGTTGGTGTCTGAGTTGAACTGGATGTAAGTTTATTCTGAATAGTCACAAAATCCATCTTGATTATAACACTTTGATTTCTTGCTAGGTCGGAGCCATTTAATAAGGACATGCTTGACATCAAATCCACGCAAGCCACAGGCTTACAGATGCATCGGCGCAGAACCAATAAGTTTCAGTCTGCTCATCAATCGATGTTTCAGGCGTAGATAGTCAAATAAAAAGAATATTTTAAAGATATTTTTCAGTAGAAACATATAATGTTCTCCTCTGCGTGGTTTAAATATAAACATGGACAATATGGGATTAATTTTCCTTCTATTAATGTTCCAAGCAAAGCAAACCTTCTGTAAATTGAAAAAAAAAAAAAAAAAGAAATGCTATTCGAGAAGGACATTTTTGAAACATTTCTTAATCAGAAAAATTAAGAGTTAACGAAGCAAGTTACTCTACTGTCTACTCACTATTCTCCGAATTAACAATGATAATAATATTTAAAATAATAGAAAAACACACAGAGAAAAGTACAATACAGTGGTCCAAAAATTATTTTTGGGAAACTCTCAATCCCCTTTTTTGTGGATGTTTTCAAATTACAAATTGTGTTTTGTCAGGGCACAATAAATCCGCTATGAGTGTGACTAGACCAGTAAGCGAAGTTTACAGCCTTGTTTAAATCTATTACGCCAAAGAAACAATAAAAATGCTTTTCATTGTATTCACAAATAAAAAGAATGTTTCATAAAGCTTTCATAATGGGGTGGGGGTGAGGTGATATTACAAACCACTTTGCTACAGACTTTCATTTAGTAAAAAAAAACTTCCAAGATCTCTCAATATTCCTTGTTTTGGTTGTTTTCAACTTCAGATTTACATATCTAATTGCTTAGAGTTTTATTTATTTTAAAAATTAAAAAGGATACGCCATGTGGAGACCCAAAGGGAGACCAGGACACACTGGAGGAACTGTGTTTCTTGGCTGACCTGGGAACTCCTTGGGATTCTCCCGGAGGAGCTGGGCCAAGTGGCTGGAAGGAGGGACGTCTAGGCATCCCTACTGAAGCTGCTACCCCTGCAGTCCTTCTTCTGATAAGCGGAAGAAGATGGATGAATGGATGGTGTTTAATTATCTTTCTCTTGTTGAGATCAAAGAAAAGTTCTTTTTTCCATATACTGAATAGTCGTTAAAGGAAAATTATCTGTAAAATCATGCTATATTTATCCTAAAGTAAAAAAAAAAAAAATGGATCATGGATTACTAATATAGAGTTCTCAAAAGTTTCACCATATTGGAAAAGAAAAGTAACAAAAAGACTTTAATTTTATTGACATTCAAAGAACTACTGTTTATTCCACAATTGTTTTTATTTTTTAATTTTAACAAATGGTAAGCAGTCTAAAAGTTATAAAATATCGGAACAGGAACCAATCACAAGAGTGAATCAAACAAGCTATTCCATGAAAAATGTCAATTTCTTTGTAGCTCTGACTCACTGTGTTTATAAACATATTATGGCTAAAAGATGACAAGAACTTCATGGTTTACACCTGTCTATCTTACCTACTTGCTACCTGTGTAATCCTGTACAAAACCTGAAAGTTTAAAAACAATCACCTTTTAACAATGAAAAGCAGCAATCCAAAAAATTCCAATATGACAGAGTTCTCCTAAAATTGACAGCCTCTTTCACCATCTCAGAACCAGTCAGCCCCCCAACTTCTCTTCTCCGGCATCTTCTAACCCCTGCCAGTCTCTGGGAAACTCCCAGTGTGCTCTCTGCTTAACCAGTAACCGCAGGAAATGAGCCCCAGAGAGCACTGAAGTTTAATAAAAAATAAATGAATGGGGTGTTCCCGGGACAGAATGAATGAATGGGGAAAGAGGCAGAGACGCGATCGTCGGTGCCCGGAAATATTGGGAAAGGTTAAGGAGAAGACAAAGAAGGGAAAAATTTCAACTGAATGTGAATCCACTTTTGTGGGTTTCTGTGCAATAAAGAATCAGGGAATCAAAACAAGCTGCCTATGAAGAGACATAGTGGATTATTTAAAACTGACTCACATCTTCTTTAACCTTTGTCTTCATGTTCTGTGGGCGTAGAGCCTACAAACACAATGCAAAACACACTCAGATGCAATTTGCTTGTGCGTGCGTGCATGTGTGTGTGAACAGAGATAGCTGCATAGATCCCTTTCTTCCCTCTCCTGACACAATAACTCTCATGCACTGAATGGAGGGACAAACATTCCAGACATGCCACATGTCGGGGCTGCTGGCGAATCATTAAACAGTGGAAGAGAAACTGCAGGATACCCTCTTTTCTCCCACGTCCTCTCTAATTACTCTTATACCTGTAATTGATGTAAAGCATGAAACAGCTATTAACCTAAAGTGAAGGGGGGGTGGGGTAGGGGGTGTTCTGCCTGGTATTTGAATGTGAGCGGATGCATTTTATGGTGTGATACGTGATAACTCTATAAATTAGGAAACGGATATTATCTTCCTTTGCCAGCTAACTGCTCCCACGATTCCGGCTCACCTCCAGGGCTTCAGAAGAAAGAAGAAAAAAAAAAAACTTCTCCAGCAGCAGACATGACAAAAGATTTGGCACGGAAACAACATCAACAAATGCAGCTTTTAGAGAATCCTTGGTGATTCAGAAATGGTGCTTGTTGGATATCTAAAAACAGCTCGCATGCCCTCAGGGCCCTGCCCCTCTTTCATAGTGTGGCCCATTTAAGTGTCTGAAGTGTAACACCAAGCAGTCTATTGAGAGGCAGGTGATGTGCAGAACAAAGGGTGGATTCAGCACCTCAGTGACACAGTGGGAAAGAGATGAGTGATTATTAGCCCCACAGAGGGCCTTGACGGACCGTTTAAAGGCAGCTTCCTTTGATTGTGACAGTGTAATTGTTTCACAGATACAATCACGTCGAGTACTTACCTGAGGCTGGGGAAACTGGACTTTCATTAAAGTGCGGGATTGTCTCCAGGCCGCTCTGTAATTGTGCCTGTTGTCTTGTTTTGTGATTTTGTCGTCCTCTGTTCCCTTCTCCTCTGAGGTAATCCAGAGGTGTGTGAAAGGGTAGGAGCGTGTGACGGTGTGAAGACTACATAGGGTTTAAACTCACAAGGCAGACTCTGTTTGAAAGTTAACGAAGCAGACAGTAATGGTAAAAAAAAATAAAACAAAAAAATAGCACACTGCACAACATTTGCTGTATTTTTCTTTAAAATGTTTGAACATATGGGTAGTCACTATAAATTGTAAGAATACGGTAAAATTGAAGCTTTATAATAAAAGTAAAACTGACTACATTTTAGTGCAAAAAGTATTTAAAAAAAAGAGAGTTTATGGTCATTGGCTATTTATTCCCACTTAAAAAGCTATGAACTCAGACACCTGTAAGTAAAAAATTACTAGTAGCTAAAAAAACTGACAAGGAAAAAAGATGTCTCTAATTAAATCAGTAATTTTATTTTATGGAAAATGTTCTGGAAGTAGAGAACATAAAAAATGCCAACATGGCCGATTTTGGTCACCCAAGAAAGTTTAGCCCTTGAGCAGACAGCAGAATGCTAAACTCTCCAACATTGGACCTAATAAACTCTTTAAACTCTTATTACTGTTGCTATGAGAGCACATGCTTGGAAACAAAAATCAGACAGCAGAAAACAAGCCATGAGGGGGGGGGGGGGGGGGGGTTGTAGAATTAGTAAAACAAGGTTAAATTTTCATATACATAGGTATACACATTTCTAAATGCAGAATGGTAAATGTGTCAGTGGTATTTACTATGCCTGTATGGTGCTCTACATAACAGAATATTAGTTGTAAAGCTAATGAGGTACAACTCTTTGTGTTTCTCTGTCTTTTTAATCACACCTGTTCCCATATATGGTGCAGTGGCATTCTGTGCAGCTTGAGAAAATATAGGAACACTGTTTTGGTTCATAGTTAATTTGACAACAAAGAGCAGAGAATAAAATAAATGGATTACTAATTACACATGTTACAGCCATAACATGAAAGAATGATTATATACAGACATCATAGGTGGATCATGTCTTAATTGGCCACGTCATAACACATGATCTGAAGCAAAGGGCTGCATGGTGCTTACTTAATTTCCTTTTATTTATTGATTCTGTGTTTTTGTAAGGTTTTTATAGCATATAATACAATTTTTGGGGTTAAATTTTTTGTTATATAACCCTAATTAAAGGAGTCTTGTAAATTGGCAAAGTGCTGTAGTGAATGAACAGTCAAACATTAAGAATGTTTCACCGACAGTATTTCAGTTATGCATAAATAAAAGATTTATATACCATCTGCATAACTATAGTGTTGATGTGTCAAAACCTGAAGGTTATGTCAGCAGAAGACCGTGTATATGAGTAAAGATTTTTTATATTAAATTCTAAATTCAACATTGTCCTTTTTCCCATTGCTATGCCTACTGTAGGATCCCCATCATGGCCTGTGGATCTTCAGTCTTTTGGCTCAAGCATATAAGGGCGAACTATTTGCAGCTGGATCGCTCAACTCTGTCTGAGTTGTATCCCTCAGGGAAAAGTCCATCAAACCAAATAAAAAATGATTCAGAATCCAGGTTGTAATATGTCAAATTTCACCTTTATTGGCTTATGTTTACTAAAGCCAAGAAATCACCTTTGAAATTGCTTCTTTCTATCTCTCCTTGCAACAGGAAACACCACATTGTGTTGGCATACCTATTAAACACTTTGAGATTCATTGGAAAATGCATATTTATTAATCCTACTTTTTGTTATAAGGCTAAACATGTACATCTTAGCAGCTGCTTTAAAACAGAACTTATAATTTCTAGTATATGATTCTAACACAGCATAAGTCCAGTATTTAACATCTCTTACTGCAGTGCCTTAGCATATTTTTCTAAAAAGGAACAAGACATAAATCAAAGTCCGGGAGTAGAGATAGAGCTGAGAGAAGAATAAACACCAGAGGACAATGTAAAACTTCTCACTTAATCCTGTTCTCTTCCAAAAAAAAGAAAAAAAAAGAAAAGCAAACTGGGCTCTGTGTTTGTTTTTGATTCAGCAGGCTGAGATGACACAGTCTGTTGGGTGCTCTATTGGCCATGTGGTCTAGGTCCACTGAGCGTGGCTGCGTGTCTAAGGGCCGAGCTGATTAGATAATAAACCACAGGACAAGAAAAAGAAGAGGAGGCAAAGCATTTTAGGGTTTCTTACCTTTCACTTTATTTCTTAACTTTATTTGCAGCTGAACAAACATCTAAATATTCAAAGCTTTGACATTTAGCATCTGTCAGCAAGTTTTTACTGTGCATGTTATCGGGAATGGATAAACCCAAACTACTTAAAAGCAGTTGCATACTTTGTAAACACAATGTGCTTCAGTTTTCAGCTTTAGCAATTAGAGGTTAAGAGCCAGTTGCAAACTGCAGATTTTGCAACTTAATAAATGCAACATATGAACAGTTTCTGGTGTGAAATTTTACGGATTGTTTGATTTGAAAATGATTAGTTCCAGAGTAATAACAGAACCCGGGCAGACTGTCAGTCGTGATTTGGCAAGAGGAAACACACAGGCACACAGCTGAGATCTCAAGAGAACAGCTCTCTCTCAGCTGTTTCTAAAGGCACCCTGAAGAATCTTTCATTAAAGACAAATAAATTACTGTTATTATTTCTTCCATCTGTCATGCTTTGGCCAGCGCCTGTTACATAACCATGTCCCCTTCCTCTTGGATTTGTGTTCACCTCTGTGTTTAAGTGATGCATTTGTTGTTAAATTATAAACATACACCAAGAAAAACACAAGGTACACTGACCCGTCTTCCATCTTTAACCTCATAATCACTCTTTGAATTGAAAAGCTGCTGAAAGTATGGTTCAGATCAAGTGCATGGCAGGAACTACAGAGAATGTCTACAGTATATCAATGTGCTGCATGGTATTTTCCATCGCAACTCTCCAGTTAAGCATTATTTGCAGGTGTTGTTGATATTAACTTTATCTTTTCCTCCTGTCTTTTTTCTTTACAAAGACAGTAAATCTTGAACTATATTCTGTGTTTCACTGTTAAGCTCATTCCTGGACAGAGCAACTGCCAAAGATAAAGCTGCCATAAACTGTACGCATTCTGTCCTTTTTTCCGTTGCTCACTGAAAGTCCTCCTGGCTGAATTGTTTGGTAATTGTCTGTTTGATAAAACCATAACCATTTATTGAAGATTGCCTCCAATGATTTTTTTTTTTTTACTTTGTCTGCAGAGCATCGATATGTGTATTTTCCTTTTTTACATAAAATACTAACGGTTCAGCGTGGACTTGTTTAACTATAGCCCCATTTCAAAAACACTATAAGGTGGGAATGAAGAGCATTTTACCACCTTAAACCCCCTTAAGCATGAGTGGGGGCTAGAGCTCTTCTTCAAAAATAATAAGGATGAAGCTTACCAACTATAAGTCTGACACAAAATTGTCATACGTCCAGATCAACTTCATTCTAGTATCAACTGACCACAGCTCTAATAGCATGCCTAAAAAAAGTCAAGTAGCCAAAAAAAAGGAAGCAAGAACCACAAACCGGGTTTTTGATTTTGTGAGCCTGGTTTCAACAGCACACGTAGCAGCACTAAATGATTCATTGCTAATGAAAACCAACACTGAATAGGCCCAAGTCATAAGCATAACTCTGATCTTTTGCAGCTGACCACTTAACAAAGTCCTCCAAAAACATCAGCAAAACCAAGCAAAGAACATCAAATCTGTCCTACCTTTCTTGTCTTTTTCATCTCAAGTTATTTTTCATCTGAATAAAAGTCAATTTATTCAACCGTCATCTTATTCTTTAGCGAAAAACGTCTTCTTCTCTCAGCACTACAGTATGTCCATATTTGGAAACTACCTGTGAACTCATCACAAAGACCTCTGCTACTCTCGCCTCGGTTTTGCAGTAGCTTCTGTCTATCTCAAATTGGCGCTTATCACTGGATTCTGTAGAATGGTAACTTTCTAAAGATGTATGAAGTTCCTTGATTGGACAAACGGTTATTTAGGTACTCCTATGTTGTCATGACTCAGGATAGAAGGACGCAGTATTCAAGGTGAGACAGACAGTTGGATAATTCAAAGCGTTCATTTTGAATTGGAGCGGGCTGCATCTATTACTGGAATCTCTGTTGGAGAAAACCACCGGTTAGTGACCATGATAATTTGATGGAGGATGATTATCCATCTGAGTCACTAACCTGGTTCAGTCCATCGCCAACGAGATGGCGCTCAAGGACTTCCTGTCTCTGTGGGCTCATGACAGAAATGTTTTGTGGATTGTGTCTCTTTACTGGAGGGACCAGTATTAATAGGAACAGTTTTCTTTCCACTGCTCCTATGTTGCTACAAAGAATTGAGGATTTCTGTGAAATCTTTGACTTTGCTGGTGGAGGTTCTCAGTCATCCAGGTTATAGTCATTCCAAAAAAAAAAGAAAATTAAAAACAATCCACTGGACTTTGATTCGAAGTTTGAAGACATTTCCCTTCCCATTCAGGAAGCTTTTTCAATTGAAAATGTCAGGATGGCCTCGAACTCAACACTATCCTGACTTTTTGTATTGAAAAAGCTTCCTGGATGGAAAGCGATAGCTCTTCAAACTTGGAAACAAAGTCCAGTGGATTGTTTTTAATTGTTTTCTTTTGGAATGTCTATGACTTGTGCAATTGGATGGGCTTCCATGGTAAAGATTTCTACCGTGTACATGAAATCATCTACTGACTTTTAGATAATTCAGTAATCTGTATCTGACTATCTAGTAGTGTAGTTTTAAAACAAGCTGTTTGGACTTCAATTTGGATCAAATTGGATTCTTTATAACTGGTTATGAATTGGACCTTGATAGCCATTAACCTGTAAGATAAAGTAATTATTTACAGAGCAAAGGAGGAGACAATGTAAAACAGCTGCATGGATCATCCATCTGTGATTCAAGTGTTAATACAGTAAATTATTAATCCAATACACAAAACTCAGCCTTTTACTAGACTCTGATACATGCTATTTTAAATGGAAACATAAAAGCACCTTTAATGTAATTCAATAATGTACAGAAAATATGTTTTTGCTCCATAACAAACTTAAACAAAATATCTGAGAATTGAATTTTCATTGTGCATTATGAATGCAGAATGAGGTTAAACAGCAACTGACTGTAGTCCCTTCTAATTCGTCTTTTTGAAAAACAAAATGTATATTCCTCGATCCATCCATCAGTTCATCCATCTATCTTCTGCCTCTTATTCTGTCAGGGTCGCAGTGGGGCCAGTGCCTATCTTTGGCGGTCTATGGGAGAGAGGCGGGGTACATCCTGAACAGTTCGCCACAGTGTACCTAGGTGTCTATGTGCAACACAGAGACACACACACAAAGACATGCAACCATGCACACACACTCACACCTAAGGACAATTTAGATAAGCCACTTAACCTAACAGTCATTTTTTTGGACTGTGGGAGAAAGATAGAGTACATGGAGAGAGCTCACACATGCACAGGCAAAAATGCAAACTCCATGCAGAAAGACTAGGAATTAATTCAGAAACCTTTCAGCAAGGCAACAGCACTTCAAACTGAACCACCATGCAGCCCCATTTGTAAATAATTTTTAAATTTCTCATTGGCTTCTTATCATATGCTGTATATCTTTACTCTGATGCAAGCCGTTCTTATTCATTTTCTTCAGTCGCTGTAGGGAAAAAACTCTGCAATCATGAGTTCATTTTCTCTGCTACTCTGAAACTTCCCCCCTCATAAAATAACATTTGTCATGTTTTTCCTCATAAAACTGTGTGTTGTAAAGATGTTGATAAACATCAGAGTTTCAGCAGGTTGGAGCCTCTTATTTTTAAAACAAGGACATCCTAGCATCCCCCAAGGGGATGGGTTAAATGCAGAGATATTATATACTCTAATAATTCCCTCTGGGATTATTGGAGTGTATAAAAATTGTACTGCCACTCTCATATTCACCTTCTAATGTCATATACATACATTCTTCTACATATAGCCATACTTTCTCCTCTCTCGTGCATACATTCTACTCTCAGACACATATATACAGTATTTCGAATTAAATAATCCATGCTTTGAGTGACACAAAAAGACCTTAGTCAAATAGCAAGCAATTCTTAAATCAGGAAATGCACTGCATATTCCATGGCATATTTCAACAGAATATGTTTAAAAAAATGTATAGTGAAACAATTCAATTTGATCCTTTTTTCTTATCTTTTTGTTTTGTATACGTTTGAGGTGAGGAGCACTGAAAATGAACCCTTGATTGTGACTAGATATTTTATCTAGAAATCTAGATAAAATATAAACATGGTCACAAAATTACCCTTGGAGCATAACGTGAACAAAGGACTCTGGGGAATCTTGTTGCATTTTTTCCAAACATCCAAAATACTTCTGAAATACTTTGTAATGTGATTTAAAGAGGAGAATATACTGTATACATGTAGAGGAGAATAAGTGTCTATATGTGAAAGAATATATGTATATAAGAGGAGAATGTGTTGTAATAGATAAGATATATGTATATGAGAGTGACAGTATGATTTATGGCTTGTATGGCCCCTCAAGATAATTTATTGTGTTTCTGGAAGTTAAATGTGTCAGGATAATAAACCTCCTGTTTCAAAAGAAGTCATAAAACAATGTTGATTATCTGCAGATCAAATGTATTCAGCTTAAATGAATGAAACCAACTTATACTTCAAGAAAACATACCTGAAAGAGAAACTTTAATTTGTCTTAATTCTTTGTGTTTATTTTGAGGTGCAAAAAATATTTCAAACTTGCTTAAATAGGTCAAAATTAGAACAATAAATGAGCAATGATAAGGGGATTTTGCAAAAGATTTTTTGTTAATTGAGAAATAAAAAAACAGAAAAGTATAAACAAATAAATGTTTTCTAAAATTTAAATAGTTTCTTCCCTATACTCCTAAAGTATTGTAGTCAGGCATTTTAAAAGCAATACCCTGCTTTTAAAATGCCTGACTAGAAATGATGTGTTCAATAAAAAAAAAAGAAAAAAAAATCATGATAATTTGCAGATTTATGATTTCTTTCCTCTTTATGCCCTTAATGCTATTCCCAGCACAAACTCCATCAGTCGTGTGACCTACTGTACAACTATACTCATGTGTAGATTCAGATGCACATCCACAAGAATGTATTAAAATGCCATTCTAAATATCCAGTCATACACTTAGGGAGCACATATGGAAGCTTCGCTGCTGGATAATGAGGACGTAAAATGACAGGAGACACCAATATTGAACTCCCTTTAGTGTGTTGGAATGTTTCCACGAGTCTCAGAGCTGTGTGCTCCACACAGGAGGGTGCCTCTTTAAGTCAGATTATTTTCCAATAGACTTGGGGAGGTTCTGTTAACGGGCCTCAAGGAGCAAAATCATAACACTGACCCTGATGGGAATGACCATTTCCAGCTCCCCAACTTAATGAGGCTCCGGGTCCTTGTGTGTGTTGGACCTACCTCTCGCCATCATTTCTGACGTCCGCCGGATCAGATTCACTCCCTTCTCACAGTAAATCCAGAGAGCAGTGGGCCTGATCGACGTTAATTACGGGCACTCCTTCGAGGAAGTTTGCACACTCGTCAGATGACTGGACAGGGCCGTTAATGTGGCGTGCACATGTCCGTGTGTGTGTGTGTGTGAAAGGGGAAATTGAGTTACTATAACAGGAGATGAGCCAATTGAATTCTCACACCATATATCCACACAGTGGGACAGTTTTTACCTCTGTTCTTCCTCATCACCCAATCTCTCTCAACCCCCTCCTTCAATTCCAACACGGCTCAGTCTCTTGCTCCGAGTTTATAAGTGCCTGTGCCCCCAGAATTTAAAATAATAATATCGGGTTTCCAGGCAGGTAAGTGCATCCAGACATGTTATCTGTGATATCACCGGTGCTTTAGCCCTCTTCCTCCTCCTGCCTCTTGCTTGTGCGCTCTCTTTCTCCCCCTCTTTCCAGGTTATCTTTTTCTTCTCCTAAAACTGTACAGTGAAACACAATAAGTCACATTATATACTTTGAGGAAAGCGTTTTCTGCAGCATCTTGTCATCGTTTAGGTGACCGGAAGCTGTTTGAAGTGTTCTCGGGTTCGGAGCTCATCGTATAACAGTGACGGCTCGGCTGCACAACAGCGTATTATTTACCCAGATAGGGTTAATTGCTGAATAAAAGAATGGTTCTTTTCAGTTGACCATTGTAAAGCTTCAGCCACCATTCTTCCAAGCTTTTCTCAACACACACAACTGCACAGATGTAGAAATATGAGCATACTTTCTAAAAGCACACACACACAAGGATACATAAATAAAAATAAAGATAGCTTTGCATGAAGACAAAAAAATGTTAGGAGAATGCAAGCAAGGAAGCAAACAAACTTACCCTAACAAAGAAAATGGCTTTTTTTTTCAAAAAAGGGCTTTTTTTATCCATTTTGCAAAAAATACATATATATATATATATCTATTAAAAAAAACTCAGATGATGATACCAAATATACCGTAGAAATCTTTACCATGGAAGCCCATCCAATTGCATAAGTCATAGACATTCCAAAAGAAAAAAAGAAAAAAAAAATACACAAAAGAAAAAAAGCTTTAATTGTCCAACAATTCCCAAATAGAGACAAAACAGCATATCTGCTTAATAATTCTCAAAAACATAGAATTGCAACACTGCAAAATCGGTTTGATTTTTCCAATTTTATTGGTATTTTCAGAATAATATTCTGAAATCAACTCTGGTTAAATGTTCTGTGAAATAAATTGAACCATACAGCAGCCTGATGACGACTTACTCTGATTAATATAATGTTAAAATATCTTAGCAGTTTATGCAATGTCACACGGTGTGTGTGGATAGTGTGTGTGTGGGTGTACCTGTCTAGTCCTCAGAGTGAGGACCATTTTTCCAATTTCACCATCAAATTGAGGACCAGTAGTTGCAAAGTTAACACATTTTGCTTGTCCTCACATGCAATTTTGCTAACGGTTAGGTTTAGGGCTGAGGTGTCAATTGGTTAGGGTTAGGGTGAGGAATGCATTGGTAATGGTTAGGTTTAGGGTTAGCTTTGGGGTTAGGGCATAAAAAGCGTTGAAAATGACTCAAAATTATTGGAAGTCAATGGGAGTCAACACATGGTCCTTACTACATATAGCAGAACAAGTAAGTGTGTGTGTGTGTGTGTGTGTGTGTGTGTGTGTGTGTGTGTGTGTGTGTGTGTGGGTGTGTTTTATGTAGTGGGTGGTGTGCTGTAATTAAACCATCTTCATTCTAAAACTCCAGCAGAACTCTGAAAAATTTTTCAATATTTAGGCCTTTTTATTATTTTAACTAAGTTAAATAAATATGTAATCTGTATTACCTGTGGAGTCAGTAGGGACTTAGTGTAAATTCACAAATTGCACAAATTTAAAAACCTAGCATTTAACAGTACAATCATAACTGGCCGTATACAAAGATAAAGTAGTTCAACTTTGTTGTAATATTTTCTGATCCTTATGGTCGATTGAAGTCTTTCTGTTGTTGTAGCCTGACCCAACAGCCAAAAAGTATGAATTAAAAACTGATCCAGTCCTTCTGTACTCAGAAACAAATTCCACAATGAGTTTTGTTATATTGATCCCATAGCGTTTTTGATTTGATATATTTATTAATTAGCTTAAATATTGGATTCTTTGTTTTTTGCCATCAAAGTGAGAAGATTCTTCCATTTCCAGTCATCAGACGATTTTTCTGTTGTTTGCTAACCCCCCCCCCCCCCATCAATAGTTAGAATTTTTGCTTATTGATTGATAACTTACTATTGTTTGCATGTGTGTGTGTGTGTGTTGACATAAAATGCAGCGGGAACACTCTGAGGAGTGATAATCCATTAACTTTTCCATCAGCTCCAAAACAGATGGGATGTCTCACAAAAATGCACACTCCCAATCTGCTTTAGCTTTTATCTGAATGAAGCTATTATTGCTTGCTCAATCTGATGACATACGATGGTGTTCTGTTGGCATGAACTTAATATTTTCAGGGTGTTTTTTAGTGGGCTGTGAGTAAGAAAGAGGAGTTAATGCACAGCAGGGATGGAGAGGTAATGAAAGAAAATGTGAGAAAGAAAGAGAGGTTAAATAGCTCCCACACTTCAAGGTAGGATGGCAGGTTGGACAGGGCTTGACAAGTTTCAGAACAGTAGTCTTTCCTGATCCCCATTAGCAGCAGCCTGACAGTATTTCTCCTTTGAAGAGCAGAAAGTCAACACTCCATTTGTGGAGATAAGCTGCAGGTGAGGGAACGAGCTCTAAAAAAATAGCAGAGAATAACACAAGACACACACAAAAAAAAACAAAAAAACAGGAAAGGTTAAATAAATTGACCTGTTGTCCATCATATGTTGTTTTGTTGAGCTTATATATATATATATATATATATATATATATATATATATATATAATTTTTGAACAGTTTAAATGTTCTATTTTCTGAATAACTTATTGCAATGACTTCAAAATGAACTCAGTCACCAAAAGCCATCATGGTTCACGCTCTCTGTCCGTGTGACCTGAACGTGTCTTAAAAAGAGCTCTCACTCTCACAGTTCAGAACCTCTTATTCCCCATCTTACTCCAGCTCTTCAAACAAGCCTGCATTGATTAACTCAAGAGAGAGAGAAGAAGGTTGGGGTGGTGCTTTGCTATCCACCTATTAATTATATGGCCTTCATTAACACTGGGCTGATGAATGGCCTCTGCTGGAAAGGCGAGTTAAGAGGAGGTGTTAACACAGCACCTGCCTGCACTCATGTGGCCACTTATTAACCAACAATGACCTTCCACATCATAAACCCACCGCCTGGCTATTTGCTGTCTAATAAATGGAGCCCCTCTTTCTCTGCCTTCCACTCCCCAGCCCCCTATTCCAAAGCTGGACCCCTTTTAGTTGAGTCCCTCAAAGTTTATTGTTCTGGTGGGGGGAAAATGCATGCCTGTAAACTTCAGACACCTGGATTCAACTAAAATACAGATCCATGGGACCAAAAAGGAGTTAAGTAGCATAGGTTGTTAATGGATTGATGAAGAGCCTCTCCGCAAGCCCTCTGAAGGGGAGACAGAGGAAACTATGTGTAAGCGACAGAGCTTTTCTCTCTTGACATTGTAGCTAATGGTAGAAGTTAGGCAGTACTCAAATACCAAGCTACCTTTGTATAAGGTCAGGATGAGGGTAGTCAAGAGAGAGATTAGAGCTTTTTTTAAACATGGAGCAAGTTATATAGTTAGATTTAGCCTTAAGATAAAGTAATGGCTTACTGCTGTAATTAGGTTTGCAAAAACATTGCATTTCCATGTTGAAGAACTGACAAGAGGGTTATACACAATATTTATAGTCAAACATTGGAATGTCCGTGCAGTTTTAATGTTGATTCTTTTTTTGCTTTTTTTACACAAAAATAATTGTACCCCTTCCATTTTGTGAATATTTTCATCTATCGGTCGTTTCATAGGACAATACTGAAACTTTATTGCCATATAAAATAGTCAGTTAAAAGCTGCTCTCTCAAAGTTACTTATATACAGTCATACATGTCTTTACTGTTGGCATCAAAAGTAAGAGCTTTTCCAAGTGAAAATGTCCAAATTTTGCCCCAAGTGACAATCTTTTGTGTAGCTAGCATTTTTTTTCCATGCCTGGCTTAGCACTCTCTAGAAACATGCTTGAATAGTCCATAATCTTTACCCTCAGTGTCCTTAGCAAGGCAGTAGTAGTCTGAACTGACTGCTTCTGTCTCCTTGAACCCCAGTCGGCCTCGGCAGATGGCTGCTCACACTGAGCCTGGTTCTCCTAGAGGTTTCTTGCTGTTAAATGGGAGGTTTTTCTCTCCACTGTACCTACAAGCATGCTTAGTGTGAGGCATTGCATTCGAGTCAATGCAATCAACTGGTTTTCCTTAGATAGAAAACTTTGAATCAATTTGACAGTATGATCTGGTGAACTGTAAAGTGCCTTGAGATGACATGTGTTGTGAATTGCCACTATAGAAATAAACTGAATTTAATTCAGTTGAACTGTAGCTGCACACAGCCAGCAGTACTTATTCAGTCCCAAAACCATGAAACTCCCATCACCATGCTTGATTGTAGAAAAATGGCTTGTCTTTGAACCACTAACCTGGTTTGCCACCAAAAGTGTTATCCTCAGTCTATGGCAAACAGATGGCTTTCTTTTACATTGTCTTTAGAATAGCCTTATTTCTGGAACTAAAGGCTTGCCGACCTGTTTGATGCAGTTTGCCGTGCATGGTTGCAGGCTTACCATCCACACCGTCAACATCTGCAGCATATCGACAGCACCCATTTTCCATGTATGCTGTTGTAAACCTATAAGCATGTCTGTACCCAAAGAAGATTTAATAAAATAATCATATTTTAAAGTAAAGTATAAGTTAGGACATGCAAGCATGTTCTAGATGCCAGCTAACCTATCAGCCTGGCTTAGAAGACAGTAAAACACATTAAATCAATATAGTCCCAACTTTTAGCCCCCAGAAATAGTGTTCATTATATGTCCTCCTCTTTTAAAGCAGCTTGTTTAGGCCTGCTGTCTATGTTCAGCTCTGGTATTCACTGCCTGGTCTCTTGTACTGCACTCCTGCTTTCCTCCCTTTACTGCAGATTGGGACCCAGCCTTTCTGTCCTTGCCCAGCCAATTGCACTCCACTCAAGCTGTCCTCCATTAATATCGAAGCGCCATCTTACCTTCGTTGTACAGCTGACCTGTCTCAGAAGAGGAATAACATTTATAGATTTTGGACGGATGGAAATATCTGGAGTGACTTTGTTCCAGCTGTAGCTTCTTGACTCCTTGAACTGGAAGCAGCTTTGGGATATCTGATAGATCCAGGGTCACTTGTGATATTGTTCTGATTTGCACAATAAATAGAGCACCATCACTCTGTAAAATCCAGGTCTGCCATGTAGAGTTAAACAAACAACAGGCAAAAAGGTAGAAACTCCCCTAATCTAATTATATGATGATGTAAGTGAAGCATTTCTCCAAGCTACTGGAATCGCTGGCTAAATGTCAACTGGCAAACAGCTTTTAAGTGATGCAGATTTTTGATTTTTCTAATGTTTACATATTTGCTTCCCTAATACAATATAAAAATATATATAGAAAATAATAAACTGATCTAATTCTGCAAAATTTCACTCTGCAGAAGGTTCAAAAACAAAATTTACAGCATTACATAAACACCGTAGCATAGTTTAGACAGCTGCCAGTTACTGAAGTATGTGACAACAGGGACATTTAAAAAATCTAACATTTCCCAGAACTCCATGAAAAAACAGACAGAAAAAGGTCTTGAGAGTTTGCCAAGACAGCAACACCAGAGAAGCTGCAGAATTTCCAACAAGAACTTGCTATGCTCTCTGGAACGAGGTTATTTTCTGAATATGGACTAAAGCAATTGTCTCCAACCTTTTTAAGCTCAAGATCCCTTACCTCCACTTTGATGAAGGGTAAGATCTATCTATCAAAGTGTTAATTGTACAGATTGCACTTCTATCTTGACACCTTTTATTCACGAATGAATTAATGAATTATCAGTCCTTTTTGAATTGGATAAAATGTTTAGCTCAATGTTCAAATTCATTCAACAAAAAAGCCTTGTAACTAGCATATCAAACTGGACATAGCTTCACATTATTATCTTATTTTAAGTGTCAAAATACTCATTCCATTGGCAAATCATCTCATTTACCTACTCAAATTAAGAATAAATACACTTAATTTAAGGACATTTTACTTATTTCTAGATTGTTTTTCCAGTGTTACTTTGATTTCATTATTTTAATCTGTGAAAGCACCATTTTGCAGAAATAAGTGAATCCAAAGTAGGCATTCACTCTTATTGCAGATGAGGTGAGAAGAGGAAACTTCTCCCCGCTGACAATTCCCAAAAGCTACTATCCTGTGATCTTACTTTCAAGTCAATGTCATTTATCAACCAACGCAACCTAATTGGGCAGAGTAAAAACATGCTGCAATTTGCCTGCTACGTGTTCCGCATCAGTGGTCAGGAAGGGGCTGAAGATGAAGGCAGCAACATCTTCCATTATTTCTGAATCACCCACTGAGCTTTGCTGCCACTTCTTCCAGGTAAACACAGTACTGCTGTGGGTGAAATGTGCCCTTGTCACTGATGGCCTGTGACATTTTCTGCAAGGTGGGGAAGTGTGTCAGTGTCCATTTTTTGGCTGTACATTCCAAACTGTTAGCTTTGCCATAAAGCATTCAATGTGTTGATTATGTGGGAACAGTGTCGGTCTTTTCCCTTCAGCTCATTGGTCAGTGTGTTCAGTTTTGCAGTCAGGTTTGTCAGAAACCACAGGTCCAGCACCTACTGACCATATCTTATCTCTATCTATCCACCCAATGACCTTGATTAAGAAAAAAAAAAAAAAAAACATTAAAAAAAACATTGACCTGTGGTGATGATTTCCTGAAACCTGTGAGATAGGCATACAGTGTACCAGCACATATTGATTGAATCAATTAAAGAATTCAACTGCAATAACCACCATTCAACCAATTTGGCAGCAATGAGGTAGTTTTTGTTACATAAAAATGAAAAAAGATGCACAGATACCATAATAATAGCACCATGCATACAGGTTTTACAGAGGTAAATGTGGAACAGTACATTTTGGTGTGAGTTACACTGTGGGATGCTATAAAAAATCCTGGATACTGAAGATTTATCAAAAAAACATGCTTTAAGGACAGATGTTTTTGTGTTTGAGTTCGATTTACAGTGCAGTATACGTGCAAATTTAAAGTGATTTTGCATGGTCGCATTAATGTACTTCTCAAACAGCTGGCGTTTTAACAGGTATGCAGGTAACTTTTTAGATCCACTGTACCTGAAATAATTAGGTCCCAAAGTAACATAATGTGTCAAACAATGAGCAAAGCAAATAATCAAGCAATAAATGAATTGACCTGAGAATTAAAAGGTAATGACTCCTTGTTGAAGGGATAATGCAACATTTGTGTCAGGGTGAGTAGTTTTTGTCATTTGCTCAGAGGATAGGGCTTTATCATGGTTGTGTGGATTGAAACCTCTCAACAGACGGCTTTAGTGGTGTAGATCCCAGACAGACATAATGGTTCAGGGCTGGGCCAATGCTTAGGCCTTCTACAGACCAGGAGCAGAAATGGGAGAGAGAGACCTGGTAATGGGCCCTAATGTGAGGACGTATTTATTTCATCCACTGGCCCAAGTAATTGGCCGTCTTTCAGTGTGGTCGGGGTTAAAACGTAGAGTGATGGATGGCAGTTTTGACAGAGGTTAGTTGGCTTCCACTTTTGCTGCTATTCTTCTCTCTGAGAGATGGATCCTGTAACTGGCTTTCGTAGAGCGATCTCATTCAAAGACCTCCATGCCAGACCTCAAGCTCAATTTTAACAAAATCTGTAAGTGAGATATGACATGAATAATAAAGAAAATAACAAAAAACCCTGAGCTATTACCAATGCAGAGAGCTATCATGTTTACCCTGGACTAAAACATAATTCTCCCTGTTTGGATTATAATGTCAAATTTAAATTCCTTCATGCAAGACCAAAAATCACTGAGGGAGTATGGGATAAATGGGCATGTCAAAGCTTTTAGCGGCTAATCTTGTTCAGAGTAATGACACGAGATATAGCTGAAGAGGAAAGCCCAATCTGAGCCTATTATGGACTGACACTGCTATGTGTGCAGGAGAATATTTTCCTGTCTGTCAGATGAGATATATTATACATTATTCTTAACTAAAAGGCTTAAGTAAAATAATGTACCGTGGTTTTGGCATAGGGGTGATCATGTTTTGTTTGTTTGCAGTTTCAGTACTCACTACATATGTATTTTTAATCCAGAGACACGGTTAATAGAAATGTCCTTCCTTTTTCTTTAGACCATCACAGTAATGGCAATAACAATTTTAAAGTAAAACTTGAGTTGTATTTAAATTGCAAAAATAATATTTGTTAGATTGGAGTTAGACTTGAAGCTTAAACTTGATCCCTAGCCTTTATATTTTGGTATCTGGTATTGCGTGGGTCCTCATTGTGGCTGGCTCCAAATCCATTCGGAGTTCCCCCAACAGCTCCAAAATGGCAATGCTGGATAAATGATATGTTTTGATGATCGTTTCCTCGTTCATTCCAAAAATATTCACACGGAGTGAAAAAATGCGTTCTCTGCGTCTCCTTGCTTCATTTCGATGTCTCCTTCTTGAGACAATAACCGCTGCCATGTATGCGCAATTACGCATACAGACTATTTGCACCTTCTTTTGAAACATGTTAAATATAGAGTCAGATACCAAGCAAAATTGCTTTCAGGTTTGATAAATCACTTTGCAAGTGCAAAATTAATGTATTTACATGTTCTCCTCCCACAAGACGCACATTTGCGTGTAAACGCCCCATATTGCATATTCATTGTAGGGTTGTCAAAAGTATCGATACTCAAAAAAGTATTGATACTGAAACGTTGTATCCGGATACAATACTCATTTTTAAAAGCATTGATACAGTGCCACCACCAGTGGCACCTAAGCAGTTATTCATCTAAAGTGCAGAATAAAAGAACTTAATATTGTGCACAGCATACAACCTCAAAATATTGTTCTTATTGTTTATTATATTTATTTCTTGTATTATATTTATATATGAAAATATTTCTGTAGAATTTTGGGGTCTTTTTTTTTTATCCTTGTGGTATCGAAAATGGTATCAAGTATCGAATATTTTCCTTAGTATTGGTATCGAGTTGAAAAGTTTAGTATCGTGACAACCCTAATTCATTGCAGAAAAAGTACTAAATGGATAAGAGGCGCTATTTAGCATGTTTTAAAGACCAAATCCTTTTAGCACGCTGTTGATAGATCAGTTTGTATATTTTTTAGCGTGCGCAGTGAAATAGATCACGTTTTTATACACGCAAACCTTTGATAGATCCGGCCCTTGGTTTTGCTCCCATTTTTTTATGAGAGGAACTCAAAGATCTAAAACTTTTTACACATACGCAATATCACCATTTCCCTCAAATAGTGTTCACAAACCAGTCTAAATCTGTGATAGTGAGCAGTTCTCCTTTGCTGAGGTAATCCATCCCACCTCACGCTTTGAGGGCATGTGCAATCGGCATGCTGACAGCAGGAACGTCAACCAGAGCTGCTGCTCATGTATTAAATGTTGATTTCTCTACCATAAGCCATCTCCAAATGTGTTTCACCTAACTTGGCAGTACATCAAACCACCACATTCAGCATGTTCACCTTCAAGATTATCTGAGACCAGCCACTCGGACATCTGCAGAAACAATCTGTTTACATAGTCAAAGAAGTTCTTTACAAACTTTCAGAAACCGTCTCAGTTCGTCATTGTAACCGACTTGATTGGGCAAATGCTCACATTTGCTGGCATCTGGCACGTTGGGGAAGTGTTCTCTTCAGGGATGAATCCCCCTTTACACTGTTCAGGGCAAATGGCAAAAAGCGTGTGTGGTGTCGTGTTGGTGAGCGGTTTTCTGATGTCAATGTTGCGGATCGAGTGGCCCTTGGTGGCGGTCCGGTTATGGTATGGGCAGGCATCTGTTATGGATGAAGAACACAGGTGTATTTTATTTATGGAATTTTGAATCCACAGGAATACTGGACAAGATCCTGAGGCCAATTGTTGTGCCATACATCCAAGAACATCACCTCATGTTGCAGCAACATAATGCACAGCGCATGTTACAAGGAACTATACACAATTATTGCAAGCTGAAAAAGTCCCAGTGCTTGCATGGCTGGCATACTCAACAGACATGTCACGTTTTGAGCATGTTTGAGATGCTTTGGATCGGTGTATCTGACAGCGTATATCAGTTCCTGCCTATATCCAGCAACTTCGCACAGCCATTGAAGAGAAGTGGACCAAGTGGGCAACAACTGACAACCTGATCAACTCTATGCGAAGGAGATGTGTTGCATTGTTTGAGGCAAACGGTGGTCACATCACATACAGACTGAATTTCTGCCCCCTCCCCCCAATAAAACAAAACTATTTTTTCAACATTTAAAAAATTTCACAACATCATGCTAAGAAGAGGAAAATTGGGCAATATTCTTTGCAATACATGACTACTATAGGTAATACGACAATTAACTCGAGTACATCGAGATCATTCCTAATTCCCAAGAGAGAAAAAAAAAATATTTGCACATAAAAAGTAAAAAACATTTTACAAATTTATAGTTCTTTATAATCGAAGGCCAGATTAATTTTATTCATCTGGCTGCTTACTGCACTCAAACTGTTGTCGCATTGCATAAACTATGCTGTGTTTCCTTTTCAATCCTTACTGTTTTTCTTCAACAGGAGCCAAGTTTATGCCAAAGAGCTGCATCTTAATTGCATGGAAAGAAGTGTTTCCAACAGAGAAATACTGATTGTGACATTTAATCTGAAATCCGTGTTTCACCACTTTAACTCCTTTTTTTTCTAAAGTAGATGGATCTTCAGGAAATGTAGAATTGCTCCCTCTATCGTTTACTTTGCTTCAAATTAATAATTCTACCCAGTTGATTTATTTTAAAAAGTTATTTTTTTCATTGCAAATTATACATATGTATTTTTCTAAGGAATAATTTTTGCCCTCTGCTGTTTCTTAATACAGCACATAAACCCTCCATGGAAGCCTGTAAATACTTAATAATTTGTACAAATGGTGAAAAGAATCATTGTACTTTATTTAGGTTTGAAGAATCAAGATTGCTAGGTTTTTAAAGAATGTAATGAAATATGTCTTTTAACTAAAAAGCTAACATGAAACTTGATAAATAGATATATAAGCAACTTGGAGTTTTTATATGGAAGTAGTTAGTGGTGTAAATTTGGTGATACGATATATTAAATGTGCTAACATGCACATATATGATATATGGAAATTTTTCTGATAATATTGTTTTGGAAAATATTTATCTTGTTTTTATTCTGCTGCATTTGGTATACACCAGTTGAATAAAATGCTCTTGGGTGGTGTGTTGCCAACTAGTGGCTTGTGGTTTAACAGATGTATAAAAGTAAAACAATGATATGGATACAAATTACATTATAGATACACTAATAGATTAATTAAAATAAACTATTCAATTAAAGGTTTATTCACGATGCACCTACCAGGGAAATAGCATTACAATTAGTTAAATTTGGTGGATTATTAAAATAAGCAGTCTTCCTAATTGTCAATTATTCTGATGATATGTTTACGTACGGCAGTCCTACGTGCTAGTCCCCATTTTCACTTACCGTTGGTGAGTCTGACATAGTAAAAGTATTGCAAGTCTTCTTTTGGAAAGTATTCTTGTATGAGTGATGCAAACGGCAACTATTAAACAGAGCGTGAACGAGGAGGAATGGACTTGTGCATGCTCTTGAACGCGTTAAATGGGCATTCCCTCTCAGGAGCGAGAGGAGAGGGCAGGTCTTTTAAAAAAATACCGAAAATCCTCCACTATACCGTTAATGAAAAATTGGTTTATATAATCAATACTGGTCAGTCTTCCACCAGAGGAGCTGCTGCTTTACTGTAAGGCATTGCTGGACGGTTGTACTCCATTCCATTAAAACGTGGCTAAACTGTCACCATTTAGGATGAAAGGTTGGTGTATATAACCCAATTTATCCTATTTTATCATTATTAAAAAGATTTTCCATCATTGTCTTTGTATGGATATGTTGCATGACTATGCATCTTTAAAGAATGGATGCCTGACCTGCTTTGTTGTGTCTATAATATGATAATATAATACTCAGTTTGAATAAATATTTTTTCTGAATATATCAGAATGTTTGAAAAATGGTTATTTAAAGAGCTGAATTGTCCTATGCAAGGCACTGGAGCAGGGAGCCTTCAGATACATTTTTTTAGATTGTGATGTCCATCCAATATCAATCAGAAAACAGCAGAGGGAACTTTTACCAAATTATAATTTCTAAGATTGAAGAAGAGTTTTTATGCTTTTCAAAGTCCTTTAAATTGCAGCTGAGGAACTATAATTGTTATTTTTGGAATAAATATTTGGCTCATGAGAGAGGGCTAAAAGAGTATTTAACAGAAAAAAGGGGAAGATTTATTTTGTGGAAATTTGAATTTAACCGTCACTCTTAAATGGTTGTTGCTGACTTATTAAAATGCAGCAGAGGAGACAGGTTTTTTACAGGTTACCTAACCACACCAGCTAACTAAAAGATGTTTGATATTTCTTTCTCTAAATCTTATCAAAGTCCTGCATCTCTTTTCTCCATCTGAACCAGCTACACACCCCTTTGCTTGGCCCTGTCCTCGATACTAAAACCTGAAAGTCCAAAAACAATAAGGAGGACATCTTAAAACCAGACATAGACATTCTACATGGTGTTTTTTGGTTCTAAAGAGACTTGAAGAGTTATGATTCTACTTCACTTTGTTGATCCCTTTATTGTAGGAATACAGGTTATGATGAAATTCTTAAGCAACCTGGGGAAGGGGTTTAGGGCAAAACATAAAGGAATAAATCAACCTCAAGACAGATTTTAAATTCCTAAGACTCAACCAAACCAATGTTACTGCTGGTTGCTGAGAAGGTAGTTTTTGCAGCAACTAACAATAAATCAAATGCATATTTATGTCTCTACCGTCTGTGTCACACACTGTTTTTTTCCTCCCTCATTCTCCTTTTATGCTAGAAGGAAAACTTTCCCTGCATCAGTGGACTAGGCTGGAGGGTTATTAGTCCAGACAGGTAATAGTGTTGATTACTCATTGGCCATTAGATTGCTTTCACTGCAGTGGATAAGCCTCCTGCATCATAAGATCGCCTGGCTGAGCTCAAGATTAGAGAACGTGCTTTGCTCCAACGCCGCTCACCCCCACCCTCTCACCCGCCACTGGTTCACCCCTTGTTCTTTTTTCCCTTCCCAAAAGAAAAAAAAAGCTGGCTCCCCTCAGGTCAGTCAGGCTGTGCAGCAGCAAGACAGGTTGACTGGCTGTGTAGTCCTTATTACCTCATTTCCTGTGACCACAGTTTTACCCACTTTTTCTTCTTCTGTTGCAGAAACATGTTTTATGATGGTTATACATAGTTAATGGGACCTCTGACTTAATTGTTTTTCAGGTCAATTTGAAGTGACAAGTTCTTGTGAACCTCATTGTTTTGTTGGTTCCTTGGAACATACAGGGAAAGAGAGGAGAGAGAGATCTTACAGAGCGATCTCATGACTTTTGCTTTGAGTCCTACCATACACACTGTCACACATGCAAGGAACCAACTCCACAGGCGTAAAACACATGTATAAACACACTGGCACACATACTTGCTCTTATGACACCCATATGGACAGAATGATGGATAGTAAGAAGTTGACATTAAATAAAAGTCTTCTGACCTGTTTCAACCCGAGTTTTATCCCTCAGTTCCTAATACTGGCTTCAGAAGCTCTGATGGGATTTAGTTAAAAACAACATAAGATTTCCTTCTAAAAACAGAAAAGGAGGGAGGGAGAACGTCCAAGACTTCTCTCCAAACTATTTGGTAGAGGCTCAGAGTTAAAAACCTTTAGGATTCATAACTCCGAGCCTCCTCTCGGAAGTAAGCATGGAGTTGAAAAGGGGTGAAGGGACGATAGAGAGGCATAGCAGTGCAGCTTAAAGCTCATTAGCCTCTCTGCGCGGCACCTTGCTGAGTTAAAAAGGCTTGACTGCCCCTCACAGAAACATCCACCAGCTGCTAATCAGGTCAACATGGAATTAACCAATCTTTTGGATTTGATTACTGATGCTTGCAAGTTGAAAAACTGTGTTGCTTTTGAATCTCTTTGTGTCTTACTTTAATGTAGTCCTTATTTGTCAATTAAAGGAAACAATTACTTCAAGGCTAAAAGGCCCAAATTTGGCTTAAACAATATGATAACCTCATATGACATAGAAAGCCTATGGAAATAAACATACAATTTATGGTGTAAAGTACAAAGCTCAGCATTAGCATAAGCTTTTACCAGGACCCCTAGGTAGGAAGTTAAAGTTGAGCACGGCAAGCCAGATTCCACATCTAAGGAGTGTAGCATTTGTTTCACAGCTGAAAGACTAGACTCATTGTTTTTAAACATGTTGGGTAAATAAACAGGTTTCTTTAGCTAAAAATGCAAACTCGATTCTTTAAAATAGTTTTTTGTGTTTTTTTAATTTTGTTAAAGAATCTTTCCATAATTAAGAACAATCCTAGTGTTTCTAAAATAACTCAATGCAGATACCTGCAGGGTATATGTTTGTTTCTACTTGATGTTTAAAAAATAAAAAATAGAATTCCCTGTGAAAAACTATCTCCTACTTTTTTCACGGAAATACCTACCTACAGATATTTGTCGGACTGTCAGCATAACATGTCTTATTTTATCAAAATGCATTATGAAAAAAGGCATCAAAAACTCTGAGGTTGAAGGATGAGGTCAGTCATCCTTCAACCTCACTGACAGTTACAACATGAAAATTTACTGATTCCTCTCCAGGGGGAGATAGAAATTCAAAAGCAGCAAATCTCTTCCAAATCCTAATCCCTCTGGGCAGATTCACCTCTGTAGTCATGTCCCCTGAAGGAGACAAAGTCATATTACATGTTCAGAACTTCTGGCCTCTGAGAAGGGGAGTACATTTTCTAACATGCCTGTATGTAGATCATTTATGAAAAAAAAGCTACAGTAATATGAAGTCTGTGTCTTTTTGTAGAAGTTCTGTTAAGAAAGATGAGGTGACACAAAAGCTATAAGAGAACAAAGCATAAAGCGAATGTACCCGGAATTCCTGGAAAATATACGAACCTCTGCATTAACCCTGGTGAACGATGTGAGCAGTAAATTAAAAAAGAAAGCTTTCAGACAAAAAAAAAGACGAAGGGAGGATTTAAGCATGGTACACATCAGAATACAATATACTGTAGCTGTTAACTGTTGGGATCTGGAGATCCGCCACCCTCCTCCAGCAGAGAGCGCCCTGGGTCTCCTGAGATGAAGCCACCTACACACCTGAGGCGCATTCACCTGATTAAGAGACCCACTACTTAAGCAGCGGCCAGACCTGTCTTCAGCACCGGAGTGTTGACCAGTTTGGGTTAGCGGAACCTGAGCCTCAGTTTGCATTTAGAATCTCTGTCTGCTCTAGAGAGCAATCTGATTCTAACCTGCCTCTGTCTTCTCTGCTCTCAGGAAAACCTGACTGAAGTCTGTAGCTCTGGAGGAGCTTGTGCTTGGAAACCTGCCTGCCTGCCCAGAAAAGCCAAACCTGAAGATAAGATTCTCAGTCTGAATTTCCCAGCTAGTTCTCAAGGGAGGACTAGGAGAACAACTCAAGGTCTGAACCTCACTAGCCTGAATCTAACCCTGCTGCTGCTGAGCTCTCTGCTAGATCCACAGTCTCTGGACCCAACCGGTTCCCTCTCTTCATCGCTCAGTCAGAACCTCATCAGGTACAAATCAGAATCCAAGCTCTGTCAAGTCAACGCTGCTACCTCGCTAACCAAACAATCCCTCTCTGCAGATTACTCTGTGATACCAGTTCCGGACCAGTACCTGAACCTGTACAATCATTATTCATTGTGTGCTTCTCAAATAAACTGTTAAACTTTTACTCTGTTTCCTGTGGTGTTCTGCATGTGGGTTTAATCACAGAGACCCATCATGACAGTTAACATTCAGTTACTGTGGTAACCAGCCATTGCAAATGCCGGTGAGTAGGGCTATGGTGTGATTACATCGAAAACATTACAGTAAATTTTCTGCATCCTTTGTGTGCTGTTGCTTGCTGTCGCAGTGGAGTGGAGGTTTGACAGGACCAAAATGCACACACTGAAGCTGAAGGTGGTTACTTGCAGATTTAGGTAACAGAAGCAAAAAAAAAAAAAAAAAAAATCAATCCACAAAATCCAAAGATACTGAAAACCAGGACTACTCACAACAAGGGGGCAAAGAAATGACGGCAAACCAGCAACAGTGACTGAGCAGGAGGTGCATATATGGAAGAGAGAAACAAAGACCAGGCTAATCAGCACATTAGGAGCAGGTGTGAATAGAGGAGTCTAGATGGGAGCAAGAAGAAGGAGACTGACACAAGAGGTCAACAGAGGGCAAACAAGAAATACCTAAGAACTCAAATACATCCAAAAAAACAAAAAATAGGAATTAAACCAATAAACTAGAAAACAAAGAAAAACATGGATCAAAGTGAAACTGAAAACACAAACAGTGACACTTGCATGACATTATGGGAAAAGATTTGCACGGAAAACAGGAACAAATTTGAGCTTGCTTCTCCGGGTCATCAAATAGGAGGAGCTGCTATCTGCTTGCGTGATGTCTTTTTAATTTAACCTGATTTTTACCAAGCATGTCACAGTGCTGTATTAATGTGAAAAACAACTGGCTGGAGCGCCTGGGTCCACCAGATCCTCCAGATATGGTCCCAGTTCAGGAGCTACAGCTACACCAAGGTCCTGTGGTACTTTCTTCTTTCTGAGATCCAAAACTGTTATACTGCTTTGGAACAGATAAGTCAGACAACAGTAAGGTGAGGAGGCACTCTGGAGCCCAGACAGGAGCAGCAGGAGTGCAGAGCAAAAGGTCAGTCCCAGAGCCAGGCAGTGTACGGCTGAACCTTTAAAAAACTGGCATATAAAAATATATAATTGATTTTAAGTCTTGTGTCTACATTAGCTTTACTAAGATTTTTGAAACCAGAGTTTCCTTTTGCTGTCTGGAACATAAAGGCGGGCATACACTGTATGAGTTTTTTGAACCGTGCTGAGTTTCAGCCTCATTGCACGTCCTGCGTTGTGTTGTGTACAGGGCAGGGGGTAACTAAAGGCGACTACCCTCTCACAACCACCTCCCGATCAGGAATCGTAAGGCTGGGAGAAATTCAAATGTTTGAAAATCAGTCAGCCCTCAGGAGGTGTCTGTGAGCATGCACATGTGCAACAAGGGAATTCTTCTTCCAGATTGACGATTCCGACCAGCGCCACCCCTCGGCCCTGAGCCCAACATATAGTTTTTGGATGTACAGTGTGAGCAGTAAGATCGCATCAGAGCATCAGGCTGTAATGTAAGAACATACATAGTGAGCTGTGAACTTCTAAACCATGCGGTATCGTCGTAGAAGTAGAGTACAATGATTGAAAATATTGTACGGTGTATGCCCACTTACAATAAATCAGTTCTGCATGGAGCAGTGCACTGCAGCAGGCTTGGAGAGGGCCCAACTGTTGTCAAGGCTTCCATTTACCACACACACTCTCAAATCTAAGGACAATTTATAAAACTAACAGTCATGTTTTTGGACTGTGGGAGGAAGTACCCAGAGAGAACCCAAGCATGTACAGGGAAAACATGCAAACTCCATACAGAGAAACCCCAAAGCCAGGAATCAAATGTGGAACATTCTTGCTCCAAGGCAACACCACTATCTATGTGCAGCCATCATGCAACCGGTGTGAGCAATTAGTGTAGCCAGTCCTGTACCTAAGAAGTGACAAGGCCCCTTTAAAATCCATGGACTTTTTTACAACAGTGAAAATGTGTTATATTCCTAAGCAAAAGATGAAATAATTGTTTCTTTTTTGTTTCAAATAGGTTATTAAGATAATAGGTTACTACTATCTTAAACTACTATAGTAGGTTACTACTATAACATAAAAATATTAGTTGTTTTTTTTTCCTTTTTTTCTGACACATCACTTTAAGCTTTCGTAAAATGCAGCATGAAGTCTTAACAATCAGAATAAATTGATTGTTTTGTAAAGCTATAAAACATAAAGGTCTAGGAAACATGAGGCTGAGTAATGAAAACTTAAAAATTAAAATAAGTTGAACCAAAAATTTCAGCTAAAAAAACAGAAAAAAGAATGTAGAGATAGCAGGGTTTGATGCATTTTAAACTAAGAGCCTTCACCTGGAGAGTTCATTCCTAAGATTCCACAAAGAAGTTAGTAAGAGCCGCACCAGTGGCTCGTTTGGCATGATTGACATTATTTGCTACCATTAGCCACTAGTATGCAGTTGCCCTTTGACCCACCTGAAACCATGCTGTTTGAAAAAACCTCAAGCAGTATAGTTTAATCTGCATGGGAAAAAAGCTTGAGAAACCCCCCCAAGCCCAAAAACTCCAGGATCAATCAACAATTAGAGATGAGATAATAGTGATTGGATTGTAAGGGCCAATGATCATAAGACTTGCCAATGCAAAATCTGCCAATAGACCAATTGAAACCAAATGACAAATATAAGCATTATGGTATTAAAAAGGAGAAGGAATGTTCCATATTCCTGCCAGAGGTAGCCGGATCCCTCGGCCAAAAGTTCCTGAGATGGCCTCATCGCAATGATGCAAGTGTGAATGAAGAAGCACAAAACAGGCCAGACAAAGCAGGTTGTGCTGTGTTCTGTGCGGGAACATTTTTATTGAGTGTTGCATTCAGGAACTTAAAAGCTTGTTTACTGTGGATGTAACATATATCCTTTTCATTAGACCATACTGCTTTAGTTTTAGGTTTTTACACCATATTTACATTGTTGTTAAAAGAAATATTTGACAAATAGGAAACCATAGAAATCCCAAACTTTAGCTTAAGCAATCTGTGTTTCATGTATTTCTGTAAAGGTTAGGTGGGTCTTTTTTTAATGCTTCTCTACTACTAAGACGCGGCTCTGTTCTTATGTGTTTTTACAAACAAAATTAAGTTTTCATAAATCTGAAAAAAGGATTTTTGAGATTATTTTCTTTCTTTAGAAACTTGTAGCACAGTTTTGGTGTTTTAGTTTTTGAAAACATAATCAGATTCAGACATTTCAAGAAACTGCTGATAGTTAAAGTATTTCCAGGTTTTAAGCATTTTTTTAATATTGTCCTTTAATGTGTTTTTCTAACAAACATGCTGACATGCAGCTTAGTAATTTAAAAGTTTCCGGGTAATTTTCAATGCTTTTTTCACTGCGTGTTGTCAGGCACTTTCCTACCAGAAACACTCCAGATTTACATAATTTGCAGCTTCCCTGCATTTGGCACTTTGCTGCCATCTGTTTCAGTCCTAATTTATGCTTCAAGCTTTCTTATCCATTCTGCTCAGTTATAAGTCAGGAAATGCTTAATCCCCTGGATCGATCAACAAAAGCATGTAATCAATTAATTATTGATGAGGATCCACATCATAATCCAGATACAACCCTTTGTAAAGGGTTCTTTAACATTATTTGGCAGAACAAGCTCCCCCATAAACCAGAGGGTGGCAGCAAGGATTATTCGCAGCTTCAGGATCGGACTTGAAAAACTCCATAAATATTATAGTGAAGACAAAACATAGGAAAGGTGAGCCATGCCTCGCCCGAAGTCTCGATCTGCTGATCACACAAATAAGCAGAGTGAATGAAGAAGGTGAGAGCAGAACAAACACCAGAGGCAAAAAAAATAAAATACATCTAATTAAATTTGATAAAATCCAGATCATGAACATGTTTTCGCTATAGGTGTAAGTCACAATATGGGGCAAAATTTGCTGCTTGGTAGAGATTTCTACTCTCTGAGTGTTTTTCTAGTTTACATTAGTTTAATTCTAAAATATGTGCATTTAGAATTTGGATAATTATAGTACATTTAAGATGGGGTTAATGTATTAACATCATGTAATAATAGGTGTTGACCGCATAAGTGTTAGGAATCCAGTTTGTGTGGGTTGTGTGTTGTTTGTGTTGTCTCCCTCCACCACCAGGTGGCGCCCGGTTCTCGTTGGCCCTTCCACACAACAGTGGATGGTTGGCTCATTATCTTAGGACTCTTAAGCGGCTGACTGCCACTACCTCGATGCCAGAGTGTTTGCCAGTTTCATCCTGCAAACTGGATGTTTTGGCCTTCTCCCCCTGGAAGGATCGTTTGAGCTTCATACTGAGCAGGGGATGCAAACTGGATGTTTGGACCTTCTCCCCCTGAAAGGATTGTTTGTGCGTCACACTGAACAGGGGATAAATCTCCACATGTGCCGTTCAAGTTCTCCTGGAAATCTAAGTGGCAGTCAGCTCCTTTGCTCCTCAGGGAACCAACCTACCTAAGTAAAACCTGTCCGCCCTCCAATGAGTTAACCAAGTTCTGGAATAACCCACACCGACTGGATTCTGGGAAGGACACCTTTTTCTAGAAATATGAGTCCCGTTTCAGTCTTTGCTTTTGCAAGTCGTCCAAGTTTCCTGCGGAACCTCAACTAAACTCTAAACTTCCCTTCTCACTTCCAGTTCCGGTTCACCAGCGTTCTGAATAACTGGATCCAACGCATTGTGCTCTCAATAAACCTGTTAAACTTTTTTTCTGGTTCTCTGAGTGGTTTCATGGATGTGGGTGTTGGGATCTGGAGCTGTACCAGCTGTCGCCAGCAGAGTTCACTGTGGATCCTCCTGAGCTGAGCCTTCGACACACCTGAAACCCATCTCATCATCAGGAGGATCCTCCACCATATAAGCAGCTCTCAGACCTCGCATCAACGCCGCAGTGTTTATCCAGTTTGGTTAGCACCTGAGCCTCACTTCCTCTGTGAAATCTTTGTTGCCTCTAGTCTCCTAGCTGGAAACTAATTACCTTTTGTCTCTGACTACAGGAAACCTGTTTTTTTCCTGTAAGCTCTGGATGAGCTTAACCTGTCGAACCTGCCCTCAGAGCCAAACCTGAAGAACCTTCTCTGGATTTCCCATGCTGCTCTGGACTAAGAGCTGGAAAACCAAGGTCTGTCCTATCGTTAGATGCAAGACGCTGAAGCTGAAACTGAACTCTGCTGAATCAAACAGTCTCTGGAACCAACAGTGCCTCTCTCAAAGCCAAGCCCGTATTCTTCAAGGTAGATCTCTGAAGATAACATTTCCACATTCACCAGCTACGTGGCTAACTGAACTGTCTCCCTTCCAGTTGCCTGTGAACCAGATCCCCAGAAGTGAACCAGTACTTGACTCCTTCATTTTACCATTGTTCAATAAACATTGTTAAACTTTTACTCCAGTTTCCGTCTCCGTGGTGTTCTGCATATTGGGTCTTCCTGAACCAATCATGACAGTGGGTCAGATCCCTTAAAAGAACATGACAATAAGTGTATAAATATACACATGTATTGATTTATATACAAGGTCCTCAAGATATTATAGTCCCTATTTTGTAAATTATTTAGAAATACTGTGTTTGTAAAGGTTCCTCTTGGAGGTTGTTATAACAGAAAAGTAGAGGGAATTAAAAGTAAGTAAAAGACAGATGTCCAAGTGCTCTACAAATTGAAAAATAATATATAAATCTAAATCACATCAAAAGCAAATTTAGCTTCTCGCAATATATAAGAAAATTCCAAAGTATTTTTTTTTGCTGATGAAAAGGAAATCCTGCCAGGTAATTCTTTGCATTACTTTCCCTGACATGTGACATTGATTTGCTCTTGTCTGTCAGTAAAGTGAGTCATTATTTAACTTCCCTTCAGCTTAAAAAAAACATAACTCTCTCCACGGGATGAAAAATGTGAGGATGTTGAAGGATAAGCTCTACTGTTGGTCTTACTCCGCTTCACTTTGTTAGACAGCACCAACACTTTTAATCTATGCAATTTATAAACCTTCTGATGAAAGCTTAAGGCCAGAAAAAGAATAGAGGATGTTGTTGTGGAGGGAAAATAATCTAACTTGTGTGTTTACTACAACTATAAAGATATTCCTACTAAAATTGGACATATCTGACTAAATTGTCATTACTTCAATACATCTGGGAAAACTAAATGGAAATAAATAGTTTTTGTATAAATACTTGTGTAATGTTTTATAGATTTTTAAAATATATTTGTTAATGTGTATTTTACTTACATTGATATCATAATTCAAGAATTCAAATAAGATGGACATAATTTGTTTCTGTGCTGGGCATAGAGGCACTTGTAAAGGAAAATATATATATTATATTATTTATATATATATATATATATATATATATATATATATATATATATATTTTTTTTTTTTTTTTTACAAATAAAGGAGATAAGGAAACAATGTTAATTTGAAATGAATATGAATGGATCTTCCTTGTGGTGCATGGAGGATTGGACCGTATCAGTTCAACAAGACATCCGAGAGTAAGGTGTGCCAGTCCAGAGTGGGAGATGAGTGGAGAAGAGCGTGGAGGCAGATGGTTAATAAAGAGGAATGGGCCCTGAAGGGCCCTTGCTGCCTTCAAGGGAAGTGACTTTGACAGATGAAAGGCCTCAGACTCCTCATTCCCCCATAGGCTGTATCAAAACTTAACTTTACCCTGCTTAATTCCTGCAGGCTGGAGACAAATAAAGATATTCTGAAGGATAGATGGATATGGAAGAGGGTGAAATCCAGATAAAACTTGTTGAAGTCAAGAACTAGATGAAAAGTTTCACCTAGAAAGGGCAGAGAGATCCAATTCAATTCAATTCAGTTTATTTCTATAGCGCCAATTCACAACACATGTCATCTCAAGGCACTTTACAGATCACCAGATCATACAGTCAAATTGATTAAAAGTCTTCTATCTAAGGAAAACCAGTTGATTGCATTGACTCATTGACTGGAAGGCAATCCCTCACACTAAGCATGCTTGTAGCGACAGTGGAGAGGAAAAACTCCCTTTTAACAGGAAGAAAACCTCCAGCAGAACCAGACTCAGTGTGAGCGGCCATCTGCCGAGGCTGACTGGGGTTCAAGGAGACAGAAGCAGAGATTCAAAAAGCAACTGTAAAAAGTTGCCCCGTCCAGGAAAGACAAAGCCAGGCAGACAATCTCTGAGCCAGCTCCCATGCCAGAGGATGAAGAGAGCACATCCAGCCAGTCACAGTCAGAGAAACAGGACCACTGAAAAACAGACAAATCTCCAACATCTATAAACAAAGGTGTTGATGGCAGCAGCACAGCTGATAGTTCTCTTCAGGATGGTGTCACAGCCAAACAGGAACAGACCAGATGAAGCTACTATGAGAAAAAGTAGAAAATGTTAGAGATTGAACTAACAGATTCTGGAGAGTGGTACAATAGAGGTAGAATGGAGCAGGATGATGAAAAAGGGGTCCCTATGACCCCCAGCAATCTAAGCCTATAGCAGCATAACTATAGAGATAGATCAGGATAACCTGAACCAATCTAACTATAAGCTTTATCAAAAAGGAAAGTTTTAAGCCTAGTCTTAAAAGTAGACAGGGTGTCTGCCTCACAGACTAAAACTGGTAGTTGGTTCCTCAGGAGAGGAGCCTGAAAACTAAAAGATCTGCTTTCCATTGTACTTTTAGAAATTCTAGGAACCACTAGTAAACCTGCAGATTGAGAGCAAAGTGCTGTGTTAGGGACATAACGGACAATAGTATCTCTGATATAAGATGGAGCTTGGCCATTTAAGTCTTCATATGTGAGAAGGATCAGCTGAAGGCTTTTACCTACAGTTTGTGGACTTCCTGATAGTAAAGAATTACAATAGTCCAGCCTTGAAGTAACAAATGCATTGACTAGTTTCTCAGCATCACCCCTGAAGAGGATATACTCTTTGCAATATTGCGCAGATGAAAGAAGGAAATTCTAGAAACCTCTTCGATATGGGATTTAAATTACAGGTACTGATAAAAAATAACACCAAGATTTTTCATTTTATTATGAAATCAGTTTAATCACATCCAAATGAAGTGACTGACTAATCAGCTTCTTTTTCAAAGACGCTTGTCCAAAGACTATAACTCCTGTTTTGTCTGCATTCAGGATCAGAAAGTTGAGATGTTGGGTTAATCACAGGTAGAATTCACTGTGGAGAACTTTGACTTCACTAGGATGCAATTATCATTGCCTTGACTGATACGAACGATGTCGGACCATTCAGCAGGAGAGAGACATCTTGCACCTTGTATACCCAACTGGTAGATTAGCGGATTACTTTTTGGTGCAGCTGAAAGCAGGAGTTAGTCACACCCACCTGCGGTGCACAAGACACACCAGACACACACACGGTTCCTGATACAGATTTTGCTTTCCACAGAACCAAAACTAATATGAAGTTTGCATTGGCCCAACAATTTATGATGTAACATGAATCTCAAGATGAACTAGTGGGCCAGTTTAATATTCAAGGAAAATGACGTATTCCTGTTTCCTTTGTGTTGCATGATTCATACCTGTTGCAAGTCGCACTACTAAGCAGGTGGCTAATAAAACTTAAAGAATGTTAGCAAGTATTTGGCAGGTTACTATTGAACAACAGAATAATCTGTATAGAATAGAGGTATGTATTATTATTAGCATAGAGCCCCAGTTTTTTTTTATGTTTAGCTTTCTTTTCCATTACATCACAATGCCGAGCTTCAACCTCTAGCAAAATCTGAACGCCATGCAAAAAAATTATTTAACTATGATGGCTGAAAGGTGCACAAACCTTGTTTTGCAAACAAAGACAAGAATGAGACTAATAATATGTCCACAGATTCAGGTAAAGTGAGACAGTATTCTGGATTCCAGAAGAGAGCAGCAGGAAATCAAAGCAAGGACACTAGCCAAGAGATCACTAGAACTAGACGAAGGCAGCAATGGTTCCATCGCTCCAAAGGATGGAACCATATTGGGACATTGGAGGGGTCAGAACTAGATCGAGGAAGCCCACTAGGCAGAGAGAGCACAAGAGTGGGGTAGAGGTAGTAACTAACCAGGACTAACTTTGGAGGCTAACAGTGGGAGATCAAAGGAAGACAGTGGCATATCAGAGAAGTCCATCAGGCAGAGAGCACCAGACTGGGGAGAGAGGATGACTGGCTGGTGGAACTAACAGAGGATGATAAAAAGCCAACTACAACCTCTTAATAGCATCTCTACTTCATTGGTTGTCAAGGTTCTTTTCTCTACCTTCTGTTTAAATTGGAAAAGTCAGTATCAGCTGTGTTCCTTCAACTGGGTCACAGCCACATCTAGTCCCTGGTTGGGTTTCATGAGAGAAATCCAAACTAAATTTCAGATTTTTCTTAACTCCTATGAAATTCGCTGCATGTACTTCACAGGTGCAGCAGCACTCTTGCTTTGCTTTTTTCACCAAAAATGTTTCTTTCTCTTGAATACTAGGGAGGCTAAAACTGTACATCCACTGTATATTTCATAAAATTATTGATAAAAATACATTGTCAAACTTGATAATATAGCCATTAAACAGCACTAACTAAAGAGCTAAAATGTGCCTGATATCATGAGTATGTTGCACATTAATCAGCTGTTCAATCTGCTCCTGGACATGATCTTCCATCCCGCTCTGGATCCGCAGGATACTGCCTGGCAGCCTCTATGAAAAATCCTTGTTGAGATTTGACCCCCCCGTCTATTGAGGTATGGAGCAAGAAAGCAGAGCCCTGATTGGATTACAATCAAAGTATGTCACATCCAGTGAGGCTAAACCTCTTAGACGGTCTGTGGAGCAGGAACGAGTCATAAAGTTGGCATTTTGATCCTGATTAGCAAACATACTTACGAATTTTGGCTGACAGTGGCCAGACAGCGTCATGAGTTTAGAAGGACAAGTGATCATTCAGTCAAAACAGTCCTCTATTGCTGAACTCTGGCCATGGTATCTGGAGTTTATTATTTCAGAGACTTTCACAACAGTTTTTTTCACCTGTCACAGTAATATGTGTTTCAAGATTTTTTTATGTAATACGTAACGTTTGGATTTAATTAACACCATTGATCCTGCCATGTTACAGAGAGCAGCCTCTGCAACTGGGTTATATTCCCGTTCTATAGGACCAGACCATAAACCAGACCATAGTCTTAACTTTGACAGCCAGATCAAAGTTGTTGTTAAATACAGTTTCTTTCAGCTGCAGCAGTTGTCCAAAATAAAGTTCATGCTGAGCAAAACATACTTTTAGACAGTTATCCATGCCTTGGTGACCACACGGTTGGATCACTATAATGTCATGATCTCGGCGCTGATGGTTTGGTTTTTTCCTTTGCTCATTGCTCCCTGTCTAATTGGTTCTGCAGCTGATTATCGCCGATCATTTCCACCTGGTTCCTCTACTATTTAAGTTGTGTGTTTGCCTCCCATCAGCGCCAGGTTATTCTTGTGTTCTTGTGATACGTTCCCTTGCAATCTGTAGTCTGCCTGTTTCCCTGATATTGACCAGTTTCTGCCCTGAGGATTTCGAGTTTTTGCCTTGCCCCTGTCTGCTCTGTTTGTCCTGTCTGACCCTGGATTCTACCGGCTTCTGAACCTGGAACTGTCGTCTGACTTCGGCCTTGGATTTCCCTTCTGGACTCTGTTGCTGCTCGGCGTCTGCTGCTCGCTCTCTAGGAACTCTGGGGGCGTCTCCCGCCGCAACTGCGGTCAAAGCTCCGCAAACGGACTGAACTTTGAATCAGGTCAGTGACTTTGCTCCAAGTCGTGTTAAGCTCCATTTCCAGTCACTGATCTGTATTCTCCCGTTTCTGCAGAGATCCGCCCCGCAGCAGACGAGCAGCCCCGCGCACCTGTTTAGTTAAATAAACTCTTTGAACTTTCCCACTGCCTGTCTCGCCTCGAATTCTGGGTCCTACATTCTGAGCCCATTACATATAATGCATGTAATTGTGGTGTTAGGAGATTTTTAATTGCCCACCTACAGACAGTTCAAAATGCGGCTGCACAACTTTTAATTGGGACATGTAAGTTTGTACATATCTCTCCAGTTTTAAGTTCAGTTTACTGTCAGCCAGTTAATTTTAGGATTCATTTTAATATTCTCTGATCTTGTTTTAAGTCTCTAAATGGCCTTGACCCACCATAATCGCTTATTTTCTACATTGTTATGTACCAATTAATTTTCTTACGTCTGTAGCTGGTCCCATATTCTGGAACGATTTGCCGCTGTACATAAATACTAATACCATACTAAATAACATCCATCAGGACCTAATATCTAAATATATACATAATGGGAGCAAGTATTTTAGCCACTTTAATTGTTCATTATCTTGCTGATGAAAAGAATATTTCATATTAACTGAACTTTATTTATCTTACAATGGAGAAATTAACTCTCTGCATTTAACCCATCCCCTTGGGGAGCAGTGGGCTGCCATTTTGCGGTGCCCGGGGAGCAGTGTGAGGGGTAAGGGTCTTGCTCGGGGACCCAGAGTGACAGTCTGTGGGGATCAAACTGGGTAGTTACAACCTTCTCGGAGCACAAGTTCACTGCTCTAACTACTAGGCCAACACTCCCCACTAATAGTCTAAAACTAAAGCTAAAACTCCCTCATTTCAAAATCCTTGGTGAAATTAGACTTAACTGGGAATTTTATATGAAATATCTTACAATTGTCATGTATGTTTGGATTAAAGAAAGTTTATGCAAAAGGGTTTAAGATCTGCCTTAGAGTCCTTACATTTGATAAAGTTAGTTGTTAAAGGAATGGATGCAAACCAGAAACAACACTATTCCATCTAAGAATGATACGCAAAAAAGAAGATATTCCAAGAACCATCAGAGCTTCAACTCAGAGTAGAATATGAATGGTTAATAACAAAAAAAGCATCAAGAATTTTATAATAGGTGTGTAAACATGTGATGAATTTCAACCCGAAGCAAAACATAAAATCGAACTCCCTAAAATTTAATTTTAATTTAATTTTAACAGACTATTCACACCTACACAATAAACTGAATCTCACTCAAAAATGATAAGTGTTACTTTTTCAGTTGTGTAGACTATCGTAATTCTGATGATAGCATCTATGGATTACCAAGTCTGCATTTAAAATAAATTCTTTCTCTTCAATAAGTCAGAAATGAAGCCATAGAAAGATATAAGGATATCCTTCCTTTATGACTAAACTACAATCCTCTTCTACACTTTCACCACTTTCATTCCAATAGTCTCCGTACTGCCGCCATTACACTAGTATCAGGCTGTTGGGATAGACATCTCTTACCTAGATCCACCAGCTTAAACAGATTAACTGCATTCAGAAATGGCATCGTACTTAATTCTTCATATCAATAAAACTTTTTAAATGTGGCTTTTTCTCAATGCAGGTTTCTCCAAGTTGAACTGAAAACCTGTATAAGAGTTTGAATCAATGCTAAGAGCATTTAGTTACTGAGTCCTCATTATCTGAGGCCACAGTTCAACCAAGCTTACTCTCTATTTATATAGTACATTTGCTGTGAAGTGGTTAATTGGCATATACACACACAATCCACTATTTATTTACTTTGACCTGCAGCAGAACCAAATGTGGTTTGCTTATTGAAGCAGCAGTGCCAAAAATAGCAGTTGTTTTCTCCATAATTCTAAGAAAATTATTATAGATAAAATACTTTGTTCAATTAAGGGTCAATCCCAGGCACAAGACCTTTTTTTCAGCCCAGTCCCTAAATTTTGGCTTTGGAAATGAGGGTAGTGATTCCCCAATTCTTCTTTGCTTGTAGGAAACATAACTAGGGATAAGGGGGAATGAATCTAGCCCTTAAAAATGAAGGATTTCGGATGATGATTTGCCGACGAAGGGTCAGATGGAGACAATTTTCTAGAAAATGTGGAAACAGCGAAGCAGAGTAGTAGAGAGCTGGGGGTTGCCTGGTGCTAGTTCAGGAGGAGAGTGGAGATCAGATAAGTCTTCCACATCAGAAATGCCAACAAGGGAGACAGAGCAGGAAAAGGCAATGGCACGCTGGAGTTAATCTTTAGACACTAACTTCAGGAGATGGAAGGAGAGCAGCGGAGATCAGAGAAGCCTGCCGGGCAAACAGAACAGCAGAAAGGGGAAAGAAGGTGGCAGATGGCCGTTGGGCTAAATTAAATCGGGTTTTTTGAAAGCCACCCTCAAACCTCTTAAATGGATTCGCCTCTTCATTGTTTGTCAACATTATTTTTTCTATCTTCTATTTTGATTTAAAAAAGATTTGTTTCCTCTCTTATGCAAGAATCTTATGTGTATGCATACGTAAATATGCAATCGCTTACGTACCGAAACTTTAACTATGCAGCAAGGGATGCATTGCAAAAAATCTAAATCTAGATAAGTAATTTTTTCTTAAAATAAGTGCATTTGTTCTTGAATTGAGGAGGTAAAAGAGACATTTTGACAATGGAACAAGACAATTAACACTTAAAATAACACAATTGCATCGTCTTATTTCAAGTGCATATTATCTTATTATCTTATTTTAAGAGTAAAATTACACATTCCATTGGCAAACTATCTCATTAACCTGCTCAAATTAAGGGTGAATACACTTAATTCAAGAAATTGTTACTTATTTCTAGATCGTTTTTGCAGTGTGTCCGAATTCATAGGGAAGCTTACAAAGTCCCAGCCGTTGTGGCTTCAATTTGATGGTGTTTTGGTAGAGGGTAAGGGCTAGTGGTAGCAAGTAAGGGCTATGTCTTGTAAGTAGGGCATGTATAGGGACTAGGGTCACAAGCATTCTTTAGTTATTTTGGTCAGAAGTTTACATACGCCTACTACCAAAACCATGAATATAAAATGAATTATTCAATTTTCAGATTTAAGTGTCACACTAAAGTGTGACACATAAGTCTTTTAAATATAATATCCACTCAAATAAAAAAAAGGATGAATGACTTTAAACTGAATAATCTAAATTAAATATATACTATATAATCACACTAAAATATATGCATACACACATTTAGTGTTCCAAGCTACCAAGAAAACAAATACTTTTTCTTATCATAAGCAAGCCCAAAAATAACTGGTGGGAAAGTGAAGCACTTTTCTTGGTATAATTTAGAAGTTCATTCAAATCGAATGGTTTCATGGCATGGAGCTAACCTCTCAGCATAGTCCATAAGTTTTCATCAAGATCCATTTAACAAGTGTTTTGGAATCCATTTCTAAAAACAAACACATAATTTCCAGTGTTCTAACATCAGAAGCTAACTATCCACTTAAAATGGAAGGATGATAATTATGATGCATTAGAACAACGAAGGATTTAACAAGGTATTATGTCCTTTTTAAAGGAGAAAAATACCTTATCAATAGTGTCATTGTCCCACAGCTCTACACACACACATGCATATATTTATGTATACTGTTACAAAAATACGTAACATAGGATCAACTCTTATGATGTCACAGATTTTCAATATTAGAACCTGAGGGAAGGGTATCTAGAAAGATTTTTTTCTAAATAGATTTTGCCTGGGCAAAAGGCCACTGGTTTGTTTCCTCATTTCTTTAAAAGAACATTTGTAATTTTTTTAATCAATGTTAAAAATATCCAGACGCTGAAACATATCTGTATACATGTGCATGCTCCACTGGTTGTATCATGATGTCTGAAAAGTGAGTTCCCAGTGGCAGCCCTGCTTTGATCAGAGTATTGGCTTCGTTCAGAGCCTGATGACATGTTCTTTTATTTGTGTGTCTTAGTCTGCTCAGTCTGCTCAGGGGGTCCCCCTGGGATGAAAATGAGACGACTCCATATCCAGACGCACACATCACTGCCTTTTTAGCTACAACAGAAATATGATTTATTGTCTCTAAATACATCTGTGAGCTGCCTTAATCGGACAGGGAGTTAACAAGAATGACGTGTGATCAAGAGCAGATTCTGTTTGGTCAGTCTGAACTCTGTAATATGGTCCGGAGGTTTGTGTTAGGAGAGAGTACGTAAAAGAAAGATGAACAGTAAGCTCTAATGTTATAAGGACACTTTAACCAATGTAGGAACTCTACAATCAACATCCTGTGTGAGATGTTATGACAAAATGCAGAAGGAATTCACCTTTTTCATTTTTATTGTACACTTTGAGTAGTAGTATTTATCTACTGCTGTAATGAATGGAGACAATGAATATATTTTTCAATAGTTTTTAACTGGATCAGTGAGTAATACCCAAACTCTTTTTGCAATGCCCCTAATGACTGAGGTGTTTAGAAATTCAGGCTGCATTACTCTTAGGTATTTCCAAACTCTGAGTTTGAAGCGATCCAGGCTGCACTTGCTTTAATTGTGGTGCTCTGGTCAAAAGGTGGGGGCCAGTGGGCTTTGGGGACTGGCCGTGCTGGAGCGCCAGCCAGAGATGATGGAGAAGGTGTGGGGGATGCAGTATTTCTAATGATAGAACAGTACAGACTTTTAAACAGTGCACTGGTTTCTAAGTTGCAGTGAGCAGTAAACACAGACTCTCAGTGTATAACAGCACTGACAGGAACAATTCGGGGAGTTTATAGTTTAGTCTTCCATTCAACTATCTGGCCAAGCATCCAATCATTGTTACTTCATATGTCTTTAGCATCTTTAGGTAAAAAATTATTAGAATTTGATGATAAACCTAACAGCCACATGGCCTCTATATCCATACTAATAGCAAACAAGAGGTCATGTGTATACAGTGATTAAAGGCCAACAAACCATGATATAATCGAATGGGATTTTAGGCAAGGCGAGTTTCTTTATATAGTAAATTTCAGTGGCTAAACAATTCTGTGCTGTAGAATTGTCTAGCCAATTGTCTAGAAGTGCTGTAGAGCGCTTTTCAGCGACAGAGCTAGAGGACACACAAATAATTGAGAATTAAAAGAGAATTTAATTTAACCATTTAAATAAGATTATTTAAAACATCTTTCATGTTGATAAAATAAATGTGGATAACAAGTAAAAAAAACAAAATGAAGTATTTAAAAAATGGGACAAAAATAGATTGGATACTAATAATGTTGAGATAGGACAGTCAAACTGCACTAAACAATACTTTTTAATCTTGATTTAAAGTTACTAAGGGTTTTAGCCTTTTTATAATTTTCCAGATGCCTTCCAGATTATAGGAGAATAAAAACTAAACGCTGCATCTCCATGTATGTTACTAGTTACATACAGTGATGGGACTAACGGCGTTGAAAGTAACGGCGTTACTAACTAAACCTTGTTTTAGTAACGAGTAATCTAACTAATTACTTTGACTGTAACTATAACGCAGTTACCATTGCAGACACCCCGTTAATGCGCGTTACTCAGGTCGCACAATGAACCTTTTTTCATGATAGGACTCGTGCGCAGCTGCGTGGAGCTGACACCCCACCCACGTCCAAAAACTCTGCAAATAGACTGAATGGTTAGTGCAACGTTAGTGCAGATTTGTGCAGAAAAAATATTGTTTGTGCTACTTTTGTTTAAGAGATATTAAAGATTATTTTTTAGGTCATCCAGAGATGCGCGCCTTGTCATGAGAGAGGGGAGGATGAGAATGGCTGATGTATAGTGAGATTCCGTCTGTCAGTTGGGTAGGTGGGTGTTTCCGCTGGCGGGTGTTAACGTACAGCACACACAGAGAGATGGAGAGTGAGGAGGATCCAGCAGCAAAACAGCGTTTTCCTGATGGAAATACCGGTGTTACGTCGAGCTGCGTTTTCCCATCACATACGGTTTCCTCTGCCTCTCCGCACAGCGCAGGCGGCACGAGTCACCGCGCAAGCGACAGGAAACGCGCATGCTCGCTAAAGGCGCGCACCAGTCGCCCTGTGCTCGCGCCACAGGAGAACTATGGAGAGCGTGAACGATCAAATGATAGCCTATATGAAGAAAGGGAGAAATCTGGATGGATGGATGGATGGATACTCTGCCTTCTCAACCTACTGTATTTTTTATTTTAAACATTATTTGATGGCCTTTGTGGCAGGGATGGAGATCCATATTTTATGTCACACACAGAGTATACATTTAGATAGATAGATGTTGCAGTATCTATAACAACCCAAACACACAGGATTTCAGAATTAGACATCCGCAGTTATTAATTTCATATACTCACCACTCACCAGATCTGAATGCCCTGTTAAAAAAACTTCACATTGCATTCCCCCCTGATGTAATTTACATTGAGTTGCAATAAATGCTAAACTCTCTGCAGGTTCTTGTCTTTGTCGTCCGCTCTATTCAGCTGGCTTTGGAAACACACGGTGAGAAGGTGGGGGCTGGGTGGTGAGGGTTACGGGGGCGAGAAACGCAAAAGTAACGCAATAGTTACTTTTACTAGTAACTAGTTACTTTTATTGTGGAGTAACTCAGTTAGTAACTCAGTTACTTTTTGGGAGAAGTAACTAGTAACTATAACTAATTACTTTTTCAAAGTAACGTGCCCAACACTGGTTACATACTAGTACATATGCAGAGTAGATTAAATCCAGGAGACCTGATACGTCTGAATGGTTCATACATTGATAGCAGGTCTATGAATATTTTATGCATCATGCTTATCCCAGGTGAGGTCACGAGTGGTGTTGTGCCTATCTCCTGCTGTCTACGGGCGAGAGGCGGGTACACCTGGGACAGTTCACCAGTCTATCGCAGGGCAACCTAACAGTCCTGGTTTTGGACTGTGGTAGGAAGCCGGAGTACCTGGAGAGAACCCATGCATGCTCAGAGAGAACATGCAAACTCCATGGAGAAAGACTGGGAATTGAACCTCGAACCTTTTTGCTGCGAGGCAGCAGTGATACCCACTGCGCCAGCTTAGCAAAAAATAATTTATATTGAAACTAATAGAATTATTTTAAAGCTTATTCTCTGAGAAATGGGGAGCCAGTGAAAAGCCTCTAGAACTAGGCTGATGTTCAACACTTTCTTAACTGTAGTGAGAATGTGGGCGGTAGCATTCTAGATCAGTTGCAGCTGTCTAATCGACTTTTCAGATAGACCTGTAAAGAAATATCAGTAAAAAGTAAACCATGAATTAGAACTTGAAGGTCCTGCTGAGACATTAGTCCTTCAATCCTGGAGATGTTCTTTAGGTGATAGAAAGAAAACTTTGTTACTGTCTTTAAGAGCCTCTGACGGTTCAGGTCTGAGTCCATCACTACACCCAAATTTAAAGCCTGATTTGTGGTTTCTAGTTGGATTCACTGAAGCTGTGACTTAAACACTATTCGTTAGGTCCACAGATTATTACTTTATTTTTTTTAATAAGCTGAAGAAAATTTTGCCATAGCAGTTTGGGTTTACAGTCACCTGGAGACATTGTAAAATTGAGCTGTCTCTCGTGTACATAGTTATGGTAACCTGTGTTTTTGTTTATTAGGTTCTGAGTGAGGAAGAGCATGAGGATAATGAAAAAGATGGACTCTTAAGGAGAACGCAACATTTTTCTGGTCTCTGAAATATGCCATTATACAGTAGCTGTACGTTGGAAACACATTCAGTGTTCTCCCTGAGCATGCATGGGTTCTCTCCAGGTACTCAGGCTTCCTCCCACAGTCCAAAACCAGGACTGTTAGGTTGCCCTGCGATAGACTGGCAACCTGTCCCGGGTGTACCCGCCTCTCGCCCGTAGACAGCAGGAGATAGGCACAATACATTGATATATGTTGGAGATAAGTTCTTGATAAGTTATGCATAATTTATGCACACGTTACTCATAGGTTTTGGATAAGCTGGACACCACAACTTATGAGAAACTTACACTTACCATATGTCAACGATCGGGTAACTTGCCCGTAACTTATGGCCCATATGCTGTTATACGTCTGGATGCTCAGAATTTCTCGACGTTGTTGCCATATGTTGATGTGTACCAGCGTGTTTCAGGGTGCTTTAGCATACTACAGTGTCCTCATAACTTATACAAAACGTACCCATAACTTATCCAACATATGCCAGCATTTTTGCAATATTTTCCGTACATCAGACATATGCTGGTCCAAATCGTCAAGGTGTTACGGGGTATTACCAATAGAAGCTGCAGGTGAAACAGTTGGTCCTGATCAGCCGAACATCAAAATTAATCAGCTGTCCAAAGACAGATGGAGACACCCAGCCTTTTTCCATGACCTGGTTTAGCTACAAGGCTTGGCTAACTGCATGTAGCGAGGCTAAAGCTTTATTCTGCAAAGGCAAAGAAGAATGAACACTCTGGGAATCCCATGGAAAATAATATAATATAGTGTACTTTTTCTCGGTGTTTGCCAATTTGCATAGTTGCTCATAAAATAAATAATTTTTATAAATTAAAAAAATATAAATCTGACTAAAAGGTTATCAACTATTAAACTGGTACATTATTTTTTAGGTTTGTGTCACAATATTGGACCATGCAAAACACAGATTTGCCTTTTTCTGTACAAAATTCTGTACAAAAAGTAAACCTGTACATTAAATTATGTTTTGTTATGTTAATTTTGTCCCTGCTGCTAAGCCACGGATGTGAGAGAGTTAGGATCAGAGAGACTTACAATTTAAAAATTTACCTTTCAAGAAAACGTTCAAATGTTCAGTTAAAGATAAAAGTGTTGCAAGAAGGCACTGTTTTGTCCTCCCTATGACACAGCCCCACTCCCCATCTCAGGGTTCCTTTCTTACTGGGAGACTTGGAAGACCTGCTCCCAATCCAACTAACTCCATTATGGACACAATGCCTTTTCCTCCCATGTGTATATGCAAAGGCTGTCCTCAGTCTGACTAGTGTCTGCTTACTGCTCTTCTCCACGTCCTGTATTGCCTCATTCTATATGAGCTCAAAATGGGCTGAGACCAATGTGTCAGGGGTCGCACTGTAGGGACTAGGCTTGGCTTGAAACCCTGGGAAACATTTAGATACTTATCCATATACGTTGTGGCTGCCAAAATCAAATTTTGCATGCACATATGCCTGTGCAAAAGTAGGAAAATTGACATATTACAAATTAAAAGACACTGTGAGGTATGAGGAATATATAGCTGGAAAAAAAACCTAATAAGTGCTGTAGGTAAACCGGTTAGGGGCTGCACAGAGGGGGGGAGTCTAACTGCAGACTTTCATTCTCCCTGTTGTCTTTCACAAAGCACACCTCACAAATCATAGAAGCTTCTCACCAAAGTCCACATTCCTCAAGATTCAACTTCATGAGAAACATATGGCTGACATGAATCCCATTATTCCTGATTAAGTGTGTTCTGGGGAAAACCTTTATAATGAATATTTTAGTTACCTGACATGGCTTTTCTAATTAGGTTAGTACGCAACAAAAGACAAAACAATGCTGTGCCACCAGTGAAAATCCGCATTTGTTGGTATTTTCCCTTGTTGGTGAAATAGACAAAAGGTTATTTTACTTTTGCAATTATAAATTGAGCAAATTTTTACTGTGAAAAACCTTACAGAATACTAATGGGAAAACAATTTAGAACCAGTTATTGGTTCTAAATTGAACAGGTAATACAATACATAAAAGGAAAGCTGAATAAATGTTAAAGTAGTGTTTTATCAAAACTTTGGTGATTTGATCATCTTCAGCTTTGAGTAGGGCAGGATCTACAGCAAATATACGTTATGGGCCTTAATGTCATGTCATTGCACTTTTTTGGAGCCAGCCTTTATATTTGGGCAACATCGATTTGCCACAGCTGGGACAAATCACATGGAGTCAAGGCGTTGCTATCAATAAAGTTACTGTGATAACTTCGGTTCAAGGGCAAGGCCATGCTTCAAACGTAACCTTGTCAGATATGAATCACACAAATCAAATTGTGTCAAAGATTAGAGCACAGTCTGAGGAAAGGTTGTGTGGCTAATGGCCGGAAGACTCATCACATGCAGGATAAAAGCTGCATATATGATTGCATGCCATTTGGTCATTGAACCAGCTTTACCCTACAATTCACACAGTCCTACAATCAGCTGAGATAGAAGATGAAAGAATTACACTCTGACAACACAACAAAGAAGGTAAAAAATATGTAAACAGAAAAAAAAAACAGACTGGAAGAAACCATAGCAGCAAATGTTGGTGATGGAAAATTAAAGGGTAGAATCTTGTCATGCCATGCGATTACTTAATTACTGTGATATCTGTGTGCAGCCTTAGTGAGCCTGCTCTGTAATCTAAAGTTCAGTCAAAAGATGTTGCAAATCAGGGAAGTTCATAATGTCATGACTAAATCAATGCTATCCATCCTGTACAATCAGAGATTGATCACACCTCTATCACTACAGTCGCATAATGCAGAGACAAAATACAGAATGCAGGGACATGCCAGTGATTCTAACAACTAAAAGGGGCATCAAAACATGAGTCATGTTTCTTTTGTTTGCATCAGGGAACAGAATTCTGTAAAACGGGGCATCTAAGGCTAAACCTTTGATTATCAATACTGCACCTTAAAAGAGGCCACCTATTTCTAAAAGCACAGCCCCTCAGCTGTGTCAGTAGGCATTGATTCAGGCCATTACATTTAAAGAAACTACTTTGCTATACTACACAGAGGAAGGGAAGAGTGTGAATGCACATGTTACACAGCAGGTGTGGAACCATACAGTAATAACATTGAATGGTTAATTTAATTAGTCTGTTATTCTGCTGCTAATCCACTCAGCAACTACAGCCAGTTTGCTAATTAATGAAAACAAATGTGATTTCCATATAGCCTGATGATTCATTCTCATTCTAAAAAAATATATCTGATTTAAATTTATGATGATACCTTTGTCTCAGCCTTCACTTACACCATGGTAAGCTTAAGAATTGACTTTGCACCTGAGGTGAAAGGTGGCTGATAATTTTTTAATCATATCATCAGACAAGCAATGTTATTTCTTGGACAGGCGAGTGAAGAAAGGGGCAGAGTTGTCAACCTGTCACCACCATGTTGTTAGTTGGATCAGGTTGCAAAAGTTCGAGACCTGATAAACCCAGAAGGGAAGTGAGGGTGACTTGGAAATATCTAGAGAAGGAACCAGTAAGAGTCATCTTTAAATCACACCTCTCAAAGAACTACTATCCTTTGTTTCCCATACCTTTGGTGTACGTTGGAGTCATTTACTAAATACGAGGCCATGGTTCTCCACTGGTAAAAGGTGGAGTGCCTCTGTTATGTTTGTGATAGGTCTCTTCCTCATAGGGAAAAGTTTAAGTACTTTGATGTCTTCTGCACAAGTGATGATAGGATTGAACAGATGAACAGATAGATTTGGTCCTCATCAGCAGTAATGCAGGCGTTCCTCTCTTTAAAAAAAAGAGCTAAGCCAAAAAGCAACAGTCTTGATTTACCAGTCTGTCTCTGTTCAAAGTCTAATCTATGGTGATCACATATTGATCATTACTGAAAGATCAGGATTTCTCAGGGGAGCTCAAAGTAAATTCACTGCTCCTCAAAAGCAAAAACAGGAGTTAGTTGAGGTGGTTTGACCATCTGATCAAGAGCTTCCTTTGGAAGGTTTCTGGTTACCTCCTACAGAGCACAGTCCACAGGGAAGACCCAACACTCAATGGAATGGCTATATATCCAGTCTGGTTATAAAAACTTGGGGATCATACAGAATGAGATGGCAGATGTTTTTGGGCAGAGGAATGCCTTGAATTCTGTCCAATAAGCATATGACAATGGATGGATGAATGGGTTTTTCCTTATGTCACCTTTACACCAAACATGATCTGAGCAGCAGAGGCTGCAGGTTTACATGGAAAGTCTATGGTTGATGCACATCAAAGGGAATCAAAAGGTTCTGCAGTGAAGCATCTGAGCAGCTGGATCAGGGCCTGATGAGCATTTAGGTATTTAAGGTGTGTGACGTGCTCCAGAAGCAGCAGATTCTGGAGTTGGAAAATCTGAACTTTTTCTGCTCGAACCAATACTTCAATGTTTTTCTGCTTCAACCAATGAGAGAAGCTGATCTCTCTAAATATATATATATATATATGTATACATTTATGTAAAAAGAAAAGTGGTTCTATTTTTTTATGTAAAAATAAAAAATATGTAAAAAGAAAAGTGGTGCTATGATCACCCCACTGAAACAGTTTATTAATGCCTATATTGACTTAAAATATCAAAATCTGCCAGCAAAATATGTTAACTTTTATTATTCTGGTGCCTGCAGTTTGTACCACATACCTGAAAAATGCTAAGATCTACTTCCAGCCACCACAAACAGAGGCAGAAAACCCCCAAGAGGTTTGCCAGCCTGATGCAGCTACTTCTGGTTACTTTAAGTGACAGCGCAGCGCTGAAATGCCGGGGTCTGCGTGGCTCTGGGAGCAAAATAATATTTTAAGGCAGGATCATAACCTTAATGAACTGACTGCATAGATGATTTTTGGACGTTTACTTTCCTGCTTAAAAACATTAAACTACTTTCTACCCACTTATTACAGCAAATGTAGCCTAGCAAAGCAACTTTGCCACTGAACACAAGAGCCTGAATGTGGGCAAGCAGCAGACACGTTTTTGCTGCTCAAATTGTGTTTGGTGGGAACAAAGTATTACACTTTATTAACCTTTACAAGTCCTAATTTGTATTTTTCTATCAAAAAACAACACCGTTTTTGGTTGAAATGTGCCAAACTTTTTTTTTGTTGCAAAATACATCCAGCTTTGTGTTGCATTCCTCCAACTGCAACAAATCTAGCATAGATCTGTGGCTTGATTGGCAATGAAAGATCCCTTTTCCGTTTCCTCCAGCATGGAGTAGGAGGTGATTGAAAACCCAACAGCGCGACTGTGAAAGCAGCAGTTGTTTTTTTTGTTTTTCATGCAAAGGAGCATGTCTCATATTCTAGCCTCCAAGAGTTGGAGCAGCTGCTGCAGCAGGAGATCTGAGGTGTTGTAGCTGCTTGAGGAGCTTTGAGCGCTCTGAGCACAATGGTAATGACCAGTGATGGGACTAACGGCGTTGAAAGTAACGGCGTTACTAACGCCGTTAGTCCCACTAACGCCGTTACCTTGTTTTAGTAACGAGTAATCTAACTAATTACTTTGACTGTAACTATAACGCAGTTACCATTGCAGACACCCCGTTACTGCGCGTTACTCAGGTCGCACAATGAACCTTTTTTCATGATAGGACTCGTGCGCAGCTGCGTGAAGCTGACACCCCACCCATGTCAAAAAACTCTGCAAATAGACTGAATGGTTAGTGCAACGTTAGTGCAGATTTGTGCAGAAAAAAATACTGTTTGTGCTACTTTTGTTTAAGAGATATTAAAGATTATTTTTTAGGTCATCCAGAGGTGCGCGCCGTGTCATGAGAGAGGGGAGGATGAGATTGGCTGATGTATAGTGAGATTCCGTCTGTCAGTTGGGTAGGTGGGTGTTTCCGCTGGCGGGTGTTAACGTACAGCACACACATAGAGATGGAGAGTGAGGATGACTCCAGCAGCAAAACAGCGTTTTCCTGATGGAAATACAGGTGTTACGTCGAGCTGCGTTTCCCCATCACATACGGTTTCCTCTGCCTCTCCGCACAGCGCAGGCGGCACGAGTCACCGCGCAAGCGACAGGAAACGCGCATGCTCGCTAAAGGCGCGCCACAGTCGCCCTGTGCTCGCGCCACAGGAGAACTATGGAGAGCGTGAACGATCAAATGATAGCCTATATGAAGAAAGGGAGAAATCTGGATGGATGGATGGATGGATGGATGGATGGATGGATGGATGGATGGATGGATGGATGGATGGATGGATGGATGGATGGATGGATGGATGGATGGATGGATACTCTGCCTTTTCAACCTACTGTATTTTTTATTTTAAACATTATTTGATGGCCTTTGTGGCAGGGATGGAGATCCATATTTTATGTCAAACACAGAGTATACATCTAGATAGATAGATGTTGCAGTATCTATAACAACCCAAACACACAGGATTTCAGAATTAGACATCCCCAGTTATTAATTTCACCAGATCTGAATGCCCTGTTAAAAAACTTCAAATCGCGTTCCCCCCTGATGTCATTTACATTGATTTACAAGAAATGCAAAACTCTCTGCAGGTTCTTGTCTTTGTCGTCCGCTCTATTCAGCTGGCTTTGGAAACACACCGCGAGAAGGTGGGGGCTGGGTGGGGAGGTTTACGGGGGCGAGAAACGCAAAAGTAACGCAATAGTTACTTTTACTAGTAACTAGTTACTTTTATTGTGGAGTAACTCAGTTAGTAACTCAGTTATTTTTTGGGAGAAGTAACTAGTAACTATAACTAATTACTTTTTCAAAGTAACGTGCCCAACACTGGTAATGACACAGAATGTGGAGGTTGAAGGGCTTTTTTTGGTTTAGATCAGTACCCATATGCTAGAGCTTCTGTGTTAAAACCATAAAAACTAGAAAGAAAACATCAAAGAATAACTCAGTGCTTCAGTAGTATTTTGTTTTTTTAAACCTTTCCTAAACTACAGGTTTAAAAAACTTGTAAGTGTTCATAACTATAGTGAAACATACAAAAAATGTTTAAATTATAGAGGGTTTTGCAAAAAGTGTAATGCCCCCGAAACTTTTAAATAAATTTCATCTATACCTCCATTGTCTACATCCTTTTCTCCTTCGAGGGTTGCATAGTAACCGGTGCTTGTCTCCAGCAGTCCACTTACACAGAATTATAATGAAAGTTTTATTGAATTAATGCTAGATACACTAATACCTATTTTGCAAGTGTGTGAAACAAAATAAGGACAGTAGCTTTATTTTGAAACTGTTCAATTTTAATTCCCTGCCTCTTTTTTTTTAACGAAATAGCTAGGCCACCTATTGTTAGCATTTTTAAAAAAATGCCGTAATTATGAAATTAATGTTTTCATAGAGTTTGACTGTGGAGTTTTAAAAAACAAATGAAAAAAAAAACAAAAATAACATTAAAAAAAGGAAACTCGTAGCAATTCTGTTCAAATTATAATTATTTACTATTTATCTCAATCTAAATGTATTAGTTGCCTTAAAGCACAGTCTTTTGACCCTGAATACTATTTTAATGCTAAAAAAATGTTCTTGCTGGTCTTTAGCATAAGTAAAGGCCTCCCTAAAAAATGTCCTCCCTTCCCTTTTAAAAAATGAATACACATTACATTGGAAATGTAATTGTTTACTATAAGTAATGGTTGCTACTCGAGAGTAGAATGTGAAAGTGTCAGTATATTTAACTCTAAAACTAGACAACAGTACCGTGTCTCTGTATATTAGCAAAGAAACATAGAATTTCTGACATCCAACAACACCACCACTAGTGGCAGCCTTATTAAAGTAAATCTGTCTTCTAGCTCATAACTACTAGATTTCAGTGATAACAGTAATAATCCCAAAAACAGAATGAAAACACATAACCTGTTATTTCACCCTAGTTTTTCTCTTCCTCCCTTCGAACCCAATCCAACCGTTTCTATTTACCTTCCGCCCCCCTAAGCAGGACTGATCTAGAAAAACATACAAATGTGACGCTAAATCTTTGATAAACACCAGGTCTGAATTTAGGGAGAAGAGGAAATCAACTCCAGTTCAGGATGTGACTACTAACTCTCCCCAGATCAATCATACTCTTATGAGTGGGGGGACCATTTTTGAATGGGGTATACACAAATACACACACACACTCCCCTGCACGCACAAATGTCTTTATGTGCCCATGTGAGCATTAACCTGCACTAAGTTAGCAAGTCTTTCAGGTAGAGAGGTGGAGAATGAACCCACTGCAACTAGATTCCAAGGTAGCAGAGCTGGGTTTACACTTTCAAGTCCTCTCTCCTTATCTCTGAGATTAGCTCGATAAGAGAATTATGAAGCCAGACGGACATCTAAAGCTTCCTGGGGGGTCAATGCTGTGATGAGAGACAGCCTTGGAGGGTAGAGCGCCGCCTCTGAAACACTTAACCCTTCTACAACATGCATGCACACACACATACAAACGCACAAACCTCTCCTAGCCCAGGAGATCATTCATTCACTCTATCATCCCTTCTCCACTTTATCAGAAAACGAAGGAGCGGGAAACAAAGGAGGAGGGAAGTGAAGGAAAGTGGTGAGCCCAGATAGCTGTGCTTCTTTGACTTCCTTCCTGTGCATTCCAGGTTTTGTGACCCTCCTTCAAGGACAAAGAGCTGAAATGTTCTCCCCCTCTGTTCTCAAAATGGTAGAGAGAGAGGGGGGGGGGACGTTCCCAAAAACCTGCAGGATGTAAAGATCATAAATTGTTGAGGTTGTGTCGCTGCATCAGAAGAGTGAGTCAGCAGTGTGCAGATTGAAGGATGTGGGAAAAGTCCCGTGGAATTCAACACAGAAATAAAAAGAAATACTGCTGAGTTCCAAAATCAAATTAAAATACTAAGCTATAATAAATATATTAAATGAGTTTCATTGACTGATATTTAAGAACGAAAACCAAATATAAAATTTTTTTTTTCTCATAATTAAAGCCTTTGTAAAGAAGGAATTCTGAATGTATTTTTTTTTTTTTAAAACAGCAGAAACAAAAATAATGAAATAAAAATTATTCTAAATAAGTACGATGAGTCATTAAGAGATTTATCTGGAAACATTTAAAAAACTCTTTTTTTTTTTACAATTCCTAGTGAAAACAGGATAAGCTTTAAAACCCAGCTTTGCTATCAGGAAAAAAAGACAAAATTTTTTTACCTCTTTACAACAAAGCAAAATATTGAAAACAAAATTGTAAAAAAAATTAGGATTTTTTTGAAGTTTATTTATTTATTTGTATCTCTTATGGTATATTGTTATACCTGTTCTCAATACAATGTGTAATTTAACATATTTATGAGCAAAGGAAATTCAAACACAGACTTGGTGTGTCAGTTAACCTGTCAGACAAAATGCAGACTGCAGACCAGCTGCCACATCATCATTTAAGCTAAATTAACAAACTTAAAATTCCTGTTAGTTCATTTCAAAGTGTTTCATAAATACTTTCATTTGTTGAATCCATCCATCCACCCATCCATCCATCCATCCATCCATCCATCCATCCATCCATCCATATACACACACACACACAGATTAAGGACGATTGAGAGATGCCGGTTATTCTAAAAGCCAGGAGTACCCAGAGAGAACCCATGCATGCACAGGGAGGACCAGAAACAAACCGCATCACCCTGCATTCCACCCATTCATGTTCTTTTCTTTTTATTGAATGTCAGTAGAACATAAATGCAGATATCTTATCTAGGTTTTTATTCAAACTGCCTCTCCGTAAAAGTATAAATAGTAGCCCATATGTAATGAGATGTAGTCGACACTACATCTCATTACATATGGGGGGGCTTCTTTGAATGATTTCATTCAGATTCAAATAAAGAGGAGTGTTGACAAGCTAAGAGTTACACAGCAAAAAGAATGAGAAGTCAACCCATGTGTCTAATTTGATTCCAGAAATGTTATTATTTGTATATATTTCAGCAGCTTTTGTCCTCACACACCTTTGCTGGTTTCAGAGCAAATTTATCTCACAAGAGTAAATTTTGCCCCCCTGATGTCATTTACATTGATTTACAAGAAATGCAAAACTCTCTGCAGGTTCTTGTCTTTGTCGTCCACTCTATTCAGCTGGCTTTGGAAACACACAGCGAGAAGGTGGGGGCTGGGTGGGGAGGTTTACGGGGGCGAGAAACGCAAAAGTAACGCAATAGTTACTTTTACTAGTAACTAGTTACTTTTATTGTGGAGTAACTCAGTTAGTAACTCAGTTACTTTTTGGGAGAAGTAACTAGTAACTATAACTAATTACTTTTTCAAAGTAACGTGCCCAACACTGGTAATGACAAGCTAATGGCAAGCTAAGAGTTACACAGCAAAAAGAATGAGAAGTCAATCCATGTGTCTAATTTGATTCCAGAAATGTTATTATTTGTATATATTTCAGCAGCTTTTGTCCTCACACACCTTTGCTGGTTTCAGAGCAAATTTATCTCACAAGAGTAAATTTTGCTCTGTCAGCAGTTGGGTACGGGGCCAATCAGGACACAGCAACAACTTCCAAGCAAGAGAATGACCATCCAGGGCAGACAGAGGAGCTGTAGCAGATAGATCAGGAGGACTGAGATCTGACTGAACCTGGAGCAGATGCCTTAGTTGGTTCAAAACTAATAAATAACATTCAGCTTATTTAAAGTATAAGCGTCCTGTGGTTTCTATTTCTCGGTTCTAACTTCAAAAGCAATGTGAAAAACAATGCAGTAATGCAAGAACAAAAAATACATAAAATAGTTTTAATGAAAATAAATATAAATCAAGTTGTATGAAAACAGAGAATATTAGATAAAATAAGCAATAATATATCAAACTTATCTTTGTTCTCTGGAGATATATTTGACTTTTAGGTGTCTACAATGGTGAGTGTGTTAATCTTTTAAACACATGGAAAGAAAACCAAAGGGACTAAAACTTTTGTCAGATAATACAATTAACTGTAATTTAAAGTTTTGCTTAGAAATTTAGAAGATCAGCGTATACGTTTTTAAAATGTATTTTATTATTTTGTTTTTATTAAAGTATTCAATGAAATATCAAGGGTGGTTGTAGATTTATATTAGATGCTGAATAGAAAATCTATTTTCTGATAAAGGTTTGCTGATACAAAGCAGCCTTATCAGTTGCTCCTTTAGTGCTCTTATTATCATTCTATTTAATGAATGCATGGAGACATATTGAAAGAAGAAATAACTGTATTAAATAGACTTTTTTCAAGTCTAACCTTAAATTTACATGTTGCCCTCAGCCTTCTCATATTTAGACCCAAAAACCAAAAGTTTGTTATGTGTCTCTGCTGATGTGATCTTACTGAGACAAATATGTGCTTTAGAGAGTAGGGGGGTCTTTTTCTCAAAACAAATCGAATATATTTATGGTTTTAGTCTAGATAAGTGTATAACATCAACAAAATGGCACTATAAAGGAGCATTGACAGTAACCCTAACAGAGAATACGATCCACTTAATGGAGTCTTATAATAAACTTTCACAGCTGTTGTGTAATTGTTAAATAAACTTTCTGTTGAGATGTCAGAAAAATGCGGTATGCTCAAAACCTTCAGATCAAGCCAACCCTCAGAGAGCATCATTAGATAGGATTGTTTCTGTCAGCATTATTATCAACTGTTCAGTACTAGTTTACTTACCTTAAGTTGATAGCTGGCAATTGACAGAGTTTTAAGAAAAGTGAAGAAATCATCACAGATGTGGAAGGCTAACACCTAGTGAGACTGAACCCCTGCTTCACTTAAAAAAGTTTGAAGCTGATATTCTTTCCACTGAACAAGCAGACCCATCATTGTTCAGCTGTGAGAACAGTGACAGATAGACTCTTTCAAGACGAGGAAACAGATGTAGCTATGGTATGTGGCAAAATAAATTGAATAGCCTTCTATTAAGGCCTTAAAACAAGTTTTCTAGGACTCATACCTCTTGTCACATCGTGCTGCAAATATTTCTACCTCAAGATTTTCTGCCTCGAAGTTAAGACCATTTTAATTCTAAAAACGTTTTTCATAGAAATGCTGTATGTTTCACGGAAGCTCAGAGCGGTTGTGTTTTTCACAGTGGTTTTCTCGAGGAAACGAGTTAATTTTCTCATTATCTAAAGATAACGAAATTTAGTTTTTTCTTGTCATAATAAGATGATTGGTGTCTTAAAACTGATAATCACAAATAATCACAAAAGCAGGAGAGGGTTTATACTATAAGTCATGGCATCATGTGTGTAATTCTGTAAATAATCATGTGTTTAACTTTAGATAACAAGACAACGTTGTTGGTTTGATGATTTGCTTCCACTTCCGATTCAAAAGCGAATAAGACCTATGCCTTCGGGATTTTAGCAATGGTGTTTTTTGAAAAGCCCCGGTTTTACGCCTGTAACAGGTATAAGATGCATTATCCCCCAAAAAGGGGCCAGATTAAAGATCTTTATTAAAAAGAGTCAGATTTGTTTCTGCTGTATACAATGCAAACCAATCATCCACCATGACCTGACAATGAGTGAAAAGAAAAAGGAAACTATAAAAGGGTTACCACAACTGCACAACTACGGGCACCACAGGCATGGATGGACTGGGAATCCAGGGCTGTTGGCCAGCCTAATTCATTACTCATACAGGTTAATCATCTTGTTATCTCAAAAAATCAATAACTGTTTTCTCGTGATAACAAGACAATTATCTTGTTATCTCGAGAAAACAATTAATTGTTAAGCTGTGATAACAAGATAGTTATGTCATTATCTGGAGAAGGCAAAAGGAAAACAAAAATATCCTTGTTCATTATTCATATTGTTTTTCTTTACATTTTTCTTCTTTATGCATCAAGAATAATATTTTTAATAAATGAATCCTGAGTGTGATGTTTATGGCACGGCACAATGTATCCTTGTAAGGACTCTGAACTCTGAAACACCTTCCCCAGAAATAATACTCCATGCCAGAGCCCAGGAGTTTTAAAGAGGCTTACAGAAATACAAAGCACCACACACTTCATGCCCCAACCTCTCTAAATTTCCCCTAAATCTCAAAGCACCAAGCACACTCCTAGCTCCTAGATCTATGACAGTCGATGTATGCTCCTGCTTAGTTCGTGAGTAAACTTCATAAAGAGATTGCAGCTGTATCCACACCTCAAAAACAGGGCTATTTCCTCTTGTATCAAATTTGCTTATTCACTGACCAAAAATGCCCCTTTTCACCCTCCAAGTCCAACCTCCGGCACACTTGTGCCCTTAACTTCGGTTCAGACTAGTGAGACTCTTCTGCCATACCGATTTAATCCAAAAAAGACTTCCTATGGCAGCCTGTTAATGTCAGAATAGATTTCCTCTGTGCTCCCCATGACCCAGAATAGAGCACCACCCTGCCACTTTGCCAGGAACCTTTCACGGTTTTGTGTTTCCCAACAAACGTCGAAAATGCTTCAAACCCAATAAAATACCCGCTGATATTTATTAGGCTGTTATTCAAGTATTCCTTCCTTTTTCAGCCCTGTGGAGATGCACGCCTACATGCATGTGTGCACACACAGTCACACACCTTTCGTCAGCTGCAGACAGATTTGTAATTCTAATGAGGAGCCAAAGATTAAAGAGTTGAGTTGTCTTGGGTGTTACAGTACACGTCTAGCTTTACTATGAGGACCAGAGGTCACGCAGAGGAAGACAGAGGGAGGAAATTGAGAACTTTTCTTGATTAAAGGCCTCTGAAACATCTAACCTTTGACTACTCACAGACTGTGCAGAGCTGCGGCTGCACATGCCGCTTCACTGGGCTCCTTTCATCGTGTTATGCATCTAAAAGCACCTGGTAAGAAAAGAGGGTAAAGAGCAGCTACTCAGGGACGCATGTCACTTCTTGTGACATCTGGAGAGAAACTGGTAAAGACTTCAACCATCTAAGAGACAAATATTCCAGTCATATTTTTGTATAAGAAAAACATTCTACTACTACTACTACTACTGCTACTACTACTACTACTACTACTACTACTACTACCCTATATAAAGGACCACTATCTAAAAGCAACACAGTATAATGTTTCCCAAAGTATTAGCTTGATATAATTCCAATAATTTGTATTGTAAATAAGGAGCACTTGGTGCAGTCTAATGGTCTGTTTGGGCTGCTGTTCTCAAAAACTTCCCTTGTAAATTGAGAGTACTGGATCTGTCACTGAATGAGTCATGTGACCAGATCTACACTTTGTTGAGTTATTTTTCAGCAACAAAGCAGCTATGACAATTAATTTGACAAACTTTTTGTTGCTTGATTTGGGATATAATCTAGAGAGGTGGACGTTGCCGCGTTTTCACGAGTAGCTTCATGAGTTCTCTTCGGGTCCAAATTGGTCTGCGATTAGATTCCAAAGAAATGGGGGAGACACTTCCATTTTGTGACAGTGCAATGATGCCGGTTGCTTTCAGTGGCAATAAACCTGGAAGTTACAAGTCTAGCGCCCCTAGAGGCTTAACCTCACAGCTTTGCTTTAATTGATATTTTCTGTTGCCTTTTTTTCCATTCGGTCACACTGTCACAAACTTAAGCTTATTTGCCATAGAACTTGAGACCAACCAAAAATAGCAATAACTTGGAAGTAGAAGGATGCCTGTCTTTAGAAGGAATGGGAAGTTGACTGGCCGATAAATCAAGTGAAATAGTGGACATCTGCAAAGAAAATATGTATGAGGCTGTAAAAGACTTGACTGGGGTAAAACTTTTATTAGAATAGGAACACTGAGTAATGCTAAAGCTACAATGGAATGGTTCACATATACCCTTTCTAACATTTATATGCATCTCTTCCCCAACACACATGAATCAAATGACTTGCTCTCCAACAGGCCCCGCAGAGTTGAAAAACAGATTCAGGTGTGTTTAAGAAGAGCTGAATCTAAAAGCTGTAGGATAGTAGCTGTCTTGGCCACCTCAGATCTTAGTAAAGAGGTGGGCAAACTTTTTGTTGGTCACAGTGTTTTAAAATTTTACTGAAGGGCCTGAGGAAAGGCAGATGGATGGAAAGTTTTGGTAGGTTATCTCATAAAAGAAGAAAAATTTGACCAGGGATATGTAGGAAAAAGGCCTTAATTTCGATAGAAAGTCAACAAAAGAATTACAAGATCATTTTTTGTTCCAACTTCCACAGTATTTATTTACTGAAATGACTCTTCAATGTCTGTTCACAGACATTCGTTGAGACAAACAACAACTGCATCTTCTGCGCCGCCTAACAAAGGAAACACTGATTCATTCAGTGATGCATAAAAGTAATTCAATTCAAGAGATGAGCTTCTCGTTTAGTCTGGATGTTAATAAATTCCAGCTGCAACACGCCTGGTGCTTTTTCTGCATCTTGTGACGGGGACAGTCTACCAATTTAAGTGAATCATCAATAAAACATGCCTTGGTACTTGACTCTTGGATGGTACTTTGACGATGAACATTTTTTGGCTTGAGAAGTAGCCTCCTGCTTCTTCTCTGACTGCTTGCCAGGAGGGTTGGGATGTTTTGTGGTAAAGTGAGCGCCCATTAAAAAAAAAAATATGTCCCTGTGTTTTTATATCAGGCATACAGCAGTTGATCCATGTTCAGTAATAAATTATGTAATTGTCCTCTCCTTTTTAAAAACTTTACATTCCCTGTCCACTTTTTAGCTCCACTCATCATTGGCTGCACAATGGTTGAGCTGTCAAAGAAGGAAATCGTTGAGTAGGCTAATAATGTGTCCATGGGGTGTCGGAATGATTGGAAAAAATCACTTCCCATTGGGAAAACTTGGCAAGAGAGATCTTCAGATACCACTTGAATGCCACAAAAGACAGCACACCTGAACAAAGCTCTGTATATCGGAGTCTGCCATCTGTCAAGAAGCGCCAGAATTGCAGGGAAAAATGAACATTAACAAGGTTTGCCATTATATTATTTTCTTATTCAGGGGTCAGATTTAAAAGCTTAACGAGCTGCATACGGCTGGAGACTGTGGTTTGCCCACCCCTGTCTTGGTAGGTGCTGAAGTCAAAGTCTAAGCTTAATACCACCTAAACATCTCTTGCCATAATTGAAAGGTGAGGTCAAAAGCGCCTCTCAAAGTAGTCTAACTAGGCTTCAGCTTTTTTGAAACAAAAACACCCCGAAAAACAACAGAAACATAACAAACCCTTTACACTTGAATATTGCGCAAAGTCTTCTGCATTTTCCTTCCACTGCAAAACTATACATGATGTATGAGTCAGTCACATAAAATGTGTGTTTGGGAGATGACAAATGCAAGGTATCGTACCTTGAAGAGTGCATTGCACCTGTAATAACACAAAATTCTGACTTAAATCGACCAGCTTGTCAGTGACAAATGAGTTGCAGTCTAAAAGCAACTTTATGGGGTGCATCTCCACCTCTTCCTTTCATTCAGTCAAGCCAGTATTTCCTTGTGTCCCCTGACCCACCTCTTTACTCCCACCAAGCAGTTTGTATATCAATCCTGTGTCAGCCTTCTCATCAATCTCTCAGCCAAAATCTTGTTGTTTCCTCGTCTGCCAGACTGCTAAGATCCTCCGACAGTCCCCTTTTTCCTGCCCACTTGGTCACAGGATAATAAAACTGTCTAGGTTGGTCATAAGACACATAGAAAGAGAAAAGAGCAGAGTTTGTAGTTGGGTTCCAGTTTGGGGATGGGGGAAGGCAGCCTCCCATCTCTACAGGCTCAGTGAGACCTTACAGGCTCAACCGAGAGGAGGGGTCTTGTTCTTTAAAACCTGCAGAAAGATTAATGGCATTTAAAGGAGACAGTAAAACACAGCTATTGCATAAAGTCATCAGTTAAATGTAATTAGAAAATATATGGGAGTTTGATTAAATGGGTCTCTGGGGAGTGATCAGACAAGGAAGCTGCTAGCAAGCTGTAGAAAGTTGTCAGATGAGCTGCAGTGACTCTAACAGACTTATTCTTTGAAGTGGGACCTGGTATGTGTAAAGAACTCCGAAGAGTGTGGATAATGACTTTTTGAATGTCTAAAATTATATAAACTAATACCTTTAAAGGCATGCAGTTCCTGTTATTATGAATTTATATACAATTTATGGTTTAAAATAAAATCTCCTCCATCATCTTATTTTGTAATCTTCCTTAAGTCTTTTGCCAAAGAGCAAGTGTTGCCAGAGGTACTTCAATGTGCTACAAAAGGCAGTAAAAAGAAATAATGAAAGTAACAATGGTTTATTTATAAGATTAAAAATAAATCATAACACCTAGAAAAGCTTACTTTTTCTGCTTATCTCAGTGACAGCATTTGGACCAAGAGACACAGTCAGCTCTAACAATTGGATTTTCCTGTACCATCTCCTCACAACACTTGCTTGACCCAAATTTTGGTATAGTCATAATTTATCAAATATAACTATGCCCTGGTAGAGCCCCTTCATGAACATTTATGGTGTAAGTGGGATACACACAACTAAAATATTTAAATTCTCTCATAGGGCCTGATCTTCAGAGTTTTTGCTTGTCCTAAAATATGTGAAAGGTTTTTGTACATGCCAAGCAGATCTACATACAGCAATTCAGTATATCATGTTGTGCAAACTTTTTTGCTTCATCATGAAGATCATTTCCTAAAGACCAAACTACTTACATTCATGGGTGGAGGATAGCCAATTGTAAATATTTACCCTGTGCAAAGTGATTTTCTAAATCGGAAACGCAACTGCAGCTGTAGTTTTTGCATCCTTTTCAGTACTTTAGAAAGTCTGATGCAAACCAATAAATAAACATATGATAAAGAAATCAAGTTGCAACTTCTTTGTAGGTCTATTTTACACATAGAATCTTCTGCAATCATGCTCAGGTTTTATAAATTGGTTTATGGGTTTTAAATGCAAAAATCTTTTATATCCATGAATTTGCGTGGTTTGGCCAATGGAAGGCACGCAAACAAAGGGTAACATCTGTAGTAGCTTGAAAAATTCCCATGAAAGATTTCTTTGCACTTATATATATAAAGATCTGCTCTGCAGGTGCAAACATTATGGCTCAGACCAGGCAGACAATCCCAATCTTTGTCAATCTTATTTTATGGTCAGATTAACCAAATACATTCAAATGTCCAAAAAGCACTACCCAAACGTTTTCATAACCACAAAACACCATCTTCAAACTCTTCTTGATTTGGAAGAGCAGCTACTCTCATCAAAGATAAACAACTCCCACCCTTTTTTAAAGCCAAACTTGATGTGGTGTTTGTTAATATAAGATGATGATACACTTTAAAATGTATGTCCTGGTTGTCATCATTGTCTGTTTTTGCAATCTGTGTAGTTCTTGAGGTGGTTTTGTTTTACTGTTAAGAGAAATAAGAAAAAGATGGAGAAGGGTCAGCAACCAGAACATTTGGGTTTTTGTTAACGTTACGCACTAAGTCACTCTTAAGGTACGTTCACAACAAATGCAAAACAAGCGAAAATTTGCCAGCTTCATTGCTTTTGCTCACCTTGAAATTCAGCCGGCCAGTGAAAGCATTTTGCACCCCAGGCAAATTTGCTCACTGGGCAAATGGCTGCTACATCTTGGAGTCTGCATTGGTTTCACCTCAACATTGCGGACATGGATTTACAATGCAACTAGTAGTGTTTTCTACTTTATAAAGCTGAACAAAGCTGTTGGCATTTCTAGGTTCACCAGATTCCCAGAGACAAAACCAGTATGGACCAAAACATCACCTCCTTGAGAGGCTAAGTCTGGATGACGGTCACTTTCAGCGGTACTTCCGCCTATCCCTGACCCGGTTCAGGGCTCTATTGACGAATCCCCGGACAACAGAAGATTAGTGAGACGGCACTCTGGAACTCAGACAGGAGCAGCGGGAAATCAGTGTGAGAACACCAGCAGAGAAAAAAAACAGAACCCGGATGAGACTGCCAGCCGCGTCACAGTCTGGAACTTAGGATCCCTGTCGGGAGTAGTGCACAAGAGCAGGGAGAGATGGCAGAGCCGAGAAGCCCGCTGGGGAAAAGGCACCAGTGGGGGGTGGCTACAGCTGGCTGGAGCTAGCTTTAGAAGCTAACTGCAGACAGTGATAGATCTGGAGAGATAAGGTATCAGTCTACGCTGTAGGTAAGGTGTCAAAAGAGTCATGCTAAATTACAATGTTTTGTTTTTTTTTAAACCACATTAAAACGTCTTAAGAGCATCCCCACTTCTTCATCTTCCTTTTTTGTCAACATTATTTTCTCTACCTTCAATTTACAATTTGTCCCTACTAGTTCCTTCAATGTAGCCCACAGCCTCCTCTAGCCCCTGACAGGATTTCAAGATACAAATGTAATCAAAAGTTCAATCCTCCTTCATTTCAGCTGTGAAATGCATGTTTGGTTTGAGTGTTCATTCATCCATCCATCCATCACACTTCATTTTCACCTTTGTTACTGTGATATTCTTGGCATTGATGGCTGGATTATTTGTCCATTTAATTCACCTAACTCTGCCCAGTTTCTGACACTGCTGATCTGATTCACCTGCTCCTGCCTCTATTTAAGGTGCTTGCATCCAATCATCAGGGCCAGATTATTCTTGTTCTCTCCTGCCAGTGGTGAGAGTGTTTTAGGGTTTTTAAGCATAGCTGAGTGTTTCTGATTAACTGATCCTGACCTGTTCTGGCTCTCAACCACTGGGCCTGAACTGTCTTTGGGCTCCTGGACCTCTTAGCTTGCCTGTTCCTGTTATGATCTGTTTGCCTGACCTGGCTTCAGATTCCTGCATGTTCTCTAGTGCCGCAGCATCTGGGACATTCAGGGCGGTGCCCGCCGCATTTTGTTGGCAGCCCACCGGCTGGATCCTACCTCGTTCTCAGGACAAGGGCTAAATTGCTAAACCAGGTTGGTGACTCACACGTTCATATCATCCTCCGTTGATATGATTACATGGTCACTATCCTGTGTTTCCTTTTACAGAGTTTGCTGAGATAGACACCCTAGCTGCTGCTACTGCAGTCATCCATCGTTTTAATAAATTATTTTCTATTATTATTTTTTATTTATCCCACTGTCTGTCTTGCCTCGAATACTGGGTCCTCTGTTCTGAGTCATGACAGTTACATACTAAGAAAATACAATATACCAAGTTTTTAAAAGGGTTTAAAATTGTTACTATTATATAATATTGTGATTTATTTAACTATGTCTTAACAATACAATTCACACACAAGGGTCAACTTCACATAAAAGCTCTGTTGTTCCAATAAGTTGTTCTACCTCCTCAAGATCAGTCTTCTGGTTCGAATTCATAAAAAACAGAACCAGCTATAAGGCAGTCTGAGGTTGTTTTTTTTTTAAAGATCTGCAAAAAATGTTCTCATAATCTAATAAAAAACAAAACATTACTATTTGGCAACATAAGTCATAATACTCAGTTTCATTTTTTACTTCTTACTACTAACTTTTACTATGTTTTTACATAGTATATTTACTAAGCATTGATTAATAAAGGCCAACTAGACTTTTTAGAAAATGGGTCATGTACTGTAAAATTAAATTTAATAACTACATTTCCTTTTTTATATGTGAGTTAAAAGTAATTTAATGCAAATGTTTTACTGTGCACAGCGCAGATGATGTGGTTCTGTTGGCTTAATCAGGATGTGATCTACAGCTCTCACTGGAGCGGTTCGCAGCCGAGTGTGAAGCGGCCGGGATGAGAATCAGTGCCTCCAAATCCAAGACCATGATCTTGAGCCGTAAAAGGGTAGAGTGCCTTCTCCGGGTTGGGGGAGGATGTACTACACCTTGTGGAGGAGTTTAAGTATCTTGGGGTCTTGTTCACGAATGAGGGGAAAATGGAGCGAGAGATCGATAGGCGGATTGGTGCAGCGTCTGTTGTGAAGCGTGCACTGTACCGGTCTGTTGTGGTGAAGAGAGAACTTAGCCAAAAAGCAAAGCTCTCGATTTAACAGTTGATCTACGTTCCTACCCTCATCTATGGTCATGAGCTTTGGATCATGAACGAAAGAATGAGATCCCGGATAAAAGCAGCTGAAATTAGTTTTCTCAGTACTGTGTCTGGGCTCTCCCTTAGAAATAGTGTGAGGAGCTCAACCATCCGGGGGGGACTCCACATCGAGAGGAGACCCAGGACACGCCGGAGGGTCTATGTTTCTTGGCTGGCCTGGGAGTGCCTTTGGATTCCCCCGGAGAGGCTGGCCGAAGTGGCTGGGGAGAGGGACGTCTGGGCCTCCCTACTGAAGCTGCTACCCCCGCGACCCGACCCCGGATAAGCGGAAGAAGATGGATGGATGGATGGATGGATGGATGGATGGATGGAGATGGATGGATGGATGGATGGATGGATGGATGGATGGATGGATGGATGGATGGAGATGGATGGATGGATGGATGGACATGCATCTCTTCTCATTATCAGATTAATGTTTTCGTACATGGTCCCCGATGGATATTAAACTAACGGGCTTTTAATTAAGTTAGAGAATATAGTCAAAATTAGCTAATTTTGGTATCAGCAGAAATAAACAGACACTGGAAATTAGTAACAATATTCTAACCCTATTTCGTTTTCCTTTCTGTTGGGTGAAAAACTGACAATTGTTTTTTGCCAAATGAGAGGTAGAAAATCTAATTGGGACAACTTAATTTTGTTGCTGTAAAACCACAATGTGAGAGAATCAGGAGTTTTCTTTCAATAAACCTTTTTTTTTATTGAGATATTAATACTCAAGCTGTTATAGATTGTTGTGATGGTGCTGAATTACAGGTGGCAAATGGTAACAGGAAAACAAACCATGGAACTAAAAAAACCCGACAGAGGAAGCATATGCACTTTATGCATGTGTTCACATCTGTGTTTGTGTGCAGGTGTGTGTATGTATAGGGGGATCTGTTACATTTCAGACAGAGCGCTTTGTTACCGCTCCTGAGTGTTGGGGTGCAGCCGTGCATGCAATCAGTTGGTGTTGCTACATAATTTTCAATAGGCCATTATTTTTGGACCCCAATAACTCAGCACCAACTCTCCAACAAAGTTGCATATACCCAAAGGGACTCACACACAGAATAAAAAGTTACACACACTCACACAATCATCCAAACGCACACACAAAAACATGTGCTCCCTCTTCCAAGCTGAATGATTTAAACCAGTTCCTCATTCGACCAGCAGACGCCATATGTTTCCTATGTTGCCCTGACAGCCTCTTTTCATGAGATCTTCATGTTTTATTTCAGAGTAAAAAGGACATACTAATCTCTCTGTATCATGTTATATAGTACAAATCACACTGAGCGGAGGTTCTAGTAGAAAGAAGCGAATAATGGTGGTGGTGGAGGGTAGTGAGCATGGTGGTGGTAGTGGTATATAAATCTTCATTGGGTTTGCAGGGAAGGAAACTCTGATGCTGACGAACAAGAAGCACATGTAGTGAGCAAGCTACCAGGAAATTGCTATAGTCTTGTATGATTTTATAGGGATCTTGCGCATGCCCTTCTCATTAATTAGGATATGGAGTGCAGAGGTATTTTTTACAGGAAACTAAGTATGGAACCCCTGCTGTCCGCCTTAGGGCTTCAGCTCCTGAGTGAAAAAAACAGACTCAGAGGACTCTGTAACCAAAGTAAAGCAGAATAATGCAGGTCATATGCACACATACAAGCCTTTAGATGCATGTTCTTAGAAACACAGTCATCAGACATGCATGAAAGAAAATTTTTTTTTTTGGGGGGGTGGGGGCAAATTAAGCCAGTGAAAATGCCTAATTGAATGCATTTGTTATTTCATTCCTCATTCATATTATTAAGAAAATACAGTCTGTAATCAGTGTGTGTAATTACAGTTTAGTTTGCGTTTACTTGTCTGAGTATAAGTGAAGGAAGAAAAAGATGACCCACACAAACTAAACCTGTGTTGTTTGGTTGAGACAAGTACATTCTGCATTCATGTTCAAGCGGCTTTCTTCCCTTTTAACTCCATGTATTGGTGTTGACCTCCCATTTGCAGCCTGCTCGTCTGCCCGCCCACCCAGGTAGCTCTTGAAAAGTATACAGCAGTAATTTCATCCTCGGTCATTCCACTTAAAAATGGCTGTGCAGATGCTGTCTTTCAGCCATATAAATAACATTGTCGCCATTAAGCATTTCTAAAAGAAAAAAAGTTTTATATTGCAAATGCAACTTTATCACTCTTGCATACCTTATATCACAGTCAGCCTTCTCCTTATTAAAGTGATAGTTTAGGATTTTGATGAGTTTGATAATTTAATTCAGTATAGTTTATCCATAAGTCACCAAGTCACAGCGCATCCTCTCAAGGCACCTTACACAGAAAATTCAGTCAAATCATTGGGACAGATTGGCTAAACGTTTCTAAGGGAACTAGGCTGATTGTAAATTTCGCTAAGTTTGCAGGATTTGCTCCTCCTGGATGAGCATGTACTTGGATTGTGTTGTGGACTCTGTAGCAATGCTTCACACTGAACATGCATACAGAAACAGTGGAGAGGAAAAACTCCCTTTTAACAGTAAGAAACCTTTAGCAGAAAAATGGCTCACAGCAGCCTTCTGCTAAGGCCATAAGGTGGTTCAAGAAGACAGAAGCAGACACAGAAGGAACAGAAGCACTGATCCATGAACACAGTCAATGTTAGAAAGGTAACGGTAAACTAGTTCCAAAAGTGGCTTTGTGTAGGAAACGAAATTGTTAGGTGGATTAGGTCTGAGCTGTTTTTTTTTTTATGTCAAAAAGGATAAAAGCCACAGAACACATAGAGGTAATCACATTAAACACTGAGTGTATTGTTATATCCAGGAGAAAAACAGAAAACACAGGAAAACATGCCCAGCAATATCATTTATATTTAAAGTTGTTGACAGAGGCAACCCAGCTGATCTCCAAGGTGGTTTTACAGCTAAACAGAGCACCAGGACAGATGAAGCTACAATAATGCAGCCTAAGTCTATAGCACTATATCAGAGCTACAACTAAAGGACAAATAACAAAAAGATCTACCCCCCATTCTAAATTTAGAAATCATTGGAACCACTAGTAAACATCAGATTTAGAGCAAAGTTCTTTGTTAGTTTTTGTGTGAGGAATCCATGGTTGCACAATTTGCAAATACCTACGACCTCATTAAGGCTGATATCTAGAATACAGAGACACAGCTTTGTATTAAGCTAACCACACAATATGAGCTTGGTTGCATCTGGCAAAAAGACTTTTAAATGCAGTATTACCAGCTACTGAGCTGAACTCTGTGCATCACTGTTGTAAGTGTGTCAGAAATTAGGAAAACGTGGTATAAATTTGGCAAATTTCTTTACTGCATTTTTGTTTTTGCTATACCACCATCCATCAGCAACAATTAATATGTTAAATTCCAGCCACTGTTACAGTGTTAGATGTGTTTGTTTTGTAATGCTTTTATTTGTTTGTTTGTTTGTTTTTCTGGACCCAGGGTGTGCCTACTATTTTAGCAGAAGCACAGAAATAGTTCATGGTTAATTATTTTAAGGAAGCCAAAGAGCTACTTGTGGCTCTGGAGCTGCAGGTTGCACGTCCTGGATCCAGCAAAGGAGCTGCGATTCAATTTCCATACAGCTGAGGCTAAAAGTGCAACACTGTAATTTCTAAATCATGGTTAAAAAAACAAAGATAAAAATAAAAATGGAAATGAAGGAACCAATCACTTATGTTTTTGTGCCTGCACATATCATCACAATAACCAATTTAGAATCTTGTCTTTAGTACAAGTGCAATAACAGGGGCCATTAAAATGTCAGGATTAGGAACATAAGTAAACCAAAGGCGTATATTATGCTACATGGACACATTAGAGTGACGAATTTTACTTCAACACGAGGCTATATACAGTATCACTAAACAGCGTATTTTAGACTACATGTGTACATTGAACGTCCCACATACACAATTCAGTAAACAGGAGCACTGTTGATCTGTGTAAAGCTGTCACCCCTCTCAATTAAAAAAACAAATGGTTATTGCTTCTTCATTGCCAGTTTTTGCAGCTGCAATGATCAAATGTGCTACTTTTATTTCAGAGATATCACAGATTATCTTTTAGGTCATCCAGAGGTCACCGACCTTCATTAAGCTATGAAGTTAACCAAAGCTTTTTTAGTGCTTTGTTAATGCTAATTTGCACAGTTGTGCTGCTTCTGTTTTTAAGATATAATGATGTTTAATTTAGGCGAGTGCATATGGGATGTTCAATGTGTGTGTGGAGTTGTATATATATATATATATATATATATATATATATATATATATATATATATATATATATATATATATTTTTTTTTTTTTTTAACAGCAGACCATAGATTGGGAGAACATATATTTTTCTTATTTCCTTTTGCTTCCACAGGAGGTGGTTTAGGCTGATCTGCAGTTGCAGACGGGGATCAACCATCAGCATGAGTAGCACTGTGTCAGTCCAAGCTGTGCCTAAATATCCTGATGTATGTTTACACAATCTAATGCACAAGTTCAAAGGTGAAGGGGAAAAGGGCTTTTAATGTTTCCGGGTTTATTTACTCAGCCTAGTGTCTGGCTAAGAACTAACCCCTCCACTCACACCACTACCCCCTACCCCTATTACCCACCCTCCCTACTGCCCTTCCTCAAAGGGCTTCCACCTCAGATGACATGACTGGGAAAAAAAGAAAAAAAAAAAGAGTAAGAGGTTACAACTTCTTTGCAATTTTTTTTCTTTTTCCATAACACACACACACACTCCTAAGAAGGGTGGTGGGATTGAGGGCATAGGGTGCTAACAATTTCAAATAGCTCATGTAATTTTATTTACAACAGATCATGAGATTTAATGAGGAGTTGTTACATTTAAAAAAACTGAAATTAAACTTGTGTGTGTCTTTATTGCATTCAGTGAAGTACTAAATCTTTTTGCCTTTTATTCGAACAGATGTCCAAAATATTAATAATTACCCCCCCTCCATGTTGTGTGATGATTTATAAAGATGGTCCCCACAAGGTATGAAATATACACAAACACACTCACATACAGGCACACACAATATAAAACGGTCCAAGGTAGACAGACTCAGTGTGCCAAACTTTAACTGCTCTTCATGTAAGCATAGTTAATCATAAACAGTCGAGCCATTTTATTTGGCCAAATCTGTGTTAGTGGATAGCGTTGGCACACTGTCCCGAGGCCCATAAAATTGACATGTCTGTAAATTCATGCATTTATTGACACAAATTAATAGATGCAATGCCTTTCTCTGCAAGTTCATTCAGTATTTTTCACTTTTTAATTTCTCGGCCATCTGGAGATCTCTGGATGGGATTTCCAGTTTAAGGGAAGTGCATTTCTGTTTCTGATATTTTTTCTAATCAAAAATATTTGTGTAAAAGAGTAGAATGTTACAGCCAGTATAAATTCACAACAGAAGAGTTTACTGTACTGTGCAAACGCACTACAGACAGGCTTGAGTCCAGGAACTGAAGCCAGCGAATCATGGATAACTGTACGTTATTGCTGTGGGGGGGCCGTCTTCTTCAGTCCAGGACAAGCAATTACATTGTGCAGCAGTGAGGAAAACCATGGGGGGACACTTTAAAACCCTGGATTACTCTTTGCTGAAACGTGTTTATTAGTTTTTATTCAATTACGTTTACTTATATAACACCAGTTCACAAGGCACTTTACCGGCATTTAAATCAATTCATACAGGCAGATTTGTTAATAGTTTTCTATCAAACAAAACCTGGCTGATTGCATTTACTCTGCAAGATTAACTTATCCTGTATGCACACACAGCGATGGCAGACATATGTGTACTGTACATGGTGTTGCTGACTTTGCAGCAATTCCTTATACTCAGCATGCTTGCAGTGACAGTGGAGAAGAAAATTCCCTTACAGGGTTTTTAGGCAAAAAAGTTTTTTCAATTGATCAAAGACCAGAATGCTTAAACTTATGCAAAAACTTACAACTATGCAGTGTCTTTATTCCCCACTCTTGATATTCATCGCAAACTTTTGTTAAAGTCTCTCCGCAAAAAAAAAAACCCACAAAAGCAATAAACGCCAAGTTATCAGATTTTTAAGTCCTATTTTTAATTTCTTTAACCTGAGAAGTCAGTACTAGGATTATGTCCTCTTGCCTAGCTTAACTTATTTTCTGTTACCCAGTAGCTTCATCCTTCTCTTCAGTGCAAAGGTTCAGTGATATATATTTCCTCTTCTTTACCCAAACCACCAGAGTCTATTAGGAATCTGAGCAGATATCATGCAGTGCCAATATTTTTGTGACTATGTTCCTGTAAGAGCTGGCAGTGGCAGACAGCACTTCCATTCAAAGGATGGGACCAAATAACATGGTGTATAAAAATGTGGAGCTGTGGAGCTGGTTTACAGTTGCCTTTTGTATCTCTGCATCTTTCTGTATGTCAAATAAATAAACTGAATTTAATTAAATTTTTGTTACGAATGTATTTTTAAAAAGTTAATATTTATTTACTAATGTAATAAAAAATCTTCTGAAATAGTAAATTGTCTTTTGAAATAGTAAATTGTATTTGTGATCAATAAACTATTTTAGTGAAGTAATGGGTTTAGTTTTTTTATGCCTGTTGATTTAGTCTGGTCAAAAGCAAAAAATGCATCACTAACAAGAAAAGAAGAAGAAAAATGATGTCCAATATCCAACATAAAGAAGGAAATTTAAGGCAGAGTTGGTATCAGACTGTCTGTGTTTTTGAAGTAATGAAAACCTAATTAAAATGGGCTGACCAATGCACTGCTTTCTTATTTCACTCCATCACAGAAAGCAATGTACATTGTAGAGTAAATGTGCTATTAATTACAGGCATTTTTTTTTACCTCAAGCAGAGTCCCCCTTTTATCTCTTACATTGTTATGAAGTGAAGGGTTGATAGCTCTCCTTTGGTTTTAGCTGATGAGATGAACCGATTAATCTGTGGAATGAATTACTCTGGACCGTTTCCAAATTAAACTGAAACAAACATGCAGCAGTTTTAAGAAGTGACTATTTCTGATTTCACTCTTTTAATTTCTCATCACCTTTTCTCTATGCAAATGTAATCTACTAAACTCCCCACAGGCATTATAGAGCATTGCCTTCATAGGACAGATGAGGGTCAGGCTTTTGGTGATTAGCCTGGCTGGAAACCAGGAATGCCCTGCTCTTTCCTTTCCTAATGGCTCATACCAAACTCACCAGGAGATCTGCAACTGCACCATCCTCAAAATCAATAAATGAACTCCCTGCATTTCCTAGGGTAAAGTATTTCTAACCATGATAGATTTGATAGATAGTTTAATTTCAAATTAATGCAGAATGGAAATCTGAAAAGTGTGGCTTCCTGTTTGTATTGATACCCTCTTAAATGAATACTTTCTAGAACCATTTTTCACTGTAAGTAATTTCTAGTATGTGAGCATCAGCTTTAAATTTCTCCTTTGAAAACAAATAACCCATCAAATGAGGTGAAGTCAGTCTTGTTTCCCCCACAAAACATGAAAAAATCCCCTTGATTAAAGAATAAAGTATTAACATCTAATGATTTAACAGACTATCTGGAACAAAAGAGGACGAATGTGTCACCTCTGTAACAGGTTAAAAACGGGGAATAGAATCTTTTTTTTTCCGAAACCAGCAAAGGAGCATCCTGCATGACTGCAAGAGCTGCTGTGATCATGAAGGAGAGCGCTGATGCAATGATGCTGGTCTGATTCCTCACAAGACACACCTGTTCAGCTCCGCCCCATTCTCATTACTACCTATGTGATTCACCTGCACCTATCAGTTTATAACCAGCCTTTAGACCAAACATCGGTGCCAGATTGGTGAGATATATTCCAGCATTCTGATTCCCGACTTCCTGTCTGTTTGCCTGACCTAATCTGTCCCTGTTTCTGAGCCTGCCTGATCCCTGTCTGACCTGACTGCCTCCTTTTTCTGCCTGACCCTGATCTGTTTGTCTGCCTGCCCGTTGCCTAACCTGGAACTGTTTCTTGACCTCGTCCTGGATTTCCCTTTGGTGCTTCATTGGACTTCTGGCCACCTCGGTCTGATCCTGAACATCGCCCCTGACTACGGATTTTGGTTTGTCCTCCTGTTCCCCCTGCCTACTGTTGTCTTCTTGGTTCTGAAAGGCTGCCTGACCATGGATCATCGTAACTTGGTGAGAGTTATTCTCTTGGACTTCCTAACTAGTGACACCATCATCAGCACTACTGTAGAACCTAACCTTTTAGGTCTTCCCAGATTGAGGACTAAGAGAAGGCAAGTTTCCTGCCCTTGTCGCTGACACCACCTGCAGCAGTTTTGCTTCAATAAACTGTGTTAAGCCAGGCATACACTGTACAATTTTTTTCCCTTTTCAGGCTGATTATCCAGTTGTGTGAGAATTTTTCGATCCAGCCGAGTTTCAGCCTCATAGGGCCGGATCTATCAAAGGTTTGCGTGTATAAAAACGTGAGCTATTTCACTGCGCACGCTAAAAAATGTACAAACTGATCTATCAACAGCGTGCTAAAAGGATTTGGTCTTTAAAAAGTGCTAAATAGCGCCTCTTATCCATTTATTACTTTTTCTGCAATGAATATGCAATATGGGGCGTTTACTCGCAAAAGTGCGTCTTGTGGGAGGAGAACATGTAAATATATTAATTTAGCACTCGCAAAGTGATTTATCAAACCTGAAAGCAATTTTGCTAACGGTATCTGACTCTATATTTAACATGTTTCAAAAGAAGGTGCAAATGGTCTGTATGCGTAATTGCGCACACATGGCAGCGGTTATTTTTTTATTTTTTTGGAGGGGGTGGGGGTGTAACTGTAAGATTTAAATGTCTTAATGCACTAGTTTGCACAAACGACAAACTACTTTGCCGCAAACCACAAAACGCACAAAACCATCATTTAAATAGGGCGTCTCCAACAGTTTTGCACCTGCCACCAGTTACGTAATCTCTCTTGTTAAATCACCCGCAAACCATGGTTCAGCCCCTCGCGCAAAATTCCAGTTTGCGAGCGCAAATTACTGCACGCAAAATTGGATCTTGATAAATCCGGCCCATAGTGTGGTAAGTAGGGACCCTTAGCCTCTCACGACCACCACCCAATCAGAAATTGTAAGGTCAGGAGAAATTCAAACATGTTTGAAATTCAGTTGGCTGTCGTAAGGTGTTCATGGACAAATCCTGCTGTTGAAGCAGAGCTACGAGCGTCTAAGAGCGGATTTAATAGAACATTGAGCTCTGCGCATGTTTAAACAAGGGAGTTCCTCTTCCAGATTGACGAGTCCGACCAGTGCCATCTCTCTGTGCTCAGTCCGACATGTGGTTTTTGGATGCGCAGTGTGAGCATGTCAATCGCATCAAAACTTCGAGCTGCACAGTGCGAGAACATACATTGTGATCTGTGAACTTTGAACCCTGCAGTTTCGTCGTACAGTCTGAGCTGTAGCTGCGTGCAACAATTGAAAATATCGCACAGAGTATGCATGGCTTTAAGCTTTCACACTGGTTTTCAGGTTTGAATTCTAGGTCCATCTGTTCTGATCATTACAAAGCTATAATAATCACCCGGAGCAACATGCTAATTCTTTCTGTTCATATGAAAAACGCTAAGAGCAGTTTTGAAAAGTTCAGCATTATTTAGCACCTATTTATTATTGTATAAAGAAAGAAAGCATTCAGCGATTACTGATGAAGATATAGGGTATAAAGGGATTCTACTTTTATAATTTCTCAGACAGTAGCACAGTAATCAAACTAGAATGATTTGTGATATATCTGAAAAATGAATATGGATACAATAATTGATACTTTGAATATTTTATATTTGTTAAGTCTGTGTAAATAAAGGGCATACGTTCCAGGGTACGGGTAGCCAGCAGTTGGATAAGAATTGCGCTTTCCTCAAGAGCTGTCTTAGACATTACCTCATGACGACAATCAGGCATTGGTGAAATGAAAAAACAATATACACCAATAAATCCAAAATGATTTAAAAAAAAAAAGGCCTGTATCACCCTGGGATGGCTTAGTCTCATCACAGAAGACATGTTTACTGGAGAGGACAAAAAGAAATCCAAGAGGAGCAACCCAAGAAGACGACCACGAACATTGTGTCTCTGTGAACCAGCGAGACTGTTTCCCATTGCCTTACTTCTCGCCTCTTTCTTGTAAGTTTTACTTGTTAATAAAAACGTATACATAGGCGTAGGGCTGGGCGATAATTCAATAACGATATATATCGATCGATAGACGTGTGGCGCAATAGAAAAAAAGTGGGTCGATAAAAGTTCGATAAAAAAAACGCAGTTTTCCTTCCTTCTCATTGTAGCCTAGCATGTAGGTTTGTGCTAGTCACTACTTCCTCCCAACCAATCACAATCGTGGACCCAGGCACACCCTCACAAAGCGCCGCCCTCTCAAACCACAACACAGAGCACATGAAGATGTCGCAGCAAGGAGAGGCGGAAGAAATTGTTCCAAAGAAGGGTTTTTGTAGTTCGCCAGTTTGGCAGTATTTCGGTCATGGCAAGTCGGACAAAAAACAAACCACAGTCATCTGTAAAATGTGTAGGGAACCAGTGAAAAACAAGTCTGATAACACAACCAACTTTTTTTTTTTTTTTATCATCTCAGCCGCTCACACCCGCAGGAGTACGAGCTGTGTAGGCCCCGGCGTGGCTCTCCTCCGAGGAATCTTCGGGAATTTCGGGAAAATATATATATATTTTCAGTTCAGGGCAGTTTCCCACATAGTTCTAACGATTGAGAGAAATATGCTGAGGGGCCAGAAACTTCAAAGTAACTCAGGTTAAAGCAGGAAACTAAGCTGAACCAGGTTCAGCTTAGAAGAATGCGGGCGGGGGGGGCGTCCATTTATTTATTTGTTATATTTATTTTGGTCACTTTTTTGGTCACTTTAGTTTATTCTTTGTCAGTATTTAATAACATAACTCAGGTCTTTTAAGTTATTTTTCTTTAAAACAATTATGTTATGGTATAAAAAGTTGGTTAAATAAAGATTCAATTGGAAGTCTGTGTTTGTGTTGCATGCAAATGCTACAGGGGAGTGGCACTCAATGACCAACATTGCCTACCACTGTATTAGGATGTTTAGTTAGAATTTATCTTTGATTTTTAGGTTTCAAAATCTCCTTAAATTCGCTGTTACTAATTTCCTGCTGAAAGCATACTAATTAAAGAAACATATAACATTTTTGGTAAATTTGTGGACATTTGCTTTATGGAGTCACTTTCTTTTTGAGTTCCTGATGGCTGTAGAGTAGAATTGGTGCATGGTTTACAAAATTATGAGGAGGTCTTTGGTAATTCTTAAAAAAACAACACCCTTGGGAATTTTTGGCCACTAAAACCCTTGTGGACCCAAATAACAAGTGCCATTGTATGAGGGCAGAGACTGATGTCAACTACGTGTTGCCAGTGGGTAACACATTACCTTGAGATGCTAGGTTTTTGACTCTTCTGCTGAAAAAGGGTGTGGCCATAGGATGTGAGTGGTGAGCGAAGGGTCATCAATGTCTGTTCTGCCATTGAAATTGATTTCACAGGAGCTTTAAACAGGGTAATAATGATTAGGTTGAGAGATCTTAGAGCCCTTTTTTTTTTTTTTTTTTTTTTTTTTTTTAGCTATAACCCATAGTGATTAACAAAGGAAGAGAGAGTAGGCCAGATTGTAACAACAACAAACCAAACAAGCAAACTCAACAGTACAGACGAGTTACGCCAATTAGTATTATCTAAGTGTATTTTAATTTACTTTACTGAAGGCTAGTTTGTCGACAGAGAGAGATTACACACTAAAGCTGACTACCCTAATCACAATTTTTTTGACTGCTCAAATGGACTAAAATGATCATATACGGAAATTACTGAAATGTGACCAAAATTAATATATATATTCATCGAAAAGTGCCCTGCAACAAACTGGTGACCTGTCCATGGTGTACACTGCCTCTCACCCATAGACTGCTGGAGATGACCACTGTGACCCTGACTACAACTAAGTGGGAGAAAATGCAAGAATGGATGGACGGATTCATTCAAAAGTGTTAGGCTGATTACACATTCTAGCTTCTGTTCCTAGATCTGTTCCTAGATCTTCTTCCTCTGCCTTTCATGGGTTCAACAATAAAAGCTAAAGAAGTTTGGTCTGCTGTGCTGAATACAGACAGTCTTCAGCCTTCCAGACATCATTATATGACTGACAGCCTTATCCATGCATGTGGATAAGGCTGGTCAACTTGGTCAAATTTTTTTGTGTCACACAGATTATGTAATATGGAAGCTGACCAGCGAAGTTTGGAATCCCTACGTCTACCAAATCTGCACCAGTTTCCACTAGTATTGCACTAACTGCTTTAGGAGTTATGGCCGGAGGATAACTTTAGAAGTTTTTCCATTTGTCTAGGAGCCAGTACCAAACATGACACATGACTGGTTGTGGTTTATTTCAGTGGTGGCTGGCGGCTTGGCTGATGAGGTCCAAACCCTTTCACCTCCAGTTTCTCTAGGTAAGTTTGCTTTAAGTGACTTCACGTAATGAAATGTTTCTCTGCCATTTCTCTCTCTCTCTCTCTCTCTCTTTCTCTCTCTCTCTCTCTCTCCAATGATCTCCAACTTCCATGGCTCAATTGATCAGTCGCGCTACAACTGTGACGACAGTTCCTGGCAGCTCAGGGCACAGGAGAGCTGCGCCCTGGGATCTCCTATCCTTTTGCATTGCAGAGGAGCTACTGCGCATGTACAACTTTCAACGAGAGTCAATGCTTAAAGACTTTTGCGCCCTAGGGTGGAAATACGTCACCAATCCGACCATGAATGAAACAACACTTGTCAGTAAAGATTCAATACTTATCTTGCACATCTAAAAATATATATTTTTTAATATTTAAATTTTATAATTTAATATTATTTTTTTGACTATGTCTTACTCAAGGACATTGGGTGGGTGGGGCAGCACCTTAGCACCCTCTATAGACCAGTCGCCTCTGGTTAATGCTGCATGAATTAACAGAAAAGTTCAGATTTTCAAACTGCTGTAAATTTTCCTTTGCTCTGTCTTACATCCACTCAGCTACTCACTGTGCTGTTTCGCTTTATCTGCCTGTCCAGGTCACCTATCTTGTTGCTTCATTCTGATTTCCCAATATCTGTGATTGGGATTACTTAAAGTGTGTGCTTCTCATCACCAAACGCTAGGGATAACATCGAACCAAAGGATCCAAATTCTGCATTTACATTAGGTGTTCATGTACTGTAAGAGTAAGAACAAAACTAAAATGGCTGCTAAATACAACACTGTTGTCAGTCCAGATACTATCTAAATATGTTCAAAAAGCAGATAATAGCAGGCGGTCCTATAACTATATTTATCAATATACACACTTGTCAAGAGCGTTTCCCTAAAACAGTTGAAAAGATGTCTCACCAGTGTTCTGGTATTTTTATGATTATGTTTTTATGAGCACATCCTCTTCCCCCCCTCCGCGCCTTAGTTTATCATCTCCTCTGCTGCCTCTCTGAAACTCAGCTGGGAGTTCTCTTTTTTCTCCTCAAGAACTTTATGACTCTCCAGCAGAGCGCCGAAACACACAAACACACAAGGACCTACTGGAAAACACGGTGGAATGGGGCTAATAAACAGGGACACAGAACCTTGGAGGACAGAGGTGGAGACTGAAGGACAGGAAAAGAAAGACTGACTTTACACTGTTGTAGAAGGGTGAGGATCATTGTGCTTCTAAAGTCAGTTTCAGACCTAAAAGAAAGGCTATTTGGCTACCAACAAATGTACCCATTGTGCCAGGTTGTGATCAAACAACACATGGAGGAATCACATGGTACACATCCATTGCTTCAAAAAAAACAAAAAATAAAAAGTTCTTGCAGCATCTGTTCTCTATCTGTCTCTAGACTTATACATTTTGAGCAATACGAGCAAAAGTGACAGAGATAGATGGACCAACTTTTTCATTCTAATCAGATTCAGTACAATCCTAGAAGTCCTCGGAGAGACCCCAGATCGTCTTTCAGATGCTCCTGTCAAAGCCTTCTGAAGCAGACAAAGAAGCAATTTGCAAAAGCATCTGGATCCGGCGGCAATGCAGGCCAAGCAGCAGAGTGCGTTCCCGTCTGCAGCCCCTCTACCAGAAAGCCCCTCCGCCCCGCCAACTTCCTCCTTCAACCACGATTCCCCTCTGTTTATCGTAGGATCTCCAGCAACCAATCAAACATGAAAGGATGAGTGCTCACGAGAGCCTTTCTAGATTTTGGTGGAAATGTGACATCTCTGGAAACATTTAGCCTGTCATAGTTGCTCATTCTCTTCAAAGAGTGCAGAAAGGAACAGATTAATGCGGCTTCTGTAATAAACCTTTCTCTTCGCTCCCTTTTCCTACTAAGCATGTTGGCTTCTTAAATGTTCCCTTACCGTTCATAGAGATTAATGACAGCAGAATAATAGCACAGCTATATATTTTTTTATTTGTTCATCTCCATAGAAAATATTGTGCCTTGTTGGGGTAAAGTGCATGACCCATGTATACTAAAAAAAATATTATGAAAACAACTCTTCAAAAACCTTAAAATAAAATCTAGTGCAACCTAAAGCAGTGCAATCCCCTGAACCCTTTAAAGGGCTCAATTTTTTTTTTTTGGAGAACAGCATTATTAAGGCCTTAAATTAAAGATGGCAGATCAGGAATGAAGATGTGCATATGTTTAGACGAGGGTTAGCTGAAACAGTTCTTAGTTTATATATGTAGCAAAACATGATCTAACAATTCTAATAAAGAATAGAACTTGTAATAAGAAATCAAAATTCATGTTTGCGTCCTCAGTTCATCCAACCTGATGAGACTTGATAAAATTTTTCAAGAGGAATGGACAAATTTGAGCCACTGGCAGAAAGTAAAAAGTTCGTGGAAGCATACTGTAAGTAACTTATATCAAAACACTGACAGCTGTATTCAGGGGTGTAGCACCAAATTCTGTGGCCTCTACACTCTTACTGTCTGTAGGATTCTAACCATGACTGTGCACAAGGTGCTTGTGCAAAAGAAAAACAAAGGGGCATTTATTTAAAATGAAATTGCATAAGTAGGATTTTAAGCTGCAAGCAGATCAGATTCTAATGAGTGGTTTCATTCATTCCAGTCGAGGCCAGGACTCAGGAAGAGCAAAACTGAGTCAAATCAACAAGCACAGCCCCACACTTCATGTTTCAATAAAATGTGAAACATGATCAAAAGAGCCCCAAACTGTCCAACAATTGACATAAAGTGTACTATCTCAGTAGATGTAATTAATATTTTGTATATAGATTATGACATCAATTAATGGGAGGTTCTCATTCATTAGAAATATTAGCATTGCCCAAAAAATGGTAAGAAAACACATTTTTAAGGGCTCCTCTCTTACTCGGGTGCTGGGTAGTCAGGTCAACCAACCCCCTCACACCCACCCACCCCACACACACACACACACACACACATTCTTCCCACGCCCATGGCTGCAATTACAGAAAAAGATGGTTCTAAAAAAACATATCGACTGTCTCTGTACTAAAGCGAGGACTATATAGTGGACTTTATAGTTGTAGCTCTAAAGTGACAACACTGACATGCTTTCTTTAGATGGGCTTCTCATTTAACACCGTAAAAACTACATAAATAAAAGACTAACTTTAGATATAGATACATTTACACAGAGTCAGGTGACAAGTGTTTTAACAAAAGTTACCCCGTGATCCCGTCACGTTTTCCTGCCACTTTGGAGGTCTTTAACACATAAATTCTTCGTCATGAACTCTAAATTAAAATATTAAGTATTTAAAGCACAATAACCAATAAATTTACAAAAGATTACAAACATAACTAAAAATACCTTAGCAGCTACAGGAAACACAAGGCTGCCACACGTAGCTCAGTTCCAGGTTTCTGCTCCCTCTCTGCTTGTTCAAGTCTCGCAGCCTTTCAAATAAAGACAAATCTCGCGATAAAGTTCAAGAAAAAATTGTTTGACGAGAAAAAAAAAATACAAGCATTATACAGAAATCTAAAAACATGAACCAAACAACTTAAAATAAATTATCTTAACTTTTAGAAACAAACGTGCATTTTTTTTTAAAGAAATAGATTATTTCACAGACAAAAGAGTGAACTCAGTCAACTGACCATTCGGACAGATTATCACTACTTTTTGCTCCCTGTTGGTCACCTAACTCTGCATCCCCACACAGTGCCTGCACCATCTTTGTTATTTATTGCCGAATTCGCTACCTTACAGTGGGCCGCTTTCACAACAAATCCCATGATGCTTTGCAAGGAGAGCTCTCACAAAGCATTCTGGGATACATCTGCTCGTCTAGTGACCACTTTTTAAGGTGCATTGTTGGAAATTTCAAGTCCACCACTTTTTCATCTGCTAGACTCATTTAAAATGGTGTAACCACCATATAGTTTCGTATATAGTGATTTGGGCGGACAATCAGACACAGCCATAGACTGCCTGTGAGTATAAATCCACACCACACTTTTCAGATTTTCATTATAAAACATTTTTTTAATGGTTTATGATTTTTTTTTTATTTACTGTGGAGTTTAAGCTGCATAAAGGTGCACACTGGAATGTGTATGCTGCATTGTTAGGATTCTAATAAAGAAAAGTTGTAGGATACATTGAATATTCAAAAAACTGGTTCCTCAAATGGAGGAACCAATAAAATAAACAAGAAAAAAAGCAACTTAAATATTATTTGAAAGTGACAGCCACATGGAATTAACGCAGGTGTGTCTTCACAGCTGGAGCTTGACAAATTTAGTCAGGAGGAGCTTCAAGAGGAGTGGATCCATTAAAACATTATTTAAATGTTTTCCTACTTTTAGGAAAGTTTGCTTCCAGTGTTATGTCCTTTCTTGGGTTCCAATCCTCCAGTTCCCTGAAGAACTGAAGAGAAGAGAACATCCCCTCCGGGAATCTCCTTACTGCTCCTCTGAATGCTTCCCTGGATTGACTTATTTTTTTTTCCATATTTCTTCAGATTCCTTCACATAGCTCACCTGTCCACCTTCTAAGACCATTTCCATCTATCTCTGGAAGATCAAAAAAGAAATCATTACCAACCTACACTGCTTACCACAATTGATCAGTCTCAGCCTCTGTGGAAGTACTCACCTCTCCCTAGAAAGAATCCATTGTCTTCTCAACTAAATCACTAACTTTGTTCATTATCATGAAATATTACCCCCTTCAATGTATATTTACCTTTTCTTTTTAGTGCGATCTAGGATCCCCCCATCCTCAAACCCATTTTGGTGTTAAACCTTTAATGAAACTTGTTGTTTCCTCAAGGCAACACTAGAAGCAACCCTTTAACAAGCATCCATTAATCTGATTAGTATCAGCATATTTCAGTATTAGTAACAATATAAATGCTTGGTCAAATACCATGATTTAATATTTTTCTAGTTATGTTGGCAGGTGCACGGACAGTAAGATTAAACATTCCTAATTGAGCAAGCATAATGAAGTGAAGAATTTGTCTTAAAAAAAACGGACTCTTCCTGGGCTTTTAAAAAATCCAGCAAGTGTATAGAAAGCATATATGTCAGATACAGCTGTATTACAATCACTTTAAAAGCCATTAATTACCCCAACGTGAACCTAAACACATCCTAAACCTTTCATTAAATCAATTACCTTTGAAAAAATATTTAGATTTACCAGAGTGCTGTGGATCTGTACAATGTGACCATGTAAACAGTATTATATGTCTGTAATTATTTAAAGTTTAAGATGTGTGACACATGCTGTAGTGTTCTGTGGACATCGGTCTCTGAAGCTGCCAGTTCGTGCAAAGTTACATTTGTGTTTATTTGTTGTTGAAAATCGAATTAAATACTTGATCAAGCCACCTCTGTAAAACATTGAAAGATTTTTTTTTCAGTGTCACGTAAAAAAGATTTTACTATAAATATACTGGTTCACATTGGTTCAAACTACATTATTGTAATACAGGGGTGCTCAAATCCAGTCCTCATGAGTTACCATCCTCTGACTTTTAAATGCGTCTCTTCTTTAACACACCTGAATCTAAAGGTTCAATCCCCTCATTTAGCTTAGCAGAGGCATAGTAACGAGCCACTCATTTGATTCAGGTGTGTAAAAAATAGGACGCATCAAAAGGTTGCAGGATAGTAGCTCTTTTAGATTGGGTTTGAGCAACCCTGGTTTAATACAAGGGTCTAAAACTCAAATTTTAAAGAGCCATCTCCTTGCACTTTTAGATATGTGTCCTGTTCTGCACACACCTGAATCAAATGACTAATCTGCCTCAGTAGCTTTGCCGATGAGCTCTGATTGAGTCAGATGTGTTAAATGCATCTTAAAGCTGCAGGATACTGGCCCTACAGGAAGGAAGTCTGAGATGCCTAGTTTAAAGCTACAGTGTGTAATAATTACAGGGATATACAGTCAGAAATGTAATATATTATACATAACTATGTTATTTATCATCATCTACGAGCTCAGCCTCTTAACCTTAATATTTGTGTTGCCTTAGAATTCGTTATTTATAATTACATAGGAGCGGGTCTCGCAGCCATGGAGGCAGACATCTTTGCGCTACGGCAGCGCAGAGCCAACAAACTTGCGATTGCGAGATTGCCCATTACAATAACATGCTGCGTGATGATGCTGTTACTCTCCAGTATACTTATTCAGCAACGTCCCTGACGTTTCACAGGTAATGATTCAGTAATTTTCTGTAAATATACCTCGGTTACTTCTCTCCGGCTCCTTTGGAGATCTTCAAGCCTTTCCTCCTCTGCTCTAGTCACCCCGCTGGCACCTCTCCCTCGCCTGGCCCTGGCTGCACGCCCACCCCGGCCTCTCTGCCCTCTTCCTCTCCCTCTTCCTCGCCTTGTAACCCCCGTGTCACAAACAAGACTTGGACTCTGTAAAAGGGGAATATATATTCTTCCAGCGAACACAATCTCGCTGTTAAAGTAATGACTACAATTACTTCGTCTGTTTATATCACCATGCAAAGCACCTCACCAAAACGTCACAACGATGTAGAAAAAATAACTGGTATATTTATTATCTTAAGTCTACATGAAATCTATACCCTACACAGACTAATGAAATACTATCTGTAAAATTATTTATGTAAACAAACCTCATCACTTGAGAAGGTAGGTGATGCGGACGTGGTGGAAGACATTTTGTCCCGTAACGCTCGCCGTACTGTTGGGGGGGAGAAGCGGTGGGGGGGAGATGTTCATGTTGCTGCGGTCTGCAGTCTGGACGTTAGATGTCGCTGAAAATTACACACTGTAGCTTTAAAAAGAGTGTTTATGACATTATGACATAAAGCAATTTATATTTAAACAAACTGATCTAAAATGATGAGATAAAGGCTTAGATATGATTTTGTAGTAAAGACAGATACAGTCCTAAAAAACCCCATTTAACTAGGACAGAAAATCCTACCATTTATAAACCTGAGGGATATAAGAAACATGGCAAATTAATGTTTAAGTTAACCAACCAGATTTGCCTAATAAGTCTATCCTGGGCATATCAGTGTTTACTAAAAGAATGATATGAAGGACAGACAATATAGAAAATAATATTGTGACTTGTTTAATTGGGAAGGATTATAATGACAATTGTAAAAATAAACTAAGAAAGAAAATAGGGTAGGTCAACTATAGTGGGAAATATTATGCACAGGTAGGGTACTCCTGATAAATTCATCTGAGGGTAAAACTGTGTTATTTTCAGCAAAATAAGGAAAACAATAAAATGAAGGAGCTCTGTTTAAACTCTTAAGCATTAGTGGCTTGAAAAGTTGTTAAGGGAATAACTCACCCAAATACAGCTTAACACCTTAAATGAAATAAAAGATTTTTGGAAAAATGTCCTCCTGACAGATTAAAACACAGTAAAGACGTTTTGCCTGTTTGCCAAAAAACAATGCCACCGAACAAATATTGCTAATAACTGGTGAATTGATTATTAGGGTTTGCTTTACAGCCACAGGGCCTGGAATCCCTGAACTCCTCAACACTCCATTATCTCAAGATACAAACATGACATTATTGATGGGAGAGTCCTCTATTGCCAGAAACTTTAGGGGATCTTCTTGGAAATGGTGCATGATAAAATTTGTCAAGGTGCTAAGATGTATCAGTCAGGGTTCAGATATTGCCTTGATTGAGGTGATATGTTGAGCCAATGAGAGAGTTCTCCAAAATTAATGCTCACAAACCTTAATGGGCTAAAGGAGGGTTGCTAAATAAAATGACCAAGACTTAATAATAATAACTGAAATTTATTGATCCCACATTGGAGAAACCTACCTATGCATTTAACCCATCCCCTTGGGGGAGCAGTGGGCTGCCATCCAGGGGTGCCCGGGGATCATTCGGGGGTTAAGGGTTTTGCTCAGAGACCCAGAGTGCCCGTATGTGGGAGTGGGGCTTGAACTCAGAAACTCAGGATTCCAAGCTCTATGCCCTAACCACTAGGCCGCCACTCCCCTTTGTCCATAATATAAAAGTTAAGAAAAGGACAAAAGTTTCAACATTAATGTCCTCTGAAAGAAAGTCGGTTCGTCATTTATTAAGTTTCTAAAAAATAATTAAAATGATTGTTAAAGCATTCTTTTCTCTGCATCAGGTCAGATAAATATTCTCTATTCCACTCAAGCAGGAAATTGTGTCAAAACTAGTCTGATTTTCATTGAATTGATGTGTTTTCTCTGCGAGCAACCAAAGTGTCCCAGGTGAAACACATTATTTTGGTTCCTTAAAAGTTCTGGTTTTCGTTTGAGTGCACAAGATATCAGATGCTCTTATAGAAAACGTCTCAGGTGGCAGAACAGAGTCTTCTTTGGAGTCCTACTTTTAAAAGTTCTGAAGCTTTTGCAGGAGAAAGACAGGAACACAGAGAAGGTCAGAAAGAGAGAAAGGAATGCTGTTTACCTATTGCACTCATCCATAAGAGGGCTCCCCCTCGGCAGCCAATCAGCCGGACATTGCCTTGGGTTTAGCACCACATTCAGCCAACACCCACCCTCTCCTCCCCCAGAACCCCCGACCCTAAACCTCCACCACTTCACCAACACAAAAAGATGCAGCACGGCACTTTCCTTTTCACCCTAGCATGCAACCGCCTCCCCCCCACAGCACCCAACACACACTCATGCTCACCCATGGCCTCCCCCTTTCCCACCTTTGTATCAGTTGAAAGGCATATGGTTACTGCCATCCGATTCCCCCCGGCTGAAAGTGCCTTTCACTTTACCGCAGTTCACAAAGAGGTCAGACTACAGCAAACAGAAATATTGTGTGAGAGCTCCTTTTTTTTTGTGCCTAAACTCAGAGATGTGAGGGCTGGAGAACAGCAAGGGGAGAGAAAGAAAGAGAGAGTGAGACCCTGATAAAGTTACATCTGGTCAAACAAACCTCACTCCATTCCTCATGCCAGAGCAGGAGAATTTATGTTGTAGTGAATAAGGAGCCGTATTTGAGAGAATTGACAGGAACTAACCTCGGACTTGGTCGGACATAGATCATTCGTTCAACCCGGCATCCATGCAGCATGTTTAAAGCCAGGTCAGATTTCCTGAAGCTGCTCAAACAGCTGCAGTTGCTGTTTGGAGCCACAACAGGGATTTTCTCTCAAGACAAACAGTGATAAATCCATCACACAGACAACAAGGATGCCTGGTCCTAGGTGACTCTCACAGAGAGGAGATCAATCACAAGCGGGCAGGTGAGGTCGATAGGAGTAAGGTGTTAGAAATATCACAGTAGATGGTGTGTAACACAATGAGCCGCTCTCTCAATCTCAAACCTCTTTGTGCAGATTTGGTAAATGATTAATAACGAGTGTTCCTCCTCTACTGACCTTGTTTGTTAAAAGACTTGTACCTGACAACTTCCCACAGTCTGTGCATGGCAAATAAACTGTTTCTGACTGAGAAGAGAACCGTCTTCTGTTTCAAACCTCCTTTCTTGGCCAGAGAAATGAGTCATTAAAAAATCTGAAGTCTTTGAACCTTTTGCTGTCTTTACTAAAGTGTTCCCATTGTTAACCTTAATAATTGCAGCCATCACTCGTGGGGTAAACTTTCAGTCTGCAGCCCTGTAATTACACCGCCTGTACAGGAACCAATTTACGACCAATATTTTTCTTGGCATAAAAGCTACTGAACTGAAGGTTTGATTTCCAAAGGGGAACTCTAGGGAACCACACCAAAACACCCAGCGGAGAGAAACCACACAGTCAGATAGTCTTCAACACTTCAAACACTTCATCCAGAGTTAAAGGAGATTAATTCTGAAAAGCTAACTGATGTTTACTTTACACTCCTATGATGGTTTCTTTTAGTGGGATAACATTTGGTGAGAAAGTGTCAGACTTGGTTTGACTTGAGGATGTGTGCTTCCCAGGACTCTTCGAGGGGGTCCTCTTGTAGATCACCGCCCCACACACACACACTCAAACAGCAGACCAACAATGGCACTGGAAGTCTTCCTTTGTGGGTTCATCCAAAATTTCTTTGGCTCCTTTCAGCAAGCTGCTTACCAGGATGGTGAGGTTGAAAAAAAAAAAAAAAAACTTACATAGATGATGCAGCGGTTTGAAGGCATGTCTGTGGCTGTGTCTCTGTTGGAGGCAGTGTGTGTGAAAATCCTGTGGAGTTTTTTTTTTTCTTAACACTGAATGAAATACTGTCTTGTGCCATAAATCTGTCGCTCATTGGGAAGACAAAACGAAAATGGCCCCATCATAAAACATCTGTAACGGCTCCATCCACCACCAACACATAATGGGGCAATTACCAGGAAGGGGGCTGGGACAGCATGAAGCCTTTGGCTCTTTTTGGTTCACCACATAGGGGTTCAGCGTTTGTGCCTCAAATTCATACAGTATGTCTGTGCATCCATATGTTGAACTTGTGGGCTTCGTCTGAGGGACTTCAAGATTAATGTATTGCTAAAAGAAGAACAGTTTACTAGTTTGTTCAATGCCAAAATTCTGTGCTGAAAACTTTTCTGTCAGTTCTGAACAGTGACAGACAGGCACATCTAATCTGATGTTACATTATTGATGCCCAATGTTGTGCGCCTGGCTTCATGAGCCCCGTATCTTCCACACCTCGTAATCAAGCATAATTGAGGTTAACTGTACGGCGGGCTGAAATGCTAGACAGGTGAGCCTCAGTCTCTCATGATTAATGTAGTGTGTTAGTTCTCTGCATTCTGACCTTTTGAGATAGACCAGGCTCCATTTTTGAGTGAAAGCTTTGCCCCTGTCGAGTTGCGAAGTTGTCCATCAAGTCCTCCAAGACATTGCCACCCTGCCCCCTTAACTTCCTTCCAGAGTTGGGTCTTTGTCCTTCTGACTCATTGCCTTCAAGCCATGTTTGTTTGTCTGTCTGTTTAACTTTACAAATCATAGGTTTAATCCCATAATTCTATACAGCATTTTCATTCAAAGTCATTCAAATCCAGTGTCTTGCATCTTAAGGATGTATGTTTGCTTCAACACACCTGAACCTACAAATCACTCTGGAGAACTTGATTGCATGCTAAGGAGGTAATTCAGCCACTTGATTTCAGGTAATTGGAAACCTAAAATAAAGGAACAAAAAAGTGAGTAGGAACCAAATAGGGACAAAAATAATTTTTCAAAATCATCACTTCTAATCGGCTAAAGTATTCATAGCCCTGTAAAGTTTTCGGTGTTACTTTAAGTTACAAACACAAAGCTCAATCTTTTTTTGTAGTGGTTTTATAATAGAAAATACAAATTAGTGCATATTTTTTCAAGTGCAGGGAAACAATAAATTATTTGTTATTTATTTTGCTGATTAATATCTGAAAAATCTGATATGTATTTGTATTTATTCCAATACCCTGTAATAAAAAAACTCCCCCACTAAATTGTTAAGCAGGAGATAAAGTCCTATTAAATACATGTGTCATTTTAGGATCACAGGAGATTTTTATAGAAAACATTGTTATAAAGATGATTGAAGAAACCAGGCAAAATGATGTAACCCAACCATCTTTGCAGCAAGGAAATGGGTAGGGATGTAATTTTGCATTGAGTTTGCATTTCTTCCTTTCCGTGTAAAGGTTTCCTCCCATAATCAGTGAACATCCATGATAGGTCTGTTGTTTTCTCTAAAATCTCTGTATTTAATCTTTTTTTTTGTCCCATACCTCTCTATCTTGAATTTGAATGAAAATGAGATATTTTTCCTTCCAGGAGAACCCAGTGGTAAAAGTGAGTCAAAGGAGCTCAGAATCTAAAGATGCATCAAGGTTTTCACAGTAAGTTTGCAGCTTGGTGCTGCTGTCAGATACAGCTAAAACCAAACTTCCTGGACTTAATGCAAAAGGCTTTGTGTGGTGGAGAGAACTTTAAGTAATCCTAAAGACACCACAACTGTGGAAATGCATCTCTCCACAGTACTTTAACTTGGAAATAGATATCCAGCAGAACAAGCACAAACCCAGCCAGAGCAACAATAAAATTATATTCAATAAACACATATGTATTAGAGTGGCTCAGTCAAAGCGAAGCCCTAAAATTAATTGATAACCTGTTTTAATTCCTGCGAAAGATGGTTTTAGAAAGTACAAGATAAAGATAAATAATTTTGTCATATTGACCCTTTTACCTCATTTTAACCCACAGGAGTCTAATGTTGTTTTTTTGTTGTTTTTTTATATTGTTTACTCTTTACTTTAAGGTATTAGATGTGATTTTTTTTTTTCATATTACAACATTGGATCAATTGTTCAGACCCCTGACTGCTATTGTATAGCTCTCTGCTGCTCAGCAACCCTCCTTGCGCCAGTCTAAATTGGCAGCGAGGTCATGTCCTCAAGTAGCTTTCAAACCTAACCATTGTCAGAGTTAACTGAGCAAATTTACTTTTAACTTAAGCTCCTTTGGACCCTTGCACCAAAGCACCCACACTCTCACTGCCTCACAAAAAAGGAGACAAAAAAATGGACTTTGAGCACAAAAGAAGTCAATGTTCAGTTTGGCTTATATTTGTTGGAGGATTTGAAGGTGTGCTTGTCAATCTGAGATGTTGAGGTCTTGGGTCACCATCTTTAACATAGACCAGGGGTGGGAAATGAATGAGATGGGGTGAAAGGGCAACCGCCGACATTCTTTTAGAAAATAAACAGAACAAAAACTGGCTTCTCTGGACAGGTATTCTAAAGTAGATCTATCAACCTCAGCTGGTGCAAGTTTTTGAGTTTCTAAATATGCTTAATGAAACACCAGTAGACTCCCCCAACAGAACATAAATTACCTCTCTGTTCCAAAGATGCGAAGCAGGGTTTCAACCACAATCACTGCAAGCTGGCTTCATCCTCACATTTCAAAAGCCCAGTAGGGAAGGAGTTTAATGCAATTAGCAGGTTATCTGTGGTAAAATGGAGCACTCTTCCTGTTTCCAGTTGGCCTGACAGAAGGGAGGTGTAGCCGTCTGTTTCACCACAGAGGAAGACAGAGCAAAAAAAAGATGGGCAGATGTCCTAACAGAGGTAAACAACCAGGTCTATTGTTACAATGCCCAAGGTTTATTACTGAACTTGGGCTGCATTTGTCAGGTAGTGGTTGTTGATCAGCAGATGCTTGAATGATCTAAAGATTTTTGTGTTCCTAGAATGACGACAAGAAGGCAAGAAAAAGAAGAAAAAGACAAGTTGACCTCTGGCATTCAGTCAAAAGCAAGTGTATTTAATGTTTGGGGCCAGCCCTACCTTTGTGTTGAATCCAGTGGTTCAATGAAAAGAAGCAATAGGGGTCACTTTAGGCATCTGTTGTGCTCCGGCACTACTCAGCTGCCCATCTGTGTACCTCGCTGTCCTGCTGTTCCCTCAAACATTCTCTGCGATACACAACTAGGTTTAGGAGACTCTCTCCAATGAATGTGCAAATGATGGCGTATAGTAGACATTTGCTTTACAGACGTTAGAGACTTTTTAGAGTCAATTTTGGCTTAAGGGTAGTGTCTGGTTTTATTATGAAGGAAACTAAAGGATCTACAAAGACTAACTATGAGAGGGAGAGGAGAACAGCTGAGCCCTAAGTGGCAGAAAAGCCCCTGAGAAGAAATAAACAATGAGTTTCTTTCTTAATTTTCATATATATCTAAGCCCTTCAGAATGGGCTTTTAATACTCATCTGCCAAGTTTTGACTTCTTACAACTCCATGCTTATGCCTGTGCTTTCACTGATGAGAAGGTTGTTACAGCCAATCAACATATGCGCTTTTCTTTTTGTCTCATGAAACACTGAATGTCAGGAAAATGTACCTGGGGTAAATACAAAATGTAGTTTTGATCCTTATAATGAGATGCTATCCAACCCCCTTAGCCCAATGTAAAGAAGTAAGTGCCTTCTAACCCAAATTGCTAATTGTGTCAACAACTCCCATCAAGCATTTGTGAGAACTCAGATCTCTCCTCAGCTTTTCCATGTGCTGAGGAAACTTTTTACCTGTGGTAATTGGAGGAATTATTGACATTTCTGCCTAATTCAGCATTTGTGTTATTATTTTAAACAGGAACCTCTTTTTTAAAGCCACACATTCACACTAAGATTTAAGCATACTTTTTTACTATTCGTTGTACTTTCTCTGAATTGCTTTATGTTTTACATTTTATCTAATAGAACATAGATTTTTTTTTTCAAAACTTTAAATTTTTGTCTTTTGGATAGAATAGTATAGAAAAATTAATTGTCTGGTTTCTAACTTGCAGAATTTGTCTTGTTTCCATGAATATAAATTAATGTAAAATGGGCATTTTCTCTCTATTTGATCAGCACACTTAAAAAAATCCAAATTTAGATAAGTCATTTTTTCTTAAAATAAGTGCATTTGTTCTTGAATTGAGGAGGTAAAAGAGACATTTTGCCAATGGAACAAGACAATTTACATTTAAAATAAGAAAAAACAATTGAACTGTCTTATTTCAAGTGAATGTTATCTAATTATCTTATCTTAAGAGTAAAAATACTAATTCCATTGGCAAATCATCTCATTTACCTACTCAAATTAAGGGTAAATACACTTAATTTAAGACATTTTTACTTATTTCTAGATCGTTTTTCCAGTGCAGTGCTTTATTCACTGGAACTTTTCTATTGATGCCATTATTTTAAAATAATTTTAAAACTATGAAAATTGACCTGGGTTGAATTTGAGGTTGACAGAGGTTGCAGGGCTCCTGGATAAGACAAAACTATATGTTTAAAGTGATTTTGGTACGAAGACCACGTTAGTTTGACCAATTTTCAATATTTTTCCATTTTTATTTAATGGCTTACAATCCTTTTCACTGTAATCGAATAGACGTACAGTTAGCTAACCCTACATTTTTTCGACTTGTGTAAAATTCAGTTTGATAATCTAGAACATCGAGGTGTGACAAATTTGAAAACAAAAATCTGTGAAGCGCTGAAAACTTTTTCACTGCTCTGCAGATCCATTCTGTGTCTACAGTTCTCCAAACAGCAGCCTCCACACAGATGTGGGGTGTCAAGACTATTTGTGTTATACATTCCCCACATTTCTCCCTGTTCCTGATGAAAAGGACCCCTCTCGTTGCCAGTTTTGGTTAAGTCTGGACTAATATATATTAGGGACGCGTTTCAAATAAACACAACACTTTCCACCCTCTCTTTCTCTTCCTTTGTGTGCGTGGAGGGACAATAAGGGAGCTGTGATGAAGAACTTTATAGGAACATTTAGCCTAAGAGTGAGGGATTGAAGCTAGTAAACAAAGCATTCCTTTCCCTTTCATCACCATTTAACTGTTCCCTTAACACTCAGCCTCACCTCCAGGCCAGTGCCCAGCAGAGCGGAGAGCTTGTCAAATAAAAATAAATCTTAAAGTAAAGGTTTATTTCAGTCGTTTACCATTTGCTTGGAAATCTGCTCAGGTGTCATTGCACCGTTATTAACAATAAGAAATCAGTTGAGAATTCTTCATTCTTGACTCTGAAATGAATCTATTGGAAGGTGGGGGGTCACCTTGGATGGGCTGTTGGTCATGCTCAGGTTAATGGATGTTGTGTCAATCATTTCAAATGACTACTTAAGAGTGCACTTAGCATCTTTTGTTCCCCCTAACAAATATGTGAACAGTGACATGATACTGTACAAGAGTCTGGACAGCATATAGCATATCAAAGCAAATCCTTAATTGCTTCCAGGACAAGGTCGCTGCTTTTATGCAAGCTTTTTTTCCCCAGTTTTCTCTTGTTTTCATCTGCAGATTGGGAAGCATTAAAGTGTTAAGTAAACTTGACCCAGCCAGGGTAGATTCATTGGGAAATAGTCAGTGTTCCTGCATTCGGTGCTGTATCAGTGACATTTAGGCTGTGGATTTCCTCCTTGTCCGATGGACACCATATGTTGATGCGGTTTCTGCAGCTGCAGTCCCTGAAACTTTCAGGCGCTCCATAATTACATTTGTTGGCTATGATGAGAGCATGTTTGCTAAAGGGTGACGACAGAATGAGTCTGATCTGAGGGCAAAGGTTGATTTGATTCAAATCCATTGATGATCTCTTAGGAGTATGGAAAGTCTAAGCTGATCTGTCAATTTTTCCAAGAAATTTGTGGATTTCTGCAAAGTTTGGTAATCTGTCTACTTATTTGTCTTGCACCTTGCAAAAGTGATCATAACCCCTCAAGGTTGTTCAGTTTTTGTAGGAAAACAAACAAAACGTGGAATATATTTGAATGAACATAAAAGCAAAATAATAAACTTTTATGAGGCTTCTTACATAACAAAATCTGGGATGTGCAGCATGCATAATTATGTTGCTAATTTAACTCTAAATAAATTCAACTTAAAACCTTTTGTGTTCAGAAATGTCTATTTAATAAATCATTTTAATGCAGTGTCAGTAACATGGCAAACCCGGTCAGGGAGATATTGTGCAGACGTTTTAAGAAAGGTTAGTTTATAGAAAATAAAAAGTTCAGTATTTAAACATCTCAGACCAATATTGAATCCATCTGGACAGCTTTAGGCCTACCAAAACATGGGTATCCACCGAAACTGACAGGGCTGGCGTGGAACACATTAAACAAAGAAGCAGCCTGGGGGCCAATAGTAACTCTGGAGGAGCTGAGGAGAAGTATTAGTCTTTCACTACACAAATCTGGCCTTTCGGAAAAAAGAAAGCGATTGCTGAAAGAATCAATAAGAAATCCAATTTGCAGTTCCCTACAAGTCATAAGGCAAACACAACAAATATGTGGATGGCCACAATTAAACATTTGCAGCCTAAATGGCTGTGTAGAGTACATCACCTGTGAACACCATCGCTATTCTGAAACAGGGTGATAGCTGCATCATGCTATGGGGATAGTTGTTTTTTTGTTGACGAGATCAGGGAAGTTGGTCACGTTTATGGGAAGATGGAGGGATGTAAGTATAACACATTGACAAAGACCTACACTGAAAGGGTTAGATCAAAGAGAAATGTGTATTGAAATCATTGGGGAAATAACCCATCTAAGCCAGAGTTGCAGTCTCCTCTTTGTTTTTCTTTTTCTTTTGCAAGAAGCAGTGACACCAACTCTCTGTTTACCACACATGTATAAAAGCTATAAAAATCCCGATAAAGTTTAAATTTGGTTCTTTTACCTAATCTACTCCTGCTCCCCACTGTTTCCCCAAAGTCAACTAACCCCATACCCCAATAGGACTCCACCTTTGTTTAGAAATGCCCCTTATTAATCCAAACCCAGATATGATTATACATCTTCTGCAAAGCCAATCTAACTAAACTTGATCTATTTTAAATTTTATACAAAATTAATCTTTAGATGGCACATCCCAAACTACTAAACTACTGAAGTGCACTCATTTACTCAGTGGATGCTAAATACGGTTGCAGCTTTTTATTTTTATTGCTATATTATGACAAAAAAAAAGATATGTAGCTTTCATTCTAATTTGTTCTTATCTTTCTCATAAAACCCCCATAAAACACAATGAAGTTTTAATTTTGACAAAATGTGAACACAAAAGGTATTTTTCATGGAACCGTAAAGGCAACGGCAAAAATTTATCCTGAAACATTAAAAGCACTCAACATTTTGGCAAATTTCCAAATGTTTTGAATGAATTAAACACAGAAAAGGCATAACTCACCAGACATTCCAGACTTTGTTTGGAATTTTATTTGTACAGTAATGGTGTGGAGTAGTATCCAGTTATATATGTATATAAATGATCTTATATATATATCATTGCAAAAGCTCTTTACACTTTAACTGAACGCACCTAAAACTCAGAACCTATATGCAATAATGAGGTAGATAGATATTAATAATGGTACTTTCCACCCTCTGCAAAAATATTGAAGATACCTTAAATTACTCTTTTCGACCTAAGAAATATATGATTATCATGGAACTCTGTACATCACAAATAATAAAATAATTATAGAATAGAAATCTTTACCGATTTGAGTGCCCTTTTGTACATTTACAAAGAAATGCCGTTTGCGCATCCTCATTTGTAGCACTTTGTAAAGTTTTTTTCTTTTTTTCTTTGACTGTACAAATATTTACAACTTAGAGATAAAGAGAGAAAACATAACGAACAGCAGTGCATTCAAAGCTAATGTGCATTTAAATATCGTCTCGTTTGGTGAGTCTTTACATTTTCTCCTTGCCCACTTGTCCACGCATGGCGCAGGAAGTCGTGGAAGTGCATTGCGTAAAGATGCAGACTTTTAAGCGTAAAATCCGAGCCAGATATGTGTGCTTTTCGAAAGAAATCTTCCCGTTTTCACGCGTCAGGGGCCCAGGTGATGCACAGGTCTTATCTGGGTCCTTTCAACTGTTCTCTTGTAAGGCAAACTCCCCCACCCCCTCCCAAAAAAATACAAACAAACAATCAAAAAAATCTCTTGAAGGCATCGCCATCACCACCTTTCTTCCTCGCTAAGTGATCCAATCTTTTCTTTTTTAATGTTTGGTACATTAGACATTCACCTCATGTATTTAATAATCTACTTTTTGGTGAAAGCAGGTTCTGATTGGCTCCAGTTGGATAGGGCCGCGCTCATGGGCCCACTCCATGTAAGTCCAGCCTCTGTAGCTGACAGGATTCTCACTGGCCGTCCCGATGGCGCACCTGGAAGCAGGCTCCTCTGTGGCCTGCAGCCAGAGCGTGCTCTATGTCTGTTCACAGATGTGTGCCTAACAACCCAGACACCTCGCCCTGGTCTTTGCATGGACAATAACAAATGTGCGGGACATTTTTTGTATGAATCAGTCAAAATAAATAAGATGATGGAGGGTACTACGAGCGCATCTTCAGACCCTGTGAGGAGAGGATAGTTCAGTCCAGGAGCCATCAGGATTTCAATTTGAACAAATGAGGGTTTTTTTTCTCATTTGTTTTATCAGCATGTTAGATAAAATTAAATGACCGCTACCTGCAGCCACACTGCTCCACAATCATCTCCTCATACTGCTTGTACACCACGTTGTTTCCCGCGTCTGTAAACAGGATGCTGATGGGGCTGAGTTTAGTGGGCACACAGCAGCTCGGTGGGGTGCTGTTTGGGTCCATGGAGTTCATGAGGGTCTGGATGATGGCGTGGTTGGTGGGCTCCAGGTGCGACCTGAGCGGGAAGTCGCACACGCCCTCGCAGTGGTGGGCCTCGTAGCCCAGCGGGGCGATGATCCAATCGTCCCAGCCCAGCTCCTTGAAGTTCACATACAGAGCTTTTTTGCTGCACCTGTACTTGGATTTCTTCCCGTGCCTCTTCCCGTGCCGGTTGCTTTGCGCCGTCCGTCTGCGCCGCCGGGGGCCCTCTCCTGTCCCCCCCTTTATCGGCTTCTCTTCAACCGACCTTCGCGACTTGATCTTCTCCTTCATCTCGTTAAACAGGTTCTCTCTCTTCTTGGAGCGGGTGTAAGCGACCAAGATGGCCTTCTCCTGCTGGCCGCGGCCGCCCCTGTCCAGCCCCAGCCGCCTCAGGTCCACCTCTGTGTCGGATTTACTGAGAACGGCCCTGAGCTGGAAGCAGAGCTGATTTCTCTGTTGCTGTTGTGTCTGAAATGCATGCCACACGTCCAAAACCTCCCAGCCGGCTTTATTGGAATCCATGGGGTCCAAATACCTGGAGTCCAGCAGTGTGTCGGAGCGACATGGATAGAGCTGGATGTGGAGGGGTCCATCCGTCTGCGGGGCCCCCGATGCTCTCCTGAATATCCTTAATTCTGCTCCGACCAGCTCCTCTTTCTCCGAAAGGGTGGAAACATCAAACAGATATTTCTGTCTTCTCAAAGGGGAGTGCAAAAGATTGTCTGCAAGGAGAAAAGGAGAAAAATAATTGCAGTCAGATTCACTTAGAGTGTACAGTGTTCAGCGAGAGAAGAGAGGAGGGGGTCATTTTCTCCCACAGAGGCCTTCTCTCTCTTGCTTGTTTTTCAAATGTTAACCAATGAGCCCGCCTCAAACAAACTGCAGCTGACAAGGCCTCTGTTCGGAGGAGAAAGACAAAACCCCCACGCGGACATTAAAGAAGTAGGCCCGCGTGATTCATGTTTCCCTCTATTTTATAACTCACATCCGCCGTTATTATAAATGGATCATCATCAGCATCAAGGCCTTGCTTTTACTTTTTTATAGAGAAAAACAAACAGACATACAAAACGAAGCGCCTGCTGCCCTGCAGTAAATATTGGATCGCATCTATTGCGCGCATTGCGCATAGATGGCCTTTATTTTCCTTTCGAATAAATCCGGTTTTTCATGTCAGAAATCCACAACAAACCCTAATGCAGATGCATCCCGTTAATACATTTCAACTGCGCTCACATATTTACTCAAATGCACGCGTTTGAATGTGGAGTTAGAGTTCTAAAAACGTTGGGAGGAATTGAACCAAGCATAGGATTTTGCAGGTGTAAGGCATAAGGATGGATTAAATTTCAAACACCCCACAAAAACAGACAATAAATAAATAAATAAAAAATATTTTGTTTAAAGATTGGGGGAAAATATCACTTGAGCCAAGTGTTCTGCAGAAAATCATGCTGGTTATAATTTTATAAAGCGCAAAATCCACCCAGAGCGTTTATGGGTAGTGTTAAAAATAACTATCATAATGAGTTTACTGTGACGTTTTTAATGGTAAAATGTTCTTTCTTGCATCAATAATTTCACTTCATAAGAGTAGCTACCAATCTACAGTGTATATATATTTTTTCAGGGTATATACTACATCACTGCAATAAATTATAAAATATGGAATCAAATACATTTGTTTGTAATGTTCGACAATGCTTAAATTCAAGCATCACAACAAATGGGGATACATTTGAGTACAAAATGGGTTAGAATTTAACTTAAGATGTTGGTACAGTCAGCTACTATTCTGTGCAGCCAAGAAATTGAGAAGATTACATGTTTAAAAGGGGTTTTATTATGATTAAAACATTAAGATTATGAATGATAAAATGCTCAATGTTGGAGGAGGAAAGTTTAAAAGTTTTTAGCTTTGACTAGTTCATCTGGTTTTCTCGTTTAAGCCCTTTATACCTGTAAACTAGATTGTAAAAGTCAATATGAGATCATATCAAATAAGCATTACAATAATCCAACTATATTGTATAGTTGGATGTGTGTATATATTTTGTAAAACTGTAACTAGAGCGTGTAACAAAAGTAATTTCCCTCTGGGATTATTAAAGTATTTCCGATTCTGATTCTGATTCAAGTTTGTCATCATATTTGTTTGTAACTATATCAGTTAAATCAGTGTTGGCAACTACCCACCTAACGAAACGAGATTTTAGTTCAAATTTTGCTCTTTTCTTTGTAAAGCACACATGACCATAGGAGTCTTATATAGGCTATGTCTTAGGGCTTATTGTTGAGAAAGTTCCTGGAACTTCACGCAGCTTTTAACTAGATAAACAGCAAGGCTGAGGCTAAAGTCAAACTTGTTAGTGAGCTGCAACTCTTAGGGAGGAAGCAATTGTTGGCAATGCATATATTCTAGCTTGACACCTTGTTAGAACAGTTTTATAAAGTGTTGTGGATATTTTGTACCTAAATAATAAAAAAAGTTTTTATTTTATTCTAATTTATCATGGAAAAAAAGCAGACAAGGGAAAAAAAGGGACCAGTTATTGATAAGAAACTGCTTTGGTGATAATAAGTGTCTCTAATTTCTTATTTTTTTTTTTTTTTTTGCAATTTGTTTTATGAGCTGACATTTTATTAATAATGCCCACCACTATAACAGAGCAGAGGGTTAAACAACAAGAAATTAAACATGTAAAAAAGAATGAGGAACACAACTGACACAGCATAACTGCACACTCAGCTGAACAGAGCCCAATTATGACATTATTTTCCTCCCCAGAGACATGAACGCGTTTCATCAAGGCCATCCAATAAGGATGGCATGCCATACAGAGTAAAAGGAAATATAAAGCAGCAAAACAACAGAAATAGCACTCAGTTTTTGCAGCCTAAACGCAATGAGATCAACATAAACACTATTTAAGTTTTAAAATTGCATCACTTATTTTCATTATTTTCATTTTGGTGACAGCTGTCTCGTAATTGTATCAGCAGCTTAATAATAAGTTGATTGATGAGTAGGAAGGTTAAAGTGAAAATATAAAAAAATACATCTAATTATATTTATCATGTTGTCAAAATTTCTTTAGTTTTTATTTAGGCCTAGTCTGGGTTTTGTCGCCACATTTCGCAGGTTGTTATTGTTTCTTTGAATGCTGCTTTGATTTAAAATGTCATAGATCTCAGTACTAACTTCGCTGTTGCATCAGTTGTTAAAAAGAGTTTGGTTTTTTTTCCTAAAATAAATTCGTCAGTTTCCCTCCGTAAAGCCCGCCGAGCCAGACAGTATAAGCAGATTGAAACATAGTGCCTCCTTTTTATTGACTTTTTCCGTCTGGTTCGCATTAAGTTTTTTTCTTTTATAAGCGCTCAAACAAATCGAATACAACTTTGCCAAATAATTAACAGTTCTCAGCTCCCATCCTCCTCATTAAAACACTTCCCCTCTTCCATTTCACCCCATCCTGCCAACGACAACATTCCACTGAAAACCAATTCGCCAGCACTGAACGACTCAGTGAGTGACTGACTGACTGATTGTGTTATATGAGCTATCAGTCTTTTCGTTTTCTTTATTTTATTTTATTAAAACATCCTGGGCACTTTTCCTATTTTGGTTGGCTAAATCGTAAGAGTTGCAGTTTTTCAAAAGTATTAAGTATTTAAGTATTTTATTTATTTATGTATGTATTTATTTGTTAATTATGTCATGTTATCCATCTATATATTATATAAGGCAAGTGCAACCAAGGATCTCGCAATGAATCTGGTCTTCCGTGCGTAAATCCTGCTCAAGGACGCAGAGGTGGTTAGTCTAGGCGTAAAAGTGTGTCACTTATGTGATTTTAAACGAGTTCATAGCTCCAACGAGGTTAATTGTGCCTGTTAGAATGAGGCGCAACACTTTGAAGACATTGGCTGACAGCAGCACAAGAAGCAACCAAGAATTTGGTTTCCGCAATTAAAGTGCTGCTCGCAAAGGGAGGTTCCGCAGTAAAACAAGAAGGGGAAAAAAATCAGACCACTTCACAGAGAAGGAAGCGCTCTAATTTTCCTCTTTTTTTTGTTTTCTTGGGGATTTGCCCACCGTGGCCGGGTTGGATCATTACGAGAGAATAGACAGTGTTTGATATGTTATGACATCAACACTCTGTTAGATCACCGAGTTCAAACACTGTAGCCAGCCGTTCGATGCCAAGCGGCCCTCAGAAGGGTCCAGCTCAGGGTCAGAGCCGCTGACACATCACATCAGAATCACAAGACAGAGTCTGACACGTTCCTCCAATCACATCAGATCCCCATCAGTATTTTACGTTCAAATCCCGCTAAAAAACGCATTCACTGCAGCTATTCGGGGTGCAAAGGGGGGCAGTGGACACCCCTATAAAATTGCTGATCACACCCTCTTTCACAGTTTATTTATGTCTTTCTTTATTTACTTACTCACTAACTTACTTTTCAGGTTACCTTCATCTGCGATCCAGTTTTAAACTTTTCACCCACTGCTGCTCCCCAACAACCCTGTAGGCCTCTACAGAACCAGGGATTAAGTAGGGTCCTGTTCCAACTTCTGGGCTGGTGTGGAGCAGACATTTTTCAGTGTTGCTTTTATCTTATTAAAACACCCATAATAAGAACTTTGTGGATTGACCTTAGTTAAAATAAAAATAAATAAATAAATAAATAAATAAATCTTGCCTGGAATAGCAAAAAAATAAATAAATTTATCGAATAGTTAAAAATAGAGAATGAAATAAAAAAAGGAACAAACAAAAATACCATAAAAACCAATTGATTCTCACGTGCCGAGCTGTTTGGAACTGTTTCTGCTGCCTGTGGTGCGCGCCAGTGCGCTTCTAACCAAAGATTTTTTTTTTCGTTCAAAGATTAACCCTTGTTCCTCCTGTTTGTATATGTGGGAGCCTGTGTTTGTGCGAATCGAAGGTATCGTTGCAGATCAGACTGTGTTTTTTCTCACAGGTCGCTCCTATCACTTGTTTTACTGACCCAAACACCTGCTGCTCCCGCTCTGCGCCCCCGCTCCTCTTTGTGAGCACAGACTGGGCTTATACTGCGCACCGTAACGGTAACAGATTGGATGTTTTAATAAGTGAAGGCTGCGGTTTGGTATGGGGGTTGGACTCTTTTGAAGGTCTTTCAAAGGAGGAAAAGTGAAGGAAGTAACCACTGATAAATCAACGTGTCCGCAAACCTGTGCGCGGAGAAAATGAAATAAACTGACAGTCTAAAGCGTCGTGAAACACTCCAGTGTTAGTTTAGATTTTCGGCAATCTAACATTTATTTCAATCCCTTCTCTTAAAAACTAGATAAAAATAAAGCATGGCATCTAAACTTATTACTGCAGCGCTTAGAAAGTTCATCAAAATGTTTCTCAAAATTTAAGCGCATAAAAGTGCGTCGCTGCTTTGCTTTTGATTCCGTTACTGTATGCAAAATAAGTAAGAGCCAATCAGCTGATTTAACACTGTGAACACATCAAAGTGTTGAACCATGCAGCGTTCTTAAAGCAAAAGTTTTTTCACTCCACAAACTTGTTTTTCCCTCCAAGATTTAGTGGTTAATTTGACTCTACGTTAATTGCCTGAAAGAAAAAGTTATGAAGCAAAATAAATCTAAAATAAATTTAAGTCTAAAATAAATTTAAGTCTTTACAAATTTCTTAAGCAATGAATAAGGTTTGATTCGAATGTAAGCGCGTAATAGTGCGCCAGTTACTTTATCTTCATTTGGATTGTGCGTAAAAGCAGACCGAGCTGATCTACTTGTTCCTGACCAGAATGAATAGAATCATATCAGAGCAGATCATGCAAAACTGGGTCCAAAAACCAACCTGTTCCTTTGTCCACAAAACTCGTAATGGTGTTGGCAGATTTTGAGGAGCGGAAAAAACTCGCGTTTAGTCCAAGTTTTTCTGCCGCCGAGTACGTCCTGTATATGGAGAGCATGTACTCGTGCGGGACAACAGCGTCCTTTGGAACTTCTTCTTTGTGGCGTTCTGCTGCAGATTGCGAGGACGCGATGATGTTTTTGAAGAGCTTGGATGACCTTTGTCCGTATGGATGAGAGATCCTGGATTCCCTGTTCCTCCGAGGCGCAGATGGAGAGATGATAGCAGCACACTGGAAGCACGGTATATTCCCAAACAAAACAAGGAGCAGGCCCAGGTGTATAGCATAGGCTCGATATGCATCCATGGTTGGTTGTGGCGTGGAGTTTTTTTTAAACTCCTCTTCTGTAGATGAAGCGCTGGAGCCGGGAGGATGGTGAGCGCGTCAGAGTCGAAGAGCTCCCACCTTTGCGCTCTACAGTCGCATCAGAAGCAATGCGTTTTTCTCGCTCTGAACTCCACACAAGACTGGAGACTGTTGGTTCGAGAGAAACACGCCCACATGGTGGATCAATGCAGGGCTTCCTAAACAATTTTCATGTCACAAAGCTCCAAGGAGCCACAGCTGCAGCCAGTGGAGCGTCACAGTAGCCACAGAAATGAATCAGTTCAGGATTTTTCTTTGCAATAAATGGCTCTGGCATCTGCGCATCTACCTTCAACAACATATAAAGTTTTTTGTTGTTGTTTGTTTCTAAATAACGCCCAATAGAAAACATTTATTCTTCCAGAGAGAACGAAAGCCAAACTTGTCCTCGTTCAATAAAGCTGGTTTAAGCTGAAAGCACATCTTATCAGTAGAGGCATGTCTGCGATCCTGTAGAATGAAGGTGTAAGTCCACAGAGTTCAGACTGATCACAAAGTCTCTGAATCCCATCGGATAAGATGCTGCGCGCAGATACAGACAGCAGTTAATCACAAAGAAGGCTGTTACAATGTATAGTGTTTTTTTTATTGTTTACGTCTAGTAACCTGTATTTTAAAAAATGTTGAGATTTATTTGAAAAAAAAAACACATCAAAAAACAAAGCAAAACCAAAGTAAAAAAATAAAAAATAAATCAGATCTAACATCAGTTGTAACGTTGTTTATTCTGAGATATTAAAACATGAGACACAGAGGGGTGTCAAAGTAAATCAAACCCTTTTCATTGTGACAGTAAGTTCTGTTAGAGTTAGCCACATAATAAGCTATACAGTCGTTACAATTTATTAATTACAAATGGAAAGACTGTAGCGACCTCTAGAGGCTAATATCTTATATCACATAAAAGCTTGGCATCTCAGCTAAATGGTGCAAAGCCAACTTTTAGGAAAGCCTGTACACCCTTAAAAGTGCAACAAAATCCCTCTACTTCTAATTGAGCACGATTTAAAACTGAATTAAAATAAAATGTTGATTAAAACATCTTTATAGGTCTGTCAATCTTGAAGTGTTTTAGTCGCTATGCTTTGTTTGTCTGAATCTAAGGGAAGCATTTGCCTCCTGTTAGTTCCCAAGTTCTGCTCTGCTGTCTTCATCTGACAGAGGATAGCGTATAAAATAGAAAAGCCCTTTATTTTCCCACAGTGGATAAATTCTGGTGTTTAAAGCAGAAGGGATTATAGAGAAAAAATGGTCACAAATATAAGCCTTAGAAAAATGTATAAGAATAATGAAAAGTAGTAATAGTGAAGAGTTAAAAGATAAACAATAAAATACTGTACTGTAAAGCGTTTTAACAATATAAATACTGTGCTCCTGGAGAATAAATAACCAATATACAGCTATTTTCACAGTAATGGATATTTGCAAATAGCAGCAATATTAGTGATGTGCAAAATGACAGCAGCATGTAATTTATCTGACTAAGGTAGAAACTGTGCAAAATCAGCATGAATGTAACAACTCATTGAGGTTGTTGGGAAAAGTGAAGGAAGGATCTGTGATAACGCCCCCTGGTGCATTTAGGGTGCAGCAGTCTGTCACTGGAGGAGCTCTCTAGTTCTGCAACAGCTTCATGCATGAGGTGGGAGACATTATCCAACAGAGATGTTGATTTAGTTAGGATCCTTTTGTTTCCCACCTTCTGCACTGAGTCCAAAAGGCATCCAATCACAGATCTTGCCTTCCTGATCAGCTGATCCAACCGCTTTCTCTAAGCTACAGATTATCCAATGCTCCAACAGACAGCTCCATAGAAGATGGCTGATGCCACAAGAGAGTAATAGGAGGTCTTTATTCTAAATAATATGAGATCCAAATGTCAGTGAGCCACTTTAACATGAAAAGGGAAAATCTCGATTACTTTCAGTAATTAGTATCCAGTATCCAATCTGTTTGTATGATTATTTTGGTAAGTGTTTTGAGATGACATGTGTTGGAAACCGGCAACTTATAAATAAATTGAGTTGAAATTGAATTCAGATGCATGGAGTTAGGAAACTTTTTGCCCCTACGTACTCATCTAATATTTTAAGACAAAACGTGTATTGTTTTTCAATGTGTTATTTTCTGACATAATAAATGTCACATATAGCAAAAAACCCCAAAAGTATTCAAGATTAAGATTAGATAAATTTAGCAGATTAACTAACTCTTTGGTCCAAATTTACATAGTTTGCCTTAAATTTAGGAAGGGTAGATTGATTGCATTGTTGTTCTCATAATCAGACTTCTAATACCAGAAATTGTTCTTCAACACCGACAGCATTTAATCATAGAATTGGATCCTAGTTGTAGAGTTTTTATATTTACTTCTTCCTCACAACTCATAAATTGGAGTTTATTTCCCAGTGAACAAAATATATTGAAGCACGTTTAGCAAATTATTAACAGCTCACACTGAATACTAATGTCTTTAATGTTTCACAGTGTGATCATTCAGCTTGTAAAGAAGATTTATAAATAATACTTGTGATTTTAACCCTTTTCTATTCACTACTTCTTGGACATAAATAGATATTTAAGGAATAACTTAGCAGCAACTGCTGATGTAAAAGGAATTTGAAGAATGGCCTCTGAAGCAGGCAAAAACACACAAAAACATTACATGTTCTACCTGTTTGATAAGAACTGAAATATGAACTACTGCAATCTTCTTATTTACCTGTCTATGCTGAAATGTATGAGCTGACCTTTAATATGAGACATAGGCAGGAAAAGCCAAAGTCATCTACTTCAATCTTCCTGATGATGTCTGCCTTCACATCAGTGTGTACAAATCTATGGCTTTTTATTACAGCTAGGGTTGCATCAGCCCAAAAGCGGATCAGATACAGAAACAGTACGAAATCTTTTACTGGATGTTTGTTTGTAAATCTCAGATCCAATATTGTGTTACAAACTGAACCTTAAGGCCAGGGGGGATTTACCATTAGGCAATACCAGGCAGTTGTCATGTTGGGGTTGTGATTCTAGCCCAAATGCAGAACACACTTTGAGACTGGGGAAAAAGTTCAAAGGTTTATTGAAACACACAGGTTTACACACAGAACTGATTCTGGGGAAGATCTGGTCCAAGACTGGTCACGAGTGATTTTCACTGCAGAGGGGGACAGAATGATTAGCTGAAGTCCAGGTCATCTTGCTGGTTGAGTGAGCGCAGGTGTGTACCTGTTCAGAGGTTTGAGCAGAGCGGCAGAGGGGGAAACCTGGAGGGTCCAGAGGCTGACGGCAGGCTGAGGGCTGACAGGTTTGATTCTCCAGGGTCCTTCCGTGATCAGACAGACTGGTTTCAGACAGTGAAACTCTTCCAGAGTTTCAGTTTTCAGACAGGTTCTTCCTGGAAGCAGAGAGGACAAAAACAGGTTAGGTTCAGGTTATCAGGGAGTCAAGATTCAGGCAGGCAGGTTGGCTCAGGCTTGCTAACCATAACTGGCAAAAACAATCTGGCACTGGAGTGTTGTCCACAGCCCACTTAAGTACTGGTCTCCTGATAAGCAGATGAGGAGCATCTGGTGAAGTCAGCTCCAGCTTCAGGAGATCCAGTACGCCCTCTGGTGGAGTAAGGTAGACAGCACCCCAGATCCCAACAGGAGTACAAACCACCATTAAGGGATCCTCGGCGCCCTCTGGTGGGCAAGCCTCATGATCCCAACAGAGCCCCCCCATCAAGGGCGGATTCCAGACGCCCTCAGAACAGTCCATGCAAAACAAAAAACAACCCATCCAGGGTGGGCGGAGGAATCTTCGAAGGAGGACAACGTCTCTGCCGCTGCATGAGTTTAGGAGGAGGACAACGCCCCAATTTCAGCAGATAGCCCCAAGGGGAATGCCGTCCCCTCTTCAGCGGCTCAGCAACAGTCTCAGAGGGGACCGCGGACTGCGGCTCTCGAACAGGGTCAGAGGACCCTCCGGGTCAGGAACAGAGGAGACCGCCGACTGTGGCTCCGGGTCAGGAACAGAGGAGAACGCCGACTGTGGCTCCGGATCAGGAACAGATGAGCCCGCCGATTGCGGCTCCGGATCAGGAACAGAGGAGCCCGCCGATTGCGGCTCCGGGTCAGGAACAGAGGAGCCCGCCGATTGCGGCTCCGGGTCAGGAACAGAGGAGCCCGCCGATTGCGGCTCCGGGTCAGGAACAGAGGCGCCCGCCGACTGCGGCTCTGGTCCCAGCATGGAGGAAAGCGCCCATGGCGGCACAAGTTCAGCCCCTGAGGTGGCTTGAAGCGCCTGCAGAGGGCTCTTGGCGATATGGGGCGCCCGTTGAGGGGCTCCTAGAGATGTATTTCCACTAACCCCAAGTTCTGAAGCCTCTTTAAATGTATGCTCAGGGGTCTCTGGACGGCACAGAGCTGACTCAGGGGTCTCTGGACGGCACAGAGCTGACTCAGGGGTCTCTGGACGGCACAGAGCTGAATCAGGGGTCTCTGGACGGCACAGAGCTGAATCAGGGGTCTCTGGACGGCACAGAGCTGACTCAGGGGTCTCTGGACGGCACAGAGCTGACTCAGGGGTCTCTGGACGGCACAGAGCTGACTCAGGGGTCTCTGGACGGCACAGAGCTGACTCAGGGGTCTCTGGACGGCACAGAGCTGACTCAGGGGTCTCTAGACGGCACAGAGCTGACTCAGGGGTCTCTAGATGGCACAGAGCTGACTCAGGGGTCTCTAGACATTACAGAGCTCAGTCAAGATAGCTTAGGGCTGGCTCAGGGGTCTTTATACGGCTCAGAACTGGCTCAGGGGTCTCAAGACGGCTCAGAGCTGGTTCAGGGGTCTCTAGACGGCTCAGAGTGGGCTCACTGCGACGCCGTCTCTTACGCCAGGGGATCTTGGGAGCTGGGCTAACAGGTTCGCTGACTGATTCTGACAACAAGCTAACTGGTGTACTAGTGGGTTCAGGCGCTAAGCTGACTGGTTTATAAGTGGGTTCTGAGGCTAGAAAATCAGGCATGGGGTCAGGTTTTAGACTAACTGGGTTATTTTCTGGTTCTGGAACTGGATCTGGCTGGCAGGGAGCTGAATGTGGTGGCTTGAAGGGGAATATATCCTCTCTATCCCCATAGAAATAACTCCAGAGATCTGACTATTGGATATGGGGAGCTCTTACTGTTTGGGGTGAAAATACTGGACCTATTTTAAGTTTCTTGGTGGATGGTGCTAAATGACGATCATATAAGTGGTGGCAGAGACTGACCTGACGCAGATGGGAAATGGGGTACAGAACCGGAAGCTGAACGGCTTTTCCCTTAACTGGGCTGAACTGGACTGGGCTGAACTGGACTGGACTGAACTGGGCTGAGCTGGGCTGAGCCTGGCTGAGCTGGGCTGAACTGGGCTCCTAGATCTGGACCTGACTCTGGTTTGTTGTTTGTAATCCAGGTGGATAGCTAAACAAATGAGCTCTTCCAAGGTTGCAGGTTAATTGATCTTTGCCAGCTCGTCCTTAATCTCTTTATTTAAGGCGTGAAAGAAAATGTTTTTGAGCATAGAATTACTCCAACCGGAAGTAGCGGTTCTGACCCGGAAGTCCATTGAAAAATCGTCTACAGTTCTATCCCCTTGTTTAAAGTTCGACAGACCCTGAGATTTAGTAGATTCAGAGAAAGCTAGAGAGAATTCTTCTAAAAAATGTTCAAATGTACAAAAAACACTGGATTCAGAAGAAAAACTGGTCTTTGCCCATTTGCGGGCTTTTCCGGACAATCGTGAGAGAATAAAGGCTATTTTTCTCTCGTCATTTGGAAAACTGGATGGAGAAAATTCAAAAAACAATTCGCATTCAAGCAAAAATCCGTTACATCGACTAGGTGTGCCAGAAAACCTTGCAGGAAGTGAGGGTTCGAATTCAGGAAGTGACGGACCGGGTTCTGACCTGAGTGGGGGATCTGCCTTTTGAACCGGAAGTGGTGCTGGTTCCGCTCTAGAAGTAGCTTCTTGTTGCTTTAAAATCCTCCGGACTGTGCCTGCTGGGTTAGTCTGTGGGCCAGAGTGTTCTGTCATGTTGGGGTTGTGATTCTAGCCCAAATGCAGAACACACTCTGAGACTGGGGAAAAAGTTCAAAGGTTTATTGAAACACACAGGTTTACACACAGAACTGATTCTGGGGAAGATCTGGTCCAAGACTGGTCACGACTGATTTTCACTGCAGAGGGGGACAGAATGGTTAGCTGAAGTCCAGGTAATCTTGCTGGTTGAGTGAGCGCAGGTGTGTACCTGTTCAGAGGTTTGAGCAGAGCGGCAGAGGGGGAAACCTGGAGGGTCCAGAGGCTGACGGCAGGCTGAGGGCTGACAGGTTTGATTCTCCAGGGTCCTTCCATGATCAGACTGACTGGTTTCAGACAGAGGAACTCTTCCAGAGTTTCTGATCTCCAGGGTTCCTCAATAATCAGACAGATTGGTTTTAGACAGAGAAACTCTTCCAGAGTTTCAGTTTTCAGACAGGTTCTTCCTGGAAGCAGAGAGGACAAAAACAGGTTAGGTTCAGGTTCAGGTTATCAGGGAGTCAAGATTCAGGCAGGCAGGTTGGCTCAGGTTTGCTAACCATAACTGGCAAAACACTCTGGCACTGGAGTGTTGTCCACAGCCCACTTAAGTACTGGTCTCCTGATGAGCAGATGAGGAGCAGCTGGTGAAGTCAGCTCCAGCTTCAGGAGATCCAGTACGCCCTCTGGTGGAGGATGGTAAACAGCACCCCATATCGCAACAGGACTGCAAACCACCAGGAAGGGATCCTCGGCGCCCTCTGGTGGGCAAGCCTCTGGATCCCAACAGCAGTTGTCTAGGGCCCCACGTTCCTGTGGGACCCATAAAACCCTGTTTACATGTATGGTTAATACAACTATTCCTTATTTGTGCACATTAATTATGTTTTTGATAAAAATCCTTTTGCTAAAAGTGTCCACCACATTGGATCAGTCCATTTGCTGCACATGTTAAGAAAGGTCCAAACAGACAGCAGCAAACCATTTGAAAATAAATGATGCAAAGAGCAGTCTTGCCAACCTAACACTTTTGTCGCTATATTTAGCAACTTTTCAGACCCCTTTAACACTTTTTATTTGTCCAAATCTAGCAACTTTTTTCTGCTACTCGAGACTTTTGCGACAGCATATAAAAGCACCAATCACTGCTCTCCAGAGCAAGTAGATTTGCTCTCCTTTCTTGTCTGCTGTCATGATTCACGCAGATATTATTTCAGACAAATGAAAAATGGAGAAATGATAAGCAGATCAAGGCTTCTCTGCAGTGAAAAAAGGGCTGTTTAATTTACTGTTTCCATTGCCTTTTTTTGGAAACACAGGAAGGAGGAATCAGCTAAGTGAACTTAGTGTTTGCAAAAAATCTTTCATTCCTTTTGAGACAGCAAGAGAAGTCAGCTGAGTACAAAAGATAGAGAAGAAAACAAGAAAAGGGACAAGAAGAGAGGGACAAAACCTAGAACAAATAATGGATGGTTATTCTATTAAAATGTCTGCGTCTGTATAATGGGTCTGTTTTATGTGTTGTCTTCTCAATTCAGAGGGCCCCCTGCCTGTCTTTGCCTAGGGCCCCAAATTTCCCAAATCCACCCCTGTTTTTGAGAAGTAAAACTAAACCTGACTTTTCAAAGTTAAAACAATGGGAGTGGGTCATCCGGTAGGCCCGGGTCCGGCCACCGGTCCCGGGCCTACCGGATGACCCAGGTCCTCTGTCCTGGCATTATTGGATGTATTATGTGTGAATGTGTGTCCACTTTTTTTTTTTTTTTTTCACAGAGACTGTGCGTTGAGAGTCGGAGCACTGGGGCAAGAGGGCGTGATTGAGACTGTGTATTCATATATATGTACACATATATATATAAATATGTGTATATAAATATAAATAAAAATTTATAAATCAATAAATAAAATACACATATATATATATATATATATATATATATATATATATATATATATATATATATATATATATATATATATATATATATATATATATATGTATTTTATTTATTGATTTATATATATATTTTTTTTACTTTACTTTTCAGGTTTGGGTCTGAACTGCTCCCTCTCCCAAGAACATCTCAAGTCTCTGTTAAGTGGGCTTATTCCTGGTGGCTGCTCTCCGGGGCCTGGGCCCCCGGGGTCCTGTTGGGCCACCCTGAGGCCTTGGGTCCCTGGGGCCCATGGCCAGATCCACTTCGGGGTAGCTGGCTGCCGCGGCTCCTGGGAGCATTGTGGTGGGCTGGGGATTTTCCTTGGGGCCGTCTCTCCTCCTCCCTTGGTGGGGGGTCGGATTTCCTGGGTTGGCCCCTCCTGGGCGTTTTTGCTCTTGGGATCTGGGGCTTTGGGTCCCCCGGTGCTTGGCTCGACCCTCTGGAGGGGCGGGTTTTTGCTTCACTTCCATATAGAAAGCCTATATTCTGATATTCAGCTACCACAGTATAGATGTCAGATTAAATAATGCTACTTATACTTCAGCGATAGTATCAAGGTGTTACTTTGTTTTATCTCTTATACTATATCGGTTGGTTGTACTGTTCTTTTTACATCTCTGTGCAAGTGATGAAGTAGACTAAAGATGTTTTATCGTTATCTCCATTTTATCTCCTCTTTCTTTCATCTTTTCTCCTTTTTTCTGTTTTTCCTTTCCTGTTCTACTTACATTGCAGTGTCCATATAATCTGTAATACTCCCTGCAGGAATAATAAAATAATAAAGCTATGTATATGCATAAATCAAGCGGAACACTATGTCGATAGCCATACTGCTCCTCTTGTGAAAGAAAATTTTGCTGGGCTCTTTTTTTGGAATCAAGACAATTATTCTTATTGCCACTTCGCCAGACAGGACACTGTTAAAAAATAAAATAAAATAAATACAAGAATTATTGGATTAAAAGGAGAATCGGTTTGGTACCACTGCATTTATGTTGTTTATGGCCACCTCTGTGATGTCTCTGTTCTTGAACATTTTAACAGCTACTGTTTCATTCTTAGCTGTTTTTATACACTTAGTTTCTCTCTCCTGACACTGTAGAAAAGTTTGAAATAGACCTAGATTACATTCATCATGTCTATTATTTGTTTGTGGGGTAGGGCTATGTCTACTAGCAATATTATTATCTGTTACAAAAAGAACAAAACTGTTCTAATTTCAGGTGAAAAGATTTGGAAGGAAAGCAATTGACAATTAATCTGAGGGGCAATAAATATGTTTTTGTATTTTATTTTAGTAGTTTCTGACCTTTTATGAGATATCATAGTAAGCCTGTAACAAAACCTGCCACTGGAATAACTGGGTCTTGCCAGAGAGGGTACAATGAATAATCTAGCCATTAATCCTTATCCATTTTCTGTTTCTTTTTTAACATAAGTACACTAAAGTTTCTTTGAATGTTTTCCTTCACATTGTTACATCACTCTTCTTTTGTTCAGAGACGGAGTCCCAATACTAAGCTAAACAACAACCACCAAAAAAGCAATGTATTTTTATATTATTATCATACAAGTCTGTAGTTGACCAAAAGACATCTGCAAGACTTAAATATGGAAAAGACCGTTTTTTTTTAAATGTGTCAAAGGAACCTATTAAAATATAGAAAAAGTATGTTTTTGTATATAGTGCATCCACAACTATTATGGTTCATTTTTGTTTCAACGGGGAATAAGATGAAGCATTGAAGCTCGGTTGGTTAGTTAGTTTGAGATGCTCTCCTTTACAGGATATTTCTCCAACACTGCAGATACAGCAATAATCCACCTAATGATTCTGTCATTCTATTTACTCAGCCAAACCAGCTGCTTTCTGCATTTCATGCACTGCTGCCTGCGTGCTTGTTGATGTTGTAACTTCGACACTAAAGACAAACCAATACACACAATGAAACAATAAAAATATTTAAACATTTGAGGCTAAACTTACATATTTTTTTATTCTGAAATTAAGCATGAGAACATCACCAGAATTCTTTTCTACACTGCAAAAAAGGAGATATAAGTACGATTTTTTTTAATCCCATGGATTTGAGCAAATAGGACTGTGTTTCAAGGGAATACATTGATTTACATTTACAATATAAACAAAAGCAACTCCATAATCTTATTTTTAGTGCATAATATTTAATTATATTATACTGAGGGTAAACATACTCATTCCACTGACAGATCATAATAATTACCTGATTCAATTAACAGCAGATCTACTTTAAGATAGATAACTATTTTTTCATTAGGTTTTGCAGCTTAAACAAGGTTTAATTATTTTATTTGGTTGAAGCCTATTTCAAGAATTCCTTGGCACAAACCAATATTTCTGGAAAACCATTCATGAAACAGTAAGGGACAGATATAGTACACTCACAGCAAAGGTACACCCACCGGCCACTTTATTAGGTACCCCATGCTAGTAACCGGTTGGACCCCCTTTTGCCTTCAGAACTGCCTCAATTCTTCGTGGCATAGATTCAACAAGGTGCTAGAAGCATTCCTCAGGGAGGTTAGTCCATATTGACATCATGGCATAACACAGTTGCCGCAGATTTGTCAGCTGTACATCCATGATGCGAATCTCCCGTTCCACCACATCCCAAAGATGCTCTATTGGATTGAGATCTGGTGACTGTGGAGGCCATTTGAGTACAGTGAACTCATTGTCATGTTCAAGAAACCAGTCTGACATGATTCCAGCTTTATGACATGGCGCATTATCCTGCTGAAAGTAGCCATCAGAAGTTGGGTACATTGTGGTCATAAAGGGATGGACATGGTCAGCAACAATACTCAGGTAGGCTGTGGTGTTGCAACAATGCTCAATTGGTACCAAGGGGCCCAAAGAGTGCCAAGAAAACATTCCCCACACCATGACACCACCACCACCAGCCTGAACCGTTGATACAAGGCAGGATGGATCCATGCTTTCATGTTGTAGACGCCAAATTCTGACCCTACCATCCGAATGTCGCAGCAGAAATCGAGACTCATCAGACCAGGCAACGTTTTTCCAATCTTCTATTGTCCATTTTCGATGAGCTTGTGCAAATTGTAGCCTCAGTTTCCTGTTCTTAGCTGAAAGGAGTGGCACCCGGTGTGGTCTTCTGCTGCTGTAGCCCATCTGCCTCAAAGTTCGACGTACTGTGCGTTCAGAGATGCTCTACTCCCCACCTTGGTTGTAACGGTTTGTTATTTGAGTCACTGTTGCCCTTCTATCAGCTCGAACCAGTCTGGCCATTCTCCTCTGACCTCTGGCATTAACAAGGCATTTCCGCCCACAGAACTGCCGCTCACTGGATGTTTTTTCTTTTTCAGACCATTCTCTGTAAACCCTAGAGATGGTTGTGCGTGAAAATCCCAGTAGATCCGCAGTTTCTGAAATACTCAGACCAGCCCTTCTGGCACCAACAATCATGCCACGTTTAAAGTCACTAAAATCACCTTTCTTGCCCATACTGATGCTCGGTTTGAACTGCACGAGATTGTCTTGACCATGTCTACATGCCTAAATGCACTGAGTTGCCGCCATGTGATTGGCTGCTTAGAAATTAAGTGTTAACGAGCAGTTGGACAGGTGTACTTAATAAAGTGGCTGGTGAGTGTATATCATTCATCAAAAGGACCAGGAAAATCCTTTAAAACTCAAATTTACAGTTATTTGTAGTAAAAATGTATTTAGGTCTATGGAATCAACACTTTATAACAGTTGTATGTTAGATGTAGAAATTGTATGGTAAATGGTATATTGCCTGTGCTGATATAGCGCTTTTTCAATTAGTTCTTGACCAAAGCACTTTACACTGCATTCAGATATTCACACACACTCATACACCTATGATTTAGAATGAATGAAGTGCAGCAAACTGTTAAAGTCTTTAAAGAAATGTAAGCATTCATTGTAACAGCATTTATTATTTTCATTATTTAAAAAAGGAATATTCATATAAACTATGAAAAAAAATTCCAAAAAGGATTCCCAAATAAGATGTTTTTATGAAGCCTCCAACATTTATAGTATTTTTATTTTTCAAATGTGTGTTAATGTGACATGCATCCTTGTTACAAGAGATAATAACTCTCAAGGTAAAGGTTGTGTGCATTGACTTAATATTTTTGTACTTTTCATATAAACGTTTAAGAACTCTATGATATGAGCAAGGTATTAGATATTGCATGAACAGAGCACAGGGTATCAGGGGTTCTTTTGTATTAAAAGTGTTTACACAAAACATGTAAATTCTTTGATCTCACTGAACAACCATTACATGCAAATCCACCTATAAACAGCTGGTGGGGGCAATTAACCACTGTAGTGGTAGCAGTAGGCAGTGGGGGAAATTTCATGACAAGAAGCAGTTAGGGTGGGATAAAATATTGTAGGGTTATAATACCTGTAAAGTATCCTACACAGAGTTTACATGTCCCTTTGGAGTTTTTTTTAGACTTTAGGTCCCTCTCACAAAATAAATAAATAAAAAATAAATAAATGCCACAGTTGTCAGGATGGCTAAGTGAAGGGGTTTAAGTAGATGTCTTGATTATGAAGAACTGCCCACCTCTCGTAACACAGACGCTGCAGTCTCTTTTGGGGAAAAATAGTTGAATCAACAAACGAATCTTTTGATTTACTGCTATGGACAGCTTTCGACTCTCACCCAAGGTTATAGGATAAAATGTGACAGTCTCGGCTCTGCTATTGGTCTGATCCTCCATTCATCACACCTGGTCCACTGCAATCAGCCCTCACTGGTTCCACCTGTTTTCACCTCATATAAACCCTCTGCAGATCAGCTGCCAGTGCCAGATTGTCTCTAGCCTCCCGCATGAGCATTCCAGCATTTCCCCCTCTTATTGCCTGACCCTGTTCTGTCTTTGGAGACCGGACCCCTCTGGATTATGCCCCTGGAAAATCCCTACTGGTACTTTTGCTGGATCTCTTTTCCCCTCTGTGTATAGACCCCGGACCTCTCTGGATAACTGTTAGGTTTAAACACCAAACACCTTATTCAGCAACCTGCACAAAGAAAGACACAGAGAATTGAGTATAATTTACTTGCAAGGAGAGGGGATCAGAGACTGCATTCAGTTACAATCTCCAACCCACTCTGAAGCAGTCTCTGCTCTCCAAGCTTTTTATTTGGAACGCCCTGGTTACAATGTGGTTTCAACCTCTAAGGGGAAGGGGGTCAACAGAAGCCAGTTTAAACCAGAAGTTTCGAACAATCATCATAAGATAAGGAAATCTTCTCTCCACATCCGATGTGCAACTCTGCGGTGTGTGTAACTCTGCGCAGCTCTCCTTGTTTCACAACATTAACCCAGATTTGACCCCAGCAACTTCCTTGCACAAACTTACAATGAGTAAAGTTCAACAGCTTTACTCCAGTTGTGTTACATCAACATCCTCCTGCACAAACTGACAGCAAAACATTAGTAATCATAGCAAGCAAAGTTCACTCTTTGTAATATAAGTAAGATAGAGATAACAAATGTGTATAATATGATTAAAGTAGAATAACTTATGTACAATTAATCCAACATTTCCCTCCTGTTTATTCACTTTAAGCTATTTATTTTATCATTCAATAGTTACTTCTTTTCAAGATTTTCAACTATGAAATCATTTTTAGCTGTAAAGGGTACGCTCAAAGGTACTTTAAGCTGGTGGGTTATTGTCGTTGGGATTAGCATAAAGGTCAGGAAAGTGTAAAGAGGTTTCATCCTCTTGCTGTCTTCATCATCCGATGGGTGTTCCTCAGTAGACATGAGGGCATACATTTCTGTTTTCATGGGTTGTATTGCTGTGGTAATTAGTCTATTTAGCAGCACTCTAATACATGGAATACAACAACATCCACATAAGGTCAGAATGGCGGCAAATACAGCTATAGACATTAAAATAGAAACTACCAATTGTTTGTATTTACCAAAAATGTCTCCAAATCCGTCCCACAATTTTGTGTCAACTCCAGAATGGTCTTTCATTTTGCTGTTAAGAGAGCGAAGGCCTTCAAGGGCCTTTGTGAGGCTGCCATCAGCAGCGGTGTTGTTGGGAATAAAGGTGCAACACTGATCTCCAAAAATAGAGCACACACCACCTTTTTCAGCTAACAACATGTCAACAGCAATACGGTTCTGGAAAGCCATCAGAGAGGTAGCTGACAATTGTTCATGAACAGCGGAGAAGCCTTGTTCTGTTTTATTTCCCAGCCTCTAGACGTTATAGTGGATGTAATTTATTCTGTCTACATTTTTGTTTATAGTGCACCACCAGCATAAGATAGATTCAAATCCTGCAGTAACTTGATTCGTTAGTTTATACTCATCTGGATCACCTCTGGGTACCCCAATGCTGTCAATATAAGTAGGGTCATCTCCACTCCACGCGTTTTTCAGATGCCCTCTTCCTTCTAGTATGCCATGTGTGAGGTAAAATGCTGTTTATAGTCGTTAACATTTCATCCATTGTGAGTGATGTAATAGAAACAGGTAAAATCAAAGTGACCGCAGCACACAATCCAGTGGTGTTGTATGGAAGTCTGTCAAACAATCTGTCATCTGTTTTAAGCGGTCCATTAATATTTTGAATTTTTATCTGTTCACCTTGGGCAGAAGTAAGAATCCCTTGTATCTCATCTCCTTCTTGTGTAATATTTGCAGGGCACAAATACAATGTCCAACATGGATCGGTTCCAGCAGACCGTGCACATATAAATGAGGAAGAACAGCCTTCCTTCTCAAAGGGTTCTGCTGTGGAGTTTATCGTCATGGTGAAAACTTTGGAGTCATGGTTAACAGTGAACCCTGATATTCTACTCATCCATTTCTTAGCTAAAGATGTCCATCCATATGATCCTTTCTTCCACTGTTCAGTGGTTCTAAAAACGTCTCCCCAACTCTTTTGAGTTCTTTGAACTACACGGGGATATAGGTAGAAATCATAACCTTGCTAGACTCCTGGGTCAATTTTGAATCTTTGCGAGAATGTTTGAAAAGGAATAGTCACTACACTGATTAGTCTAGTAGAGTTATAGCAGAGATAGACATCCTTTTACAAATAGCTGGATCATGAGGGCAACAAGAATCCTTGCCCTGAGTGAGAGCTAAAGACAAAACTAATATGAGTAGTCGCAACATTATCTAGGTTCAAACTTCAAAAAGTTTCCTATAGGTAATCTTTCACACAATGGTCTACTTCCTATGACCTTTCGGCAGAGTTGTGGACAATCTTCACCAGTTTGAGACGGTTGTATACTAAAAATACAACCCCCTTTGTACGATGGACTTCCTCTGAAGGTCGGTGAAGGAGACCAAATGTGTATTCTATAACAGGCACCACAGTAGGATTACTAGAATGCTAAACACTATAGTAAGGTTCTACAGAATAATTAAGAGAGTGATTTTATCCATTAATCATCTGATCTTTCTATCACCTTTTTACAGTGTGACAAGTGGATCCATGTGCTTCTTTCAGCTATTTTCAATGCAGTTGGAGTGGTCAACAAAACCTGATAGGGTCCTTCCCACTTAGGAGAATACCAATGTTTCTTCTTTGGTCTTTCTTAGTCTGTTTTTAACAGTACAATTTATTCATTCCACAAGTCCTGCACTCTGTGGATGATATCCACAATGATTTTTTTAAATCAATGTGGAAGGCTAATCCTATTTTGGACACTATTTAATTTACAAAGTAAGAATCATTCTCACTATATATTCTCTCTGGAATGCCATATCTTGGTATTATATCTTTACAGAGTGCTTTTGCTACTGTAAGGGCATCAGGGTTTTTTATTGGAAATAGTTCAATCCATTTAAAAAACAAATCTATTATAACTAAACAGAATTTTTTACATTCGCTTGGATTTAGTTCAATAAAATCCATATGTGTGTGTTGAAAGGGGTAGTTTGGTTTTGGGAATTGTCCTCTTTTAGGCCTTAGGTTCCCCTGAGCATTGTACTTTGCACATATTAAGCATGCTCTACAAAAATTTTTTGAATAAGCATTAAAACCATAGGTTGTATATGTTTAGTTTACCAATCTGTCCAGATAGTTACTTTTTTGTCTTTCATAAGTTTGCACGTTTCAGTAAGAGGAATCAGTTCTGCTTGTGCAGAGTAATGTTGTGGTAAGGCTTCCGCTTTTAGCACAGCGGTATGTGTCACTACAGCATAACCAGTTCTCGTTTTCCCTTTTTCATCTTTTTTAGAGGATCCATCAACAAATAATGTTTCTCCTTCTGACAAAGGAGTGTCTTTTAAATCTGGCCTACTTTTAGCAGTTTGTTCAGCCAGAGCCTCACAATCATGGGATTCCCCATCATCTGGTGTGGGGATAAGTGTTGCTGGGTTCAGCACCGTGCAGCGTTCTATTTTTAGATGCGGCTGTGACAGGAGTATAGACATGCATGAGAGGTGTCTGGCTGGGGATAGAAAAGTCATTTTTGTTTGTAAAAGCAGAGCAGACACCGAGTGGGGAACTTTTAATGTCAGTGGATGGAATAATACTATGTCAGCACTGGACGTTATTGCTAATGAAGCAGCTATCACTGCTCGCACACAATGTGGAAGTGCACATGCTACAGCATCTAATTTAGTAGAATAGTATGCTACTGGCCTTAATTTATTTCCATGCATTTGAGTTAAGACTGAGGTCATAAAATGACCTTTGCAGTCCACCATTTGTACAAACTCTTTCTCATAGTCTGACAGGGCCAACGTGCAGCTGCTCACCATAGCCTGCTTAATGTTGCAGAAGGCCGTTTCTGCTTCGTTTTAGTTTATCTGACATTTTCAGTTCCTCTTTATACATAAAAAGTTTTAACGGTGCAGTTATTCCTGCATAATTTGAACTTAGAGGTGCGTGGGGTATGGGTTCTTTTATTGTGGTTCTGCAGGCTCCTGTATCACACAAAATTTAACAGGAATGCCCTGGACCATCAGAACTATTTCTATATTTTTCTTCAAAAATCAAATCCTCAAGTTTAATAAATCCATGTTTTCATCTTCTATTTCTTCAATAGAGAATGGTTGCTCATCTAGTCATGCTGAGCTCCCTGCATTTTTTCTTTTTGGGTTACTTCAACAGTCTCTAGCCATGTGGCCTTCTTTTCCACATGACCAACACGCTCTGGATTTATCGGTTGAGCGTGATCCAAAGCCTGTTCCCCTTCCACGGCCTCAGCCTCTGCCTCGGCCTCTACCTCTGGACTGCTGATAAAACACAGTCTCCTCCTCCTCCTGATAAAACATGGTGGATTCTTTGTTCTTATTCTTTTTGCTTTCTTCACTTTCTCGGCATGCAGGGCGTGATTTATATAATTTTGGAGTGTTCCCCCACTCATTTCTATGTGGTGACGATCGACCCATCCCTTAATTTCTGGCAGAGACCCCGCATGGAGCGCATTTTTTAGTTGTTGTTTAAATGGCCCGTCTTCATTGTCTGCATAAGGAAGTCCACTATGTGCTCTGAATATCTTCTCCATTCTCACCCTGTATTCATCAAAGGTTCGTCGGATCTCTGCTTACATCTTCCTATTTCTGTGTAATTTGCTCTTCTGTGGTATCTGATTCTGATACGAACAATCAGACGCTCAACTGCTGTGGTCAGATCGTCAGAATTTGGGGGGTAAGGAACTGGAGGATCGACACCTGTGGTTGGTATAAAATCGCCTTTCACGTGGTGCCATTCTGGCCCTAATTGGCACATCCAGACCTGCTGAACCTCAACTCCATTTAAATGGTAAGACCTCCTAAGGTTTTCCATTTGGAGTATGCACTCCTCATCTGTTTTTTGTCTAATAAGTGTTTTAGGGGTTTGTGGGGACAGTACATTACCAATTCCTGACACCAAATCCTTTGTCCATTCAAGTCTGTACCCACGTGATCTAGTAAGTGGTTTGTTAAAGGCCTGTGATGAAATCACAGGTGAAGAGTCAACCTGTTGCAGGGCGGTGTATTTGGGTGGTTCTTCTGGGGGAAGTGGGGCTGAGGGGCCGGCTATAGCTCCCCCACCCTGTCCTGCTTGTGGAAGATTCTGGATTTGATGCATAAGATTGGAATAAGGCCCCACATACTCATTGTCTTCCTTCCTATGAAACATAACTGACTTTTCTTTCTCTTTTTCCTTCTCTTCACGTTCTTTTTCTTTCTCTTTTCTCTGTCTCTCCTCCCTTTTCTCTCTGTCCTGCTAACTTCATCCACACCATTGTTTGACTAAAACCTTCTTTGGCCATCAGGGTGTCTTTATTTTTGGTTTTAGTTTTTATTTTTTGTTGTAATTCTTTTACGTTTTTGGTGCTCAATTTACCATTAAAACCATATTTTTTATCCAGTAACACAACGGCTCTACCGCCGCTGGGTCATCATTTTCAACTACTTTCCAGTCCTTACACTGGAGTTCCTCCAATGACTTCCATAATTTTCCTTTACTTTGCCCTTTTCCCATTTTGAACTAAATTTGGGCCCAGTGGGTTTTCAACACCTGTCGTGTTCTAAACACTGGGGCTTCAGACAAGATGGTGATCAACTACCTTTGTGGTAAAACTCACTTCAACCCTTGCAGGTGGAGTTTTCTTGTCTACAAACATCCACAAAAGCTCACCATTTAACCCTTGTCTTTTTGATATGAAATACAGATATCTAGTGATATCTATATTTCCTTTCACACACACACACACACACACACACTGCGCAGTTAACTTTTACTTTATTCCCGTTTTCTTTATTTTAAACACAGAGGACGCCGCCGTCCTACACAGAATTTAACTAGTTTAAAACTAGGGGAGTCTGTCCTCCCGCGGACTTTAACTGTTTTAAAATTTCTGTTTTACCTGATAGAGTCTAGAATTGTCAGGGTTTTAGTACAACAGGGGGACCTCGTTACCCCACGCAGAATTTAACTATTAAAAATAGAGGACACCGCCGTCCTTCACGAGGTTTAAACTGTTTGCTGTTTTTCTCTCACGGTTCTCACTCACTCCTTATTAAAGAGAAAAACTACTCACAATTCTCTGCGTCCTCGAAATGCTTCAACCGTCGGACCCCAGCTTGTAAGGGAGAGACCAGTCCCGTAAAGGGTCTGTTTGCTGCGGCCGCAGACTTGTCTGGATCTCACTCACCTGCTGGGGGTCGTCGGGTATCTTGCAATCCGGCTCGAAGGACCATTTAAATGTTAGGTTTAAACACCAAACACCTTATTCAGCAACCTGCACAAAGAAAGACACAGAGAATTGAGTATAATTTACTTGCAAGGAGAGGGGATCAGAGACTGCATTCAGTTACAATCTCCAACCCACTCTGAAGCAGTCTCTGCTCTCCAAGCTTTTTATTTGGAACGCCCTGGTTACAATGTGGTTTCAACCTCTAAGGGGAAGGGGGTCAACAGAAGCCAGTTTAAACCAGAAGTTTCGAACAATCATCATAAGATAAGGAAATCTTCTCTCCACATCCGATGTGCAACTCTGCGGTGTGTGCAACTCTGCGCAGCTCTCCTTGTTTCACAACATTAACCCAGATTTGACCCCAGCAACTTCCTTGCACAAACTTACAATGAGTAAAGTTCAACAGCTTTACTCCAGTTGTGTTACATCAACATCCTCCTGCACAAACTGACAGCAAAACATTAGTAATCATAGCAAGCAAAGTTCACTCTTTGTAATATAAGTAAGATAGAGATAACAAATGTGTATAATATGATTAAAGTAGAATAACTTATGTACAATTAATCCAACAATAACACCTCTAGATAACCCTGAACGGAGTGCCTGTCTGCCTGTTGGCCACACCAACAGTAACCCCCCCAGAGCGCCGGACCAAGTTGGTCCCTCGGACTCGGAAGCCTCCCTATCAGGTCCGTTACAATCAACTGATCACTAACCTGTTGTCTGTTCCACAGGAGGTTTCCTGCTTTGGAGCGAGCTGCACGCTCCCGAACCCCCGCTCCGAGTTATTTTTAAATAAAGCTTGTTTCAAACGTCACTGACCTGTGCTGGTTTGAATTCTGGGTCCAGTCCCTGTTCCTTACATAAAGATCATGACTGAAAAATGAGATGCTAAATGCACGCAGCTGAGAAAATTTCCACTGTTGGATGGATGGATTGACTCACACTTTGAAATACAGTAGTGGGAGGAGTACTGACCTCTGATCAAAAAGAGTCGGTAAAATGGTTCTAATCCACCATTTAGGTAAACCTACTTTCTGGCGTGTATACATAAAAAGAAATTCCGTAAAAGTTTAAAAAACAATCCACTGGACTTGGTTTACGAAGTTTGAAGACGTTTCGCTTCCCCTCCAGGAAACTTTCATAATTCAAATGTCTGGATCCGTCGTGAGTCTTTATAGAGACAAGGCCTTGTATTGCTTGGAAACATGCAAATAGAAACAGACAAGTGGATCGTTTGGTTCCATTGTTAGCCTGTAATATCTGAAACCTGTCTATGATTAATAAATGTGATCACAGAGGAACAAAGTACTTCCCCTCTTCAGCTGCTGAACAATACCTCCTTAACGACCAACCCTTAACAATCAAAGACAGGTTTCAGGTATTACAGGACAATCCCCCCCTTTAACGACCGACCTTCAGAATCATAGACAATTGTAAAGCCCTTCCACTTTCTTTATGAATTATATAATTATTGTCTATTACTATATAAATCACTTATGGTTTAACACCAAAATACATTACAGACATATGAGGGTATCAACTGCCCCAACCTCTCAGGTCTGCTTATTTAAGTCTACTCTGTGAATACTGTGACCCTGGACCAAACATCCAATCCAATCCAATCCACTTTATTTATATAGCACGGTTTAAATAAACACAAGGTTTCCAAAGTGCTGCACAAAAAGATAAAATAACTAAAATAAATAAAAGTAAATAAAATAAAATAAAATAAAAGCACTGCCCGCACAGGATAAAAATATGCATGTGTATACATAAAATCAACATGTGTACATAAAATCAACATGTGTACATAAAATACATAAAACACTCTACATGGTGTTAAAAGCCAAAGAAAAGAGGTGGGTTTTAAGAAGAGTTTTAAAATGAGACAGACAGACAGACAAACATAAAAAGAAAACATTTGGTTCGTATGTTCCAAAATAAAACAAACTATAAGAAATCTAAATTGGAAAACTAAAATTGAAAACTAAACACTAAATTGGTTTACATCAATATTACAAAGTGTTTTTGTTTAGAGTTGGTTTCATTTTACCCTAATTATGTGCTAAGGGCAGGAGTATTTTGTTTATTTTTTGCAACGTGGGGTGTCTAGCCAGAGCAATGACCTTTCATTTCGCCCATGGAGATGGGCACCAGCCCCTGTGACCCTAGCGGATAAGCAGCAGAGGATGCATGGATTGCTTTGACTGTTCTGTTCAGTTAACTGAAACCTCATTAAATTAAGTTTTTAGTCAAACTTCTCTTCACCTGCAACTGCTCAGTTTTCCATGCATTTTTCTTTTTGTGTGTTTATGTACAGCAATGTGAGTTGTCTTGTAACTAGATGTATACCTACTGTACAAATAAACTTGCCTTGTGTGACATAGACATTTAGGGGAGTGGCATTGTCAGACCACTGAACTTTATCCAATCATTAATTTGTGGAAAGTACCAAACATTAGGGTGATGGCCAGGAAGCTTTCCATCCAGAGGGGGAAAAAAACAATTTAACTGGTTTTATTTGGTTATATTTTATTTTAGATTTAACTGAATTATGAATATATTAAAATGCATTGTTTTATGGAAATTAGAGATGTCATTCCAGTTTTCCACTGAAAAAAAAAAACAGTTTTGGTTGAATAAAGAAAAATAATTTAAATGAATCTAGATTAAAATGGCTCATTTGAATTCTGCCAAAGGGCTTCGTGAATGAGAATCAGAATGACTTTATAATCCATTGTGGGATTTTTTTTATTTTTATTTTTTTTCAGTTCAACCGCTTACAGGTGAAAAAGAAAATAAGATTGCAAGTACAAATATGATATAACAATAAAATAAGACAAGGATGATATGTGTGTGCTACCTAAATAATAAGTAAAAGTAAGTCTAGGAACAGGTTTCTCAAGCCAGGTGGCGCAGTCGCGAAACATCACCATTTTACCCTAATTTTGTGTTAAGGGCAGAATAATTTTGTTTATTTTTTGCAACGTGGGGCATCTAGCCAAGGCAATGTTTTAACGATTAGGCGGTCATTGTTTGTCAGCAGCATGAAATTAATCCCAAACTAAACTTTTTCAAGAAGGTTGGATTTAGAGCGCTTACTGAATTTCAGCACCATGGAGAGAACACAGTCTCTCTGCTTTCTGAATAGTCAACATTAAGAAACAACAGAAACGGCTCTACGTGGATTTTCTGCTAGGGCTCTTTAGCAACACTACTGGACTGAATACATTTGGTTGGATTCAATCCCTGCTTCAAACAAACATCGTCATCAGAAAAAAAACCGTGGAGAAATGCATAGTTATACATGTAAAATGACTCATCCGAGCCATTTCCAGTTGACCTGTCATGTCGGGTTGCATTCCACCCATTTCGCTGGTTAAGTAACGCGTTATGTAACACAGCGGGGATGTCGGGAACATTGAGTGCGCATCATAAAAGCTCCCTATTCCTGCCCAGTCTGTTGCTTCTCATCCAGTCTTCATCCTTCCGTCAGAGCGGGGGCTGGTACCGACAGCAGCAGCATCCTCAGCAGCAGCAGCAGAGCAACAAGCCCCGCCGTGAATCACTTGACGCGCATTCTGGGGGGAAATATCCAACATTCTGGTAGGGGTTTTACTCCATCTTTCCTCTACATGGATTCGAACAAATAAAACGAGATATTATTGTATGAATTTGAAAAGAAAGTGAAACTTCTCTGGAGATGGGAGGTGGCCCGATTAGCTGTTTACAAGTTCAAACGCGTTATCTTAAAACCTTTTGTTATAAAACCCAAATATTTCACATCGTCTAGGCTATTTTAAAAGCTAAATTGCTGAAATCGTACTTATCGTTAGAGTCGCATGTTTTTCTTATTTACTTATTGTTTTGTTTGAGCCAAAAGGCTGATCAAACAAAACAAAAAAATAAATAAATCTATTTTTAGACCTAAAAATGCAGTCAGATTATAAGCTGTTCAGCCAACACTTATTTGGGGGTTATGGTTGTGAACTGAGAAGAGGTAAACAAAAGGACTGGTGTAAACACATCAGATGTCATCTGCATTTCTTTACAGGGTCTCTGTTTTTGTATGATGACTCAACTCATCTCACCAATGATGTCATTTTTATGTTAAAAAAACATGCTGCATTGTTTACAGACCGTATTTAGGAATGGTTTCGGGGAAACTGTGTCAAAACATGGGGAACAACTGGCTGTGATGATGGAAACTGAGTGTAAACAAAGCTCCTGCTTCTGTTTGATCATGTTTGATTGGTTTCATTCTTTTTTGAATCAAGAAAGATACAATCAATTAATCTTGTCATCCACACCTAAAAACTATTGTTTTTTTGTGTGTTTTATTTTAATGTAAGACCAACCTTTTTAAACTGTGTCACAATGGGGTGGAGGATTTTGAGGACCCAAATCCAGAGACCAGGAGGCAGAGGAGAATCTTGAAGATTTAATGAAGAACAGAGGGAGACAACCAAAAATCCAAAATACTATTGTTTGTGTTTTATTTGTTTTTATTTTATTTTCATAAAAAAATAAAATACTAAGAATAAAAAAAAAACTTAAAGAATCAGGGAACATTCATGTGGGAAGCCAGAGATGAAGGAAAAACAAACAAAAACAAGGAACCAGCACTGAGTGACTGTAGAGATGGAGTATATAAGGGGAACAGAACACAGGATGGGCTAAGAAGCTGAATATGAAGCAGGTATGAATGGAACTGACTAGAAGGAAGCCAAGGAGAAAGGAAACAAATACAAGGCGGCAACAGAGAGTAATTAAAGACTGCTTAAATCTACTAGAAAATAAGACAAAAATCAACAAAACAGAATAACTAAAAAATAAACTCAGATTGTCCCATCTAAAATGAACAGAGTGGGTCATGTGGATTTAAAAAATCGGGTAAACAGCTCAACATTAGGCTGCATAAGAGATCAACGTTATAAAAAATACTCTGGGGTGGATTAAGGGAATTAATATCAACGCCCACTCCATGCTGTTTGGAAAGGACACCATCTGGGTGGGAGGAAATGTTCCAGAAGAGGTTTAAAGACTTGTTTATCAACAGCTAACCAGCAGCTTTTTCAAAGTCAGAATGTTCTAGATTGTCTTGTCAAAATATCAGTTTACCTAATAAAGCTACAGTATCAAGTTTGAAGTATTAATCTCATCTTACCTGTAAAATGTTAAGGTTCAGCAACATTTTCTATCAAACTAATTCATTATTGCAATTCTACAGTTGGCAGTCTCTCACAGGTGATTTAACACAATCTTTGTGAGTGTTTTGTCTTCAAGGGAAAAGTATTTTCCCTGGATATGTATATACAGTAACAGATCTAGCTAGCTGGATAGACTTTCACTGTTCACAATGTCCACTTAGAGCACATTAAGCTAATGGCAGAGAAAGAGTGAAAAATGTGGTCTATGAAGAGAAAATTATATCAAAACACTACATTTATATCCCATTTGTATCATTTTCTAGCAGTGGTGCAACATGAAAAGAGAAGCATGGAAAAGTCTGATAGAACTTGATTCCTTGCTGAAGTGACTTTATTTTTCTGCTTTAAATGTAGCAGTGGTGCATAAAGTAGACAATCAGAAACATGGGAATCCCAGACTAAACATTTCGTAGCACAGACGACTGGAGCTGAAAAAAGCTTTCTGATATTTGTTCCAAAAAAGTTTTATTTAGCGAGACGTAAATGAATTCAACTTAAGATATACTTTTTTAACTGCGATGTTGACACTTCAAACTAATGAAGTTCTACTCTAATTAAAAAATATTTAAGTGGATAAATTAATGGTCAAGATTTAACATTTATCATCAACCAGCAGATTAAGCTTAGTCTTCTTAGGCAGCCCTGTGAATGGTTTATTTGCAGGGCTTTTTTTAGGCATAGTTTTTTGTCTCTTCATTATGCGAGAATGAAGAGACAATCTTCATTAAGTGAGACCTGCTTTAGTATTTATGACTACTTGCTGAAAAGTATTTGGTCCTGGATAAACCTATATAAAAACGTATATTCAGGAAAATCATTTTGTACTGAAAATCCAGTGTGTTGAAAGAGTCACAGGGAACTTTAAAGTTCCTAACGTTTCTTGAATTTAGCTATGTAATTTATTGAAAATATTTTTACCCTCTGTACATGTCCATGTTTTCACGTTAGAAAAGAAAGAGTTACTGTTAAAAAAAAGCCCAAAATGTTTGCCACGCCTGCTGTATGTGAAGGGAGGAATTAAGGACAGAAAAACCCAAATTTAGACTTTTAGAACCTTGTGCATAATGCAATGTAAGGCATAAACTAGCCCTAAAAAATGATCATACATGAAACATGGTTTCTGGAGCAACATACTGAGTCAATACTTTTCCTGTCGAGACTTTTCCTCAGCAGAAGCAAGGAAGGTGGTCATACTGTAGTTTATGGAAAATGTCTGGAGTTGAAGACGTAAATCCTGTGAGAAAATATTTTAGTGGCTGCAAAAGATTTGATCCTTAGATGGAGGTTTAGCCAAAACATATTCATGTATTAAACCAGTTAATGTTAGTCTTTCTTTTATGAAAACTTATAACCACGTCCCATATGTTCCACTTGGAGTTTTATTTCTCTTGTTTTTTAAGGACAATTGCCAATCTAACCCATTCCATATAAGTGCTCCTGCTTTATTCTTCAGGCTGATATTGCTTTCTCTTCCTTCAGTTACTTGATAAAAAGTTCACAGTAATAATAAATGCTACAATACTCTCAGTTTGAATATTACTCTACTCTCAATTTAAACATTATTTAGCATATCAAAGAAATCAATGCCTTGTAAATGGAGGGAGTGGCACTGCATGCATCTTGCATGATTTTAAGGCATGGCTGCTGAACGCACAAATTAATTGGCCAACACGTTGGCCAAAACTAATACAAAAAACACTAAAAAGAAACTGTAATATCAGGCTAAAATATAAAGCAAAATCCAATTTAAATACAGTGAAATATGTAATATCTAATTGTTTTTGAGTTACTGGGTCTCCTGGTATCATATTGGTGTCTGTTTATTTGTTTTTCACCCTTTGTTTAGAAATGTTACCTATTATTTGTTACACACTGGAACTATTACTACTGTTATGTAGCTGGCAAAACTACATTTACTATTCTTATTGCTATAAAAAGGAAAAAACTATTATGCTTACCATAAAGCATTAGAATATATATTTTTTTCACAAGGACAAATTTCAGGATGAGAACACTGTGCAGAGCTGCTCCTCTTTTTTTTCCAGCTCCGTTGCTAAGTGTGTTGCTAGGGCAAGGCTGTTTAGTATTGGTACTTATAATCTGATTCTTTCTTGTTGCCACACAGCTGGCTGATCCGATACTGCTCTTCAATAGGGGGCGTGGGCCACCCATGTGACTGAAGTCACCTCAATCGGTTTCTAAAAATGAGCTGAGCTTTTATTCCCCTAACACTCTGGCCTGTTTAAGCAATTATCTCTGGGCCTCTGTGATTTGAAAAAAAAAGAGCATTTTGTATTATTCTGGGTTACCTATAAAGGACTAATGGCTGTTAATATTAGAAGATGGTCACATATAGTTTTTTTTTTTTTTTATGTGAAGCCAAAGCATATGGAAATGTAAAATTCCAAAGATTAGGGATCTATGATAACATTTCTAATAGAAAAAGACACAAGTATATTTATGCACTTATGCAACTCACCCACTTATGCAATCAACAAGGGAGTAGAAGTGAAGCAACTGTATACATTTTTTCCAAGCATGACTAAAAATCTACATTATTTAGCTCTTTAGCATCAATAAGAAATGTTTCAAGATTGTTTCTAATATGCATGAACTAAAAACAAGGTGCGTTCTTACTCAAGTCCTTTCCTACTGAGTGTTCTTATTGAAACCCATTAAAAAGGAGGATATATTATCTCTCCATTCTCCATTATATCCCACTGATTGAAGCACTCTGCTGCTTTTGGCAGACAGCCCCACATTACTGGCACAGATGGCTCTGAGCAAGTGTTCGTGTTGCGTCATCGACTGTATCACAGAACTGTGAAGTTCTGTTATCCTTAATGTCTAAAATTAAATCAAAAGTCCCTTCCAATAGCACCCACATCTCTGTCTATTTTTTTTCTTGTTTCAACCATAAACCTCTTAGGGTATTTTGTTGGGATCTTATGTGACAGATGAGTACAATAATATGTAAATATATAATTGTGACATTATTGAAACATGGATTTTCTATATAAAATTAAATAAAACTTGCAGCTAATTTTCTATATCTTGGTGATTTACATGTTTACTGACTGATATTGTTGCCTACTGTCTTTATCAAAATAACTAATGCTAATTTAGATTGAATTTAAATGAGTCTCGCCGAAAATTATTGTTTGGATTTAGGTTCAGGCTTTCTATGGGACATCGCAACACAAAAATGTCCTTAACAGGTTTCAATTAGACCCTTAGAGCAAAGGGAGCTAAATATAGAAAGCATTTGACCCCTTTTAATATTTTAGAAAAAAAGATGAAATGAATGAATCCTTTCCAGGGACTCTCCACTTAAATTATTTCCGTTTCCCCAACAGGTAAAGACATAAGAGAGGCAGAGCGGGTTTTCTTTACTGTATAGGATTTGTCTGTCCAATATTTCATTGATTTCTCTTAGAGCTCCTGCATTTTTGTAAACTTATCCTCATGAAGCCCTGTGTTAGCTTAAACCTTTGCTCATAACTTGAGTTCAACAATTTAAAAAGATAAAAATGCTGGATGAGACTTTTTTCATTTATATCCGGCTCAAAAGTTCCTGTGCCATCTGTACCAGGAATGGGTGTGCTTGTGTGTATGCAGAGGGTGGGATTTAATGGTGTAAGGTAGTGGAGTTCAGACAGAGGGCTCTTGTCCTTAAACAGCTCCAGTGCCACGTTGAAATGCTGCCCCAGGCATGTTTAATACTAAAGATAAATCACTGGATTTTTCTTTTATCTTCTGTTCATTAGGGAATAAGGCTGTGTCAAGCAAGATGGGGCCATTCCAAGAATATGAGGTGAGTCTCCTCTTTGCTTTTATGTACTTTGATAATAATCTCATTTAGGGAGCTTTTTTGAAGCATTAATGCAATAAAACTGTCACTATAATAAGTATATAAATTATATAGACTACTACCCCTTGAGCTTTTTTCATATTTTTTCACTTGAGAACCATAACATGTTTTATAAAATATGTTTTTTAAGGGTGTTAGTCATGTCTTCCACTAAAATCTGAAATGCAATCAAGTCAGTGATTAAATAGTGTCTATCCTAATGAGGATAATGTTGTTGAAAAGCTTAAAGGCTTTAAAGTTATAAAAAAGATTATTCCAAGGTTTAAACATCTGGTAGAAAATGAAAAGATAGTATTGCACAACTGCAAATCTATCAACACATGACCATCCACCTAAAGTGAGAGACAGGGCAATGAGAGCTTTCACCCTAGTGGCCAAGAGCCTTAAGGAGCTGCAGATGTCCAGAGGGTCCTAGATGCATTTTGCCATAGAGGTATGAAGAATAAATAAATAGGAAGACTTGTTTTTAGAATAAAGCCACAAACAGGGGATATAGCAAACATATAGATGAGGCTGTGCTGATTAAATGAAACCAAAATATGAAACTTTTTCGCAAAACATGTAAATGACAAAAAACTAAAACCACACATCACTATGAAGCACTACATCCTTCGTGGGGTTTGAATACATTGCACCACTGTATTTATGAAAAAAAAAAAACTAAAACAATTATGCTAATTTCTCTTCATTTTGACTTTTTACTGATCAACATTTAAAATAGGAAAAGAAATCCCCTGAGAAAGGTAGTCCACGCAGCCGGATCCCACGTTTGGTCCTCCATCCTTTCCCTCCAAAGGACAAAGGATCTCCTCTGTCTGATTCCCTTTTATCCGAGGAGGAAGGGAAGGAGTGTGACATCAGTTCTGAGCACTCCAAGAGGACCATCAGCACCAACAGTTTTTGCTCTGGTAAGAACTTTAGATGCAGTCTAAGATTAGAAGTTTAGACATTTGTTGTTGTTTTTCACAGTAAAATATTTTTGCATATTTTGAGCTCAAACTCAGTTGCCTTAAACCGTTCCAGGGCGCTCAGTGAAATACTATGAAAATCAAACTTTCAAGCCAATAATGTTATTGGAATCGAGGACAAGACCTCATTATCTTTGTAACGTTCAAATAATATGGATCTTTTGATGGCAAAAAATAATGTCAATGTAATAACAGAAAACGTCAACTTGCCCAAATATATCTAAAAATATCAGAAAAGTGGTTCTATAAGGAATTCATGAAAAAAAAAAATTAAGTGAAAAAGACATAAGTTTTTTTTATTTTTATTGGTACAACATAACCTTAGAGGCAGTAATGCTAATACTGGCACTTAGATTTCTTTTTTAGTTTAGAACCCTAAATATAATTGTTAAGTAGGCTTATTAACTTTTTAACTTTATTTTTTAACTTACTTTACTTTTTTCTTTGCTAGTTAACTTTTTTTTTACAATAGGCTATATATCATTAAAGGGCTCATCTAATTGGTCAATGCCAAAATAAGATGCACGGCTATGTAGCAGTATCTCTGCTGAATGGCTGGATATTGATCTTGTGCTTCTAGATCTCACTGAGGTACTCCATTTGTAAGGGGTATGCAAGTGATCAGAAACGGTAACTTGCCCTATGAACAACTTCAGGTCAGGTGTCCTATTACATTACATTACCTTGGTTGTATAATTAAATTTGCACTAAGTCATATTAAACACAGCAGCTAAACTTAGTCCTGCCTGCTATACACCAGAAGGTGCTTGTGTGTGAGCAGAGTTGATGAACCCTTACTGCATTGTCAGACAAAAAACATCTGGGGCTGAATCTGGTGCTGATTGACTGCTTGTGTTGGCTGCATGCTCTGCCTTGCATGTTCGTGGCTGTTACTGGTCTGTGTGCCTGTCTACAATAGATGACACCGGCTGCCCCACTAGTCAGTCTGTGTCCCCCTCCAAAACCCCGTCAGGCTCAGAGCAGAGCGCCAATGGGTCGCCAACACTGCCAGAGCGCAAAGCCAAAGTGAAGAGGGTGAGGTTGATGGCAGAGAGCGGAGGAGAGGCCCGGAGCAAACAGAGGCACAAGAGGGAGCTAAGGTCGGCCCTGAGAGCCCGAGGTAAAGTACAAGATAGAAATATACAAATATAATATACAAATAATATTAACAATGAGATATTAAACTTCTCTTTTCATCATTTATTAGATCTTTCTCAACTTAATCTTTCTAATCAGGTTTTACTTATGGTCTTCTGTCTAACTATTTGTCCCTAGAAACCATAGTACACTGATAGCATAAGTTATACATCAGCAGTACAACGAATCTCAATGAAATCTCCAAAAATTTTAGGGTTTAGAGTTTACTTCCTAAAAGAAGAAAAATATATATTTATCTTCCGTTTAAGGTTGTTCAGAAACAGTGGTTCCTCTTCATCCCCAATTAAATTTCCTGGTCTTTAATCTAGGAATAATAGAGAGGAAAAAACAACTGATTGTAATTTAGAGCCAAGAAGGAAGCTGATTGGTTGTGGGAAAAGTTTGGGAGCTCAACCAATTAGTCTGATTAGCAGGAGGTTACTTCTGTCTCTGAACAGACAGGAGCCTCAGTTGACTCACAAAGTGGTGAAGGGTCACAGTCAAGTTTGAGAGTTACTTTGTCTTTCACAGACTTTACTAAACACGCTACTATGGTGTTGTTTGATGGAAAAAGATGTTTCTCAGGTAGGACTTTAAAAGTTTAATTGTTTTGATAAGTTGTAGTAGTGAAGAGTTCTGACTTAAGTTTATCCTGTTGGTTTCTTTTTTATTTTATTTTTGTTGCCTTGCAAATACAATATTTTTTGTAATCAACATATGCATGAAAGTATAATACAAATTACAAAGCACAGAAACAGTGAATACATTCTCTGAAATGTAATCTTCAAAATCAGCATTTTAATGGAATTGTTTCAAATTATTATGGCCAATAATAGTTTATTAGTAATGGACACAGATATAAGGATGGTAATCATCATCAAACCTATCATCAACATTTAATGCTAGACAGGTATAAATATCAAATTTTGTTGTTGGGTCAGAAACGTTTCCATAGAATGTAGGCAAATATTTCAAATACATTTTCTTTTTCCAAATTCATTTGCCTTCCCTTAAACTAATTAATAATTTATTCATTTTAAAGATAAAAAAAAGAACAGCATTTTAAAAATCCTGTTAATGTTTTAAAATAACCTCCAAAACAAATGTTCTGAATCAAAACTTATACAATCCTTCTGTGGATGGAAAAAATTTACCTAGGGTTCTATCAGATGTTGTCTTTCAGATACTACAGCTACTTTTTCTGGATGCCTCTGTTAAGCAAAACTGGGGGGGAAATGGGTTAGGTAGTGGAACCAAGGTATATTAAGCCCAGATTCTAATTTGTTTTTTTTCCCCAAAGTTGATTTAATCAGCATGGCTTCCTTAGCCTGAGAACTCTTACTCACAGGCATCAGATGCAGGGGTGTATTTAGGAAATTTGGGGCCCTAGGCAAAGACAGGCAGGGGCCCTCTGAAATTAGAAGAAAACACATCTCACTTAGCTGATTGCTCCTTCCTATTTTTCCAAAAAGGTGATGGCAAAAGTAAAGCAACTGCTGTCAAAAGTACTGACAGCAGACAAGATGGAGGAGAGCAGGAGGGGGGGGGGGTTACCAATCTACTTGCTCTGGAGAGCAGAGTTTGCTTCTTTTATATGTTGTTGTCAAAGTCTCCAGTAGCAGAAAAAAAAGTTGCTAGATTTGGTCCTAGGCGCTTTTTTGAAATAAAAGTGCTAGAGGGGTCTGAAAAGTTGCTAAATGTAGCAACAAAAGCTCTATTTTGGCATGCGGCTGTATTTTATTTTACTTTGGTTGGTGCATTTGTTTACTTTTTTTTTAAAGTATTTTTTGCTCTTTCTTTTACTTAACATATGCTAGCATGCTAACACATCAACTGCTCCCCCTGCAGGCAGTGAAGCAGATTTCAGTTCCTCCAGCAGCACAGGCAGCCTGAAGACCAAGGAAAGCCTCACGTCAAGTTCGGTTGGAAAGAAAGTTTCTTCACGCTGGTATGTTTACAGAATCCTCTTCTTTCATTTGAATAACTAGATGAAGTTTCTAATTTGAGTAAGTTTAAAAATGTGTTTCTTTTGTTTTTATACCTTCATCAAATGTATTGAAGTCGTGGCTCTCAAATCAGAACGTTCCACGTATTCAAACCAGCTGGGCTCCCATCTGTGAAGCATGATTCAGAACTTTATGCTCCCTACAGGACTCCTCCCAGAGCTGCTTCTTCAACGCTCAGCAGCAGCAACTCCAGCCCCACATTAAGGTACTATATAAATAATTCTACATGTAATGAAATGCTCTGGTTGCCATTAGCACCATGAACACCTTAATGTTTTGTCTTTAAATTATTTAAAAATTTGCCCTGAGGGAGAAATGATGGATTTTGATTATGAGATTTTAAGTTTTTCATAGAATGGCGATGAATGGGTGTTGGGATTAAGATTAGACTTTCCATACAGCACTGGGATTACACTGGTTATAGTGTGACGGGGAATAATGAGGACTTTATCGGGCAAATCTACTCTGACATTCCTCTGCCTGACTCAGTATCTGGAAACTTCCATCATTAAACTTTTAGTCTTTTGGTCATTAAAACATGAATGTGACCCAAAAAAATATTTAATGCACAAAATTAAATTTATTAAAATTTTGGACTTGCATTTTTTTCTTTTTCTGTCTGCATAGATTCTTCCTTATCTTCTGCTTGCAGCTTAATCCTCAGCTGCTCCCGCTTTAGAGCCTGTCCTTTGACGTGTCATGTGACATCTTTTCTTCCCCAGTGTTGCCTTCTTCTAGGCTGTTTCTATTTCGGGCAGGGAGGCAGAGCATTTGCATCAAAGGCCTCAAGTATTCCATGTTGCTAGGATATTGTGAGAGAGCAGTGCTTACATCCTGCTTTGTCCAAATCAACCCTCTGCTCATCTGAGAAACGAAAAAATAACCCCATGAATTAAAGGACTTAAACAATATCAGCTTTTAAAAAAAATCTTGAAATCTAGACATTTGTGCAAGTGAGATTTCTTGCTTAAGTGACACTGCTAGTAATCCTGTGTCAGCGAGTAATTCCAGGCTTCAGAGCATCTGCCCTGACAGCACACTGTCAGCCAGTTTAATTACCTTTAGCAGAATAGTCAATTTGCTTTTTAAGTCAGTTTTTTTTTTTTTTTTTGCTGCGACTTTAAAATGTCTTGTTGAAGACAGATGGGAGAATTGTTCCAGAGGTGGTAAATGTTTCAGCTCACTACTATCGCCAACTGTGCTTTAACAGAAGAGTGAGTTTGGGCCGCTATCGCTCCTGTGGGGAAAACCATGGAATCAGACCCCCGAACCCGGAGCAGTACCTAACCCCACTGCAGCAGAAGGAAGTGGCCATCAGACACTTGAAGACCAAGCTGATGGAGTCTGAGAACAAAGTTCATGACAGGTACCGCATTACTGAAACTACGTCTTTAATGGTCAATAATAAAAAAATAAAAATAAAAAAGGCCAGACTTTCTTTTAAACCAAATGAACACTCCATACAGTTTATGTACAGTTCACAAAATGTTTGTTTTAACTTAGAAACTAATGCCAGATAAGTTACTATTTACAAAGTATTTAATACAGATACAAATTGAAAGGATGGCAGGGCAGACTGAAAAGTCTTTTTTTTTTTTATATACGACCTAATAAATAGGGTTCCAGCTCTGACTTAATTGTATCTGCAGTACAACACCATAAAAAAACTCATGCAAGTTACCCATTAGCCCTCCTCCTGACTCCTGATTTAGTGTAAAAGCTCCAGAATGAGTCCTGCACTGATTTTATACACTTCGTGCTCTGCTGAGTATGCAGTACACTCGGTTGGTTTGGTGTAGTACATCTCTAGTTAAGTGGTCAGCAGGTCATTACATTTCCAAGTGGAGCTTAATGTGGGAATAAATCTTAATTTTAAATGTTAATTTTATAAAGACTTTGAGAAACTTTGACTTAATTTGATTTTCAACAGTTTGTTCAGAAGGTGATCAATAACACCACCTTATTTGCTTCAGACTTTGCATCTACAATAGCCTCCATCATGGTTTGTTTGTCCTTTGTTGGCTCAAACATTCGTCAATGGCTGGATCCATTAGAACTGGAATGCTTCCTCAGGGAAAACATCAATCTGACTGGATCAAAAGGATTCAGAATCCGCATCAAAATCAAGTTGCTGATTTATTGACTACCAATGCCAACAGACTTTCTTCTGTGTACCAAACCTTCCTTTATTCTGAACCATTGTTGTTACTTCCAACATTCTGAGGTTTTCCAGATATTTACTAAATTACAGAAATGGGATGTTTTTTTTGTTTATCTTTCTAAGCATTGCCCTTTAAAGTTTGTCTTTTATTTACCAGTAGCAAAGCAATAAAAGCATAAAGTAGGTCAAAATAAATTAGAAAAGAGCTATTGTGTACAAAATATATACAGGTCTTTGACTGAGGCTTTCTCTTTTTATGATGTATACAAAATATTTTTTCCCCTGACAATTTCTTTCTAATTTACTAGAGAGAATGAGATTGAAGAGCTCAAGACACAGCTTTGCAGAATGAGGGAAGACTGGATTGAAGAGGAATGCCACAGAGTGGAGGCTCAGCTGTCCCTCAAAGAAGCTCGCAAGGAGATCAGACAGCTCCGCCAGGTGGTGGAAACTATGAAGAACAGTCTGATGGAGAAGGATAAAGGGATACAGAAGTATTTTGTTGATATCAACATCCAAAACAGGAAGCTGGAGTCCCTCCTGCAAAGCATGGAGCTTGCCCAGAATGGTTCCACCCTTCAAGACGAAGGTGCCTTGGAGTTTATGTGCGACAGTCCCGAGGGAGGGGGTAAGAAGTTGTTGGGGGAAGAAGGGTGTGGGACGGAGCTGGGGAATGCGGGAGCAGAGGCAATGGCAGACAGTGGGCTTCTGGTGAATGATGAGATGGCCAACAGAGATGATATTTTTGAGCAGGTCTTCATGTCTACTGCAGTGGATTTTAGTCAGGACTCCAGCTGCAGGCCAGGGCCCCAAGTTGAGACTAGCGCTGGTAAACCCGCACTGATAGACGGACATTTGGTGGCAGCATCTAGTACACCCAAAGCATCCCCAACAAATGCAGTTGTATCTAGAGATACCATCTCTTCAAGCAAACTTTGTCACCAGAAAACGGATGATAAAGAAGTTCAGACTGATATTTTCCCCATATCTCCAGACCTGCAGGCTCTACTACTTCAGCTTCTGAAGTACAATGGAGCATCACTTGGGGATTCAGCTCTTGTAGCTCCCAGTGGTCCCCTGGGATTCCCAGTCTTACCCTCATCTACATTCACTCTTGATCACTCTGGCTCAGACCGTTCACAGCCCAGCATGGTAATTGGTGGTCCAAATGTTAAAAGTTGTTGTTCAGACCCAACAGAGAGCAGCCGGTTCATGGCAGAGCTGGACTTTGGTGTCTATGAAGAGAAATCTTTGTCGTCTAAAAGGCTAGACCTAGTGGATAAGCAGTACTGGAGCAGCAGTTTCCTGGTTGATCTGGTGGCAGTGGCAGCTCCAGTGTTGCCCACTGTGGCCTGGCTGTACTCACGGCACGGTGTAGATGGAACTGCTCCAGTGTACAACATTGGAGCTTTGATAAGGGGCTGTTGCATCATGGGATTGCACTCACTTCGTCATGTTGCTCGTAGGCCAAACGCATAATCACTTTAAATTTGCATGCTCATGCCTGACTTTGAACTTTCACATTGCCAAGGGTATTATGTTTTTGTTTTTTTGTTTAACACCTGATGAGATTACTGGAGCTTTCTAGGGTTTAAACACTTATTTTTGCACTCTACAGTTGGTGTGGATGGAAGCTCAGTGGTGACCAAAGAGTATTTATTTAAATGTAATACGCAGATCATCTGAGTAGATGGCTATGTCCTGTAATGTTTCCTTTTTCATTTATTTATTTTTTAAAAAGCCATTAAGAAATGAGACTGGTGTTTTTTGTTTTTTTGTTTTTTGATTTATAATGTTTTGTGCTGCTGTTAATGAAGAAACGTTAAACCTTCAGCCAAAGCTTTAATGCAAGTTCACTGTTTTGTGAAATCCCCTCACTTGACCCTTTCTCTTAAGTAGAGCTTTACCTGTACAGCTTATGTATGGTTCACACAAATAATGTTCATGCTTTATAGATACCGGATGCTTGTTCTGTGCCTGAGCAATGTGCAATATTGTTGGTTTACATCAAATGTCATTGTAAGTTTATTAATAAAGCATGATAATTATGGGCATATTTGGACTCTGTTTTGATCTCATGAACAAAACCTCTGTTGGATTTTATGTTCTGTAAGCTGTTAAGATGAAAGGCTTGTGGAAAATCTAAATTGGTAATTTTTTTTCCCCATTTGGATTAGGTTTTTACATATATAAAATCCTAAAAGCATCTTTCCTCTAAAGGTTCAAGCTGTCCTGGGTAAAATGCCTCAAGCTGTGTTTTTAGAGGTCCCCAGAGTTCCAGTGTACAGTACTGAGTGCACTACTTGGAATCCCTTAAAATACTGACACTGAAAAATATCAACCCATCGGCAAAAGAACTGTGTGTAAGACCCTCATTCAGTCATTCCTGATAATCTAAAAATGAGCTGAAAGTTAATTCCACCCCCAATGCCATATGGTGAAATTGTTGCATAACTGTTGCATAACATATTAAACTGTAATTGATTAATAAAGCAGTAAATCTTCAAATCAAGCTTAAGAACACACTTCCTTTACAAACAGCCCTAGATCCTGCTCTGAGGCTTAACCCCAACCCCCGCGCTACTAAAGATGAGTGGATTTCTCTTTTTAAAAGTGGGTCAATTTCCCAATTGTTTTGGCAAGAAGAGAAAGTCCCCAGGACGGCAGCTTTGATGGGTTAAATGAGACTATAAATGAAGGTTGAATCTTACATGTTTTAATTAGCCTATACACATTTTCATAGTCTGTGAAGCTGTCATTTTTCATGTACTGTACTCCCTGCATTGGTAGGTTCATTCCCAAGTCCAAGGAAAGTCCAAAGTATTATGATTAAATGCTTTCTTATGTTTCTGGGTAAATGGTTGTCGGTCCTGTCCAGGATGTACCCTGCCTCTCATCCAATGTCTGATGAACCCAGCAATTGAGACCATGTGTAAGTGATTGATGGATAGTAAATATGGCAAATAATTCTTATATACAATGGCTATGGCCTCTGATATAGAAAATATCTTTGACTTGATATAATTCAATCAGATCAGACTCTTGTACTTTATTTTTAGATATAAATAAATGTAATTGGCAATTTAAATTATCTGACTGCACAGTTCAAGAGTTGATTCACAATTGAAGCAATGTTCTTTTTGTATGTAAGTTTTTTTTTTTTCCCCTTTGGATGCTAAAACAAGACAAAAAACAGAATATTATCTCTGGATCCTGCAGCAGGAGTCTGAACAAAAGCATGCCAGTGAATCTGGAAAAGCAAAGAGAAGTTAAGAATTTGATTTTATTGAGACTTGGGTGACTCGATTAAGGATGTTTAAGCAAAAAAGTCCAGTTAATAAAATAGAAAATGCATGCCTCGTTGGGTGCCATATCATTCCTCGTAGTTGCTGGTCCCTTGGCCCTGAGAGCTCACGTCCAGGGAGTGGTGCCCCTCCGGGCCTCAGGTTTTGCCTTAGGTGCTACCAGCTGCAGGTAGATATTGCCATTGTTTTGCATTGTTAGCCTATATTTGTATATTATATTGTATATTTATATTTAAAAAAAAGCATGAATGATTAGCAAAAACTATCACTGTACATCCTCCATTTTTTAAAGTAATATGTTTAATCCACAGATTTGCTGTCAAACAGCTCTACCTAAAGGATAACTAATAGCATTACAACCCAGGAAATGAATGCTTCTCCTGAAACGCCTGACTATTACATTTTAAGGTTGTGTTTAAAAAAATTGTAATGTTTGAATAAAATATTAAGCTTAAAAACTGTTTTTAATTCCCATACAGACTGTTAAATTAATTTCTATTCCAACACAAAACATCAAGGAAACACTTCTTGTGTTCTTAGCACAAAAAAATAAGGAAATATTTGGCATGTATTTCTTTTTAGCGCCTCTGTTATTTAGTTACGTTATTTAAAATGTGTATCTTACCTGTTACTAAATCACTACTTCAAATCTGTCTCCATGTACAGATTTGGACCGGGTGTTCTGGTCCAGGATTCTGAGACTGTAAAACACAGTTCTTCTACTTTTAATCAGAAACAGCAGGCAGCATCTTCTGCAATAGGTTTTTGAATTCTTTTGATTTGCAGTGATATTCCATAACAGGTTTCCTGTTGAAATGTAACAGAAAAACTCAGGGATACTTTGACTTTCACAGGGATACACTTTAATCATGGTCTCTATGGACGTTCTTTTAAAAATATATTTTAACAGCTGTATGTCGAAAAACATGTTGCTTACATGTAGTCAGTAAATCATGTCACCTGTTTCCTCTTTTAATTTTTTGCAGTTTTACTTTAATTTTATTTATTTGGGCAACAGATTTTTTTAGAGTTTAACTAATGGTAAAAAAAAAAAAAAAAAAAAAAAGTAAATCTCCTGCTTCTGCATGCTCGTACTTTAAACAGGATCATTTTAAAATAATCTTATTGGTGGTTTTACAGGGCATGGAATGATCTTGCTCCTAAAACATTTCACAGTTTCTTGTCTGGTATCAGGAATATAAAAGAGACTGGCGAATGAATTTTTAAAGCAATCAAAACAGAATAATAAGAAGCAGCAGATTCTGTGCTCTTCAGCTTTTGAATTTTATTATAACCTGATATAGGAAAATGTTTGGCTTCTTTAAACCAAGGCTATACTGCACTCCTGTAAAGACAATCAATTTATCAGTTTATTTTTACATTTATGTTATAAATGTAAAATGTATCTATGCACTTTTAATAACATGCTTTTATTTTCACCAGAAATCTTTATGGTATTATGAAACTGTATTTAAATCTTGATAAGACACTTGACTCAATTGACACATGCGTAAATATAATACATTCATATGATAAACACTTTAGAGGAGGGATGTCAGGATCCAGTCTTCAAGGGCTGGTGTCCAGCACCTTTTAGGTCTCTGCTTTAGCAGACTTGCATCAAATATTTAGGTTCTTTGCAGACCTCTGGAGAACTTGACTTCAACAGGGCAAGCAATCCAGCCTTTTGATTCAGGTGTGATGGACAAGCGAGATATCTAAATGTTGCAGGACATCAGTCCTTGAGGAATTGACTTTGACATCCTTCCTTTAGAGAGTAATGATTGTCCTCAGAAGTCTTGAAAGTTCATAAAAATTCAGAGATAAAACAACAACACAAAATAAAAGAATATAAAAACAGACAAAATGTATAAGAGATAACAAAAGAGGAAAAGAGGAGGAAAAACATCTCTAAAGAGAAGTACAGTAGACATGATGATGTAGCATGATATTTTTACATATAGTGGAGATTGTGCCAGAGCAGAATATAGAAAGACTTTGGCCAGAAATGGACTATTTTGTACTTACAGGGGATTCATTTCCTTCACAGCTCTGTGATAGAAGCTGTTTTTAATCCCTTTTGTTCTGGATGTAATTTAACTAAATAGTTTTCATTATGAAGGGGGGACAAAAAAATCACATCCTGGATGGGTTGGATCGGTGGAAAAGCATCTGAAATTTTTCTGGAATTGTGCAACATGAACTGAGTCAAGATGCAGCATCCCACAATCTGCTGTTCTGCCTACATCAAATGTCCAAAAGTCCTTCCTCTCCTGTGCCGTGTCGCTTCCATACCACACAGTTATGCTAGGATACAAGATCCCTTTCACCATGGTTCTGTAAATATTATAACTTGCTGAACAGAAACTCCAGATCATTCATTAGCTTTCTGCAATAGAAGAACCATTGTTTTTTTTTTCATAAGGTGGGAGGCAGTGTGAGTCCAAGAGAGGTCAGAGGAGACATCCATACGCAGGTACTTTATGATGTCCGCTTTAGTTTTCATAAATTAGAGTTTGAAACTCTATATCGATACCCAAGAAAATATTCAACACTCAACAATCTCCTATACCGTGAGGATAGAAAAATAAGACATAATCAAGGCAAAGACATTTTTTTCTTAACATTAAAAACTCAATTTTTTCAATATAAACATTGACTGCTTTCCAAACAGAATCACTGATGCTCATTTAAAAAAGTGTGAAATTACACAAAAAATAGCTCAAATATAACACAAGTGAAAATAGTTTATGGTTGAGGTATTATCCTTTATGCAATTAATCCAGGTACCTAAAAATAATAACAGAAAAATGCAAAGAACAGTTTTCTTTATTATTTATATCATGCCAAATTAATATTATATCTGGAGTATGGATATTTTTCAGAGTATTGATTTTATGACCAAGTCCACCGTCCACACATCCCACCGCCTCCCCTTGTAAAAAATGAGGACCACATTCTTTCCTCCTCCAATCTTTTATGTCTCGCTAATGTTCAGGATGAGGTTTTTGGACAAGAAGACAAGAACAAGAGGCTGATGCTAAAGCTCTGATGTTGGATGACATTCAATCTTCTTGCAGCTTGAAAGGTTGAATTGTGCAAAGAAGCAGTTGAAGGTTTCAGGCAGAGCCAAAGCCTCCCCACATGTTTGGTGGACTGTTGTTATGGAAATGCTCATAAGTTTGCTATTGGTGCTGATGCTGCTTTGCCTGCTAGAGATTCCCTCTCAGCTCTTTTCAGGCCTTTCTGCAACACAATTTGTCTTTGGATTTAAAAGCTGCATCCTGTTTTATTTTCTCTCTTTTTATGCATAGTTTGCACTGAGCTATAATCCTATATAGATAGGAGAGCATATACAGTGGGGCAAAAAAGTATTTAGTCAGCCATCAATAGTGCAAGTTCTCCCGCTTAAAAAGATGAGAGAGGCCGGTAATTTTCATCATAGATATACCTCAACTATGAGAGACAAAATGAGAAAAAAAATCCAGAAAATCACATTGTCCGATTTTTAAAGAATTTATTTGCAAAATATGGTGGAAAGTAAGTATTTGGTCAGTTACAAACAAGCAAGATTTCTGGCTCTCACAGACCTGTAACTTCTTCTGTAAGAGGCTCCTCTGTCCTCCACTCGTTACCTTTATTAATGGCACCTGTTTGAACCCGTTATCAGTATAAAAGACACCTGTCCACAACCTCAAACAGCCACACTATAAACTCCACCATGGCCAAAACTAGAGAGCTGTCAAAGGACACCCGAAACAAAATTATAGACCTGCACCAGGCTGGGAAGTCTGAATCTGCAATAGGTAAACAGCTTGGTGTGAAGAAATCAACTGTGGGATCAATTATTAGAAAATGGAAAACATACAAGACCACTGATAATCTTCCTCGATCTCGGGCTCCATGCAAGATCTCACCCCGTGGGGTCAAAATGATCACAAGAACGGTGAGTAAAAATCCCAGAACCACACGGGGGGACCTAGTGAATGACCTGCAGAGAGCTGGGACCAAAGTAACAAAGGCTACCATCAGTAACACACTACGCTGCCAGGGACTCAAATCCTGCAGTGCCAGACGTGTCCCCCTGCTTAAGCCAGTACATGTCAAGGCCCGTCTCAAGTTTGCTAGAGAGCATTTGGATGAACCAGACGATGACTGGGAGAATATCATATGGTCAGATTAAACCAAAATAGAACTTTTTGGTAAAAACTCTACTCTACTACTAGAATGCTGAGTTGCATCCAAAGAACACCATACCTACAGTGAAGCATGGGGGTGGAAACATCATGCTTTGGGGCTGTTTTTCTGCTAAGGGACCAGGATGACTGATCCGTGTGAAGGAAAGAATGAATGGGGCCATGTATCGTCAAATTTTGAGTGAAAACCTCCTTCCATCAGCAAGGGCATTGAAGATGAAACGTGGCTGGGTCTTTCAGCATGACAATGATCCCAAACACACCACCCGGGTAACGAAGGAGTGGCTTCGTAAGAAGCATTTCAAGGTCCTGGAGTGGCCTAGCCAGTCTCCAGATCTTAACCCCATAGAAAATCTTTGGAGGGAGTTGAAAGTCCGTGTTGCCCAGCGACAGCCCCAGAACATCACTGCTCTAGAGGAGATCTGCATGGAGGAATGGGCCAAAATACCAGCAACAGTGTGTGAAAACCTTGTGAAGACTTCCAGAAAACGTTTGATCTCTGTCATTGCCAACAAAGGGTATACAACAAAGTTTTGAGATGGACTTTTGTTATTGACCAAATACTTATTTTCCACCATATTTTGCAAATAAATTCTTTAAAAATCAGACAATGTAATTTTCTGGATTTTTTTTTTCTCATTTTGTCTCTCATAGTTGAGGTATATCTATGATGAAAATTACCGGCCTCTCTCATCTTTTTAAGTGGGAGAACTTGCACTATTGGTGGCTGACTAAATACTTTTTTGCCCCACTGTATATAGTAATACATATTCCTCCAGGTCAATATCCTGATATGCACATTTATTTTATGGTAATTTACTTTTGTGTTCTTTTATAGACTTTAAAATAATTTAGATGACCATTTATAAAAAGGTGTGTGGTCAGAAAAATCTATTACCTATAAAATCCCTTCATACAATTTTCATGTGTGCTGATTATTATTTACTTGGACCTGCAACAGAAAATAATGGAACAGAGGTTAATTTTTACCATCACAGATCAATTCAGTTTATCTATATAGCATCAATTCACAACTCGTCATCTCAAGGCACTTTACAGAGACAATTCAACCAGATGATACAGTCAGATTGATACAGATACAGACCAGTTGATTGCATCGACTCATTGACAACTCATTGACACTAAGCAGCGACAGTGGAGAGGAAAAACTCCCTTTTAACAGGAAGAATCCTCCAGCAGAACCAGGCTCAATGTGAGCGGCCATCTGCTGAGGCCGACTGGGGTTCAAGGAGACAGAAGCAGAGATACAAAAGGCAACTGTAAACCAGCTGCACAGCTCCTCGTCCAGGAGACACACAGCCAGGCAGACGATCACCGAGCCAGCTCCCATGTCAGAGGATGAAGAGAGCACATCCAGCCAGTCACAGTCAGAGAAACAGGACTACACCGAAAAACAGGCTGATTTCCAACATCTCTAAACAAAGGTGTTGATGGCAGCAGCACAGCCAAACAGGAACAGACCAAATGAAGATACTATGAGAAAAAGCAGAGAGAGAATAAAGTTAGTTCAGACTTCTTCCTCTAAAGGTTCTTTCAACATTTTATTGTTTTCCTCCCAATGATTATTGTTTTTAAACCTCTCTGGAAAAAGCCTTTGCAGGTTTTTGCATGTTTTAAGTAGTCAGTGAAATCCTGTGTGAGTGTGACCTAAACAGGAATATTGGCAACTCTGTCACATAGACTTTTTTTGTTGTTGTTGTTTTACCATCCTCTAGAGATATACCTGCGCACAAAAACAAAATATCACCAGCTGTAATCATTACTGCATACTAGTGGAGCTGTTTTCGCCCACCATTGGAGCTCCGGAAGTAGCAGCCATGTGCTGTATTACCGTCAGAAACCACAAGGAGGCAGCCTAGGTCTAGTTTAGATAAATGTTAGTGGTTGAGCTTTGTCTAGGGTCTCACCAAAGGAATAATTAAATCCTTCATAGTCACTATTTCACTTAAGCTCGTTAGCTTTTTTTTGTTTTGTTTTGAAACTGATGTGTTTTGGTCTTTAAAAAATCTACTTTTGTCTTCAGATAGATGTCACCTCACATTTTTTTCTGTGCTTTAATGTGCCGCAAAACAAATAGTAGAATATGATACCTTTCCATATTAATGGGAGAAAAACAAAGAATAGAAAATTGTGTGTCAGTTTATGATAAATATCTGTTGATAGTCTTTGGGAAGACTAATCCTGGTTTGTACTGCTTGTAATTAGTAATTTGTGCCTGGCCTGTGTAAAGCAAACACACTCTGTCACATGGTTTGTTTAAAGCATCTCAGATAATGTGTCATTTGCTTTGTTTCTAAAGGCAGAGGTACACAATCTCCTCCACAAGTACCCAACAGAAAAGAGCCCTGGCTTTTAAGAACTGCAGGAAAACATGCTCAACCTGAATACCAAAGAAAACATAACATCTCTAATGCTCCCAAAGCTGTGTTCTCTCTTTAAAGGCGTGTGCATGAGTGTGTGTATAGAGGGATTTAGTTTTGGACCCACTGATGTAACAAGATCTACGGCTACTTCAGGTGCGATATATATCAAGGTGTTTAGTGTGATGCATGCTCATCAAGATGAATAGAGGGAAGCACTGACTACTGCCCAGGCTTTCTTTATATATTTATCTGATATGGATGGTTCTGTTGTGGTAAGCTGCAGTGGAATTGTGTGTTTGCAGAACTGAGTTTTTCAGTAATAAACTCATCTCCTTTTTATTACACTGCATAACTGTCAGATGGGTTTAAAGACAGAAAGGATGTGAAAAGATGCAACACTTGTAAAAGTATTGCCAGAGATTTTTAAGACTTTTTCATGTTAGAACCACAAACAATGGAGTTTTCTTGCCTGTATTCCTTGGTCTATGTGATGCTGTTTGTTCATGATGAGACATGCATGCAAAGACATCAGCTAATGGGAGTCTTACATTTTGTTGAGCAATTATGCCAAGACTAATATTTACTAGTTCAACCATGTTTTGTTGGTTTATTTGGTAGATCCAAACTGTAGACCCTGTAAACATGTAAATGAAAGTCTTTATCTCAGATTTTTGAGAGCTGACAGTTCTTACTGCACAGCCTCTGATGGGCTCTGTGGGTCTATAGATGCTTTGCTTGCAGCATATCCCAGGAGGATTGTGAGAAAAGAGGGAAACTCTGAAAACTGCTCCAGTCTTTTCCAAGATTAAGTTGTTAAATTATTTGCAACCTGAACTGAACTTAAAGCTAGACCTTTGGGGTGGTTTGTTTTAAACAACACAATTGAGGTCCTTGACAAGCACATTTATATTTGATATACACTGTAGTGCTTTGTAAGACCAGTAAGAGGTTAAAAGGTGTAACTGCAAGCATACACATCTAACCTTAGATGCTGTGACTTAAAAAACTACATATATAGAAAGCCAATAACCAAGATAAATATCCAACTCAGTCTGTGGCTGTGCCCCAAATACATAAGAAGCTTGTGCAGAGAGCAGATGCATCTATTTAGATAAAGTCACATGTGATCAAGATAATGCATCTGATCTTCCTTTACATCTTACCTCTCATACTTGTAAGAAAAAGGATATTTGCTCCTCAATATTGCATGCTTTATAACCAAGGGAATTTTTATCTCCAGAGACTGCAGAAAATTATGAGTTTCTTTTCTGCTGGGAGCTTTTGTGTTTGTTGTTTTTAGGACAGACTTGTGCACTGAAACTAAATTACTTATTAAGCAGCTTTTGTGTGGAGCAGCATACCTTGTTGATATCAGAGTTAGAAGGGAATGGATTAGGCTTGCTCGAGAGCACATAAAGTAAGAAAAGAGCTCGAACAACAACTAAGTTATGCACGATGCTATGTGTGAATATGCAACGTGTCAAAACTCAAAGCAGTTGGACTATAGCTACGAAGGAGCCACAATGTGGCCCTTCTGTAAGCTACTAACAGAGGCTACAGCTCACACAAGCCCAATAGAAAGCTGATTACAAAAGCTGGGAATAACAACTCTGAGTCCAACAAATCTTGACATTCACAAGGAGGGGTCAGAATTTGGTCATATCAAAAACCAAACATTAGAGGAATGGGCATTGTTTCGCTTCATGCTTCCTTTGGTACAGGGAAGCTTAAATCTTTGCAGGGCACTATAAGGTCTCAGAACTACCATTAAGGGGTGGAAACTGTAACGACATCAGAAAGCTCGGCCCGCCATAGGCTTGTGACCATTTCCTATTTTGCACAGTCCAGAACAACAGTGTTCATTTAGATCCTAACAACATAAGTGATTCTACAAGAAAATAAAAAGAGTTGTATCTCTTTATAAACTGAAATAAAATCCATTTCAAAGTATTATAATACTATATCACATATATTTCAAGGAATATCTTCTATGTTATCTCCCATCTGAAAAGCTGAACTAAATGAAATTTTGTTTTGTATACAATCTCTGTGTACAAAATGACAATAAAAGTCAATAAAATGTAAATAAAAGTCTAAGTCTACGTCTAAGTAATTTAATTCATTATTACTGGCAAGCAGTCCAAGCCTTTAATATGTAGTTTCATGTTAGAATTTCCTACCAGGAATGTTCTGTTTTTTCTCGGTCTGAAAATAAAAAGTAAATTAGTGGGGATGTAAAAGAAAGAAAAACTCCATGCAAACTTTGCTGAGTATGAGCTCTGTTATTTAAAGGTTGCAGTACAAATCAAAAGATAATGTAAAGTTAACAGAAATTAAGATAGAGAAGGGTTACAGGAAGCGCATAAAGAAATTCACAGAATTTCCATGAAAGAAGAAATCCACCTTTAGAAAGAAAAAAAGCAAAGAAACTGAATGCTAAAAAGACAGAGAATTCAGAGTAAGAAGAAAAACGGTACCAAGGAAAATCTGAGGATCCATTACATATGCTGAATGAAGAGTTTCCCGGCTTCAGCTCAAAGCACCGGGTCTTAGGGGAGATGCTGGCAGACTTTGGTCATTATGATTCAGAAGGTTATTAACTCAGACTTAGTTTTTAAAACTCTCAAATATAAGAAAGGTCTTGAACTTCTCTTGCTTTGTTAAGGTGGCATGTGCAGCAACTGTCACTTAAGTTCTGCTCTGTTACTCTGTTTAATTAATCACTTTCACTGACCTCTGCTTGCATACATTTGTAATAACTGCCATCGCAGATACGTTAGCAATACCCAGCAGGGCCACGTGTAGCTACCCCTGACGACCAGTCAGAAAAGTTGGAAAACATTTAATGAAAAGTAAAAAGTGAAAGGTCTTTTGCGGCTTGATGCCCACATGTCTGCCGTTTGAAAATTTGGCTGAGAATAACTCTCCATCTGTCAGTGAGGAATTTAGTATGAGCTTCCTGTCTTGTTGGAGTGGGAAATGCCTCCTCCTGAATCAGCCCGTGACAGAGTGATGGATACTTTACCTACTCTGCCCAGAGCCAGTGGCCCCTTGATTGAGTGCAGGCCCACATGACAGAGAAGGCCTATCTATATGTGAGGAGACGTGGTTAATTACCACTGCAGACCCTTAACTGAGGAGAAAAGGTGAATGGGTTTCTATTACTGCTGGTGATTCTTTGTACCCACTCTCTGTAAAGGTGTTTGTATTCAACCTCGTTAAGCAGGAACACTCATGCAGACATGCCTTTTGTGTAGAGAGTGGAAGCCTCTGTGCAAAAGGTCTTGCAAAGACTGTGCTTCTTGCTTGGAGCTTTATCAGACTCCCCTTATCTGCTTTTGCCTCTGTCTACAGCTGACGTTGCCGCCACCCATTACCACACTTATCTCAGCTGGAGCAGCCTCGGGCAGCTGGACACCCTGTTGAAGCAGACCACATTCAGGTCCAGTGTTTGTATAGTAAAAGCTTATTTGGTTTGTTATTGGTTCCTCATCTGCTTCACCTTAAATAAAGGAACACGGTCTAAAAGTAAAAAAATCCAGTTTTTAGTAAAATAGAAATCCTTGTCATTTTGTTATATTTTTACTTATACTTTAAACTTTAACATAGTTTATATGGGTTTTATTTTAAATCATCCAGCATGTACAAATAGAAAAAAAAAAAATATATATATATATATGATGTGTAAACCAGTTCACTTTGGCACACCTAAATCTGGGAAAGCATCAGGTTATTAGAGGACATGATCACATCAATGATAGTACAGTATCTGCGCAGTGTTGCGTAAGTTACTTTAAAAATATAATCCGTTACAGTTACAAGTTACCTTGTTTAAAATGTAATTGTAGTGTAACTTTTTCGATTACTTTTAAAAAGTAATGTAACTAATTACTTTTGATTACTTTTTGATTACATTAAGGTTTTAATGAGTATTGACCCATGTTCAACATTTAATTTTTGAGAACTGAATGTGAACCTTAAAAAAGCACTAAGCTGAGAGGGAACTGCTGACAGGCAATCACAGGTTGTCAACAAGAAGATATGCCAGCACCAGGCATGTAAGATTTTCTCAGACTCCTCTCATCAGGCCATACTCTTTTCTGTTCCTCCCACAGGCTCTACAATTTACGCAGTTTGCAGACTAACACAAGCAGGTTCAGAAACCACTTCTTTCCTACAGCGGTCACCTTATTAAACTCTAATTTCCCTCCTTGCATACTGCAGAAGGGAAATTAGAGATTCACCTGAATGTGAGTTCTCAGGTTGGCGTTGGATGTCCTGGACGTTGACAACATTTTTATTTTTTATTTTTGCAAAGCAGACATCTGTACACTTATTTTTTTATCTGAGGATTCAACAAGTTTAATAATCTCTGAAGATAAGGCCACGGTGTGGTAGGGACAGTTGGCTGCTGTTCTCGCTCTGCTCCTGTCTCCTCCTCCATCCTGTGTGTGTGGCTCTGTGTGTCTGCGTGTGTCTGTGTGTGTCATTCTTTTAGTTCCACTGCAGTGCGCATGCGCATGTTTCAGTAGATACATACAGAAGAGGCAGAATAGAGGCTCATGCGTGAATGTCCAACGAATAACTCTGATTGTTGTTTCAAAATAGAAAACCTGGTTTCATTTCTTAGTTATGCCCTGGATTTTGTAGCGTTTGTGGACGCTACGTTGCTACTTGATCAAAGCAATAGGGCTTGGTCGTCATGACGTAACCACTTTGCGTCGCCACCATTTTGATGGCCTCTTTTACAGCGACTCAGACTACTGCCTATGACTACCAGCCGTGTTTTAATTTGATTAATTTCACCTTAACTTGATTTCAACCATGGTAAACCGTTGCTGTATTGTGGGCTGTAACAGCGCAACGCATGATCGCCATGGGAACAACATAGAAAATGGGTTAACTTTCCACTGCTTTCCTGCCTGTAGGCGCAACCACGGAGACCAAGTGTCAGAAATAAAGAGTCGTCGGCTAGCTTGGATCGCGGCTGTAAGACGACCGAACATAACTTTCCACAGTTTTCCAATGTCATTGAGAGTGTGTTCCCTGCATTTTCATTCTTGTAAGTTAAAGATGCACGGTTTTATTTTATAGCCTACTTTGTTTCTTTCCTTCAAAGTTGGGATCTTTTACGGGAAAATAATAAAAACGGCAGCGGGAAAAGGCTCAAATACGTGAGAAACCCGGAGGGTTGGCAGTTAACGTTACTAACTACACCTTTGAAACACATAGCAGCTAGTTAAAAGTACATTACATGCGTGAGTGGTTGTTAGCATTAGCGGTTAGCAGTTGCTAAACTAGCAGGTTCCAGAGCCCGTCTGATCACAGCATACCTTCGTATGGATTACTGTGTTGCCACTGTTTGCTGGCTTAATGATCTGCAGCTCCTGAACCCATCCATTCATGAACTGCATATGAGACTCCAAGGACTTGTAGCTTCGGAACTGTTTTGAAGTATAGGCGCTCACTCATCGGTGCTCCACTCATTGTTTGGAACTTCATATGGATCCAAATTATTAATAATGCTGATTTTGTCAACATACCGGTCCGTGGCTTCTCTATTTAATGTGTCCTGGTAAATTCCAGATCTTTTTTGGGATTTTAACATATTTTTTCTCTCTACTTCTACGTCTCTTCTTTCAACAACAACGTCGTATCAGAGCTATGTTTACGTTTGCGTAGCCGTCAATATGGCCGCCACGTCCCACAATTCAACGTGGATCCCGAGCCCTATAACGTCACTACAGGAAAGTTACTTGATAAATAAAGCAGCGACGCTATGGTCAAGCTACTGGAACATGTAGTTAAACTAATTGCTTCGCTACATGTAGCGGCGCTACTGCCCATCACTGTTTGATGCGCTGCTTGAGCTGAAATAGAACCGTCCGCTCGCTTGCTGTTCCTTAAGGAGGCTCCACCAGCACAGGATGGATCATCAGAGTGGCAAATATGATAGAGACAAAGAGCCGTAGTGGGAAACGGCGATACAGGGCGCGAAGCAATAATATATCATTACATATTTCGCAAAGGTTTTTCTTTATATTTTTTAAAAAATGTAACTAAATTTGTAATTTTTATTATTTTCGGAAGTAACTGTAACTGAATTACATATTTTCTCATTGTAACTGTAAAGAATTACAGTTACTCTTTTTTTGTAATTAAATTACATAACGTCGTTACATGTAATCCGTCACTCCCCAACACTGTATCTGCGATAGTTTGGATTTAAAGCTGGGAAGAAATTTAAAACAGGGCGAGGCTGGATGTGAAGGAAAGCATTGATCAGGAAAGCAGTCAAGATGGTTATGGTAACTCTGGAGGAGAAGCAGAGATCCACAGCTCAGGTGGGAGACTCTGTCCTCTATGACTCCAGACTGTGAAAATGTTTATCTCTTAGCAGAAAAGCCAGCTACAACGAAATCGTTTCTACACTGTAAAAACAAAAAACAGCCTGTAAAATGTAACCCAAAAAGGGAAGGTAACAGTTTACACTCAGTATCGCTGGGTACATGACACAGTTATTTTTTATTTTTTATGAAGTGTAGCTATCTGACTTTAATATTTATAACAAACTAAGATAATTTAGGTAACATCTACTTAAACTTAAATATTTTCTATGTACAAAGGATATCGAAAATATAGCCACAATCTCCTTTTTACAAACTAGCCCACAATCCTGTCTTTTCAAAAGTTACATTTTTTACATACCCAACTTGAATTGACTTGAAGTTGTTGACAAAAAAAAGACAAAAGTGATGATTATTTATATACAGTGAGATTTAAGAAACTAATTTTGAAATTTGCACTGTATTTTTATTGTAAGGATCTCTTGGACGTTGGATATGTTATTTTAGATGTGTTTTATGTTGGATTTTCTGCATAATAAAGGCTTGATTTAACCATCATAATCTAGTTAACTTGCTACCTAATACGTAAAGTTAATTTTGAAATTATTTCCATGAATTATATTGCACAAAATATTTTCTTCATGTATAAGGGCTGCAGCTGATACCAAAATATCCAAAATGTGCAAATGTTGGGTCGATTACAGGACTAAAGGAGAAAATACATCAAAAACATTAGGTTAAAGTTCTTATTTCAGATGTTCTTCAGATATTTAGTTTGTGGTAGTTGAGAAATGCTAAAACTAAGGATTTCTAATCAGATGGTGAAGACTTGGACTTTTAGGTGACCAAAACATTGGTTATATTACCAGTAATTACATATTTGTTACATATGTTAAAGGTATAAGAGCACAGAGCTATGGCTCATGCTCCCATGGTTGCTAGGTAGCCAAAGTTACACATAAGCGATGGCATGGATGGCGGCTGAATGCTTCACAATTTAAAACTTACCATCTCCGGCCTTTATTGTTTTGTAGGTCCTCGGATTAAGTGGTCTGCTTGGGCTGGACACTTCTGTGGATGCAGTCCCTAAAATTGCATACCTATAGCTTTGGAGCATACTGTACTTTCCTGCTTCTGTTGTAAAATTTCATTTTTTAAAGTGCATAAAAATGTGGTATTGCTGAGGTCACATGCCCTGTGTATTTACAAATTTATGATACATGAACATTTATTTAAATGGAAAGTATTAGATAGAATTGAATTATGTAGCGTAGGGCTGGGCGATAATTCAATAACGATATTGATCGATAGACATGTAAAAGTTCGATAAAGAAACGCAGTTTTCCTTCCTTCTCATTGTAGCCTATCATGTAGGTTTATGCTTGTCACTACTTCCTCCCAACCAATCGCAATCGCGGACCCAGGCACGCCGTCACAAAGCGCCGCCCTCTCAAACCACAACACAGAGCACATGAAGATGTCGCAGCAAGGAGAGGCGGAGAAAATTGTTCCAAAGAAGGGTTTTTGTAGTTCGGCAGTCTGGCAGTATTTCGGTCATGGCAAGTCGGACAAAAAACAAACGACAGTCATCTGTAAAATGTGTAGGGAACCAGTGAAAACGAAGTCTGATAACACAACCAACTTTTTTTTTTAATCATCTCAGCACGAGTACGAGCTGTGTAGGCCCCGGCGTGGCTCTCCTCTGAGGAATCTTCGGGAATTTCGGGGGAAAAAAAAAAAAAATATATATATATATATATATATATGTATATATATATATATATATATATATATGTATATATATATATATATATATATATATATATACATATATATATATATGTATATATATATATATACATATATATATATATATATATATATATATATATATTATTCGGTGCCAGCAGCACCTCTAGAAGAATAGGGGTGAGAAAAAATACCCCATAGAAATGCTAGGCTAAAGGGTGAGTTGATTTGGGGTTTTTGTTTTTGTTGAGTGAAGTTTACATGGTAGCCTAGTCCTACAATCTTTTAATTACCACAAGCTGGTGGTAGACTACTCCCACCCAAATAGGGTATTCTATTTATGTATTTGTTATATTTATTTTGGTCACTTTTCTGGTCACTTTAGTTTATTCTTTGTCAGTATTTAATAACATAACTCAGGTCTTTTAAGTTATTTTTCTTTAAAACAATTCTGTTATGGTTAAAAAAGTTGGTTAAATAAATATTTAATTGGAAGTCTGTGTTTGTGTTCTTTATTAAAATTAAATCATTTAGCAATATCATAAAAAGTCCAGGCAGAGCTGCACATAAAATATGGTTTCAAATCATTTCAATAATTATCAATATGCATTTTTTTTTATCGATAAGCTTTTTTTCTATATCGTCCAGCCCTAATGTAGCGTTATCTGTATCCAAAACAAACAACTCCCACACCCATATCATTGGTGTCTTATTTACCTACATGTTAAAATATTTGACTTAGAAATTGGAAAACCGTGCAAAAAACCATTGCTTTTTTTTCTAATCTCTCATTCATAAACAATCATCACTGAAGATGCATAAAAACATTATAAAACTGTTTTTCATGTTGTAGCATGCATGCTTCTTCAGGAGGAAAGAAGCAACAGTTGATCAAAAAGCAATGAATCGTAAAAAAAAAAAAAAAAAACTGTGCAAATTAATGAGTGCTGTAAGTGAACTACTCAGAGTGTGTGTACAATACATTATTAGTGCACCACTGGTGAGGACTACCCTGTCTTGAAAAAGACTCTGCAGTTTTGGAGAGCGGGGCAGATTTAACTGTGCATCCAAAAGGCAGAAAAAATGGCCTTCTCTGTTCATGTGAAAAGAAAAAAATGGTGAAAAACATATGGAGCAACATATGGTATTAGAGCTGACACAACCAGTCACTGTTTCAATTTATGAAAGCAATTTTAGTCAAAAGCATCACAACATGTTTCCAGATACCCCAAACAAAGTAAATGGTTTTGAATGGATGTGGTGTATTTTTTTTTTCTTTTAACATTAAAGTTTAATAATTTTTCAATGATTAAAAAAAATGGGTAAGAATAGGTTGTTTGGCAAAACATTTGTTTAATTATCTCTTAATAATCATCATTCCGCATGCATGACAACTATTAATTGGACAGGAAGGTAGTAGTGCTCTGGAGTATAAACTGTTCTTAAACAGGCATTATGGTTTTTTATAATGATTCTACAAACTGTGGCCACAACACAGAATTGCAGCACTCTTCTGCTCAGTCTCCTACATAAATAGAATTTCTTTTTCTTTTTTGTACTTCTTTCCCCTCACTTGGAGTTTCTATTAGTGTCTCAGCCAAGCGAGATGTTGGTCGCTTCTTGCTATCCTCAAAATCCCTCTTGAATATAACGCTTCGATTGTTTGCTAAGTTGGACCTGCTAAACACTAGGGATGCACGATATTGGGATTTTGGCCCATATCCGATATGCCGATATTTCAAAACTCATGTAGCCGATAACTGAAACCGATACCGATGTTAAAGCTGGACAAAAATAAGTAGTCATTGAAAATAGCAGTTTTGTTATCCATTTCTGACACTGAAAAATAATATACTCAAATATATTTTCATATGCTGATATCAAATTGATTTTTAAAAGCGCGGTATCAATCTATTTTACTTTCAAAATCTCATGAAATTTCATCGTTCTGTTACAAACTCTCGTGATATTTTGCAAACTCTTGTGAGATTTTGTCAGTAAAATAGATCGATACCGCGTCAATATATCAACATATAAAAATATGGCAAAATTTCGTGAATTTTCGGGGGATTTCGTAGCATAACGATGACATATAGCAATATTTCATTAGTAAAAGAGATTGATATGGTGTTTTTAAATGGCAATATATCAGCATATGGAGATATTGTGATTTTTAATGTATCAATATTTTTTCCCTCGTCTTTAGAAGTTTTTAAGTCTGTAAAAAATAAGTTTTTGAGGAAGAAGAAGTAGTATTATTATTTTTTTTTAGACTTTAGAAACTCAGAAGCCGATCAAATATCGGGTTAAATATCGGTGGGGTGGCCGATGTCCGATATTCAGTTTTAAGGCCGATACAGGCCGATACCGATAGGGGGCCGATTATATCGTGCATCCCTACTAAACACGTCACATCCGCCAAATAGGGCGGGAAACTAACCCAAAGCAAATTCAGGAAAATAGGCTACAGGCTAATACTGTAGATGCATCAGCTCTGAACTACTGAGGTGTCAGTCTGCTCATCAAACTATGTTTTAGAACGTAATAGAATAGAAAAGAGTTCAACTTTATTGTCATTACGCTGTCACAAGTACAAAGCAACGAAATGTAGTTAGCATCTGTCCAGAAGTGCTATACAGGATATACATATTTATTTACATGTGCACAGAAACTATGTATGTATTGACTATATATGGATTATATAAACAGATAGTAATTGTAAGAGGCTACAAAATAACTGTATATGAAAAACTATATAAAGGTTACACAAATAAGTTAGGATATTATATATATATATATATATATATATATATATATATATATGTTTGTGTGTGTATTAGTGGGGCTATAATACAAGATAAATGATTAAAGATAATAGCAGATAAAAGATTTACAGATTATATACGTAAAGCTATATTTAAGAGGTACATGTAAGTGTTGTTGGATCTGTGGATGTGTGTGTAAGGAAGTGTGCTTTAATCCTATAACCCTAAAGTTTGTTAGGTCCAAGTAGTATGAATTTAAGTCTATCAGAGTCAAAAAGATTTTCCTGGGAGGACTATTGGAGGAGAATGCTCTCAAGTGGACCATCTCTAGAAGTAGGAGTGGGGAATGGATAAAAAACTGTGCTGCAGTTGGTTTTATATTGGATAGAGCTTAGCTGGCATACCTCACCGAACATCTAAAGGTCAACACAATATCTATCAAGCAGAGATGAACGCTCAACCAGCAGTCATCCAGCTAAAGAGACAATATCGACCAAGGTATTTAAACTGGCTTTATTTAAAATCAGATCTTTGTCAGGAAAGTCATTTTTAATCAATTACTTAATTACTCAGTAAAATATTGATTTTTTTTGTTTGTTTCTAACGGGATGGGGCTTGATGAAAATAATGAGATGCTGATTTTATTGTGGACCACACCTCCAAATAACAATTTTCTCCATCAGAACAGACTGTTTAAAAAAAGTGGGAAAACTTGTTACTCTGTTTAATGATTCACACTGTGTAGAAAAGTGACCTTGGGTGACTTTGAATCTTTTGAATATGTCATGATCTTGGCACTGATGGCTGGATTTGGCCCTTTTCTCATATGTGCTTAGCTCCGCACAGCACTCATTATCACTCATCAGATTCAGCTGTTCCTGCTTTCTATTTATGCCACCTTATTACAGCCATCGGTAGCAGATTATTCAACCTGAGTGTGAGAGTTTTCCATCTATCTGTGTGTATCTTAATACCTGATCCTGACTAGTTTCCTTCCCTGGACTTCTGAGTTTTGGTTGCCTTTGTTCTGCTCTGTTGCCGGATCTGTTTCGGACTATTACCTGGATTCTGTCTTCTAACGACCTGGCACCTTTCCTCTGACCCTGGCTTGGATATCCCTTCAGTGCGTCTTCGGATTTCTGATCCTCTGGCCACAAAACCTGTTTCTGCTTCAACTCTGCCTTCAGATTATCCCTCCGCAATCTTCCGCTCATCTGCTCTAGACCTTACTCCGTCTTCTGGGTTCAGACTGAACTTGACCAGGTTAGGGACTCACACTCATTAGCGTTTCCCGTCTGCTTGAATTCTGGATCCTATGATCAGAGCTTCTGATAGAATATCTGGTGATCCAAGTACAAGGCCCTTTTCGAGCCATGTTTGTGAATGTTTACAGGCCTCCATAACAATCCTTTTTAAATAATTCCAATAAACTTTTATCTGTGATATGAATTGAACATGGATACTTAGTTATTGTGGGGGACTTAAATGCACATCTTAAAAACCCTAAAGACACAGGTGCAAAAAACTGTGATACGCTTAAAAGTTTTAGTTTGACTCAACATGGTAAACAGCCAACACATAATCGAGGACATATTTTGGACCTGGTCATCAGGAAAGGTCTAAATATTTCTTATGTTTCTGTAACTGATGTTGCCCTATCAGACAATATTTCTGTTTGTTTTGAATTTTTTTTCCAACTGATCTCATTACCAACAGAAATGTCACAAGAAAGTGTGTTATCATGGACAGTACAATTAATAATTTTACCCGGGTTTACCCTTCTGCTCCAACTTTACCCTGTAGTTTAGTAGATGACCTGGTTGATAATTTTCATTCTAAAGTTGCAGACATAATTGATTCCATTGCTCCGGTTAAAGTGAAAATTGTTTCTGAGAAGTAAAAATCTCCATGAAAAATGCTCCAGCAACAAGAAAAGAGAAGAGGGTAGTGCCAAATAGCCGAAAAAAGGTAGCGAAAAAATGGACTTCACGTCCACTATGAAATCTATGAAGAGAAACTTCCCACATATAATTTATGACTAAAAGATGCAAGATAATCTTTCCTCTCAGATATTATCAACAAAAACGTGAAGAATGCTGGTGCCCTATTTGCCACAGTCGACAGGTTAACAAACCGTCCTATCACTGTGGTCAATGAACTCCACACTAAAAAGGCCTGCCGTGAATTTGCTAAATGTTTTACCACAAAATTAAAAAGTATAAGAAAAGCAGTCTGTATATCAACGCCAACTCCAGTATCAATACTGTCTCCAGTTAAAATAAACTCTGTGTAAATGTCCCAATTCTGCCCAAAAAACTGCAAAGGTTTACAAGACACTGTTCAGCAGCGAGGCTCCTCTTCCTGCTGTCTTGATGTTTTACCCACAGGCTTTATTGTGGGAGGTTTGCAGTTTATATTACTGTTTTTATATATTTGTTTTTACTATTTTTCAAGGCTGCACTTAAAAAAAAGAAATTGTCCAGAGAGCTGTTCTAAATGAAAATGATTTTTGTTTTACATCTGTGCAAACAAAATGACAGATAAATCTGTCTAAGTCTAAGTCTTATCAAACCATTGTTAAAAAAGAGAAGCTTGGACAAATTGATTCTTCCTGATTCCCGATTAGTAAATCAGTTTTTCTGTGCTATTAAGTTTGGAGATGATTTCAACAATACAAGTCATTGGTTGATCAGGGCATATAAATGACTTATTCTGTCTTTGTACTTGCAAGAATATATTTTATATATTTAACACTATATAGGATGGGGAGTGTTGGCCTAGTAGTTAGAGCAGTGTGCTTGAGCTCTGAGAAGGTTGCAAGTACCCGGTTCGATCCCCACAGCCTCCACTGTGGCTTCCTGAGCAAGACCCGAGCAAGAGTGAATTTTCCCATTTTGGGACAATACAGGGGTTTACCACATATTTGCAATGTCTTCTAGAAATATGTCTCCTAGATCAGCCCAGTAAAATTCAGTCCTGAATCTTGCCTAAGGCTCAGGCATAGGAAACGAAAAATGTACATATACAGACTTTCAATCAAAGTCTATATAGGTACTACAATTGCAACTCTAATAGTAGAGAAATATGGTTCAATAGTTCTACAAAAGCATCTAAACTTTATGTATCTTAAAAAAACACACACAAGGTTTTATATTAACTTTTTATTTCACAAATATTCAATACTTTGTGCTTTCATATCACATCCTAACAGAAAATATTGAGGTTACAAGAAGTGACAAAAAGTAAAAAAAAAAAACTTCAAGAGCTGAGGATCCTTCTCAAAGGCACTGCATATATCTGAGACCCAGCTATGTCATTATAATCTAAAACAGGGTGTCCACATTGAATTGGCTGCTTTTATAAGATCCCTGTCCACCCCTTGAGGTCAGCTTAGACTCTTATCTGCTAATTGTAGAATAACGCACTTCACACCCAGCATAGTTTGTGAGAAACACAGAATGCAGCAGGACGTAAATGGGAGGGAACCAGCTGCATCTGGTTGGTAATTATTCAGTCACGAATGATCATTCAATATGACAACATTTAAAGCATGAGTTGTTCACAGAAAAACAACAAGCATTATTATCCTTCCAAGAGTTTGATTACTAACTAGCAATTAAGTTTTCACATATATTTAGCTTGCAACTTTGAGCAGCTTGTGTTTTTATGGAAGCTGCCCAAATGAGTGTGTCGCCTCACATATTCCCAAACAAGAAAAACTATTTCTAGGGTAATATAACTCTTGTCTTACCGATTAAGATATTAAACCTTTAATACAGCATAACTTGGACCAAAACCTTTACAGCAGTGATGCAATCTTAAATGAACCCTCCTTGGTATTTGTCTGATAGGCCTAATAAAACCAGTGCATGTCGAAATAGCTGTTTTTTTATGCCTATGAGTGCCTCATGATAAAATTTGCATAATGTTTACACCTGCCTTTATTTATTTCAAATTTTTGTTATGATAACAAAGTTTAGAAAATAATATTATGGTAATTATTTCACAGAATGAAAAACAATGCAGCATCTAAGCTGTTCTACAAAGTAGGTGCAGACCATGCATAATAATGAATTGATGACATGCAAATATGAATACTTAACACCTTGTTAGATGCAAAAGTGTCTGCATATAAGTGAGTGGTCTTTTCTGTTTTCTTTCTCAGCTAGGCTGCTGTAACCAGCAGGGAGCCGGGGTCCGTTTCAAGAGGCAGGTTCACTGAAAACTCCAAGTTTTCTGAGCCTGAAATATGGTAAACTACATTTTCCGTTTCACAGAGATAATTTCCTTAACCTCTGTTTCAGTCACCATAGCAACATTCTCCCCAGAGCTGACCTGGTCAGGAGCAGGTTTTCTTCAGTAAACTCAGAGTTTCCTCTGTCTCCGTTCTCCTTACAGCCAATCACGTTGTTTTATTTCCTGTTTTAAACTGATTTTTGTTGTAGTTTTGTGCCTATAAAAAGGTATAATTTACTGGGTCCATTAGACACACTATTGGTTGAAAGACAAACATTGCATGTCGTTTTGTCGAGGATGTTATTAGAGAATGGTCAGAATTAGTTCACAGAGAATTAAATATTTATAGGGAGAGGATTCTTAGACAACTCAGTTGACAGGATATGAGATTTATTTGTTTTTGGTTTGTTATATGGGCGGTATTAAGATTTTTTACAGTACGGCAGATAATATATTTTAAATAATATATTAAAATTATAAATAATTTAATAAGCCAACTGGTAGGTAGGAGGTACAGTGTAATGCTATTCTATAGATCTGATAACCATAAATATCGGCCATTTATTTGGATGATAACATTCAAAGCAGCTGCAAACAGCCATTTAGTATTTACCGTGTAATGGAAGACAAAATCAAACTCAGGAGGAACCCTTTGAGATGATGCACAGGTCCAACCTGTTTGAAGAATTTTTTTTTGGCTTCATCTGCACCTGCTGCCATGTACCCATGTGCCCCATTGGATTGCACCTAATTCAAATACATCCACTACCAGTCAAGCAATAAACTAGTTTTGCCCTGTAATTATATTGTTATTACAACAAGTATAGCAGGTCATTTTAACATTTTTGTTTGAATCAATATTTCAGTAATATTCAGTAAACCTTACAAATGTCAAAATACACACTTAAACATAAGCATGTCTAGGTATCTGAAACTTAATAGTAGTAAACATTTTTTTGACTTTCTGAAAATGTTAGTAATTTATAAATGGAACAACAGAGAGGAGAGTGTTTTATAATAAATTTTAAAAAATGGCCTGCTGCACAGGACTACATTTAAACTTACGCATTAACTCCAGGAGTAATCTTTTCCTATGACATCTCCCTCTCTTTTGTACTACTCTTGCCCTTTTCTTTTCTTTTCTTTTCTTGCTGCCTATCTCCAGCTGTCAACGGGCGAGAGGTGGGGTAAACCCTGGACAGGTCTCCAGTCCATGGCAGGACACAGATTATCCAATATCTTTTTAAATTCTACATTAAAATCTCTAGATCCAGAGGTGTGATGGGCAGACATCCTGCTGCCTGTTGTCATGGTTACTTGAGGTATCAGGGCTCCAGTTATGATATCTTTTCATAGCTGCTACACATTGAGTGTTGATTAAACTAACTCACACCAACCACTGTGAAACTGATAACTCATAGTTTCTAACCTCAGGGTAGATCAATTCAGTGTTGAGGAGTCGGAGTTTGTTTAACCTGCTTTTGCAATTGACCTTTTGGCAACCAACATGGCCAGCATGTGTGCTGTTTGTAGCTAGTGAGGGCTTGCTACAAGGGAAGGAGGTAGGAATAGGAATAGGACCTCCTGATGTTCCTGTCTGCTGTTTAGGAGTTTGCCCACAATCATTTTGCTGACAGAACAAATGGACACAACACATCTCAGGAAATATGTGTACCTGCACTCTGTGTGACACATGTAAATGTAAACAGCTTCATATGTTTTGGGCTTTGTAATGAGCGCTTCTGCTGTTCACTACATATGAAGTTTGATCTCTCTCTACTGTCTTAAACATGGACAGAGGAACTGGGAAGCAGAGAGGAGGTTTCTGTGGAGGAGGCCCGCATCCCTGAGCCGTACCAGTTTAAGCTCCTGGCTCAGAGGTTCTGTCTGGCTGCTCCTTCCTCCCACATAAGATAGTTTTCATACTGACTATCAATAGGCGTCAAACACTCTTCTTATATCAAGATGTATAACTTTTGTCTTGTGACCTAAGACCACAAAATGAATGGGAAATCAATATTGTAATTTAGAATAAATGAGGCACACTCACTTTTCTCCAATTTTGATGCACTTTCATTTTTTTATATTTCTTTTCAAAATAAATGTTCTCCAGTAACTTTAGGGTCATGTCACTTTCACAAAATTAATGTTGTATAATTTTCTTCTTTTTTAATAACCATTAAATGGGGACATATGATTTATTATTTCCCATTTTACCAAAGTTATTCAACTGATTGTCAGTTCCTAGGCATGCTTTAGCTGCCCAGTATACAGCTGCTGATGTCAGTTCTTCTAAATTACATCACATCCCAAACTAAGCCAGTAACAGTAGCTTTTTAACCAAACAAGGGGTCTTTAGACATGGATTTCAACAACGGTGCAGTAAATTATTAAAATGATGCTTTGGAAATGTAGACAGCACTCCTCCAGTCAACATGCACAAGACTAAACACAAGACCCTAGCTTTTGCATAATCCTCTTTTACATAAGCATCAGTCAAATATGAATTTTTTCTAATTCTGCAGGCTCTCCACTTGGAGCATAGTGTACCAATATTCACACACCATGTATAATGTACTACTAAAGCATTTTGTAAAAAGCCTTTTTTTAAACCATATAAAAGTAGATTAAAGTAGCCTCTTTAACAAAAACCTGCCCAGTCTACCAACTGATATTGCAGAATCAAACCCTAAACAATACTTTTTCATCAAGCTCTTTGGCTTCACGCTTTAAGCCAATTGCTGATGGGTTAAAAGGGGAGCAGTCAAAAAGCGTCTGTGCGAGCAGATGCTTTATGTTTGTGATCTGGTTGGAGCCAGCACCATATAGTCCATCCGGACCCCAAACATAAAGAATCTACTAGCACAGAACAACTTCAGAGTCAGCTTTTGGCTCTCAGATGCACCCTGGCCAGCTGTGTAACACAAAGGGGAAAAACTCTGGCTGAGGCAGAGGCCAAGATCACCAACCTACTGCAATAAATAGTGATGATAAAAGCTACAGACTGAATCAAGAGCAAGTGCATAGAAACAAAGGGATAAAAATCAGCAGTTGAACAATGCAGACCGTAATAACGCAGCGTAACAAGCCCTGCACACCTGAAATCCTACAGCAGCTTGAAGTTTAATTAAAATGAGCTGCAGTGAGAAATGAATGAGGAAGTCAGTTACTTTAGAACTTTACAGTTATGCATAGAAATCTTTCAAAGTACTTTTATATTTGATTGGTTTTAACTGAATAATTCTTAAAGAGAAGTAAAAAAAATTGAATAAAGTGTTGTTTTTTAGCAGATAAAGAAAACATGTAAAAAAATTTTTTTAGTTTAAACTATTGGCCAATATGTTATAATAAAATTCAAATGGATTTGAAATTATTTGCTGTCTTTGCACCCCCACAGTTACACACACACACAAACTTGTGTTGCCATCTTTGTGGGGCCTTTCCATTGACTTCTTAACCGTCAACCTTACCATAAACCTAACCATTACAGGTCCATACCTAACCCTAACGTAAACTTTATTCACAGCTTAGTCCGAAATGGAACCCCTGACCCTAAAACGCCAATTCCCCTTGTGGGGTCCAGGCAACATGCTATGTTTCCCAGAAAATGGGCCCCACAATTTATAAAAAAAAAAAAAAAACACATATAAGGTTTATAACTCCTATCTGAGCTAACAACATTTTCTCCTATCAGTACTGGTTTGATGTTGTGGAATCTCCTGCCCTACCTTGACCTTAATTGTGTCTCAACCTCACAATATTAGTTTTCCATCGGATGGCTAGTTTCCAGTAGATGAGTAGCTGAGGCTGCAAATGTTTTTGTCCTTTTGCCCTCTGTGTGAATGGAAGGGGGTTGGGTGAGAGCAAAAGGTGCGCTTTGCCAACAAGCAAACATGAATTCTGTCATTAGTTATTTGAAATTTATTGAATGAGCTATGATAGTGCAAGCCATCAAAATTTAGCTGATGACAGGAAGGCGGCGCAGAATCTTGAAAATTTTTATTTGAGTTATGTTACACATAACTTGTTTCTGAGTTTAGGTTTGAGAAAGCATATATTTAATTACTGGTAAATATATCTCGTGTATTTAGCATGCTTATATTTCTTATATATATTTATATATTGCCTACATAAAACATTTGATTACATTTAATACACATTATTTAGATGTCTCTTCCTCTCTCACACACACTGTCTCAGAAATTTTGTTGGCATAAATCTGTTCAATCTGCTCTTGGTTGCCTGTGATTAATGTTCTCCTTGCCTACCCTGTCAGGTTAGGTGGCCATGTTTTGATAAGTTTACAGTTGTGCCATTTTTGGATGATGAATTATAAAGCGCTGTGTTGTTTTTTTTCAGGGTAAGGGAAAATGTTTTTTTTTACAACTAATGCTCGCTTTGAACTTCTCTTCAATTGTAACCCTGATCTTTTTGCTGTGTCGAAGTTCTCTATCATGTTATTTGTTTTACTTATGTGCTGTTAAAAACCTCTGAAACCTTAGATTTTTACTCAGGTGCACATAATTGGCCTCTGAAGAAGCTTCAACCTACCGTATTATTGAATGCTGTTATTTTGGAGTCGTAACTTCACTATTTTAGTTTATATTTGTATAATAATCAGGAAGCAAGAAATCATTTTATTTTAATTTCACGATTTTTATTCTTTTGATTCTATATACATCCATAGACTATTCTCAAAATGTGTAAAAGAAAAAAAGAAATACGCTTTTCTTAAAATCACAATGAGTCTCTTACCTCAATTTGGCTTTTTGTGGTTTGTCACATATATGAACGCATAATACCTTACAACAAGAGGTTCAGTTATCGCATGATGTAAAGACATTCAGGGGTATAAACATTTTTCCAAGGCTGTCTATACAACGTTTTCTAATGCCTATATCCCTCTCAGGTTGTATCAGAAAAAATAGCACTAAGATGTTTCCCATTTTTTCTGTAATTCTTAAACAGCCTCAAAAACATCTAAATTTTACAAACAACCCATGTAGCAATGTAGCTTTCTCTGAATTAATACAGTGAATAAGCTGTAGAATGAACAGTTAAATGAGAGCAGTGCAAAGAGCAAATTAAGTGATGTGCATTTGTTGTTTTGCAAGCATGACTGCTCAGCAAACTGTCTAAAAGAATAGATCAACCGTGCATTTTATTACTGGATTTGAACATTCTTTCATCTGTAATGATAATCGGCTTCATTCTTGAGATAATAATGAATCCCCCTGCAGCCATGCACCAGAGAATTGAATCAAAACAAAATTTTTTGCATCAAAACATTGTCACTTTCTTTGGACATCTCAGATTATTTATCCATATATCTGTCTCATGTTGTTCTTCTCAACAGTCCTTTTGCTTGACTAGTTCCATTTTTGGTAGAGTTTTTGCCTAAGATACATTTATGTGATGACATAATCCTGTACTAATACGCTCAAAAGTGGCTTCTGATATGCTTAAATATTTATCTCTGTTCTTTACCAATGTTTCCAGAAGAGCCACTGAACCCCAAACGACTGTAGCAAAGGCCAAAGTTAAAATGAGCCATATTTGTCTAAAAGTCTTTTTTGAGTTTTCATTTTATTACATCTTTTAATGCTTTAAAGGGTCTATTTTTGATGGGTAAATCATGAGCCAGTAACGCTCTATGTTAGCGAACAGTTCAAAGGATGGGTATAACATTACAAGAGAAGAACAGCCAGAAGATGGGAGGGTAACCCTGCATTAGTAATAGATAGGAAGCTAGGACTTAAAAGAGAAATGGGAATAAAAGCGGCAAGACTTTTTTGCAGTCATGGGAGATTACAAGGGGGAGGGGAATTTGTGCCAATAGCTGATATTAACAAAGGTTTGTAATGCCAGTAAGAGCAGTATAGTCCATTGCTGTTTCCACGGAGTAGTGCTGTAGGTCTACCTGCTTATCAGTCGGTGAACCTACAGCCATGACACCATCGTAGAAACACTGTGCCGCCACTCTGATGATAAGAAGCTGAACCACTTCTTTTATGTGCTTTTTTTTTACTAGATGCTGCTTTCCTTTAAATACTGTATTGGTTGTTTTAAAATGTTTTATTTTTTTACTTTTACTGGCCTAGCTTTATTTCTGTTACTCTTTTTCATAAATTTGCAAATCTCTTCTATTTTTTTATTTTTTTGAAAACTCAGTTTGGGAACAATTCAATTAATTGATGATATCTTTCCGGCTTTACTGAATTCAAACAAGGTGTTTCATGTAACCATACAGCTGATTTGCAGCTCTTGTTTTATTTCTAAGGTGAAAAAACTCTTCAAATTTGGCAGAGTATCTACATAATCTGACTATAACCTTAAACTTTATGTAAGTTTTTTTTTTTTTTTTTGCCTGTCCACTGGGTTTTCGTTGTCCAAACAAAGCCTGCTCCTTGATTACACCACCTGCTGCTGGAAATAAAAAAGAAATCATTCATTACTCTCAGAGTATACATCAGAATGATGAATTTCTTTTCCAAATTGGCTATCATAATTGTGAAACCAAGAAGAGTGCTGTCATTTATGAGTAATCGTTGGTCTTTAATGCATTCAAACCAAAAAGCATCTTGGGTGTTTTTGAAATAGACCCTTTTACTACACTGCTTTTTTGTCATGAATATTTCATCTCAATACAAATCCAGTAGTTTTTACTGAGATTAAATCAAATTAAGAGCGAGTTTCTAGAAGGCAAACAATGCATCTTTTCAATGTGATCTAATCTCGCTACTTTTTGTTGGTAAACTAAAGACAGTAGAGAGGAATTCTGGAGAGCCGTCCTGTCCGTTTCAACACCTCCTGCCCCTGTTTGTACATGTTGGTGGACAGGAGGGCTCTGTGTGCTTCGAGCCTCTCTGGCTTCATTAACTAGAAGGTCACAATAGATGCACTGCTTAGAGAAAAACCTTTGTCACCTAATGCAAAAAGCAACATGCACCATCATGAAGTCATGGAAATGGGTGATTACGCCACAACAAAACTCATCCACACTCTTCCAAACTTCTGCTTTCTATTGAGTGAGAAAGAAAATGTCTGCAGCAGAGCTGTTTTGTCATTACTGCTATTACCGGCAGACAGGCAGTTATGGTGTCAGTGATGAAGGACCAGAGCTGGACTTGCTGTCTCAGCTCTGTATCCATCATCATGTTGATGAGCTTAAAAGTCTAACAAATCACTACTGTTGTTTGTTAGGATGAAAAATAAGACCCTCCATTTGTGGTAAATCAGCATTTTTCTTTCACTTAATGTGGCTCTTCAAAAGTTAATCACAGCTGCCTCTATGTTATCTGTGTCAAGAATTGAGAAGCAGGAATTTTGACTGTCTTTATGTCACCATAATTAATTTTTCTGAGACAATGGCTAAAAATGCATAAATATTACATGGTTATAATTCAAAATTACTGGCAGAAAAAACAAAAAAAACAAAGGACAATCATTAGAGGAGACTTAAAACGTGAAGGCATGTACTTGTTGCATTATTTACATGATGCAAAAACATCATGTAAATGTTTTTACATAATACAATACACTGTGATGAAACAGTGTATTAAATATGTTGGAGGTTTCAGGGGTGTTTTGTTTCTTTCTGCAGGTGAGCAATTGCCTTCACAGCTTTGGAAAATAGGTCTATTTGATTTTTATGTTGTCCTGAATCATTTTCCAAATGGAAGTGAGACAAACTGTGTATTAGTTGAGTGGGTGGAATCTGTAGAAATGTAGCTGTTTCTTTTCTGAATAAATGCAGCATAAGCTTAGTCCAGATCCAGTAGACAACATCCCACAATCCCCCTTGCTTTCCTCTCATACTGTATTAAGTCCTTCCTCTTCTAATCCATGCAGCCCCTTTACCAAAGTGTTACACCGAGAAACAGCACACTTTCAACTGTGGTTCTATAAAAGTTTGTGAGTATAAATAATAAAGACTGAAGGCCATTTCAGCTTCTTTAGAAAGATGATACACTCTTTGGGCATTCTTCATTACATGGGAGGTGAGAGTTATGCAACCCCAGTGCTAACAGGATCAGATATGAGTTTTCCTGTCCTCATCACTTGGGGCCTGTTGGTTAGGAAGTAACCGATCCAATAGCAAAGCAGTGTATATAGCCAAGGCTGTGGAGCTTCAATAAGGATGGTGTTGCGGACTGAACTGAAGTTCACAAATAGCATCCTAACAAGTTGTTGGGATTGTTTAACTTGGAAATTTGGCATAGCTGAATGTTGATCCATGACTACTGAGTCAGAAAATATAATGATTCTCTTCGACATACACAGATGTCATTACTCTCCTAAACTTCTGGCTAATGTCATTCCTGTTCTTTTTCTACTGCTCATTATATTTACCCAGGGGCTACAGATGTTATTGAAGCAATCACTGATTAATGCAAAAGCTTTTAAAAATATTGGTTGATGCCTGAGATTGCTCGGGAGCAAAATAGTTCATGACAATAATTTTTCTAAATTAAAGCTACAAGGCAATTTGTTACATGGCATATGGTTTCTTTGAAAGCACACAACATAAAATATACAGGAGAAAGATCCATACTAGAGAGCAGTGTTTTAGAGAAAAAAAAAACAGCTATAAAAATGAAGAAAATGCACTCAGACGTGTCTAATTTCCCCCTTCTTGCTATAGGTCATATTTCTACATGAATGACTTTTCGAATTGGACTCACTTGTTCAAACTGCACTGTGAACAACTGGGTCGCAGACTCCGATACGGAACACGTTGAGGTCCAGCATGTGCAGCAGACCCAATTTTAAAAATAAAATTTCATCAAAGACTTTGAAGTCCTTACTGTCTATTGAAACATCCTTTATTAGGTTACTTCTTTAAGTTTCTTCAAGCTTGGGAGTTTATAGAGCTCACCTCCTAGGCTATTTTCTTCAACCAAAAGATATCATCACATTGTGCCAGATATTTTTATGGGTGGCTTTCTCTAAGTTTTCCGAATAGTGTTGTTTTATTGCCCTCAGTAGCTTGTGTTATGTTTTTTTAATATGTGAACCCAAAGAGCAGAGCATAAAAACTACTTTCTCTGAGCTGTCGTGGGGAGTTCCTTGTAATGACAGAAGATGACAAATAGGGGTATTAAGCAGAGCCGTGCTTGGCTTGTTGAGCGCAGTCAGAGGTTTAGGTCACTCAGAAGTGGAGACTGCCTTTGTTAATTATCATTGAAGCCTACTGGTCTAGTATGTTGCAGGGAGGTAAACTGCAAAAAAAAAAAAAAAAAAAAGATTACAGTAAGCTTGATGGTCGGGCTAAATTTGTGCAATCTATAGTTAGTGTGCAGTTTATACAAAGACAAAGCAATACCCAAACGTAGATGCAAAATAAAATCAGAGATACCTGATGATGCAGTAGTAGAGAATGCTACAAAAATTTCTTCTAAATTTACATATAATGGTGTAGATCGCAAGTTAATGTGAGTTAATCTTCCTCTGTGATTATTTTTTTTCTAATTTGTTTGCGATTAATAGAAAAAGTCAATTCAACTGCTAGCCCAATTCGATGTTTTTTAAACCCAAACATTATGACAGTGAAACATTAGAAGCAGTACAGAGGATGAGATTATTAAACTGAGCTCAAACAAATGAAGTCTCTAAAGAAGATCTGACTGTGCTGAATGACTTATACATTGGGTGCAGTAAAGCCAACAATATCCGCTTAGGTGAAAGATACCAGAGGTGGGCTGGTGACTAGAAAAAGGAGACCCTTTATTGTATCTATTAGTGAACATGTGTATTTTTATTCCACTTGTAGTTAGTATATTGTACATGTTATAATTGTTTGATTTAAAAATGTTTTAACCTTAATTAGCGCTGATATAATTGAACTTATCTGTAAGCCCCGTCACACCGGGTAAATATACCTAGAGAATTCAATGTGGGGTAAGGAAAAACATCTTAGTTTTAATTTGAGGTCCAGTATAGAAATGGAACACCTTTACAAGACTTATTTATTACATGTTGCAGACAATATCATAGTCAGATATTGAGAATTCACATCCTTACTTCCTTGCATTCAAATTGAGCTGTATTAAGGCTTTGTCACCTATATGCAAATAAGCTTTAGGTCCCCCCATCAGTGCTTACTCACAGTATACATGTTAGTCATCAAAGCTGAAGAAGAGGAGCCTCCTGCACAACAAGTAAGGATGCAGTATATGATTTATAAATTATAATTAGCCTATTCCTACAAAGATACCTTAAAGAGGTCCAATGCAACATTGAAAGCTACATTTCTGCAATATTAAAGGAGAATAATGTTAGTTCCAGAATTTTTCAGATATTTGCCCCTTCTGGCAACAAGATGAAATGTTGAAATTGTGCATGTGCAGGGGTGGAGTATGATTTTCCTGTACTTGTCTTCTGCTGATACTTTGGACTTTCCTCCCACATTTTTCATAGCAAGTCATTTACATGTAGTAACTCCAAATACCATGTTGAAGGGGCACAGTATATGACTTTCAAATTTATATACCAGTAGCTCACACTGGCTGCATAGATTTTTCTGAAATATTTGTATGTCCTGTTTGTGTGTTACTGATTATTTCTTTCTTTTATTTTGCACTCAGAGTTGCACATTGCACTCAGAAAAACAATAAGCTGTATATACGAGTGAGCATCCTTCATAAGCACACAGATCAAGAGGTGGTGTTTTTCGTCACACCAATAAATTAAATGCTTTTAAGTTGTGTTCATTTTTATTGAAATATTTATTTCCTTAATGCTGTGTTCCAGCTTGTGTTTGGTAGGAAATGGAATTTTCTTTGAGGTTCTTAGTGGAGGATTTATTAGAACTTAAAATTGTTGTACGTTTATTCAATTAATGTCAATTATTCTTTCTCCAGTCTGAGCTGTTGCTTTACCACAGCGCATTGCTAGAGGGTTGTGGTTTTTTCTCTTTTTTCTATTTGCATATGTTGTGACTATATCCCCGAAAAAAGCAAAATAAATACATGATGTTTAAAACTGACAAAACCACAACCGTTTGAAGAAAACATTATTTCCAACTCTAAAAGTTGAGCTTTAAAACATAAAAGATTAACCCTGCATGCCATCACAAATTATATCTCCCTATTTTGCTATTGAAATCTTAACGTAAAAGTACAAGAAGGACTAAAATGTGCTTATCCAGTTAGCACTGATCTGTATTTTACAGAAAATATATCTTACCACATCTTGGCTGAAAGTTCAAAAAGATGAATCAATCTGATGACATCAAGTTTTACAAAATATTTTTAGCATTAGAGGGAAAAAAGCCTATAAATTTGTTTGAAGACAAGCTCTCATGAGAGGCAAAATGTGGCCAATATTTTCCAGCTATCAGTGATATTTCACAGGATAATGTATCGGGCAATTTCTAACCATAATTTTAGTTTAGATTTAAAACTCTGATCCTTTTTCTCACATGCTCTTATAGTAAGCAAGAGGTGCTGCAGTTGTTGATCATTTTCACAACCAGAGTGAGTCATTTGAAAGTTGTAAAGCTATTCTTCGCTGTTTTTCAGGTTGCCACAGTAACTAAAGTGCATTCCCTGTGAATGGAGTGCAGCCGGATGTTGTATGGTAAAACACATTGTACCATCCCTGAAAAGAGGTTCATCATTATCCAATTCAAAAGGTTAATGCACTACCTTAATAATCCTCCCCCTGTCTGTGCTTTTTCCAGCCGGCTTTATATCTTCATTTGGTAGGCTATTACGCCTTAATATTTGAAGAAGAGGATTTTTTTGTATTACTAACACATATAATGGTTGTTAATAGCTTAAATAATTTTTTGTAACTGCTCTAATTTTGTTAGTTTTTTTGGAAAAAAATTGACTATTGTTCATGTTTCATACAAAATACAATTTTAAGCCATCAATCTTTCATTTAATGTGTATTTTTGCACCTAATCAACCAGTTTTTGATATTTTTGGAAAGCAAACTATTATAAGTAAAGAAAAAAAAAAACTACTATTACAATACCTAAAAAGCAGCAAAATGCTGTAGGCTAATTGTGTACAGTATTTTTGAGAGAATCATGAAAGGAAAGGTGGAAAAGAGGACAAACCTTTTAGAACTATTAGAGGGGAAACAAAATTCTTAAGACAAGGTTTACTATCCAACCTTAAAGCAACCCTGAAACACGAAGCAGAAAAATAGTTTACTTCACAGCTAAATCCACTTCTTAATAAATACCAGACCTTGAATCCAATGAGGACTGAGGATAGACTTGAAACTGATATTCAAGGAGGCTTTCTATCCATGATGAATTGGCCACTGTGCAAAGTTGATGAAACTAAGCAAACTAAGCTGAACTAAACAGCTAGAAACATAATGAAAAAAATCAGCTATAATCTAAGTTAAGGGTTCTATTTGTATAAAACCCTAAAAAAAACAGCATAATTGTCCTGTTTATTGACTTGCTCTTGTCACCTAAAACACATCTAAACTATGTTGATGTTTATTTTAATATTTCCAAATTTGAAACATCTTTAAGAAATATTAATATAGTTTTATTTACTATTTTAGACTGCATAAAATTTTATTGACATTTGCAATCCTAAAATAATAATAAGATAAAACAGAAAATGACATTAAATAGATAAATAAGTGAAATTACCTTAACTGGATTTTGAAGGATATCTTTAGGCTTTTACATTTTCAAGTTGACCAATAAGAGAGCTGCTTTCTCAGCTCTAACCTCAATAAAAGGAAGCAGTAAAACCATAAAAGAACATACATTTTTTGCATATGGCTGTGCATCTCTCATTTATCAGTGTAGTCTGTTAATACTATGAGAACACTGTTAAATAATTGTGGATGAGCCTTTTTTATACCCTAACAATAGGGCTCTTTTTTACATTTAGTGAAGCAGAAAAGGCTCAGGCGTAGTATGGATTGCATCCTGGATTGTTCTTGATGATTCAATGTCATGTTTGAATAGGGCACTTAATGAAACTTAATGGGGTCATCATTAATGTTATACATTTCTCATGTGCTTTACTAACCAAATTGCTGTATTTCCTTGGATGTTCATTATTTCGACAAAGTAATAAAAAAAGACATTGATTTTGTGAAATATGGATAACACAAGATATGTGTTATTGAATATGAGACATTGTCCTCCCGTGAGAATTTATAAACAGTAATCTACAAAACAAGACAACCAGAAGGAAAAAATAAATACATAAAACTATGAATACATGAAATTTTAAACACCAATATATGTGCATCAATGTGGCTCCTCCTAGTACACGTAGATCAAGCATGTCAATATGAAAACTACAAACCCGAAAGGCAACATAAATGTATTCTATGATAAATATTGTCATATCTGGGTGAAGGTTCTCTGATTTCTTCAGAATTTCTAAATGACTGAGAAGACAGCCTATCATATTCATTACATAGAAAATTACAGTTTTTTAATCCCAAACAAGAGATCACACATAGGTGAGATTACTTAGGTATTTAAAAATATATATATATATGTATATATGACAACACACAACAAACTGATTTATTTGAATATAAGAGCAAAGATTGTCCACGACATCACAGGTCCTCCACCATACTGTACTTAAACTCCCTAGAGCAGAGGTAACAGATTAGTGGACCGTGGTCCGGATCTGGACCCACCCTGAGTGTCTTATTTCACTTGCACTGCTTCTCCGGTTAATATGGTAAAGCCCTCCAGAGTGTCTGGGACCAGGCTGCATGTGATACAAATTAGCCAATGAGCTGTCAGTCTGGGTTGCTGCTGCTGCTACTTTTAGACACAGCAGGCAAACCTGTGGAAAGCCGGAAAGAAGGAGAAGACGATGAGAAAAAGAGAGCAAAGAAAGTATGGACTGCTGGAAGAACTGCGGTGAACTGGTGAAAAAAAAGTGAAATGGCGTGCTCAAAGATGACCCTGCACATTTTGAGTATGTTTGGCTCAACCTGTTGCAGTAAAGCAGGATTCTCCACCATGAACAGAATCAAAAATAAATATGGATCTAGGCTCAAGTTGAGCACCTTGATATGGGCTTGAGGATGGCGTTTTCAGGTCTAAAACCTTGCAAGGCAGCCTAAAGCCCACTGCTCTCATTAAGCCAGAAAGAAAAAAAAAAAAAAGGTCAGTTCAGGTGTTTTATTAAATATGTGAATCGGGAAATTGTCTATATACCAAACTGAACGATTGTTGTTCTCTACTTAAAAAAACACTTTAGATTTTAAAATGGAAAAACTTTCTATTTTTTACATTTTTTATTTAAAAATTCAATGTATAACATGGAAGCATAAACAACCCCATTTTATTTTAGTATTACATTCTGTTTAAAGTAACTGATTATAATTAAAAATGTCTCCGGACCTTTACTGGTTGTTGATTTCCTTTATTCACACCCCACTGTGTTTTAATTGGTTACCCCTGCCCTAGAGATTACAGCCTTGTATAAATCCATTGAAAAACTTGTCAAAGGCATAAAGAAGTGCTGTTATTCTTTTTATGTCTAGCTTATAGAAACTACCCTTATAGCTCACAATGTAAACCCTGGTCCCAGCAACTTCTGCACTAATACTATTACTTATAACTACTCAACAAACAAACCATTTTAAAACAATACATTTGGGAACTTTTACACTGCTCTTTTACTAACTTTATTAGACTGACTGTTCTGTACTAGCTCATAGTTTTATCAGTGGCTGTATGTAGATTTTTTTTAACATGCATTCCTTTGTTTTATGGTAAACCTATATATATATTTTGTTTAACCAAAAGAATTTAACCCTAGGATAATCTGATAAAAAGAAGCCTTCTTAAGCAGTGGGAAAAGTGGTTTCCAAGCTACTACTTTTTTGATGTGGCTTGCTGTGCTTTAACATTAAGTGGTACCGTATATAGAAGAAAAGAAGTGAAGATAAGGTTATAATGTGATAATTGCTCTCCCCTGTTGCAGTGAATTAGCCAACAACAAATAGCAATTCCACTTCAGTTACTGCTAATTTAAGTTTTTACATTCTTCAGCCTAGGTTTTTTATGAAAAGTAGTTCACAAGAAGAAGCCACGCTTAATTTGAGTGCAGCTTACGCCATCTATGCCAGCTTGTCGAAGCCTCCTTGGAGACAGGCCACTCTGTCCTTGGCGATCTATTGGGATTTAAAGACTCAGTGTATGTTTAAGCTGAGATTGATTTCATTAAATAAATCAATTCCAATAAACCCGCAGTAATGACAAGGGCTTCTTCATGATCCATGTTATGTTTGGTTTTCTTAAATAATTCAAGTACTGTGAAACAACCGCAAGCAGATTTATAGCATGAGCTCTGGAAAGCACTGATGTGGAAATACTCAAATTTGCTTTCATCTATGAGAATGTCAAAGCAGAGAGCCCTTTGTATGAGTTGAAGATGGAACATTGGGCGGCTTTAAGCAATCACTTAGAGACAATATAGATATTTACAATTTGAAGTTGAGTTTATCTTTATTGGTCCAGACAGATTGTCTACAAATAGGAGATTAAATATTTTAATTATATGAGAAATATTTCAGCAGTTTAATGGTTAAATTGGAAGCAATACTGTATCTGCAAGATATACAATAGGGATGGGAATAGCAGTTCTTTTTTAGTTTGGTTCTAGAATAGGCTAGATATATGGCTTTGATCACATGCAATATACTGTTTACTTGTTTTTCTGCCAGTTTATGTTTATAATAGCCTAATATTAAGTGGATTAATAAAACATTAACAGCCATTTAAATTCCCTAACAGTTAAAACAGGTAGTAAACATCAGGCAAGATTATGCTAAAAAAAATCGTCTTTGCAGCCTGTTTTAGCTGGTAATCGGGTACTGATCACAACATGATCAAATGAGCAGGAAAAATATTCCTAGAGCATTATACCTGCTTACAGCATTGAAATGCAAGACAGAAAAAGTGAAATTGTTTGATAAAAGTGGTATTGAATATTAATAAACTATGTTTTAGTCCATTTCTTTTATAGAGCATCCTTGAAATATTGTTTAAAGCCTGGCAAAAGAAAATGCTAACATACAAAAATTGAAAGGAGCAATTTGAAAACTTGTCATATCTTGGAAATAAAATCCTTCGGAAGTGGAAAGGGTAGTGTGCTATAAAAACAAAAGGATGCCACGTCATTTAATAAAAATGAAAATGATCAACACACAGGCGGCTAAATCTGTGTATGTGAAACTGAAAGACTCAGACAGCAGGCTCATCTAATTTGCATTCATTGCAGTCCGACATTGCTGTAATACATACCTGACACAGAGGGATATGTTTTTATATGGTGATGAATGGTCACCTTTCACAATGTTTTTTTGGATTCTTTACAATCATGAATATTAATAAATACATTAAAATTCCTACTGATAATTTCTACTTCCTAATCAACATCATCCACAACAAGTATATATTTTAATTAAAGTAGGGTTATTATTGAACTACTGGTACTAATTAATCATAACTAACAATTGAAATAATAAATTATTAACCAAAATCACAATAATTTTAGCCAATGCTAGCCAATATAACAAAGGTTCATAAACAATTTTATATATATACAGGTGCTGGTCATAAAATTAGAATATCATGAAAAAGTAGATTGATTTCAGTAATTCCATTTAAAAAGTGAAACTTGTATATTATATTCATACATTACATACAAACTCATATATTTCAGATGTTTATTTTGTTTAATTTTGATGATTACAAATGACAACAAATGAAAATCTCAAATTCATCATATCAGAAAATTAGAATATTACTGAAGACCAATAAAAACAAAGGATTTATAGAAATGTTGGCCAACTGAAAAGTATGAACATGAAAAGTATGAGCATGTACAGCACTCAGTATTTAGTTGGGCCTCCTTTGGCCTGTATTACTGCAGCAATGCGGCGTGGCATGGAGTCGATCAGTCTGTGGCACTGCTCAGGTGTTATGATAGCCCAGGTTGCTCTAATAGTGGATTTTAGCTCTTCTGAATTGTTGGGTCTGGTGTATTGCATCTTCTTCTTCACAATACCCCATAGATTTTCTATGGGGTTAAGGTCAGGAGAGTTTGCTGGCCAATTAAGAACAGGGATACCATGGTCCTTCAACCAGGTACTGGTAGCTTTGGCACTGTGTGCAGGTGCCAAGTCCTGTTGGAAAATGAAATCTGCATCTCCAAAAAGTTGGTCAGCTGCAGGAAGCATGAAGTGCTCTAAAACTTCCTGGTATGTGGCTGCGTTGACCCTGGACCTCAGAAAACACAATGGACCAACACCAGCAGATGACATGGCACCCCAAACCATCACTGACTGTGGAAACTTTACACTGGACTTCAAGCAACGTGGATGAAGTGCCTCTCTTCTTTTCCTCCAGACTCTGGGACCTTGATTTCCAAAGGAAATGCAAAATTTACTTTCATCAGAGAACATGACTTTGGACCACTCACCAGCAGTCCAGTCCTGTTTCTCTTTAGCCCAGACAAGACGCTTCTGACGCTGTCTGTGGTTCAAGAGTGGCTTGACACAAGGAATGCGACAGCAGAAACCCATGTCTTTCATACGTCTGTGTGTGGTGGTTCTTGAAGCACTCACTCCAGCTGCAGTCCACTCTTTGTGAATCTCCCCCACATTTTTGAATGGGTTTTGTTTCACAATCCTCTCCAGGGTGCGGTTATCTCTCTTGCTTGTACACTTTTTTCGACCACATCTTTTCCTTCCCTTCGCCTCTCTATTAATGTGCTTGGACACTGAGCTCTGTGAACAGCCAGCCTCTTTAGCGATGACCTTTTGTGTCTTGCCCTCCTTGTGCAAGGTGTCGATGGTCGTCTTTTGGACAACTGTCAAGTCAGCAGTCTTCCCCATGATTGTGTAGCCTATAGAACTAGACTGAAAGACCATTTAAAGGCTTTTGCAGGTGGTTTGAGTTAATTAGCTGATTAGAGTGTGGCACCAGGGGCCATCAATTTTGAACCTTTTCACAATATTCTAATTTTCTGATATGATGAATTTGAGATTTTCATTTGTTGTCATTTGTAATCATCAAAATTAAACAAAATAAACATCTGAAATATATGAGTTTGTATGTAATGTATGAATATAATATACAAGTTTCACTTTTTAAATGGAATTACTGAAATCAATCTACTTTTTCATGATATTCTAATTTTATGACCAGCACCTGTATATATATATATATATATATATATATATATATATATATATATATATATATATATATATATATATATATATATATATATATATATATATACATATATATATATATATATTTCATTCAAATAGTTTTCTTTATTTTCATGACTATGAAAATTGAAGATTCACACTGAAGTCATCAAAACTACTAATTAACACCTGTGGCATTATATACTTAACATAGAATTGTGAAACAACTGGAAATATGTCTTATATTCTAAGTTCGTCAAAGTAGCCACCTTTTGCTTTAATAACTGCTTTGCACGCCCTTGGCATTCTCTTGATGAGCTTCAAGAAGTAGTCACCTGAAATTGTCTTCCAACAGTCTTGTAGGAGTTCCCAGAGATGTTTAGCATTGTTGGCCCTTTTGCCTTCACTCTGCGGTCCAGCTCACCCCAAACCATCTTAATTGGGTTCAGGTCCGGTGATTGTGGAGTCCTGGTCATCTGGCGCAGCCCCTATCACTTTCCGTCTTGGTCAAATAGCCCTTACACAGCCTGGAGGTGTGTTTGGAGTTATTGTCCTGTTGATAGATAAATAAGGGCCCAAATAAATGCAAACTGGATGGAATTGCATGCCACTGCAAGATACTGTCGTAGCCATGCAGATTCAGTATGCCTTCAATATTGAATAAATCCCCAACAGTGTCACCAGCAAAGCACCCCCACAGCATCACACCTCCTCCTCCATGCTTCACGCTGGGAACCAGGCGTGTAGAGTCCATCCGTTAGCCTTTTCTGCGTCTCACAAAGACACGATTGTTGGAACCAAAGATCTCAAATTTGGACTCATCAGACCAAAGCACAGATTTCCACTGGTCTAATGTCCATTCTTTACTTAGCTGCTTTTTTTTTGTCATAATAAAAATTCTAACAGTCTATTCAGTATGACAATCAGTGGAACTAATCCCACCTATTAAACCTGACAGGGGACACCTGCAAAGTGAAAACAATTTCAGGGGAATACCTCTTGAAGCTCATCAAGAGAATGCCAAGAGTGTGCGAAGCAGTATTCAAAGCAAAAGTATGGCGTTACATTTATGTCATAACCAACGCGAGCAAAATGAACATACTCGCATGTATGTTAGACTATTTCTGCGCATGGTGTATCTACCACCGCGCGTGAAACTGCTGCTTCAAGAGGAGAAAATCTCTCTCCGCGCGCGCCAGCTCCGCGCGCGCCAGCTCCTCTACGCGCGCTCGGAAGCTCTCCACGCGCGCCAGCCCCTCCCTTTTCTATCCAGCGGCCACGCTCGAAGACGGCTGCCCTCTTGAAAGCGTCTCTGCGCTCGGACAGATTTTTTTCTCGTGCGGAGGAAAAGTGGTTTCGACAGGTTGGGCAGAGACAACTGTAAGCCTCCTCCTGAGTGGGCCTTGCAGACACGATCTCACAGGAAGTAGTGTCAGGAAGCATTTGACTGACAGCTCATCAGTTAAGACAGATTCAGACTTCCGGGATCAATAACTCTCACACGAAACGTTGTTGAAACACAAATGACGCATCTTTCATGTCCTGATAGCACAGACTATGATCCACAAGAATCAAAAAACGTTATTTTCGAGAAAAACTAGCCGTTCTCCGAACTGGATGTATTACATTGATCTCTATGCACAGGCAGCGACCAGGTGAGTGGTTAGGGACCGTCTGCAAATGGTAAAACAACAGAAAAACGTTGCAAATAAAGATCAATAACTCCACTGCCATAAAGTGCAGAGACTCCAAAATCACCACACACACTAAGGGGCTCTTGGTGATCGCACTACAACAGCTATTTTTGAAAAAATACACTTTTTTTTTTATTTTTAGAATTTTTTTATTATTAACCAATAATATCATCCTATTTTAATCAATAGCTCTGTAATTATACAGTGCAGACTCTCCAAAACCACCACACACACCAAGGGACTCCAGATTAACATACTACAATAGCTGTTTTTGAAAAAGACACCTTTACCTATTTTTTAGAATTTTTTATTGTTATTAACCATTAATATCATCCTATTTTAATCAATAGCTCTGTGATTATACAGTGCAGACTCCAAAATCATCACACACACCAAGGGACTCCAGATGAACATACTACAATAGCTGTTTTTGAAAAAGACACCTTTACATTTTTTTTAGAATTTTTTATCGTTAATAACCATTCGGGACTCTTGGTGATCACACTACAACAGCTGGTTTGGAAAAAATACACCTTTTTGTGAATGAAGTACACAGAGATGCTAGGCAGATGGGAGTTCTTTATGAAATACATTGAAGTTTTAAGCATGATGTCTATACCTGTCTATACACTAAAGCTTTTGTGTAAATATGACTCTATGTTTTTTTTATGATGCTACGGGTTCACCATTCCCTCGTAAAACTAACAGCTGAAACAATACCGCAAAAGTTGCATTGAAAGATTGCTACAGAGAAACATATCAAGATGATCAGTGGTGAATTAAGTACCCAACTATCGTACTTTCAATTCAGTTTATTTATATAGCGCCAATTAAAAACACATTTCATCTCAGGGCACTTTACAAACTAAGTCAAATCCTACAGTCAGATTGGTCAAAATTTTTCTATCTAAAGAAAACCAGCTGAATGCATTGACTCATTGACTCAACAGCAATCCCTCACACCAAGCATGCATGTAGCGACAGCAGAGAGGAAAAACTCCGTTTTAGCAGGAAGCAACCTCCAGCAGAACCAGACTCAGTGTGAGCGGCCATCTGCTGAGGCCGACTGGGGTTCAAGGAGACAGAAGCAGAGACACAAAAAGCAGCTGTAAAAGGCGGCTCCATCCAGGAAACACACAGCCAGGCAGACGAGCCAGCTCCCATGTCAGAGGATGAAGAGAGCACATCCAGTTAGTCACATTAAAAGGAAACATGACTACACTGAAAAACAGGCCGATCTCCAGCAATTAAACAGAGAAGTTGATATCAGCAGCACAGATGATATTTCTCTCCAGGATGGAGTCACAGCCAAACAGGAACAGACCACATGAAGCTACTATGAGAAAAAGCAGAGAGAGCAGAACGTTAGAGATTGAACTAATAGATTCTGCAGAGTGGGAGACTAGAGACAGAATGAAGCAGAATGATGAAAAAGGGGTCCCTATGTGCTCCAGCAGTCTAAGCCTATAGCAGCATAACTATAGAAATAGCTCAGGATAACCTGAGCCACTCTAACTATAAACTTTATAAAAAAGGAAAGTTTTAAGCCTAGTCTTAAAAGTAGACAGGATGTCTGCCTCACGGACTAAAACTGGAAGTTGGTTCCACAGGAGAGGAGCCTGATAACTAAAAGATCTGCCTCCCATTCTACTTGTAGAAATTCTAGGAACCACTAGTAAACCTGCAGATTGAGAGCGAAGTGCTCTGTTAGGAACATACGGAACAATCAGATCTCTGATATCAGATGGAGCTTGGCCATTTAAGGCTTTATATGTGAGAAGGAGGATTTTAAATTCTATTCTGGATTTAAAAGGAAGCCAGTGAAGAGAAGCCAGGATAGGAGAGATAAGATCTCTCTTTTTCATTTTCATCAGAACTCTGGCTGCAGCATTTTGGATCAGCTGAAGGCTTTTAACTACAGTTTGTGGACTTCCTGATAGTAAAGAATTACAATAGTCCAGCCTTGAAGTAACAAATGCATGGAATAGTTTCTCAGCATCACTCCTGTACAGGAGATTTCTCATTTTTGCAATATTCTTCAGATGAAAGAAGGAAATTCTAGAAACCTCTTTGATATGGGATTTAAATAACAGGTCCTGATCAAAAACAACACCAAGATTTTTTACTTTATTATCTGAAATCAGGTGAATCCCATCAAAATGAAGTGACTGACTAATCAGCCTCTCTTTCAAACACTCTGGTCCAAAGACTATAACTTCTGTTTTGTCTGCATTCAGAAGGATAAAGTTAAGAGTCATCCAGGTTTTTATGTCTTCAAGACATGCCTGTAATCTATGTAATTGGTTAGCTTCATCTGGATTTATAGACAGATATAGCTGGGTATCATCAGCATAACAGTGAAAATTAATCCCATGCTGTCTAATAACTCTACCGATTGGGAGCATATGTTCCCAATTGGTCCTAGCGCTGATCCCTGTGGTACTCCACAGGTAACCTTTGAGCATGTGGAAGATCTGTCATTAACATGAACAAACTGAATTCGATCAGATAGATAAGATTTAAACCAGTTTGGTGCTGTTTAGGGCTGGGTAAAAAATTTTCGGTTCCGGTACCAATACCGATACCTTCACTTCGATACTGGTTTCTGAACGATACTTTTTTCGATACCAGTTTTATAATATCAATTCGAAGAAAAAGAAAATTACACAACATAAAAAAGTACAAATCTTGAGTTTTATTTTAAGCTCTGATTTTTCCATTTACATTTTTCCACTTACATAAAAAAAAAATGTGTCTAATATTCACTGTTACATTGTGAGGACTTTTTTTACTTAGCAGTTTTCCTTTAGAAAAATTACCATGTCTGACAAACAAGCCCATTGAATGGGATCCTATTGACAGTGCACCGCTGGTATGTGGGGTTCTGAGCGGCTCCGACAGAAATATTGGAAGGCAGGATGAACTGACTGCACTGATTAAGTTTTCAGGTGGATTTTCCCACTTAAAACGCTCACAACCAGTTCACAACAGATACACAGGAACCCTGGCTGTAGGCGTGACCACCTGTGTATTTTTCCTGGATGACGCAATCACGTTAAGTGTTACAGCCAATCACCGAAACTTGGTACCGAAAGACGAGGCATGTTTCAATACCCTGTAGAACCGAAGCATTTCGGTCGGTACCATAAAAGAACCGAAGTTCGGTACCCAGCCCTAGTGCTGTTCCTTTAATTCCAACAAAATATTCAAGTCTTTCTAAAAGAATATTATGGTCAACTGTATCAAATGCAGCACTGAGATCCAACAGGACGAGCACAGATACAAGTCCATTATCTGAGGCCATGAGAATATCATTAGTGACTTTCACCAGAGCTGTTTCAGTGCTATGATGAGCTCTAAAGCCAGACGGAAACTCTTCAAAAAGTTCATTATGGTGTAAGTGATCGCAGACTTGTTTGGCAACTACTTTCTCAAGAATTTTAGATAAGAAAGGAAAATTGGATATAGGTCTATAATTGACCAAGTCATCTGGGTCAAGAGACGGTTTCTTAAGCAGAGGTTTAATTACAGCAACCTTAAAAGCCTTAGGTACATATGCCTGTAACAGAGATAGATTAATCACATCTAAAATGGAAGAGGAGATCAAAGGAAATACCTCCTTAAATAACCTGGTTGGAACTGGATCTAACATACAAGTTGAAGGCTTAGATGAAGACAATAGTTTTGCTAACTCAGAAAGTTCAACTGGATCAAAACAGTCTAAACCCGGTTCAGATTCCATGACTACCTCAGATACAATCGCGCATAGAGGAGTGCTTATGATCTTATTTTTAATAAGATCAATCTTATTTATAAAGAATGGACGGTTCAACAGAGCTATGGCTCTGGGTGAGTTTGGCAACTGTATTAAAAAGAAATCTAGGATTATTCTTATTCTCCTCTATTAATGAGGAGAAATATGCTGCCCTTGCTTTACAAAGGGTCCTCTTATACAGCAGTAAACCATTTTTCCAGACTAGGTAGGATTCCCGTAGGCCTGTGGAGCGATATTTTCTCTCCAGTTTCCTAGCATTTTGCTTCAAAGTGCGCAGCTCTGCATTACACCAAGGAGCAAGCTTTTCGGTTTTCATTTTCAAAGGAGCTGTGTTGTCTAAGGCAGTACGCAGAGAACTAGCAACCCCATCAACAAAATCATCAACCTGGTGTGTGGGATGATTTTGGAGTCTGCACTGTATAATCACAGAGTTATTGATTAAAATAGGATGATATTAATGGTTAATAACAATAAAAAAATTCTAAAAAATAGGTAAAGTATAAAAGTATAAAAACTCACACATATATTTCCTTTTGTATAAATAGGTTGTGCTGTTGGCAGCTAGATAGTTCTTTACCAAACTTGTCAAAAGGTGCCGTTGCTCTTCTCTTCTTGTGTGTGGTTATTGTATGCAGAGTGAAATAAAACAAAAACTCATCTATTCCAATCTTCAGCATAGGCCTAAATAAGTGTTAAAGTATGATTTCAGAGGGAACAGCCAATGGTCAAGAAGATTTCAGAATGTTTTTCTGTTGTTGTTTTTCTTGATCTTTTAATGTTTGTGTTTGGATATTGGGTCATGTGAACTGGGAGATGGTTTATATATATGAAAATATGATGTGTATTTGATTTATCTATGCAACAGCAAGTATTTGTATTATTGACGGGTGTCCTTTGCACAATAATTTAATCTTAATCTAATCTAACCAAAAAGCTTACTTTTAAAGGATTCCAACAAAATGAATTTACATGCGGGATTACAGCAGAAAAAATCTAGATGCGAAAGGTTTGAAAACATAATGTATTCCATCTTAACGTTCTACTTCTCAACTAACATTCATGTGTTTCACCTGATATTTCAGTAGGCCTATGATAAGATTAAAATAAAGATGATTGACACTGAATTTTCCTGTTTGGCTCAACATCACCAGCTTTTTTTTTTTTTTTTTTCTTTAATATCCAAGGCAAATATTTAGCTAATATACAGATCCTTCCGTCTGCATATGGCTGAGCACTATGTATGTGCTTGCATTCATTTGCATGTTTTCACTCAAGCATCTGAGGACTCTTCAGTATCTCTTGTTGCCTCTATAGCTTATTGATTGACACTTGGGGCTCCGAGACACCATCTGCTTCTTGTTCGTTCATACTGAATTGCTGTTCAAACATATAAACTTCTGAATTTGCTTAATTGATAAGGATAGCCCTTATAGAGCCTGAGAACCAAGTCTGCTGAGCCAACAGGCTCATATAATGTAAACACAAGCAGAGGTAGGTATAAAAAGTCTTAGTTGGTAAAATGTTAATCATTTAAACTCCCTCCACAGCGAGCCATGGAAATCCCTCACCTCTGATTGACTTTTCCCTCCAGCGATTTTCCCTCATATTGATATCTACTTTGTGCAAATTTATTTCTTTCAGCTAAGATGCAGTGGATCATTCTGTGATGGTAACTGAATTTGAGTGGGCAGCTACCTGCACATTGGCAAAGAGATTACATTATTTGACCATTGCATTAAATGTTAGTTGATGGGTATATTAAAAGTGACACTCTGCCTATGGAAGTCAACAAATACATTATGTTGTGTTATAGATCAGAGGGACTGATAAATGATGCACTATAGTGTAGGAGAACATTGTGTATCATGCCAGAGCACACCGGGCAGTAATTTAGATAACCCAAAAACAATAACACTGTCTACGTTATGTTTCTTCTTAACATTATTTTAAATGATAGCACAGGATAGTGAATATCTGTGAAATGGAAGGAAACAACTTTTACTCTAATAATACATGGACATCCACCTAAATATAGACAAGAGTGGGAGATTTAAAAAAAAGGTACAGTGGGGCAAAAAAGTATTTAGTCAGCCACCAATAGTGCAAGTTCTCCCACTTAAAATGATGAGAGAGGCTGGTAATTTTCATCATAGATATACCTCAACTATGAGAGACAAAATGAGAAAAAAAAATCCAGAAAATCCCATTGTCTGATTTTTAAAGAATTTATGGCTCTCACAGACCTGTAACTTCTTCTGTAAGAGGCTCCTCTGTCCTCCACTCGTTACCTTCATTAATGGCACCTGTTTGAACCCGTTATCAGTACAAAAGACACCTGTCCACAACCTCAAACAGTCACACTCTAAACTCCACCATGGCCAAAACTAGAGAGCTGTCAAAGGACACCCGAAACAAAATTATAGACCTGCACCAGGCTGGGAAGTCTGAATCTGCAATAGGTAAACAGCTTGGTGTGAAGAAATCAACTGTGGGATCAATTATTAGAAAATGGAAAACATACAAGACCACTGATAATCTTCCTCGATCTGGGGCTCCACGCAAGATCTCACCCCGTGGGGTCAAAATGATCACAAGAACGGTGAGTAAAAATCCCTGAACCACACGGGGGGACCTAGTGAATGACCTGCAGAGAGCTGGGACCAAAGTAACAAAGGCTACCATCAGTAACACACTACGCCGCCAGGGACTCAAATCCTGCAGTGCCAGACGTGTCCCCCTGCTTAAGCCAGTACATGTCAAGGCCCGTCTCAAGTTTGCTAGAGAGCATTTGGATGATCCAGACGATGACTGGGAGAATATCATATGGTCAGATGAAACCAAAATAGAACTTTTTGGTAAAAACTCTACTCGTCGTGTTTGGAGGAGAGAGAACGCTGAGTTGCCTCCAAGGAACACCATACCTACAGTGAAGCATGGGGGTGGAAACATCATGCTTTGAGGCTGTTTTTCTGCTAAGGGATCAGGACGACTGATCCGTGTGAAGGAAAGAATGAATGGGGCCATGTATCGTCAAATTTTGAGTGAAAACCTCCTTCCATCAGCAAGGGCATTGAAGATGAAACGTGGCTGGGTCTTTCAGCATGACAATGATCCCAAACACACCGCCCGGGTAACGAAGGAGTGGCTTCATAAGAAGCATTTCAAGGTCCTGGAGTATTGAGATGAACTTTTGTTATTGACCAAATACTTATTTTCCACCATATTTTGCAAATAAATTCTTTAAAAATCAGACAATGTGATTTTCAGGATTTTTTTTCTCATTTTGTCTCTCATAGTTGAGGTATATCTATGATGAAAATTATCGGCCTCTCTCATCTTTTTAAGTGGGAGAACTTGCACTATTGGTGGCTGACTAAATAATTTTTTGCCCCACTGTATAAGCTACAGCTCATGTGTAAAAATTTCTTGATACAGTTATCTCTGGCATTTATGGAAACCATTAAGAAGGCCTTTTTAACAGGAAAGATAAAGTGCTTTGCTACATGCCATTTATGGGACAGATGGAAGAAGCCTGTAGTCATTAAGGTCCAATAATAAAGTGTAACAAAATAATGCAAAAAACCAAAACTTAACCATCTAACAGTACCCCACAAAGACTATCCTCACTGTGAAACATGATGGTGGCAGCATCATTCTATGGGTATGCTGCTGTTTAGCAAGCTGAGCAAAGCTAGACAAAGTAGGTAAAAAGAATTAAATACAGAGACATCCTGCAAGAAAACATGTAAGAGGCTTTAAAACATTTGAGACCAAAATAAAGGACTGCCTTGTAGTAAAATAGAATAGAATAGAAATATCTTTTATTGTCCTGCAGTGGTAAATTCCAGTTGTGATAGCGGTAAAGCAAATAAGCTGATGAAAGCATACACCTACAGTCAGAACGAAAAATATATAAAGAAAAAATAAAGATAGAAAAGATTTTACAGTAAAAAAACAGCACATTAAAGAAGGTTACATTGTGAAGCTGTTAAAATAATAAAGATAAAAGAGAAAAAAAATCAAGATAAAACAAAAACAACAAACCACCTATTAAAAAAATTAAAACTGTGTGCATAACAATATTGATTTAACAAAACACCTACTGAGCAAGTAAAAAGATGTAAAAATCAGGCAAAAATGTGCTATCTAAAGGTAAAAACACTGTACATTTTTAACTAAAAGGAACCAAACTGATTGAGATTACTTTTGCCTTCCACTTCCAATTTATTAGGGGTTTTTCAGAGTACATACTAACTAAAAAAAGGGCTTAAAGGTTTCAGAGTAATCTATCTTTATTATTATATACATAATACTATAAGGTGTTAATGTTTTATGTAATTTCTAATGTCACAACCCGTTAAACATAACAATAATTTGGGATAACTTAAGTTCAAATATGGATAAGAATAAAAATCTCCAAATCTAGTTTAAGTTAAAGGAAAGGGGTTAGGATGGAGAGATATTGCAGCTTACAGAGTCAATGTCTTAGACAGTTATTTTGTCTAAGATCAGGTTGGATAATGGAACAGCCTGCAACAACATTTATTTGAACGATACAGCAACACTTTCAAATACACCTGCAACGTACCCTTTCAGATAAAACCCATGAAGTAACATGTATGAATACTGAAGCCCAGCTTTTATAAAAAATCTAATGTGTTCATGATTTAAGACTTTTTGTTAATTCTGCGATCACATAGTAATCTAATAGCCTCAAGCTATGGGATGTTGCATGTGTCACAAGTACTACGATGCAACTTGTTTACACTAAAATGGTACAAGCCATGGCCAGCTGCTTCTCACCACTCGAGCAGATCCACCCCACTCACCTCTTATGTTACTCAATTCCCTCTGCTACTGATAACACTCTCTCTTGATCCTCCTCTCCTACTCTCTTTTGGTATTCAAAGCCTTTTCCAGCCTTGATTGCCAATGAACAAAGGCCATTGTCTTGTCTATGAATACTCAGATCTATGACTCTGGCCTTGAACTGAGATCATTTCCAATTCTTGAACCACTCTAGATTTATGTCACAGTAATCATGCCCTGTATATACAAGAGTGCAGTTGCCAGCCTATATCAAAATCAAGGAGCAGTATGTTGCTCCTCAACACATCTGTTATGATTCTCTGGATGTTTTTTTTCTAATCTTACTTTTCTATTCCTTTGAGATGTAAAAAGCACATAAGGTTTTTCTTGTTTTTTTAGATGTTAGAGATGTCCTTAGATTTGATTTGTTTGCCACAACTAAACATTATGGTTGTCAGTAATTTGAATATCAGATGTAAATAAAAAATAGCCCGACAAAATAAAGAAGATGTACAAAGGTAGAAGAAATCTTTAAGAATTTTCATTAAAAAAATTCTCCCAGTAAATTGTATCTGACAGAATTACCTGCCAAATATTGAAACAAATAGATAAAAATAAAATACTGTTCATGCTTTAGTGGTTATGGGCAGTTATTAAACAACATCCCCATTTTTCCTGGCGTTTAAGTTTTACTCACCCATTAAAATAGTAATTTGATCTCTTTTGCAAAACAGTAAGTTTAACAAAGTTAAACGTGGGTTCTTTAAATCATCAAATATAAAGCTTTTAACTTTTAAATATGCTGTATATCTAAGATTTTTTTAACAAAAAAATAAAAATAAATTTTAAAGCTTTTGTAGATGTACTCATTATTTAGAAAAATGAATTGAGATTATTCTATATACTGATTAGTCAGAGCCTTCCTACAAAACTGTGCAATATTTTCAACAAAACTTTATTATGATTCCCCTTTCAGGATAACAAAGGTTTTTTATGTGACATATACACATGAGAAATAATAGAGCAACACAGATTGTTTGAGTCAAGATTGTAAGTTTTCAATCTCAATTTATCTGGCTTATTTTAGCTCATCCATCTAAGCATCTTTCCAAATGTCTCGATGGATGAACTGCTCCTGACAGCCTGTGCAGCATTGATCCCCATTACAGAGGCTATGTGAGATGCTTCAGAAAAGGCATTTTAAGAAATAGGAACATATTGTTTTTGATGGATTTATCTGCATTATATTTGAGATTAAAGTCCTAAATCTACCATTCCAGACACACATAGTTGTTTGAAATGCAAGCACTCTCTTTTTAATTCATTTAAGATTCTACATTAAAGCTGAAGTCTGTAAGTTTTTAAAAATCACTTTTTTGTCATATTGGCTAAAACTGTCCCTATGCCCAGACAGCAGTACATGTGATATGTAACCTGTGAAAAAAACTGCTTCAATTGGTCCCGCATACTGCCTGTATTTCAATCTGGAAAGAATAATTCGGGACGAGTCAAAACAACCGATCACACCCAGAGGAGCGTCTGATGGAGTGTCAATCACAGCTCACACACGCTGAATCCCCCCCCCCCCCCCCCCCTCAACCTGCCGCAGCGCCCGGCTGCCGCAGTCAGGAGGACGCGCGTGGAAGTCATGGGGGAGCGACAGCCACCAGCAAAAGAGAAACTGCCCTTACTGCCCCTGCCGACAACTGCTTACACAGCAAACTTCGGTATAACCAGCATCTTATATCTAGCTGCTTGGAGGTCAGTGTTATCGCTCTTACCGGTTCACACTCCATGCCGCGTACGCTGCTTGGACGCTTCTGGTCACATGCGGTAGCCGCGCAGATGCTGTGAGAGGGGTGGAGCTTGGAGGTGGGGCATGAGTGAAGCAGAGAGGGTGGGGGAGTGGCGTGAAACCTGTTTTTCTTCAAATTTTCAGTCGAAGTCTGATCTCTTCTCAATGTTACAGACTGCAGCTTTAAGAGGTGCTGACAACATTTGTTTGGATATCCATATTACTAATGAGGTAAATATTGCGTCTCATGGGTCAAATAATAAAAAGCTGTTCAAAATAGTTTTTTTTTCTTTCCTTGCTGAATTTAATGTTTTTAAAAAGATAATTACAAACCTTCCATGCGATAGATTAGGTCTAAATATAATTTGAAGTACCAGCCTACAGCAGTGCAGTATTTAAGGCAGACTACATTGCATGCATCCAATGAGAGATGATTTATACCAACTGTTGGGATCTGGAGATTCTCCACCTTCTCCAGCAGAGTGCGCTGTGGATCTCCTGGGCTGGAGCCTTCCAGCACAGCTGACGTTCATCAGCCCATCAGGAGACCTGCCTATATAATCAGCAGCCAGACCTTCCTTCAACGCCGCAGTGTTGACCAAGTTTGGTTAGCGAACCTGAGCCTCTGAACTACTAGAATCTTTGTCTCTAAGAGAAACCCAATTCTAACCTGCCTCTGTCTTCTCGCTCATAGGAAACCTGTCTCTCGTCTGAAGCTCTGGATGAGCTTAGCCTGTTACCTGCCTGCCCTAGAGAGCCAAACCTGAAGATCTCACTCTGGAATCCACCTGCTGCTCTTAAGGAAAAAGCTAATCCCTCAAACCAAGGTCTGTCACTGGAAAGTCAAAAGCTAGACGCTGCTGCTGCTGAGCACTCTGCTGAACCAACAGTCTCTGGACCCAACCGGTTCCATCTCTCAGAAAAGAGAGCCTGGACCTCTACAAGGTATTTTCAGAAACATCTGAAAACTCAACAACTAATCTGTTTACCTGGCTAATCAAACTATCCGTCTCTGCAGACGCCTGAGAATCCTGCCCGGACCAGTTTCCAGAATCCAGTTCATGTTATCTCTGTGCAAACCTTTAATAAACTCTGTTGAACTTTTTATCAGTCTCCAAGTGGTGTTCTGCATGTGGGTTTGATTTCTAAACCAACCATGACACCAACTTAAAATACTTCAAGACTCATTTGATGATTACAGCCAACTCTTTATTTATAAAATCCATCCATCCATCCATCCATCCATCCATCCATCCATCCATCCATCCTTTCAGCAATCCACATTTACTTTTTTAATTGTGTTGACTGTTGTATTTTGAATAGTATAGTAATATATAGCATAGTATATGTATATCATATATTTAATAGAGTAATAATATAGTTGAATATGTATAAGGATGTCTAATGTTTATTTATGACAATTTGTATAGAATTTACCCCATTTTCATGCCTTTCTTAGCTTGTCATTTCTATTTTGAATTGATCTTTAACTGCTCCTTGTCAAAAGTTAGCATTTAGTCACTTAAACTTTAACATTTGCTTCACCTTCTCTTTCTCTCACCCTTTGATCAATGCTGTTCACATAAAGAGGGGTTCTTTGATAGGACTGCAATCGCTGTTTTTTCTTAAATTCCTAGAAGGAATCACTTAAAGTCCCTTAATCAGAGCATAAACAAACATGCAGTGTTCCTATAATTACAGAGTGCCTTATTTTCATAATACTTGACAAAAAAGAGAAGTATGTGTATGTGCAAAACTGTCAGCGTGCACATTTCACTCGGCACTGTGCCTTAAAGGTGACAGCTCCAGCTGATGAGGGAACATCAAGAGGACGGGCAGAGCTGCAGAAACAGCCTCTCTTTGCATGACCTGCCCTCCATTAACATTTCATTTTGTCGTGCACTATTGTGATAAGCCCACGTCTTCTCAAGTTTGGCCAAAAGAGGCTGACAGCTTATTCACAGCAAATACAGTAAAAGCCTGTATGCATCAGGGAGGCAGGGAGCAGAGAGGTGAACTACGTGGGGCTGTGTGTGCTAGGTTTCATGTAAAAAATGAACATTGAATTTCTTTTAAAACCTTTTCTTGAAATGTGCACATAATTTCTGTTTCATCCGGTAATGGTAGCAAGCACTGAAAAGCTTTAGAGAAAACCTGTATTCATATTCACTCAGAATTTGCTCTGTATTGGCCTGAAAATAATATTTGAAGTGAGCTATTACATCGATACTTCTGCAAGAAATCTCTCTCTCACTGGTCACATATTGATTGGTCGCTCCTTTTTACTCCAAGCTTCACTGATGGGAACACTTGAAAATTGCCTGCTGTCCTCATACTAGTGAGCGGAGATCTATATTTTTCTGTCACAGGGAGCTAAACACTGAGCACACTGGTGTTCAACAGCGGCTGACATTTCTCCCTGTCACGCCAACTGGTTTGGTCCAAACTAAGGCTGTAGCGGACAGCCAACCCCTGCTGAAGAGCATCACCATCATACAAAGCTGGAGAGCTCTCTCCCCCGGTTCCAGTCTGTGACACATCATTACAGCAGATTGCATGTGTGCTGTGGTGAATTGGAAAATGTCTCCTGCTGGATGCAGGAGACATTTTCATCATATTGGGATATTTGTTTATTAAATTTACCCAAATCATCATTGGACATGTTTGGTATCACTTACTGTAGGCATGTTTTGATCTATTTCCTGTCATAGATCAGTCATAAAGTTAAAACAGAGACTGTTTGCACAACTAAAGTAATTTAAAATTTCTTTAGGGAAGAGCTTTAGAAATAGGATAACTGGGTTTAGTCGTAGTGATTGAATGGCTGTCTTTTTACCCTTTGCTTCCCTTTTATCTTTCTTTTTCCACTTATCCTGATTCAGCTACACTAAGCATCTCAGCCACCCGGCAGTAACGAACTCATTAATCAGGCATGTGGGCTCCGAGAAGAACAAGGGTGGCTTACCTTTCACTGTCTTAAACCTCTTGTATTTTGCTCATGCTCACTTGCATGCCTACTCACCTTCTTACCGGCTTCATTTGCTGTCTGCCTCCCCCCCTGTCTGCGAGTCTGTCTGTAGGTGGCCATGCACCAGCAGGCTTTAATGAGCCTTAAAGGACAGCGGTTCTGACGGGTTGCTTTGCGTCCATGTTTTTTAGACCTCATTCTATTGGTTTCTCCCTCAGTTACCCACAAAACTAGAACTTTACTCTATAAAAACTGGGGTGATAGGCTTATTAAACTGTCATAACAAATCATTTAAATGTTGAGAAAGAGATCATTTTGATGTATCGCAGAAAGACTACAGAAGATCTTGTGTAAAATTGGACAACCGTATTCCTCCAACAGAAGCTAGGATCAACTGAAAATAACACATCTAACATCCCAAGGCAACACAGCAGACACTGTGAGCAGAATGAATGGATGGGAGAGGAAGGTGAAAGCAGCTCTGGGCATAAATGCTCAGGTGGAGCAAAAAGAGTGAACCACCGACCTGAATGTTTGGGTTATTTGTCCACCAACTGTCATAGCAGATCATGCCTTTACATGTTATTTTCTAAATTAAACATGAATGGGATCTCCCTGAGGTAGCCCTCTCAAGAGCAGAAAACAAGGTGATCATGACAGTACCTCAGCAACTCTCAGTGCCTAGAAACCAATTTCCAGATAGGAAGAGACTGAAACTTTTTTTAGATATCATAACACCTTTAGCTTTGTAATATTAATTCTCTCACTGCATGAGGTGCACCAGTTAAACAAAAATAGAACTATGTTGCATAGTCTATTCATTTTTATTTGAAAAAATAAAATAATATACACTATTTCTATATCTTGGTGTGTGTGTGTGTGTGTGTGTGTTTTTCAGGACCTGTCATTTAAAATCCATATTAAAGAGGTTTCTAGAATTTCCTTCTTTCATCTGCGGAATATAGCAAGAATTTGAAAAATCCTGTCCTGGGTTGATGCTGAGAAACTAGTCCATGCATTTGTTACTTCAAGGTGTTGGGAGCTGGAGAAGTACCACCTTCCTCCAGCAGAGTCCGCCATGGATCCTCCTGAGCCAAGCCTCCTGCACAGCTGAAGCTCATCCCATCATCAGAGGGTCCACAGTATTTAAGCTGTCTTCAGACCTTGCCTCAACGCCGCAGTGTTTTATCCAGTTGGAAACCTGTTTTTTCTCCTGTGAAGCTCAGGAGGAGCTTAACCTGCCGAGCCTGCCCTCTGAGCCAAACCTGAAGTCTCTCTCTGGAGTTTCCATGCAGCTCTGGACCAAGAGCTGGAAACTCAAAGCCAAGGTCAGCTCATTCTCAAGAAGTAAGACGCTGAAGCAGTTAATGGACTCTGCTGAACAAACTATCTCCGGACCCAACAGTTTCCCTCTCAAGGCTTTAACCAAGAACCCTCAAGGTACAAATCTGAAACTGTCTGAATCAAACTCCTCTGAGCAAACGCTAACTGAACTGTCTCCCACGCAGACTCCAGTGAACCAGTCCCCAGGCCAGAACCAGAACCAGTGATTAAACTGTGCTTGTGACAATAAACATTGTTAAACCTTTTTACTGCTGTTTCCGTCTCCGTGGTGTTCTGCATAACTGGGTCTCACTAGAGAACCCATCATGACAGAACACTGCGGCCAAACACAAGGCCCAGCAGACCACCTCCGTCGTCTATTGGAGGAGCGGGAGGCTCAAATCCAGGAACATGTTCTGGATCTCAGTGAGTTAAACACCCTCATTGAGTTACAAGACCGAGTGGTTCAAAACTATGCTAACCACTTGAACCGAGTTAACGCCACGCCGGCAGTACAACCATTTCCGGGTCCAGTTCCGCCCTCGAGGTCACCGGCTGTGACGTCATCACCAGAGTTCCGCCCAAGTCTGCCTGAGAAATTCTCCGGTAACGTAAAGGACTGCAAGGGATTTTTATTTCAATGCCGTATAATTTTTCTGAACTCTCCTGGCAGTTTTCCCATGGACCACAAGAAAATAACTTTTATTTTATCTCAATTGACAGGAAGAGCCCTGGCCTGGGCTCAAGCCAGGTTTGCCTCTGATGAAAGCCTAAATTGTCAATACTCTGAGTTTATTTCAGAATTTTCTCAGGTATTCAATCAAGAAACTGATCAAACCCTTGACTCCCGTGCTCTTTTCAACATTAAACAGGGAAATTCTTCTGTGGCGGAGTTCTCCATTAACTTCCGGGTTAAAGCGGCAGCCTCCGGATGGAACCAAAGCGCTTTAAAGGGGGCTTATTTTATGGCTTTGAATGAAAGCATCAAGGATGAACTAGCAACCCTCGACAAACCTGCAACACTTGAGGAATTAATCCATCTGACGATAAAATTGGACAACAGAATCCGAGCTAGAAACAGCTCCAAGTCTAGAAATCTGGGTTCTGTTTCTTCAGCCCCTGCTTCTAATAATGTGACTGTTTTTTCTGCTCCCACAGAACAGTTGTCCAAACCAAGATCTAAAGTCCAGTCTCTCCCTCTGCCTGTTCAGGTCTCTCATTTCGGAGAGATGGATGCCGAACCCATGCAGGTTGGACATACCAGGCTCACTCCAGAGGAAAGACAAAGACGTCTTTTGAGCAAACTATGCATCTACTGTGGCGAGAGTGGTCACTTCATCGCTTCATGTCCAGTTAAATCAAAAGCCTGGGCCCGCCAGAGGTTCTGAGGAGTCTGGTGGGCCATGATAACTCTAAAAAATCTCCTCGACTTATGCTCCCCGCCACTTTGTTTTGCTCTAATCAAAGCCTCTCTTTTTCTGCCTTCATTGATTCAGGCTGTGAACGAAATTTAATTGATTCAAACCTTGTCCAGCAGCTTCAAATTGAAACCATTCCCCTGACCCAGTCTCTTAGTGTCTCAGCTATTGATGGGAAAAAACTCCACCAGGTTACCCATCAAACTCAACCACTCGAGCTACTACTCTCAGGTAATCATCGTGAAACCATAACATTTTTTGTTTTTCCCTCCGCATGCTCTCCCCTGGTGCTTGGATTCGAATGGTTGGAGAAACATAATCCACATATTAACTGGACTGATCGTCATGTGGAATCGTGGTCAACGTTATGTCACGAAACATGCCTCCGTTCGGCAGCCCCTGTGGTGGGGTCTCCTAGAGGTGGGGGGGAGATGGACTCTCCTGACCTTTCTTCTGTTCGTTCTGAGTACCATGATTTGGCTCCTGTCTTCAGTAAGGTCAGTTCTACGTCCCTTCCACCACACAGACCATATGACTGTGCGATCGAGCTATTACCTGGAGCACCTCTACCCAGCAGTAGACTATACAATATTTCCAAACCAGAACGAGAAACCATGGAAAAATACATAAACGAGTCTTTAGCTGCTGGGATAATTCGCCCATCTTCTTCCCCGTTGGGTGCAGGGTTCTTTTTCGTCGGCAAGAAGGACGGCTCTTTAAGACCATGTATTGATTACAGAGGCCTGAACCAAATAACAACTAAGAACAAGTACCCTCTTCCACTACTTGCCTCAGCTTTTGAACCTGTACAAGGGGCAACTGTTTTCACCAAACTAGATTTGAGGAACGCTTATCATCTTCTTAGGATCCGTGACGGAGATGAGTGGAAAACAGCCTTTAAAACCCCCTTGGGTCAGTTCGAATATTTGGTCATGCCCTTTGGTCTAACAAATGCTCCTGCCTGTTTTCAAGCCCTTGTGAATGACGTTCTCAGAGACTTTTTAAATGTGTTCGTGTTCGTCTACATAGATGACATACTCATTTACTCTAAAGACCTCACGGAGCACAAGAAACATGTCCGCCTTGTGTTGCAAAGATTACTGGAGAATAAACTTTTTGTCAAGGCTGAGAAATGTGAATTTCATCAGCCTTCAGTCGCCTTTTTGGGGTTTGTGCTCGAGGGCGGGCAGGTTAAGCCTTCTGAGGATAAAATAAAGGCAGTTTTGGAGTGGCCGGTTCCTGAAAACCGCAAGCAGCTACAGAGATTCCTGGGTTTCGCCAATTTTTATCGCCGATTCATCAGGAACTATAGTCAGACAGCTCTTCCTCTAACCTCCTTAACCTCAGTCAAACGAACCTTTCAATGGACCCCTGAGGCACAAACCGCATTTGAGAAACTGAAATCTTTGTTTTCCAGAGCACCCGTGTTAATCCAGCCTGATCCTTCCAAACAATTCATCCTCGAAGTAGACGCTTCCGACTCTGGTGTTGGAGCTGTCTTATCTCAAAGACTCGACACTGATCAAAAGATTCATCCTTGTGCCTTTTTCTCTCGAAGACTTTCCTCCGCAGAGCAAAACTACGATGTTGGAGACCAAGAACTACTGGCCATCAAGTTGGCACTGGAGGAATGGAGACACTGGCAGGAGGGAGCTGAGCACCCGGTTCTCGTTTGGACGAATCGAAAGAACCTTGCTTACATCCAGTCAGCTAAACAAGCCAATCCCCGTCAATCAAGGGGGTCCATTTTCTTCTCTCGTTTCAACCTCATTATCTCCTACAGACCCGGATCCAAGAATGTCAAACCCGATTCTCTCTCTCGTCTATACTCCGTTGATCAACCCGAGACGCCTGAACCTGTCCTTCCCGCATCATGCACTGTTGGAGTGGTTACCTGGGAGATCACCGATCTAATTAATTCCGCCCTGGCTTCAGAACCTGACCCAGGTAACGGTCCAGCTAACCGAACCTATGTACCTTCTTCTGTCAGATCTCGCCTAATACAGTGGATGCATGCTGCTAAGTTCTCTGCCCATCCGGGGGTGAGCAGAACCGTCGCTTTGATTTCAAGACGTTTCTGGTGGCCAACTCTTCACAGAGATGTCAAGGAGTATGTGTTGGCCTGTTCCACCTGTGCAAGAAATAAAGCCTCACATCAACCTCCCTCAGGCCTGTTACAACCTCTTCCAGTTCCCTCACGTCCATGGTCCCATATAGCTATCGACTTTGTCACTGGTCTTCCCATCTCCCGAGGTATGTCCACAATCCTCACCATCGTTGATCGATTCTCGGAATCCTGTCATCTCATCCCTCTCAGGAAACTTCCCACGGCTTTTCAAACCGCCCAGCTCCTGGTGAAACACGTTTTCCGTCTACATGGCATTCCCCAAGAGATCCTCTCAGACCGTGGTCCCCAGTTCATTTCACAAGTATGGAAGGCATTCTGTTCCTCTCTCGACTGTAAGTTTTCTCTAACTCCCGGTTATCACCCACAGTCCAACGGCCAAACTGAGAGGATGAACCAACTGCTAGAGTCAACCCTCCGTTGTCTGACTTCAAACAATCCCACCGACTGGAGCCAGTACCTAACTTGGATAGAATACGCACACAATTCTCTTAAATCTGCTTCCACCGGCCAGTCACCGTTTCAGGTCAGTCTCGGTTACCAACCTCCACTTTTTCCCGCAGACGAGAGAGAGATATCGGTCCAATCCGTCAATCAGCACATCCGCCGTTGCCGGCGCATCTGGAGGGATACCATCACCTCTCTCAATCGTTCCTCTGAGACGACCAAACGATTCGCCGACACCAAGAGACGTCCTGCCCCTGAGTACTCGGTCGGACAGGAGGTATGGCTGTCCACACGGGACATTCCCCTCAAGGGGATGTCTCGTAAACTCTCGCCCAAGTTCATCGGTCCATACAAGATTGTCCAGGTAATCAATCCATCTGCCATACGTTTACAACTTCCTCCGACTCTACGCATCCATCCCACGTTCCACGTCTCCCAAGTAAAACCTGTCATCTCGAGTCCTCTTTGCCCTCCATCCGACTCCCCTCCACCGGCCCTGGAAGTCGATGGACATCCTGCCTTCACCGTCCGCCGGATCGTGGACTCCCGTCGGCGAGGTCGCGGCTGGCAGCACCTCGTCGATAGGGAGGGCTACGGTCCGGAGGACCGCCAGTGGGTTCCTGGTTCCTACATCCTCGACCCTTCCTTGATCGAGGAGTACGAGCGTTCCTGTCCATCGACATCTTCCGGACCGCCAAGGGGCGGTCGTTGAGGGGGGGGTACTGTTGGGAGCTGGAGAAGTACCACCTTCCTCCAGCAGAGTCCGCCATGGATCCTCCTGAGCCAAGCCTCCTGCACAGCTGAAGCTCATCCCATCATCAGAGGGTCCACAGTATTTAAGCTGTCTTCAGACCTTGCCTCAACGCCGCAGTGTTTTATCCAGTTGGAAACCTGTTTTTTCTCCTGTGAAGCTCAGGAGGAGCTTAACCTGCCGAGCCTGCCCTCTGAGCCAAACCTGAAGTCGCTCTCTGGAGTTTCCATGCAGCTCTGGACCAAGAGCTGGAAACTCAAAGCCAAGGTCAGCTCATTCTCAAGAAGTAAGACGCTGAAGCAGTTAATGGACTCTGCTGAACAAACTATCTCCGGACCCAACAGTTTCCCTCTCAAGGCTTTAACCAAGAACCCTCAAGGTACAAATCTGAAACTGTCTGAATCAAACTCCTCTGAGCAAACGCTAACTGAACTGTCTCCCACGCAGACTCCAGTGAACCAGTCCCCAGGCCAGAACCAGAACCAGTGATTAAACTGTGCTTGTGACAATAAACATTGTTAAACCTTTTTACTGCTGTTTCCGTCTCCGTGGTGTTCTGCATAACTGGGTCTCACTAGAGAACCCATCATGACACAAGGCTGGACTATCGTAATTCTTTACTATCAGGAAATCCACAAATTGCTAAACCAAAATGCTGCATTCAGAATTCTGGTGAAAATTAAAAAGAGACTTCATATTTCTCCTATCCTAGATTTTCACTTAGATGTAACACTTTATTACCAGCACTGCTCCCAACAAACCCTCCCTGCTGGTACTTGTGCAGATTTTTCATTTCTTGTAAAATAGTCAACAAAATATACATTACCATTTTGCATTTTCGTTAAACCAACTTTCTCAGTTAAAAACTTTTAATCGGAGTATGCTTTCTTTTCCATAGTAACTTATTCGTACTACTCTTCTTCCACTTAATCATGGAGGCAGCAGTCTCAACTGTTGGGATCCAGAGGCTTGCCCACCAGAGGGCGCCGAGGATCCCTTCTGGATTGTTTGTTCTTCTGTTGGGATCTGGGGTGCTGTCTGCCTTCCTCCACCAGAGGGCGTACTGGATCTCCTGAACCTGGAGCTGCCTTCACCAGCTGACTCTCATCTGCTCATCAGGGGACCAGTACTTAAGTGGGCTGTGGACAACACCCCGAGACCAGAGTGTTTTTGTTAATCACGGAAGAAACCTGACTGAACCCTGGGACTCTGGAGGAGTCTCCATTGCCGAACTCTGCCTGCCGCATCTCAGGAGCTCTGGAGGAGCTCACCGTCTGAAGCCTGCCAACCTGCTCTTGACTGAACCCTGGAAACTCTGGAAGAGTCTCCCTTGCTGAAATCTACCTGCCGCATCTCAGGAGCTCTGGAGGAGCTCATCATCAGAAACCTGCCTACCTGCTCCTGGAAGTCAAACCTGAAAAGCCACTGTTTGAATCTGCCTGCCTGTTCTCAAGGAGAGAACTTAGAAAGAATCAAGGTCTGAATCTCAGCTAGTGAGGAACCTAGCCTTTGTAGCTACCTAGCCCTCTGCTCATCCCTCTGCCTCTGGTCTCTTCTGGTTTCCTCTCTCAGCCTGAACCACAGACCAGAGTATCCTGTGTGACCAGCCTGGACTCTTTCAGTATCAGAACTATAACCAGGATTATGTTTTATTTAAATAAACTGTTGAACTTTTCATCCTGTCTCCGTGGTGTTCTGCGTTTGGGTTTAGCTCCAATAACCCAACATGACAGAACACTCTGGCCAACAACCAAACCCAGCAGATCACCTCCGGAGGATTATTGTGGAACAAGCTTCTCAGATCCAAGGACATGATTCAACCCTCCGTGAGTTAAACACACGTTTGGAGCTTAAAGATCAAACGTTTCAGGAATTAGCAGGCTGTGTGAGAGACGCTAACGCGGCGCCAGCACAACTTCCGGTTCCGGAGCCTGTTTCGTCACTTCCGGAATTCCGTCCCTCACTTCCGGAGCCAGTTCTGCTTCTAAGGTCAGAATCCGTTCCGTCACTTCCTGATTTCCGTCCCTCACTATTTTCTGGTTTATCTAGTGAGTGTAAAAGTTTTCTGTGGCAGTGCAAATTGTTTTTTGAGCTCAATCCGTCCAGTTTCCCTGACGATGAGAGAAAAATAGTTTTCATTCTCTCACAATTATCCGGTAAAGCCCGCGAATGGAAAGAGACCAGTTTTTCTCCTGAATCCACTATTACCTGTACTTTAGATCAGTTTTTAAACAAATTCACTCTAGTTTTTTTTGGTAAATCTGCTGAGTCTCATGGTCTGTCTAACATTAAACAAGGAAATAGAACCGTCGAAGAATATTCAATAGACTTCCGGGTCAGAGCCGCTGCTTCCGGTTGGAGTGATTCAATGCTAAAAAACATCTACCTCAAATCCTTAAATAAAGAAATTAGGGACAAATTAGCAACCATAGATGAACCTGAAACCCTGGAAGAGCTCATTTACACAGCTACACTATATTGCCAAAAGTATTTGCTCACCCATCCAAATTATTGGAATCAGGTGTTCCAATCACTTCCATGGCCACAGGTGTATAAATTCAAGCACCTAGGCATGCAGACTGTTTTTACAAACATTTGTGAAAGAATGGGTCGCTCTCAGGAGCTCAGTGAATTCCAGCGTGGAACTGTGATAGGATGCCACCTGTGCAACAAATCCAGTCGTGAAATTTCCTCGCTCCTAAATATTCCACAGTCAACTGTCAGCTGTATTATAAGAAAATGGAAGTGTTTGGGAACGACAGCAACTCAGCCACGAAGTGGTAGGCCACGTAAACTGACGGAGCGGGGTCAGCGGATGCTGAAGCGCATAGTGCGAAGAGGTCGCCAACTTTCTGCAGAGTCAATCACTACAGACCTCCAAACTTCATGTGGCCTTCAGATTAGCTCAAGAACAGTGCGCAGAGAGCTTCATGGAATGGGTTTCCATGGTCGAGCAGCTGCATCCAAGCCATACATAACCAAGTGCAATGCAAAGCGTCGGATGCGGTGGTGTAAAGCACGCCGCCACTGGACTCTAGAGCAGTGGAGACGCGTTCTCTGGAGTGACGAATCGCGCTTCTCCATCTGGCAATCTGATGGACGGGTCTGGGTTTGGCGGTTGCCAGGAGAACGGTACTTGTCTGACTGCATTGTGCCAAGTGTAAAGTTTGGTGGAGGGGGGATTATGGTGTGGGGTTGTTTTTCAGGAGCTGGGCTTGGCCCCTTAGTTCCAGTGAAAGGAACTCTGAATGCTTCAGCATACCAAGACATTTTGGACAATTCCATGCTCCCAACTTTGTGGGAACAGTTTGGAGCTGGCCCCTTCCTCTTCCAACATGACTGTGCACCAGTGCACAAAGCAAGGTCCATAAAGACATGGATGACAGAGTCTGGTGTGGATGAACTTGACTGGCCTGCACAGAGTCCTGACCTCAACCCGATAGAACACCTTTGGGATGAATTAGAGCGGAGACTGAGAGCCAGGCCTTCTCGTCCAACATCAGTGTGCGACCTCACAAATGCGCTTCTGGAAGAATGGTCAAAAATTCCCATAAACACACTCCTAAACCTTGTGGACAGCCTTCCCAGAAGAGTTGAAGCTGTTCTAGCTGCAAAGGGTGGACCGACGTCATATTGAACCCTATGGATTAGGAACGGGATGTCACTTAAGCTCATATGTGAGTCAAGGCAGGTGAGCAAATACTTTTGGCAATATAGTGTATATATCATGATCACAGACTACGTGCAAGAGTCAAACCCAGGTCTAGGAAAACAGTTCAACCCAGCTTAGCCCAGTCCAACCCAGCTCAGCCCAGTTCAGCCCAGTCCTGTCCAGTCCAGTCAAGTCCAGCCCAGCCCAGCTCAGTCCTGCCCAGTACAGCTCTGTACAGCCCTGTTCAGTCCGTCTCAGTCCAGTTCAGCCCAGTTAAGAGGAAAGCCGTTCAGCTTCTGTTTCTGTACCCCTCTTCCCATCTACGCCAGGTCAGTCTCAGCCACCACCTATTTGATCGTCAGTTAGCACCATCCATTAAAAAACTTAAAATCAGACCACAAGTCACAACCCAAACAGTCAGAGCTCCAGTTATCCATGAGTCAGACCTCTGGAATTTTTATTATGGAGATAGAGATGACCTCTTTCCTTTCATGCCACCTCATATTAAACCAGCTAGCCTAGAACCTGAACCCTCTTGCACACCAGATAGCTTGTTGCCAGAATCAGTCTGTAAACCAGAACCCATTAGCCCAGCTTCTAAGAACCCCCGACGTAAGAGACGGCATTGCCGTAAGCCCGCTCTGAGCCGCCTAGAGACCCCTGAACAAGCTCTGAGCCGTCTAGAGACCCCTGAGCCAGTTCTGAGCCGTCCAAAGACCCCTGAGCCAGCCCTGAGCCGTCTTGAGTCAACTCTGTGCCATTTTGAAACCCCTGAGTCAGCTCTGTACCGTTTAGAGACCCCTGAACCAGCTCTGAGCAGTCTAGAGACCCCTGAGCCGGTTCTGAGCCGTCTAAAGACCCCCTGAATTAGCTTTGTGCCGTCCAGAGACCCCTGAGTTAGCTCCGTGCCGTCCAGAGACCCCTGAGTTAGCTCTGTGCCGTCCAGAGACCCCTGAGCAGAACTCTAAAGAGGTGTCCGAATTCGAGGTATGTGGTTTTACGCCTCCTAGAACCTCTCTGCAGGCGCTCCAGACTGCCAAGAGCCCTCTGCGGGCATCACAAGCCACTTCAGAGACTGAACCTTTGCCGCCATGGGCGGTTTCTTCCATGCTGGATTTGGAGCCACAGTCGGTGGTCTCCTCTGTTCCTGGTTTGGAGCCACAGTCCGTGGTCTCCTCTGTTCCTGATTCGGGGTCACAGTCGGTGGTCTCTGTTCCTGATGTGGAGCCACAGTCTGTGGTCTCCTCTGTTCCTGATTTGGGGCCACAGTCGGTGGTCTCTGTTCCTGACCCGGAGCCGCAATCGGCGGGCTCCTCTGTTCCTGACCCGGAGCCGCAATCGGCGGGCTCCTCTGTTCCTGACCCAGAGTCGCAATCGGCGGGCTCCTCTGTTCCGGTCCAGGAGCCGCAGTCGGCGGTCTCCTCTGTTTATGTCCAGAAGCCGCAGTCGGCGGTCTCCTCTGTTCCTGACCCGGAGCCGCAATCGGCGGGCTCTTCTGTTCCTGACCCGGAGCAGCAATCGGCGGGCTCTTCTGTTCCTGTCCAGGAGCCGCAGGCGGCGATCTCCTCTGTTCCTGTCCAGGAGCCGCAGGCGGCGGTCTGCTCTGTTCCGGTCCAGGAGCCGCATGCGGCGGTCTCCTCTGTTCCGGTCCAGGAGCCGCAGTCGGCGGTCTCCTCTGTTTATGTCCAGGAGCCGCAGTCGGCGGTCTCCTCTGTTCCTGTCCAGGAGCCGCAGTCGGCGGTCTCCTCTGTTCCTGTCCAGGAGCCGCAGTCGGCGGTCTAATATGTTCCTGTTCAGGAGCCGCAGTCGGCGGTCTCATCTGTTCCTGTTCCTGAACCACAGTCGGCGGTTAACTCTGAGCCTGTTCCTGAGCCGTAGTCGGCGGCCACCTCAGAGTCGGATCCTGAACCGCAGTCAGCGGTCACCTCTGGGCCTGTTTCTGAGTCGCAGTCAGCGATCTCTCCTGCTCCAGTTCCAGAACCGCAGTCGGCGGTCCCCTCGGACCCTGTTCCAGAGCCGCAGTCCGCGACCACCTCAGAGTCGGATCCTGAACCGCAGTCGGCGGTCACCTCTGGGCCTGTTTCTGAGTCGCAGTCGGCGATCTCTCCTGCTCCAGTTCCAGAACCGCAGTCGGCGGTCCCCTCGGACCCTGTTCCAGAGCCGCAGTCCGCGGCCCCCTCTGAGACTGTTGCTGGACTGCTGAAACAGAGGCGGCGTCCTCAGCTTACGTTCCTGCAGATACGGAGACGTCATCCCTCTCAGAGGTTCCTGCAGCAACGGAGACGTCGTCCTCCTCCGAGGTTCCTGGAGCAACGGAGACGTCGTCTTCCTCCGAGGTTCCTGCAGCATCGGAGACATCGTTCTCTAATGGCCCCCTTCGTCGCCTGACCCACGGCCGGTCTCCTGAACGTCTGCTTCGCCTCCGGTTCTGCGGCCGGCCTCCTGAGCGACTGCTTCGTCTCCGGCCCAACGGTCAGCCTCCAGAACTTCTGCCTCGTCTCCGGCCCCACAGCCGGCCCCCGGAACGTCAGCAATACCTTCGGCCCCACGGTCGGCCACCTGAACCCCTGCCCCGCTGCCGGTCCCACGGCCGGCCACCTGAACCTCTGCCCCGATGCCGGTCCCACGGCCGGCCACCTGAACCTCTACCTCGCCGCCGGCCCCACGGTCGGCCACCTGAGACTCTACCTCCAGAGACTTTCTTGCCCTCCTTGCCTGGTTCCCCCGCCACCCACCCTGGGTGGGTTGTTTTTTGTTATAGACTCCGTTTTTGTGGTTTCTTGCCCTCCTGGCCTGGTGCCCCCTCCGCCCGTCCTGGGTGGGTTGTTTTTTGTTTGTTACTTTACATGGACTGTTCTGAGGGCGTCTGGAATCCGCCCTTGAGGGGGGGCCTCTGTTGGGATCCAGAGGCTTGCCCACCAGAGGGCGCCGAGGATCCCTTCTGGATTGTTTGTTCTTCTGTTGGGATCTGGGGTGCTGTCTACCTTCCTCCACCAGAGGGCGTACTGGATCTCCTGATCCTGGAGCTGCCTTCACCAGCTGACTCTCATCTGCTCATCAGGGGACCAGTACTTAAGTGGGCTGTGGACAACACCCCGACGCCAGAGTGTTTTTGTTAATCACGGAAGAAACCTGACTGAACCCTGGGACTCTGGAAGAGTCTCCATTGCCGAACTCTGCCTGCCGCATCTCAGGAGCTCTGGAGGAGCTCATCGTCTGAAGGCTGCCAACCTGCTCTTGACTGAACCCTGGAAACTCTGGAAGAGTCTCCCTTGCTGAAATCTGCCTGCCGCATCTCAGGAGCTCTGGAGGAACTCATCATCAGAAACCTGCCTACCTGCTCCTGGAAGTCAAACCTGAAAAGCCACTGTTTGAATCTGCCTGCCTGTTCTCAAGGAGAGAACTTAGAGAGACTCAAGGTCTGAATCTCAGCTAGTCAGGAGCCTAGCCTTTGCAGCTTCCTAGCCCTCTGCTCATCCCTCTGCCTCTGGTCTCTTCTGGTTTCCTCTCTCAGCCTGAACCACAGACCAGAGTATCCTGTGTGACCAGCCTGGACTCTTTCAGTATCAGAACTATAACCAGGATTGTGTTTTATTTAAATAAACTGTTGAACTTTTCACCCTGTCTCCGTGGTGTTCTGCGTTTGGGTTTAGCTCCAATAACCCAACATGACATCAACAGATACTCCAAGACTTCCCTGTCCGCACACACATCCTCCAGCAGAGCTGAAGGAAGCCAGAGGAGCTCACAGACCAGCTGAGAGATAGTCCTTTCAGCATATTGCCTGGGTACCCTCCCAGGGGGACGTGCCTGGAACACCTCCCAAGGGAGGCATCCAGGGGGCGTCTGAATAAAGACACCCTGTAGAGAAAGTTAATTTTGGCCACTTGTATCTTGGATCTCGTTTTTTGGGTCATGATCCAAATATCATGACTACAGTTGAGGGTAGGAACGTAGACCTCCCAGTAAATCTAGAGTTTTGTTTTTTTGTTCAGCTTTCGTTTCATCACAACAGCCTGGAGCAACGTCTGCATTATAGCAGCAGCCACACCGATCGATCCATTTCTATTCTCCCCTCAATCACGAACTGGACCCAAGATACTTGAAGTCTTGAATGGTACAAGTCCTCTTTTTCTGGTAGAGCAACATGTTCTTGGACTTGAAGAAGCTGATTCTCATCACGGCCACTTCACACTTAGCTGTGAACTCCCCCATCGCAGCCTGTAGGTCTTAGCAGGAGGAAGACAGCAGAACCAAAAAATCCACAAAAAGCCATTTCGAGATCCTGCACTTATAAATCCTGTCCATAAAGGTTATGAACAGGACCGGTGACAGAGGGCAGCCTTGTCAGAGTTCAACATGCACCAGGAACAAGTCCAACCTTTTGCCAGAAAAGCAGACAGGACTCCTACTCCACTTGTAGCTGAGGCCGGATTGCCCCAAGTAAAGGGCTCCGACTCCATACTTCTGAAGCACTCTCCAGAGGGCACTATGAGGGATACGGTTGATTGCCTTCTCCAGGTCCACAACACATGTGCACCGCTTGGGAAAATTCCCAAATTCCCTTGGTCCGGAAGAAAACCGTACTGCTGCATGACTTTACAGCTGTAATATAAATTACATCAGTTAAGCCTGTGGAGCCAAGTGAAAGCAGAGATGAAGCTTAGCACGCAGAGAAAAAGTCGAGGGTGTGTCGTCAAAGTTGAGCGCATGGCTGACCAGTTTAGAGTAAATATGTGCGAGTTTAAACAATGCACATTGTTGTCACTGCATGCTCAGTTTGGGGGTGCCAAAATTAAACCATTGCCTAAAAAATTTCAGGACTACCCAAAGTACCACAACCAACCTCTTCTACCAACTTCTCTTCTTCCACCATAGGATGGCGTGTTAGTTGTATTTGTAATAATCGTGGCACTCAACTGTCCACTCTGCACTCCTGCTCAGTTCCACCTCACCTGCAATCAACCTCAATTGGTTTCACCTGTTCCCACCTACTTATAAACCCCATTCAGTTCAGCTACCAGTGCCAGATTGTCTAAAACCTACTGATGAGAACCATCAAGCCATTCTATTGCAAGCTTGTCTGCCTGTTTGTTGCCAAAACTGATCTGTCTTCTAATACCTAGTCCGCCTATCCCTGTTCTGCCTCTGTCTGCCTGCCTAGAAACCTGATTAGATCTGCCTCTGGACTTTGTACCCTGGTTTTCCTGGACTGCCTGTCTGTAAGCCTGTCTAACCCTGCCTGTGAGTACTGGATTTGTGATACAGACCTTTGTGGATCTCTCAAACCTATCAATTTACGAACCTGGACCAGACTTTGACCTTCACTCTCGGATCTCCCTGTCTGTAGTGCCGCTGGATCTCTGTCTCACTGTTGCTGAACCCGGACCCCTCTGGATCACGTCTCTGGAAAGCCCCTATGAAACCTTCCATCTTCCTGTTGGCCTTCCATCCTCTGCTTCAAACCAACACTTCATGCCCGGGTCCTCAATCAGGTTAGCGACCCAGCTCTTCTGATATCATTATACCTGCCTGCACTGGTTTCTAACCTGTGTCATGGCCTCCAGGGGTTCCAGTCCGAGTGCAAGAAGTGTGTCCTGCGCATTAAGCGCTTCCCCTGTTCACTTTCAATAAAGCTTGTAAAAGTCACTGACCTGTCCTGGTTGAATCTTGGGTCCAATTCTTGTTCATTACAGGATTGAGGAGATCCTCAAAGTATTCCTTCCATTGTCCAACAATATCCTCTTTTAAGGTGAACAGCTCTCTGCTCCATCTGAAAAAAGTATAAGCAAAGCACTGCATCCCCCTCCGGAGGTGGCGGATGGTTTGCCTGAAACACTTTGAGGTAAGCTTAGTCTTTCTCAAAGCCTGTTCGAAACTCCTACCAGGCCCGAGGTTTTGTCTTGGCAACTTCCCGGGCAGCAGCATGCTTGGCCCCACGATATCTGCTTGCTTCTTCGGGAGTCTCATAGGAACTTGCTTTAGTTATTGACCCAATTTTGTGTTAGAGTGTCAGATTTATAAAAAGGGGATGAAGGATAATTATTTAAGAAAACATGCACATCTTGGGCAACCCACTGAAATGGGAAACACATACATAACACCGTGATGGGAGGAACAAACTGGTGTTCATTAACATTTTGTTTCTAAACCAAACTTAAACTTATTTGTTTTTTAGGTACATACATGAAACACATATTTGCTAGAGGGTTTTCTTCCTATGATACGTAAGCTGAAAAGAGCTAGCTGAAGTTACAACACATTAAATTAAGGAAACTTCATTTTTGCATTAAATTAACATGCCCTCCTGTAAGTGGAAGATATTAATAAAAAGCAGTATGCGTTTTGGTTAAAGTGTTCTGGTCTTCACTTCTAAAATGTCTAATTACTATGGCAACTAGCTTTTCATAGTAACTTGCTTGTCATAAAGGCAAATTAGCTTGTGTTGTGTCACTGCTCCCATTCATTACACCCCAGTCCCAAAGCTGAAGAAAACTAGCTCAAAGCAGATGACAGACGATTCCCTTCAGGAAGTTGGAGCAGAGGCGAAAGCAGTGATGCAGTGACTGAGTCCTTAAATTAAAAGGTCTCCATTTTGTTCATCAGAAGAGGTCTTAATAATCTCACTTACTGTGTTGTTACCATATGGAAATGCTGAATTTATTATAAAATTGTCCTCTAAATGGGTTCAGTGTGTTCTTTCAATGTCAGTTCTGGTCTTGTATTTAAAACCTGATAGACGGATAAAGAACATTATGTGACTGTTAAATAGTATTTACTGAAATCACAAAGATATATTTTCAGTACACTACCTTTATATTGGCCCTTGTGATGGTGCCTTATAATAATCTATACTTATAGACACTCTTTCGAAAAGACTTTCTATGTTTACAGTGGTGTCAAAAGTACACATACTTGTTACTTAATTAGAAGTATAGATGCTGCAGTTTAAAAACACTCTGATAAAAGTTGAAGTATCAGCTTGACCTCTTTACTCAAGTAAAAGTGGAAAAAGTATGTGCTCCAAAAACTACTTAAAGTATAAAAGTATAAAGTAACCTTTAAAGAAAACAGCCAGATGTGATAATATGAATTGAAAGCTCAATTTTTGGACTATTTCAAAAAATTCTTTGAGATAGGGCCAAGGATGAGGAAGGTCTTGTTGGTCTCTGTCTCCATCTCCCGATACGCTCTCGCCTGTGTCCGACCTTTCAGACATTTCGATATCTTTTTCTGAATCTGAAATTGTAGCATGGCATAGATAATTCTTCTGATGATTTCCTTTGGCTTCAGAACAAATTTGTTGAATAGCTAACCAATGTGTTTTTGCGTTATATGACTCATCCAATCACACTTCTTTTTACTAGATGTCGATGGCGCCAATGATCTGTATTGGATGGTGCACATGACGTGAAAAAAATATTTATAAACATTAAACCAAAGTCAAGAGCAACGACTAACGTTTGTTTAAAAATGTAAGGAATAGAAACTACAGATACTTGTGTGAAAATGTAATGAGTAGAAGTCAGAAGTAGGAAGAAAAATAAGTAATGTAGTAAAGTATAGATACCTAAAGAGTGTACTTGTACTTGTTTGATTCGGGATACAACACGCCTGTCAGTTCTGCACTGTTTCCAATCAGCCTCCATAAGATTCACCTGCTTACCTGACTGTATAACCAGCCCTCAGACTACTCACAGTCACTGCCTGTCTCTGCTCTCACAGATCTCACCCTGTGTATTACCCTGGACCAACGAGAAACTGTCAAAGAAAGATTCCACCAAACCTACATGCACAGATTCAGGGAGTTCACCAGTGATATCACACGCCAACCTGCATTTTCAGAAACTCTCAAAGTTTATTCCCATACACCAACAACCTCTTGGTTTGTTTGTTTGATTGTTTTACAAATAGGTTCTAGATTTTGGGACACTTGTTCATGCCTTGCATGCCTGCCTGCTTGTTTCTTTTTAAACAATGATTAACAGGGTTGAGATTACTTTAAAAAAAAAAAAAAAATCAAATCAAACTTTGAAAAAATAACAGCAATCCTCCAGATATGTAGTTTGAGAACTTTACTAAAATTTTAGAGGAAAATTTCTAAGATTTTTTGAAACACTGTTTGGTGCTTGCAGATGACACCCCTGATGACCCCAGCTGGGATAAAGCGTGACAGAAAATGGATGGATGAATAATCAAAACTTAAGCTTATATGGTTTTCCCATAAGGAATGGTTAAAGGTAAGTCCCACTTCAGACTTGTATGAAAGGACTCTTTTGGTTATATTTTGGAAATCAGATGTAATAAGCATATCAGGAAACACATAAATGATATTATATTATGTTAGTGTTTGTTTTCAGCTTTATAAATAACAGCGTAAGACAAATAAGTGTGGGGTACCATGCTTTCACTTATTGACTTCTAGTTAGTTTTACCCCACAGTATACACATGAAATAATCAAAAATAATGAAAAACACAAATGTTTAGCTTTTAATGCTACCTGTCACCTTTGTTGATCTCTCTTTTGGAAAGGGCAGCCACCTCCAAAGTTCAGGAAAGCTTAGCCTGACAGGTCTGCATTCCATTTTTGCAGGAATCCATTCTGAGAAGGTTCACTTCACAGTAGCTTTTGATTGGTCTTTAGATGTCTTTCCTTTTGTTGTGTGGCCTTCATTCATTAGCCTCTCCATCATGATTATCTTTTTGAGAGATTATTCAGAAAAGGAATGAGAGTCTGTAAGTTGATGCCTTTGACCCCAAACACAGAAGGGCAGGATCCCATGTCTCTGTTGGAGTGTCTTGTGATGGTCTCATGAGGGGAGCTGGAATTTCTGAAGTACAGTAGAGCAAACCTACATCTTCTTCCTCTAATGTTCAAAGTTGACAAGCTTTGACATCGGTCTTTAATTTACACAATTGATATCATGCATTATGACATAAAGGGTTAACAAGTACATACCATGTGGTTTCAGTGGTTATCTAAATATATGGCAGTTGTTTTATCTAAAAGTAATTTAAAAAGGCTAATTTTGCAATTTGTAATTTTTGTAATTAAAGAAAAAGTGTTTCAGACAGGATCCATATACATCCAATACACTAATAGAAATTGCCATTATTAGGTTGAACATTCAGCATTGTGCTAAAACCAATGACTGCCATGTGCCTACTATGACTTACATAGGTTTTAAGTATGATTAAATTAAATGAATATTATGAGCTTTTTGTATTTGATAAGATGTATAAACATTAAAAAATACACATCAAAGATGTTTTGATGATGTATTTAAAGCAGGTTTGTCATATGTATAAATAGATTTTTTTAAATGCCATTTTAAAAAGCCATGCAATCATAAAATGAAAAGACTCAACCATCACATTAGAAAGCCTGATTTGCACTTTTTAGCTCATGCTGATTATGTAAATGCCATTTGAAGAACAAGGTGTTATTTCTGTAATGTCAAGAGGGATTGTCTCTTTAGTGTTATGATATGATTAAATAAATTATCAGTAAAGAAACTTTCCTGAGATTCGCACATAATTAGCTGTTGTTCTCTTCCTTCAAAATCACCACACTGACAATTTTTACTTTCAGGACAGCCTTATGTAAAATCCTCTTATTGTATTATTAAATAGAGACAGACTCATTACCTCCACTTGTAAAATATCCCTTAAAGCCTATTTCCCTAAGATGTAGAAAATATTATTTAGTAGATCACACTTAGTCACGGCTGTATTCAAAGGAGGAGTTTAATGGGTTCAGTTAAAAGTCAATGAGATATTAAACTTAATATAGTTTTTAAGTTTTAAATCAGCCTTATTTATACTGGGAGCTAATTGTTTTAAGATAAGATTGAGTGTAGAAACTACAGAACAATTTGTGCTTTCTGTAAAGATACAAAATAAAGGCACAATAAAGAGATAAAGACCTCACTTCACATTTTTTCTTAATTACTTTTTTAAAGATATTTTGCAATTAAAAGAAATCTCGTGTAATAAAAAACTTAAGTGAATGTAAATATTTTTACATGTAATGGGGCAGTTTTTCCTCGTTGCGTTGACTTCTGAAGGCAGTGATAGACTTATTTAAGTTTGAAAAATCTGCAGCTGGCCAACTGACGTTTCTATATGAGGAATCCTTGCCAATGTGTTTACTTGTGGCCCATAACTTTGATACAGATTTAAGACATTAAGGTCATCCGTAGACCTCTTCTGGCTCATGTTGCGTACATTCTGACAACTGCCTAATTTAACATCCTTGTTCAAACACTTCATGCCAAAAACCTAAACCTCTATGAAGTTACACATTCATTTCTGACCTGTCTAAGTTTAGTTACACTTTAATAATTTGTTGTCTTACATCACTAGCCATATTGATTTCTTCTAACATGACCACCTTATAGGTTTGAGGATATTGACCTTACCTGGATAGCCAGCTGAATGTAAGCCAAATATCAAAGCTCCCCACGGTCCCCTTTCCATGTTACCTTTGTCTCTTTGTAGTCTGTACGGGAATATCCAGACAGCTTCACTTCTTAGACTTAGACAACTTTTATTGTTTAGTACAGCTTTTTGGACAGTAAATGAACATTTCCATTCCATAAAGTGCAGCAATGATCAGATGTAAACAGAGTGGGGGGAAACAAACATAGTGCAAAAAATGTGCTGATATGGAAGTTTAGCACATTAATATATATATGGTGCAAATATTCTTAATTTACTCATGTCTGCAAGACTGTTTTCCTTTAGATTTTGCTGGAGCCCTTTCCTTGGAGTTTGATCAATCCTTTTTTCAGAGATGATATTGATGCACAATTGAACAGTTTGCAGCAACATTGCCTTGCAGCAAGAAAGTCCTGGTTTGATTCCCAACATGGGGTCTTTCTGCAAGGAGTTTACATGTTCACCCTGTGCATGTGTTGGTTCTCTCCAGGTACTCTAGCTTCCTCCCACAACCAAAAAACCTAACTGTTAGGTTAACTTGCATCTTTAAATTTCCCTCGGTTGTAAGTGTGTGTGTGCATGGTTGAATGTGTCTGACCTGTGCTAGTTTGGCAACTGGTCCATGGTGTACCCTGTGTTTCCCCCATAAACTGCTGGAGATAGGCACCAACCCAACCTTGACCCTAACAGAGAAACAATAGATTTTCCTAACTACTTGGTTGTAACGAGTGGTTATTCAAGCCATTGTTATGTTATTTTAATGTAAAACCAGTTTGGCCATTCTTACTGACACCAACAATGCATTTTTGTCCACAGGGCTGTTCTTTGAAAATTGTATCTGTTTTAAATCAATGTCAGTAAATTGACGAATTGTTGATTGTAGACATTCAAGTAGATTGGCTGCTTCTGAAATCATCAAAACCAGCCTGTTTCAGCAGAACACAACAGGAACACAATTATCGTAAAGGGAAAAGACGTGAAAATGGTGGAGTATTAATACCCCAGCCAGCACCTGGACAACTGACTACGGGGGCAGAAACTAGGAAGCCATATTTAAGAATCAACACAGCAAAATGGACTTCTGGAGGATGTAAGATGCTGCACAACTTCTACAGGTCTGTTATGGAGAATGTGATCTCTTCTGCCACCATCTGCTGGGGTAACGGCATCAGACCAAATTACTTAAAGAAGTTCAGCAGGCTACTGTAATATAAAGCCCCAGCTCTGTTCTGCAAACTCTGGAGATTATTTTATGAAATTCTTCTTCGGAGGAAATTCAATAACTGTCAGATTGTACCAAGACAGACTGCTACATGAAACCCCGCCTAGGGCCATTAACTTCCACAACAACTTACTTAAAATAACTATGAGTTGTGAACAGTGAAATATTTGAATTGATTTGACAATTTATGTATATGAATCTGGATGCCAATTTTCAAATCCCTGGAGTGTTTGAAAATTATCCTGCAGGAAAAATGAGTGTCATGACAAGACATGCCTTGTTTTTGACATGCTAAATCATTTTTATAAATTACTACTATGGTCATGAACTCTGACAAGGTAGGGTCTCAAAACTCTTTTTTTCTGCATTGATGAAGTTAACATTTTAGTTTTCTGACAATCCTTTAAATGAATAATTGCTAGTATAAAGTTGGATTACTCCAAGCGAAAAACTCAAAAATGTGTTTTTTGAAAAGAGAGGTTTTTTTTTTAAAAAGAAAGTCATATATTTGATAGAAAAAAAGAAAAAAATATATGTATATTTAGCAGGATCTGATAAAAAAAAATTTTATAAGAAAGGAAGTGATACGTAGTGTAGTTTCTGTCCATCATTTAATATTCTTTTTTTTATATATATATCATCATTTCATATTCTGCATAAAGGACAATCAAATTAGACCAATGAAACACCTACAAAACCAGCTAATACAATGCACAACGCAACAATTCAAAAATTTATTTTAGAGTTCTGATAAGTTCCTCCTAAATAGTTTGGATAAAGTAAATTCCAACAGAGTTAAAAAAGGTGAAAAAAAAATAAATAAAAAAAACACACTATGGACTTTGTTTTTTCAAGTTTGAGGATTTGTTTCGCTTCCCATCCAGGAAGCTTTCGCAATTAAACATTTCTGGACAAGGGTTTGAATTTCTGGCTTATAGAGTGGCACAAACAAAAGCCTTGTTATGGCTTGGAAAGCATGCAAAATGAGCCGAAAAAACAGATCAATCCCTTAGTAATGGGGGAGTCGTTGAGGTCGTTCTTGGCCTGCAAGACTCGATACTGGCCTATGCCTCTGAAAAGGGAGTCGTTATGGTCATTATTGGCCTGGCTGAACAGGCGAGATATTTTGATCTCCTGAATGTTGATGAGGTTTGAAATAATAGTGGAAGTAATCATCTGTATCGCTGAGCTGTAGGTTTTTGAGAGCTGGAACCTGAGATCACCCCCTCTGTTTAAGGTTGTTTTATCTTTCTTAACATAAATGGCTTCCTTCACACCCCTTTCAAACCCGAACCAAACAGGACCCTTAGACAGAGGCTAGTGCATCCTAAAGACAAAACCCCCAGAACTAAGATGAGCGGAAACGCATGGCTCAAGACAGACCAGCTACCTCCTCCAGACAAGACTGCTGTCCACCTACACGTCAAGGACAAACGACATTTATTCAAGCACCAGAATGGTAACTTTTGGATAAAGAAGACCGGTGGATTGAAAGGGATGTGAAGGAAGCCATTTATGTTAAGAGTGGTCTTAGGTACCAGCTCTAAAAAACCTAAACGCAGCGATATAGTTGATTGCTTCCCGCTATCATCTCAAGCCTCATCGCCATGCAAGGGACCAAAACATCTTGCCTGGTCAGCCAGGTGAACATTCTGTGAACATTCTGGGCATGCTCCTGATGAGGTGGCGGTTTGTCAACTGAGGGATCTTCTCCCAGACCTGGACCAAAGCATCCACTCCTCCTGTACAGTCTGTGGTGCAACATGACCTTAGTGGATGGTTCGAGACAGGATGTCCCAGATATGCTCATTCGGATTAAAGTCTGGGCAATGGCCAAGCCAGTGGATAGCTTCATTACTTTCATTTTGCAGGTATTGCTGACACACTCCAGCCACATGTAGTCTAGCCTTGTCCTGCATTAGGAGAACCCAGGGCCAACTACACCAAATAAGGTCTCAGAAGGGTTCTAAGGATCTCATCTTGGTGCCTAATGACAGTCATACTACCTCTGGCGAGCACATGGAGGGCTGTGTGACCCTCCAAAGAAAGGCCACCCTACACCATTACTGACCCTCTGCTAAACCTGTCATGCTGAAGGATGTTGCAGGGAGAAGTTTCACTCTCAACAGTGTCTCCAGACTCTGTCACATCTGTGACATGTGCTCAATGTGAACCTGCTTTCATCTGTGAGGAGCACAAAATGTCGATGGCAAATTTGCCAATCCTGAAAGCCAACAAAGGGGGTGGTGTTCTCCGGCAAACACCAAGCTTCCTGCATGGTGTCTGGCTGTGAGCATAATACCCATCTGGTGGACATTGGGCCCTCATACCATCCTGATGGAGTCAGGTTCTAACAGTTTGTGCAGACAAATGCAAATATGTGGCCTGCTGGAGGTCATTTTGCATGACTCTGGCAGTGCTCCTCCTGTTCCTCCTTGCACAAAGGCACAGGAAGTGGTCCTGCTGTTGGGTTGTTTCCCTCCTATGGCCTCCTCAACGTCTCCTGCAGTAACGGCCTATCTCCTGATAGTGCCTCCAGCCTCTGGACACTAAACTGACACAGCAAACCCTCTCGCCACAGCTCGCATTGATGTGCCATCCTGGATGAACTGCACTGCCTGAGCCACTTGTGTGGGTGTAATAGTAATGGGTCCAGCAACCCTGATGCACCGGCACATGTGTTGAGGTGACAAGGCAATACCCTGAATCGGTGCATGTTTTAATAAGCAGAACCTGTTTCAAACTGACTGACACACATAACTGTGTTTATAAGCATAACTGTTAACATGGTGCATCTGCCCAAAAACATCTCTGATCTTTTGCTGTTTAACAAATTCATCAAGAAATATGGAGCAGCGTCAAGGCAAAAGAAAGGGTTCAGCCATGTGGGACCATTTTGATCTCACATTTGATTTAATGTTCTCAGCGTGTCATACTGTCCCTCTCAATTATTCAAATTAACTTTTACTTTACCATACTTAGTTTACCTGTTGTTTTATTTTTTTTTATGCTAATCCACAATCATCCTCACTGACATGTTTCCCTAAATATTCACATTATGATAAATGTTAACATTTTTTTATTGACTGCATCTAAAAAAATTAAACATATTTTCAGTTTAAACGAAGATATGAAATAATACACAATAACATAGAATTACTTAAATCATTTTAGGTAACCGATGAGTGTCAAATAGGCTGTGTGTAGGGATTTTAAAGGTCAAGCTGGTGTCATCATTGAGTGACACAGTATTAACGCAGTCAATACAATTTTGCAATTTGTCTAAAGTCCATCTCATGCTACGATGGGTGTAAATGCACCACCAACATTTAAAAGTGACCAAAACATATTGCAGAAAATATATTTACTGAGAAGGGGTTTGTGGGCCCCCTTTGCATAACCACTACTTTATTGAGTGTGTCTTGCTATTTGCCAATATTTTCCACCTGTTGTCTATTTTATTTGCACAACAGCATGTTAAATTAATTGTCAATCTGTGTTGCTTCCTAACTGGACAATTTCTTGTCACAGAAGTTTATTTGATTTATTTATTGAGGTTATATTGCATTGCTTACTGTATGCACTCCATTTATTTTTCTAGCAGTGTATATGCCATTGAAAGCAGTTCGGGACATTCAGATCACTAAATAAAGGGGAAACTGAAAAGCACCTCCACAAAAATATGTCCATAAAAAAAACGAATCTTAAGGACATTAGACTGTCATTTGAGGACATACTATTTTGGGCAGGACAGAAGGCAATTAGAGTGATGAGGGAAAGAAGCCACCAATGTAAAACAAGATAAACAAACAAGAAGGTGGCCTTAGGTTTCATCTCTGTGTAACCAAATCTGCAGCATTGACACATCTCCCTAAGCCCTTTTACAGAGCTTCACACCTTTGGACTCATCACGAAAACAACTGGCATGAAAGGGACTTGTTTTGATCATCAAGCGACAAAAAGCCAAACACTGCGCTCAATTGATGTTAGGGCCAGTGACTCATGTGTCCTTATTGCCTAGTTAGAGACTTTTATGGCCCTATTTGTGTGACAACTATGACTACAACTAAGTACTATCTACTGAAGCAGTAAAACTGAGTATTTATCAAATGTAAAAATGAAAACATCTTTATTAAGTATCCAAGATGCTAAGTGGTTTGAATTACTGACCATATTTAGACTTAGAACTAGAATTGGCCCTAAGGTATTGGGTCACATTCTGACATCACTAAATAGCCCATGTGAGACACACAAAAGGAATTTCAACATGCACACACTACCTCAGCATCAGGTGTGCAATAAAAGTTTGTATTGTGACTGACTAAGAGCCAGATCTTTACCCTAATGCTTTAAAATTTTATACAAGGCAAGACACAGTCCTTTAGTATGTAAAGGGGCTGATCCATTCTGAGTGTGTTTGGATCCTCCAGCTTTTTGTGGTGCATGCTTTAGGTGCTCTGCAACATGTATTCTTGGAAAGTATTCCTTTGCTGCCTAATCCCCTCTCATTATTCCATTAGCATTTGCAAAAAAAAAGAACCTAAAAACAATTTGGAAAAGTGTTTTTATGGATTGAAACATGGCAGACATGATCTGCACGTTCAACAGATGTCTTATTTTTAGAGGGGGAAAGAGCTTTACAGATGTTGAACATAACAAACCAAAATATAAAGAAAACAAATCAGACAGCAACAAATTAAAAGTGAAATAAATCAATCAGTAATGGGGGATGAGGAATACAATAGCATGGATTTGACGCAAAACCATGGAGCAGTATCTACATGTTTGAAATGTATTAAAGTAACAAAATAACACAATATACAGTAACCATACAAAAATATAAATAGCAAGCAATATGTTTAATAGTAAAGAAATATTTTCTGAGAATATAATAGTTCTTGCCATGTTTACCGTTAAGCAATACAGAAACAGAGTAATAAAATGATTATATAAAAGCTGCTAAAATGTTATTAAAAACTATTTACAAAAGATGATAAAGGGAATTTAAAAAAAATGTGACTGTCTTTAGAGCTTTTAGAAATCTACAAACTAGCAGCTGCCCTCTGGTCTTTGGAGGTTCTAATAGGACAAAGATACTTCATTGTATGTTTTAGTTCTCACTCTAGGCACCAACAGCAGAGCCTCTCTGAAATAACCTGTGGGGCCTGGAGGGGCAGTATGACTGGAGAAAATCCAATAAATGGGGTGGGCTAAGACCATTAAGAGTTTTAAATACCAGTAAGTGCACACTAAAATCAATTCTAAAATAGAAAGAAAGCCAATCCTTAGATTTAAATCGGTTTGATGTGCTATTGCATACTGGTCTTCATCTGCATTGTTGCTGAATTCTAATGTAGTTGTAATGGAGCTACCTTTCTTTTGGGAAAATAAAGAAGATGCATGTTACTATAATCCATTTTACAAAATCTTAAAGTTTCTGCAATAGGCACAAACAGAAGCCAGTTTTTACTTGTGGTTTGTGTAACCCAAGTTACAGTAAGACCCACTGCTAAAGAATTTTATTTGTGAAAGGCTCAGTGTTGTTGACATTTCTTCATTGAACATCCCTTTTTAAAATATTTTCTACTAGTTAAAACTCAGTGATACACCGCGGAATAGCTGTGGTCACATAGAAAACTGGAGTTAAGCAGGAGAAAAAAAAAAACTGTAAAAATGATGATAGAGGAGACCAAAAGCAGTGCTGTCTATATAACTAACTTCTAGATTGTAAAAAGACCTAGAATGCACATTAGAATTCAATTTGCATAGAAGTATGTCTTAGAAAACTGGAATTAATTCACCTGTCAGGCCTACATTTTGAAAATAGCAATCTTTTCGCACATGAAATGATTCATTCAGCCCACATTTACATATCAAAAAAGAAGTTTTTTTACTAAACCAATTTACTATTCTTATCTTAAAGGCATAGTGTAGGATGTTCTCTTTCTGGGTGGATCATTAAATTAAGTGGCCCTCCTAATTGTCAAATATACAGGTGATACGTTTACATAAGGCCGTCCTATGTGCTCGTCCCCATTTTCACTAACTAGGGGTGAGTCTGACATGAAAAATGACAAGTCTTCTTTTGGAAAGTAAGCTTGTACAAGCAATGCATAAAGCAACTTTTAAACAGAGCGTGCAGGAGGAGAAATGGGCTCTCGCACACATTTAATAGCAGTTTTCCTCTCGGGAGCAGGTACAGGTTAAAAATGGAGAGGGCAGGTCTTTTTAAAAATCGTGAAAATCCCTTATCCTTAATTGCCTATGATTTCATTATCTGAAAGGGAAAAATAATCATGATTAGCAAAAACAAAAATCTAAAGACATCTGTTTGTTTTATCAAAAATATGTTAATCACTTAGTGAATTATGTTACTGAAATAAATAAACTTTTCAACAGTATTGTAATGTACTAATATGTTGCTTTGCATAGTGTGTATAATGAAGCTGTGCTTGCACCGTGTGTTTTCATGTTCTTCAGATTTAGTTTGGAACTGAAACCTATCTAGTGAGTATATTGGTGTTTTTGTTCATTTACTTTTTCTGTCTTTGTAAGGTAAATATTTAAATGATTAACAGTTGATCCTTTAGATTTTTTTTTTAATCTGAAATGCTTAGCATACTCAAAAATGTCTGTCCCAAAGATTTGGCATGAAACTAAAATGGGATACACATTAACAAAGTTATTTTACTTTACGCTGATCAATGCAGTGGAAAGGACAGGCACACAAAGTTAGCCTCGTTGAGTAGAAACCACCAGCCTTACAGCTGGGAGGCAACAGTACCAACTAAATCTAAATTAATGGTTTTTCATATGCAGAGTTTTGCAAATGTATTATGCCAACTTGGACACAACATTACAGGTAACAAAAATAAATTTATAAAATTTAAATTTTTATGAAGAATCAACAAGTGTGACACAATCATGAAGACAAATTAAATTTATTGGCTATTTTAAACAATTTTAAAAGAAGGAAAAAAAACTGAAAACTTGGGTATGCAAAATTATTCAGCCCCAATGAGTAAATACCTTGAGTGCTACCTTTTGCTACGACTACAACTTCAAGTCACTCATTTTTGTACATACATAGATTGAAGTTTTGCCCATTCTTCTTAGCAAAACAGCTGGAGCTCAGTGTGGTTGGTTGGGGTGTGTTTGTGAACTGCAGTTTTCTGTTCTTTCCACAGATTCTCAATTAGATTAAGGTCAGGACTTTTACTTGGCCATTCTAACACCTGGATATGTTTATCTGTGAAACATTTCATTGTAGATTTTGCATGATGTTTTGGATATTTCTCTTAGATAAATCTCCGTCCGTGTTTCAGGTCTTTTGTAGACTCCAACAGGTTTCTTGCAGAATGGTCCTGTATTTGGCTTCATCCATCTTCCCATCAGTTTTAACCATCTCCCCTATCCCTGTTGAAGGAAAGCAGGTCAAAACTATCATACTGCCACCACCATGTTTTACAGTGAGGATGGTCTGTTAAGGGTAATGAGTCATGTTGCCTTCATGTCAAACATAACGTTTTGCATTGTTGCCAAAATATTTGATTTTAGTTTCACCTTCTTCCAATTGTTTGATGTTTCTTTCAGGTTGCTTTTAACAACCTTTAAATGAGACTGTTTAAGGATATCTTTAAGAAATATCTTTCTTCCATGGAGGTCAGATATGTGTAGTAATATGACTGATTGTTGTCCTTTGGACAGAGTCTCTCACCTCAGCTGTAGATCTCTGCAGTTCATCCAGAGTGATCATGGGCTGCATCTCTAATCAGCCTTGCTTGGGCTGAAAGTTTAGATGGTTGCCCTGGTCTTTGTACATTTGCAGTGGTCTGATACTCCGTCCATTTCAATATTATCACTTGCACAGTAATCATTTGGGTGGTTTAATGCTTGGGAAATATTTTTGTGTCCAAATCTATCTTTAAACTTCCCCACAACAGTATCTTGGATCTGCCTGGTATGTTTCTTGTTCTTTATGACGCCCCCTGCTCTTTAAACAGACCTGTGAAACTATCATAGAGCAGGTGAGATTATATCGAGACTTGATTACACACAGGTGGATTCTATTGATCAACATCACTCATTTAGATCAACATTTGTTCTGGAGAGAGTTTGCTGCACTGAAAGTAAAAAGGACAATTTATTTTGCATAACCAACACTTCAGTTTTTTGATTTGTTAAAGAAGATTCAAACATCCAATAATGCTGGTGAACCGAAACTGGAAGTGAGAGGGCAAGTTCAGAGGTTAGTTCGGGGTCCGTGGGAACTTTGAACAACATCTTGCAAAAATCAGAGATGAACGGGACTCACGTTAGCAGAAAAAGGTTCTCGTCTCAGAATCCAGTCACTGTGGGTTTAATCCAGAGATTGGGGGGCTCGTTGGAGGGTGGACAGGTTTTCTGGTTTGGTTGGTCTCTTGAGGAGCTATGGAGCAGACTGCCACCTAGATTTCCAGGAGAACTTGAATGGGTCTGGTGGAGATTAATCCCCTGCTCAGTGTGAAGCTCAAAACAATCCTTCCAGGGGGAGAAGGCCAAAAACCCAGTTTGCAGGATGACTTCCTGTCGAAAAGGCAAAGACAAAAACAAGGTTAGAACTCAGAGAGACAAAGACTGAGTTTTACTCAACAAAACTCAGCTTGGCTAGAGTACCCAAAACTGGCAAACACTCTGGCAACGAGGTAGTGGCAGTCCACCGCTTAAGAGTCCTCAGTAATGAGCACAACCAGCCGCAGGTGTGTGGGAGGACATACGAGAAGAGGGCGCCACCTGGTGGTGGAAGGAGAGAACATATTAAGACAAACAGCCCACACACACTGGATTCCTAACACTTTCACAAGGCTCTGTATATATAGTACATACTTCCCTTCTATGTACTTAACCAAATTCTTGTTCCCTGCCTTACAGATTTTTTTTTTTTCAGTAAATGTCATCTACCATTTTTTTTTTTTCATTCCAACTTTTATATTTGTATTGGCCGCTGGGGTAGTAACTTTTCCCACAGCAGTAGAATTGACTAATGCCTTCTCAGCTGATGATCATGCATGAAAGAAAACATGAATTTCATCAGTAAAAGTAAAACTACTGTTTCTGGGTATCAGAAGGGAAGAAAAAGAGAGAGACAATGTTCTGCTGTTGTGAACATTTATTAATTTGTTGACTTGGGAACATTTCACAACTTTATAACTTTACAGTTAGAATACCATTGTAACTTTCTATGTTATTTTATAAATGAAGCCTGAATATACAGATTATATAGCTCATCCCGAAATTGGTTACACCACTTGCAGATGACAGTTTAGAGTAATCTTTTAATTGTAACAACATATTTCTTCTGACTGAAAGTCATTTTAACATTTTGCTTTGAGGGCCAAAGTCCTGACTTCAATCTGATAAAGAGTCTTTGGAGGCAGCAAAAAGCTTAAAGAGATGGGAAAGTGGCCTTCCTACCACAAAGACTGGATTCAGGTTTATCACCAAAGCAAAATCCTCTACAGCCACAAAAATATTTTACCCAAACTGTAAGATTAATTACATAACAAATTCCCATTTCCTTTTTTTATTTGTAACACAACCTTAAATGATGTATTTGAATTTGTAAAATAAAGCTTATCAATTGAAGTAGAATGATAAAAATATACTTACTCAAAATTAATACTAATTAATACTAATGATTGTATTTATTTCAAATACAAAAGGTTTATTGTCTTAATTGCATAATAGCCATAATTACCTTTTGGCATTTTAAACAACAAACTTTATGAATTTGGGTTAAATACACTAATTAGTGTTAATTTTAAGGAAGTATACTTTAATAATACTAAATACATAAAACTAATGGTTATGTATTTTAAATAAATACGTTTTATAATACAGAAGAATATGAATCAAGTAAGGTTGAAGAATTTTGGATTGTGTTAGAATAAAATAAAAAATTGTAAATGGGAATTTGTTATGTAATAAAATTACATAAATCCTCAAATTTGAGTGAAATATTTTTGTGAGTGTATAAAGAGAAGACATTCATTTGCAACGTTTAGTTTCTAAACATTGAGGTCTAGTAACCTAAAGGTCTAGAAGTTGGACAGGACGCAGGGTCTTTTTTATAGTTTTATCCTTTTTCTCTTTTTTCTCCTACTTAGCTGTCATGTAATATGTGTTTGAAATGCTTCATGCTTCTCTTTCATTTCTATTTATAATGTAAAATCAAGTAAACATGTAATAATCAAATTTCTTAAGACTTTTTTTAATTTCCTGACCAATAGAAAAGTAAAACTTTTCTACGACTTCTATGTTATTTTGATGTAAAGGAGATCCTAGAGACATACAAACACTCCAATGGGGAAAAAAAATCCAACAAACTTGTAGGTAGATATATTTCATGTATATTTTTGTTAATCTTCTTTAGCTCAATTTGACCTAAAAGCTTTGGAAACTTGTAATAAATCACAAGGTGCGTCAACACACTGGTCGTACTTACAGCCAGTAATCTTTTAGCCACTTTATGCTCTTAAGAAACAGGTCTGTGGATCAACTGCACCACGTCAGAGCACTCTAGCAGATAGAAGCCAAATGACCTGAAGATCAATATTCATCTATATGACAATTTTCACATGTAAGAAAAAGAATCTGGAGCAGTGGCTGAGGAAACACATTCAGCCTCCTTGTAAAAAAAAAGACAGTTGTTTTCATAGGGGTGATATAGATCCAGGTGTCACTGCTGCTGTTTTGTCATTTTGATTCATGTACCAGTGTTTTCATGGCCCTGTCTTACAGAAGAATCCCCCCTCCACCCGTTTAGTGTTTTAGGCTTATGTTTTAGTCAAACTGATATCTAAAGTTGGCAGATGTCTAAATAAAAAAGGACTATGCCTTGTAGACAGATTTGAAAAAGCATTTCAATGAATTATTCTTGTTGCTGTCGTCTTTGAGAAGTCTTTTTGGCATGCAAGGGAGTACCTTTGGGATTGGTGGTATGGGTCTGTGGCATGGCTGGGCTACTGCTTTGATCCACAATGAAAAATTCTCAGCCACTCTTTGTATTTGGAGCTAATTAACAAACTGCCTCTTGCTAAGAAGACACAAAGCCTTTTCTTCTGCTGCTGTTCTCTTGAGGAAATTATTACTCGGAGAAATAAAATGAGAGTGATCTGCAGCCCTTCACTGTCTTCCTTGAACTCTAATAGCTTGTGTTCCTGACAAAATTTATAGGCTGGAGCAAAAAAGCACATTGTTTTGGCTTATGTTTCTCTTTCATATTAATCATCAAAGCCCTTGGAAAATAAGAAAAAAAAATCATTGAATGATCTTAAACCGATTTTTATACTGGCATATAAATGCAACATCAAAGAGCTTTCTGCTTGCTCTCTGCTTGCTTTAGCATCACTTGAGCTTATTCTATGTTCAAACTCTGATGTAGTAGACCAATATTTTAACCAGTACCATAAAAAAACAAAAAAAAATGGCAATATTGGTTCAATTTTAAAGCCACATTAATATAAAACCACTCACAGATTCATACATTTATAAAATCATATATGCATTTTTTTTCCCTTTTTCATTTTCTTTTTTTTTTTATATACTCAACAAGAGTGAGATATGTATCACACTTTATTCCCAAACATTTAGCATATTTTTAAGTCTATAAAAAATTTCTCGGGGTTTGACATGCCCAAACTTTGCCACCCCTTGGTTACAAATGTTGGAGATGCACCAGTTATTACTTTGATCTCTTGAAAATAAACATAAAAAAGTACACGTTAAATACATAACATAATGTGCTCTAAACTGTATGCTGCTTTCTAAGCATTTTATAGCAACAACTTTAACTATTCTCTATTGGTTCTAGCCAAAAGAGATAAAAACAAAGAACAGTGTTTGTTGCTGGATCAACAGGCTCAAAGGGAACAAAAACATAAAGGAAGGAAAGTCCAGGGCAGAGGTGCAAAGTGAAACAATTGGGAAGAGCAAAGAAAAAGAAGGACAGAATGTTGTTTTGAGAAAAGGATACCGACCTTGACCCTGAACTGATCCAAGAACAAGTTTGGTTGGTTGGGTCCACCCCAGTGTTGCGTTTGGCAGCCATGTCAGTTTAAGTCATGGTCAAAGCCTCAAAATGTCTCAAAATGTCCACCGTAGTTTTAGTGAGATTTGAGAATTTATGTGTGTGTGATATAAATAAATTTTTGGCAAATCATATATATATATATATATATATATATATATATATATATATATATATACACACCTAGAAGACAGAAAAAAAAAACATCACTGACTTGAGTATAAGAATTAATGTGGTAGAAAATAATTTTCTTTTCACATCTCATCTCAGAGTATCTGTTTGGTCTGTAAACAGATCTTTAAGTAGTCTGTAAACAGACTACTTCTACCTCTTCTGGAAAAACCTTTTGAACTACTCAGTAAAGAGTGTCCTGACCTATGAATGGACAGTGTGGTATGCCAGCTACACTGCATTTCAAAAGAAACAACTACAGCAGCTCACTAACCCCTGGCTCACACCGACTCCGGTCTTACCGTTGCGGTGCGGTGGGTGCGGCGCCGCAGTGATTCCAAGTCATTAAAAAGACGTAAACCTCTCTCACCGGCTGCTGAGCTGTCCGGCTGCAGTTACCGAGACACTCCGGCGCTGCAGAAAATTCAGCAAGAAAGCTATCCTTGCGGCGTGCCGGAGCCCTCCGCAACAAGCTCTCGCAAATATCCTTATTTGGGCCGTGTTATCGCGTGAAGTTATGTGAACTCAAGTGAACTTCTGTTAAATCTCCGGACCTGTCGCCGGAGCCGCAGAGCCGCACCGCACCGTAGTCAAAAGGGCGGTGTGAGAGGGGGTGTGCGGGAGTTGCGGTCTCCGTCGGCTCGGTAACCGCACCGGAGCCAGTGTGAGCAAGGGGTAAGACTGTTATGTGATCATTGGCTAATCTTCCACACCTTGAGAAGATCTAATCAAGCTGTATCCTTCAAAGTGCTACAAAGGTCCCTAACAACCCAGCCTATCCATTATGTCTCTTCTCAAACCTTCCCTCTGTTAGAGTCATTCAAGCCCTCACCAACAGATTTAAACACAGCTTCTTCTCCATGGCAGTAAAAAGAAATGCTCTAGAAACACAGACATGCACATGCGGGAAAGGACCACAGGTCGAACCCGAGTCGAGGACCAAGGCCTCCATACATGGGTCGTGAGCGCCAACCACTGCGCCATGAAAGCACACCCCCTCAGGTCACTTTATAAGTAAAACTTTCCTGTGTGGATTATTTTAAATATGATTATAAATCCAGTTCTTAAGAAAACCTCTGAATTGTTTTAGGGAAAATTAGTGAACAAACATCAATTTCAAAACCAGACATGTAAGGGACAAATACATGGGGATGTTTAATAAAGGGTTCAATCATGAAACAATATCCCAAGTTTGGAGCATTTCAAAGAGCTCTGTTCAATTGGAAACAGAACAGCATGTCTTTGCACCTAACCGATGGAGCAGTTATTACTGTTAATAATTTAATTAAAAAGACATGGCCAATTTATCCGAACACCTAAATTAGGCCATGGAGAATGGTTTTCCAGAGGACACTATACAATGAATCTACAGATATCTGTAACTGAACAGCAGGTACCCAGGGGAAATGTATTTTATTCCAATCCAGTTCTTTCAACCACTTCAGACAAGTTTTTGACATTTATATTGCACCTTAATCACTTTAAAGGGGCAACCGCAGCTCAGTGGGTATATAATTAGTCTTACACTTGGTTTGCTCCTAACTTTCTCCGCCACATCTCATTGTGCCCCTGAGCAAGGCACTTAACACCAAGTTGTCTATTGATCTGCATATTGGTGTATTAATGTTTGAGGATTGGTGTTTGCTTCTGGGTGAATCTGGCCATAGTGTAAAGAACTTTAACCAGCCACCAGGCCATTTGATCACCATCAGTAGGCAATGCGGGTGAAGTGTCACTGCATGAAAAGTGAGATTTTCGTCCCCGTAAACTCCCGCAGATCTCCCTGATTTTCGTCAGTTTCCGACAATTTGCAACCTGCGCTTGTCGCCGTTTGTCAGTGCCACAAATTGTCGGAAACGGACTCTGACGTATGTGGAGAGCGATCATCTGTACTAATGGCCCTAATTAGCATATGAATGCAGCGAAACGGCTGGCCAGGTTTGGCTTGAATAACCTACTCAGTATTGGCTGAAACCACCATTCTCAAACAAGTAAAATCGCTCACGATTGACAGCAAAACCACACGTGGCCAGGCCAGGCTTGAATTTTCTTACTGAGTATTGGACGGAACCACTTCTTTTTAAACAAGTAAAATTGCTCGTGATAGGTTGGCATATATATATATTTACATATATATTTACATAAATATATATGTATTATATATATATATATATACTGTATATATATTTTTTTATATATATATATATATAAATATATATTTATTTATTCATATATTTATTCATTCATATATTTATTTATTCATATGCTGTGTATTTATGTTATCCTACACTACTACACAATTATTAGGCTACCATCAAGGACATGAATAAATTTATACAGGAAATTAACATTTGCCAGGAAGCTGTTTATGCAAAGAAAGAGCTTTATTAAAACAAACACAACTATATACAACGCAAGGATCTGCCCACACATGCGTATCCAAAAAATACAACTCCGTGAACTGTCCGTTTGCCTCCTCGGGGTTGGAGGTAACTGGCAGCATTCCCTCCGAGGCAGGTCCGATGTGCAGACGCCTACTGTGCTAGGCCCTGTACTTCGGCATCGCTTCTAACCGGGACTGCAGCTTAACACAGAGTTCAGTGAGATCCAGCCTACGAAATGGCGGCGGCCATTCCAGACTTCCACTGCCCTCATCAGCTAGCACACTCTGCCTCGATTCCAGCAGCTGTAAAAAAAAAAAAAAAATCAGCACTACGCGATGGGATGCACTGCGTATGGACACAACACATCTATCAATGCACCTGAAAAATAGTCACCAAATAAAGTCTTACTCTCTTTCTTTTCTGAATGCTTGGCAGCTTCCGCGCGCAACGTGTTCTCTGGCTGCGTATATATGAAGCTCCTGCGTACCGTCTCATAATACGTCTTACAGGCAGCTGGAAAACAATTAAATGAGAGTGGTATGAATAATAGGAGGTCACCGCCTCATTATGAGGCGAGATTAGTCTGTGAAAACAAAATGTACAATTATGATCGGTATCTATCCGTATCTATTTCCTTTTACCGCAGAATGAAAGCATATTCTTTAACTCTTACCCTTGCTCCGGTTCATAGCGCCTGCAATTTGTCTCCGAGTTTTGAAGACGGCGTACTGCTTCCTGTGAATCACAAAAAATACACTTTAATAAAGCTTGTTCTTGCAAGGCTACTATTAGCCGTAGCTTTAGCTTTTAGCTTAGCTAGCAGTAATCGAACATATATTTACCGCTAGCTTCTCTTCTTTGAGTTCGTCTCTCCCTCACAGTTGTTCGACTGCAGAGTCGCCATTGCGTCCAAGAGGAGTTGAAGGCGAGTTGAACGCCAGCCATTGATCACGTACCAGCAAAAAACAAACAAAGGAACTGGAGATAAAGTTCTTCTGAGTATAGCTCCTCCAGTCACATACAAGGTCATTGTTATACGGAAGGACTCGCGAGAACAGCTGCGTCTATCATGTTTGTTTTTTTTTCGTTTTTTTTTGCTTTACTGGCAAATATCAGCCCAGTTAGAGTTTACCCTACAAAAATAATCTGCTCTCTTGAAAATCTCAAACTCTTGCCACATTTCAGGCATCGAACATAAACATTTTTTAGTGAAGAATCAACAACTAGTTTTACCCAATCATGAAGTGTAATTAAATATATTGGATATTTTTAACTTTTTTAACAAATAAAAAACTGAAGAGTGGGGTGTGCAAAATGAATCGGCCCCTTTTACTTTCAGTGCAGCAAACTCTCCCCAGAAGTTCAGTGAGGATCTCTGAATGATCCAATATCGACCTAAATGATACTAAATAGAATCCACCTGTGTGTAATCAAGTCTCCCGACTTCTCTCTCTGTGATCGCCTCAGATGTCTGTTTAAAGTGCAGAGAGCATCATGAAGAACAAGGAACACATCAGACAGGTCCGAGACACTGTTGTGGAGAAGTTTAAAGCTGGATTTGGAAACAAAAAGATTTCCCAAGCTTTAAAAATCCCAAGGAGCACTGTGCAAGGAATGCACATTTTACCTTGCTGATTCTGATTCACATTTTACCAACTGATTCTAAATAAAACTAATTTTTGAAATAAATTATTTTGTGTATTTTTTTACATGACATTTGCCATTGCTAATGGCATACACAGTAATCTAGCGTACTTTAATTAAATAAATCAATTCAAGCTAAAATGTAAGAGTCTATAATTAGGTCATACTGAGCCTGATCTATTTGTACCATCTATTTGGGGGATATTTATTGCCACACTTTGGGCCACTTAATACCAATTTAGCATCAAATAAATGAGGCAGCCTACCTCAGCATTGTTGCTGACCTTATGTCCTTATGACCACAGTGTACCAATCTTCTGATGGCTACTTCCAGCAGGATAATGCGCCATGTTATAAAGTGAATCATCTCAGACTCATTTCTTGAAACTTTTCCACTTAAGTAATTGTGAATTGAGCATTTTGACAGACAACATTTTATTTTTTATCTTAAATGCAAATTTTTTTTAAATAATTACTGCTCTAAATGTATTGCTCTGTCAGCTAAAGATCTGTTTTGGTCTCTATACTTTAATTAAATAAATCAATTCAAGCTAAAATGTAAGAGTCTATACTGAGCCTGATCTCTTTGTATCAGAGATTTTCTTACCTTTTAGAAAAATGTCACTTGGGGTAAAACTCCCCCTGCAACCCTGATTTGCATATGTATAGCTCACAGCATTTTCATTTACATGTTAAAGCCTCCTCTAGAATTCCATGGGGGGGAGGCATGGGGGGAATACTGCCTAAGGAAGCCCATGTAAATTTCTGACAATTTATGGGAGTTTTCAGCGATGCCTGCAAATTACTGTAAACTGCCGTTAACCTGAACTTCCATGACAATCTACAGTGCCGCATATTGACGAAAATCCCACTTTTCATGCAGTGTGTCTTGCCCAAGGAGACAACGACATTGAAAGCCGGAGCTGGGGCTTGAACTGACAACCCTGCAGTTGCAGAGCAAACTCCTACATTTGACGCCTGTTGTGTCCACAGAGCTGCTTTGGTTTGGAGTTTTTTTGTTTCTGTTTTCTCACCTTCATTTTCAGGGTGTGCCTGGCAGGTGAGGCTTCCAGCTGTTACTCATCAGCCACAATCAAGGAAGCAGTATTTAGAGGAGTGGATTCCCTGAGGCAGACGACAGATGGTTACCTATACCAGTGGTAACTGGGTCCCTCTTCAAGACTTCCAAGTTAGTTGAACTTGTTCTGATAGTCTTACTTCCCAGTCTTGTCTCTGTTTTCCTTTAGTGTTCCTCCTGCTGAAGGCTGGCTCCTGTTCCTCCCTCAACGGTGCTTTCCACTCCTCCCAAAGAGCTGTCTTTCAAGATCCGCTAAAGCTGAGCTCACCTGCCAGTCCACCCTCCAACGCCTAAAGAACCTGGTAACTCCAAGGTCTTCACCCCCCTCTCTGTGGACACTGTTGCTCCCCCTCTCAACCTGTTTCCAAGACCTGAGAAGTAAGTCTGCCCTCACTGTTCATCTCAACATCAGCTGGAACTCATACTGATCACCTGACCTGTTTTGCAGTGAGACACCGCTTTGGATTTCCTGTTTTCTCTGCTTCCAGTCTGAACAATAAAAACCCTTCAAATAAATTCAGTTCTCCTGTCGTACGTACTGCTGCTGCGCCAGAGTCTTGATCCGAAATCATGTCAACGCCACTGTCACCTCTCTTTAAAATAAAAATCTAAAACACTCAAAAGTAATCTTAATAATTAAAAATGACCTAAAGAAAAGGTCTACACTGATTTATTGTGAATAAAAAAGATTTGCCATTTGTTGAAAAAAGTGTATCATATTATTCATTATATAAATACTTCTGCATCTTTGTGACTTTGTCTGCAATGAGTTCAAAGTTTAGGCCCCAGTCATTTTTAAAAAGCTTTGAAATGTGTTGGTGCTTTATGACATAAATTAATTTAATTAAACTGACACTTGAAGTGCTACTTTATAGACTAAAAATACAAAAGTCATTTAAGGCCATTAGGAGTCTTTTCAGCTTCTGACTGCAAATCGATATTGATGCATGTATGTTAACAAATGCATGATGCATATACTTATGTTTCAGAAACACAATGTGTAATCTTTCTTTTTTTAATCTTTTGGATTAAGCGCAGAGTAAAACTACTGTGTTTTACATCCTTACAATCCTTTTAGTCAACTCGCTCATCAGTCAGAGATTGTTTTTTAGCCTCCCCTGGTTCAGACCTATCGACATGTTTGTGACATGTTTCATTAAGGCAGCACTCCTGTGCTAGAATTCCTGCAACACCCAAGAAATGAGCCGTGATTACATCGCCTCTGTCATGCCAGGGATTTTCCCTGTCTGTGCACAATTCGATTGGCTGAGGTGATGGAAACATTATCTTGAAACTGTTTTATTTTCTCCTCCTTAGACTCAATTGTTTATGCCTCACTTGATGCATTTATGCTCATCGCGGCTTTGTCTCATAGCTATTTAACTTCAGAGAAAGCACACTGGCAGTCACACACCAGTGATGTGCTTTTGAGAGGATCCTGCAAAAACCTATTAGCTTATTTTGCACTGATTTAAGTTTTAACTGCATCATTTTGTGGAGTAAATTAAATGATCTTTCTTTGCTACCTTACTGTATAAACAAATACAACAACAGCAACAAAAAAATAAGGTGAACTGACAATATATTCTTAATAGTTAAACAAAGTGGACGAAAAATCTAGGTTCACCCAGAGGGTTAGCTAACAATACCATGAGGTGTGTCTCTGTCAGCTAATCAGCGGCAAATTAAAAGTGACACTTCAGTGCTTATTGGTCTGGGAAAAGAAATGCTAGCAATTGTGCCAAAGACCTTGTACCACTGACCTCCTTCACCCTACTGCAATTGTCTGAGGAGCCAGTAGTTGCACATCTAGTTAGTGTCATTTAAACCTTTCAGCTCAGCTCTTTCCTTTTTATTAACAAACTGGAAAAGAACCTCCAGGGAGGTTGCGGCAAAACTACATGTTAATACAGAAACATTAATCATCAGCCAGTTTGCCACTCATAAAATCTATAGTTCGGTTGTGCACCATAATATTCTTTTTAGCAGTTGGTCTACATTACGGGATAAAACCTGTGATGACTTTCCAATTTTCAAAAATAGAACAGTCTTAAAAGAAAAAGAATAAACCTTCAATTTCTTGTTTGAATTTTTTCTTCTGCAGTTTTAATGTAGCCAATGCAAATACTGTATGTGTGATCCCCTTTGGAATAAAAAAAAGGGAAATTTTAGCTTTCTTATAATGACTGAAACTTTATTTACTATATAGTTGTATAACCACTGTTCTTGAGAACTACTTCCTATTACAAAGCATGGACTAGTTCTGACAATAATATGTTTTTCCAGCCTAGATTGAGTGGATTTAATTCTACAGTTTCTTTGTATTTATGTTTTGTCTATACGTTTTGAATTTACGCCATCTTTGCATATTTTTGCCAATATCTCAATTTGAACTGTATGAACTGCCCTTGTAAGTATGCAGCCTCAATGGTTTTACGTTTTCTATGTTTGTTTTAAATACTTTTATGATTGTTGTTGGCATTAGACACCTTGCCCAGGGACAATAGTTGAAAACTAGCTTCGTAGCTAATACTGACACAATGACAGAAATGTTCATTAATGTATATTGTCTCTAACAAATAAATTAATAAATAAATAAAAGATTGTCATTAGATTAAGGTCTAGGGTTTGGGCAGCTTTATAGTCTAACATTATTTTCATCTGAAATCAGGACTCTGTTGGTTTACTGATGTGTTTTGAGCCTTTGTGTTGTTCAGACACTCCATATAATGGTAATTCTTCTCCATAATATAAAGTAATATAATTTGTTGAATTATTTTTATTCATTCAAACATATCCATGTCCCCTAGCATGGAATAAATTGGCCTGACACTGTAGTATGTGAAACATTTCTGCCTGACTAGTCAATCTCAGTGATTCACAGTTTACTATTACTTGAATTCATCATTTTGATCATCGGCCATCAACAGATGATGGCTTAGGAGCCAAGAAAAGAGCAAGAAAAGAAAATCCTGCTTTCATCAGTAAACAGCATTTTTTTCACCATTTCCCTTTTGTCTACTCAGCTAAACTAAATACTGAATACTCTTCAGGAGTATTTATTTTTTAACAAGTAGACTTTGCAAGGGCTTCTTGTCAAAACTTGGCTTTATATAAATGGTATCCAGGTCCCCAAAAATAATTGTCCTGCAACTTTTAGATATGTCCCATCCCCTATGTACCTGAATAAAAAGACAGAACATCTTTTCTAGCATGCAGCCAGGCTCTACAGAGGTCTGCTAATGGATGATTGAGTCAGGTGTGTTGAAGCAGAGAAGCATATAAAAGTTGCAGGACATCAGCCCTTGAGGACGGGAATTTGAATTCACTGCTAAATGTCATTAATTTTACAGTACCAACAGCTTTGGTTACTCTAAAACCAATAATTTACTGAGTTCTTAATATATATTAAAAAAAAAATACATATATGTATATATATATATATATATATATATATATATATACATATATATATATATATATATATATAAATATATATATACATAATTCTGTCTCTAATTAGATTTTTTTGAAATTATAGCTTTCTATTTTTTCCATTTCTTTTCTTTTTCTTTTACAATTTACTAGTTTTGATTTCCATGCAGTTTGAGACAACTTTAAGCGGAGCATAATTTCCCCTTTTCCTATTAACTTTTAAAAACAAGTACTGTCTTCTCATTCACAATCTCTGGATATGCTAATGGTCTTAGATTTTCTTAATGATTTGTTTCCAACATGTAAAACATTTTCTCCCATCAGTCAATCAATTTTGACTAAGTACTTGGTTAAAACCTTTTAGCAAAAACCAAAATCCAGCATTTTGTTTAGGGAATATATATTAATATATATTATATAAATATATATAATATATATAAATAGATAGTAGATTAAATATAAATTTTTAAATGCTTAAGAAAACTGTCTTTATATATACCAAATAGTGGTTAACTGAAATCATAGCAAAGTTTTCAAACGATTAACTCCAATATTTGACAAGATTGCCCATGGTTTGATTTTTTTTGACCACCTGTAATCTCAAGCACAGTCTTGAGTAGATGACATCTACGTCCAATGCTAACGTCACAGCCAGGACACACTAGAGCTAGAACCAAGAGAGGCCTGCAGGTATACATACGGCAGAAACCACATAATGTGTCCACAGTCAGGGCAGCCAGCTCCCAAGCAACAACCGTGAGAAAGCACTTCACACTTACTTCATGGTCTCACATAAAACATTCATCTCCCGTGTGAGAAACTTACAACATCCTGCTGCCAAAAAAGTCAAAACACTGAAGTGGAATATCCAAGCATTGGAATTTGCTGGCATTTAAAGCAATAGGGATGAGCATTATATGGATGTTTTTCTTTCTACCATAGATGTTTATAGTGAAAAACAACATGTTTAAGTGTCCTTTTGAATAAAATAGTTTGTCTGTTATTAGTGTTTTTGTTCTATCGTGTTAGGTTAAAGCAAGTTAGCATTGAAGGAAGCATTCCCTTGTACGTTTGCTAAAGGAAACCCCCAAACTTGTAAAATATCATATATATTTTCATATCTGTTTGCCTTTTTGACAGCAAATAAATCGGTACATCTTTTTAAGGCACAATATACATGATTTAGTGTGGTGTTGCAGTTTCCAGCCCGTGGTTGGTCACTTTCTCAATTGAAGGAGTGTCATTTTGTCGTATTAGCATCATCATAATGATGAAATAAGAGAATGTATGAGGGTTTTTTGATGTAATGAAGATACTCTGGTCTGTGGCGGATAAGAGAGCCGAGCTGAAAGTTTAAACAATCTACTGGATCTACTTACTGACCCTCCTCTATTATTATAACCTAAGGGTGATAAAAAACAAAAATTAATCCTGGACACAAGTGGTAAAAAAAAAGGCTCCTCTGTTGGGTCACTATACTCAGAGCTGGATTAATTTAGCTCTAAGCTCCATTATGTAGATTGAGCTTAAATTAAAGGTGTGACCATGATCAGGTTGCCTCCTGAATTCCTCTGTTTGGGATCTTTTAAGGCAAATTTCAACTGAGGCAGACCCTCAACTCACTCTTACTGTTGAGTCTTAGGTAACTTTTTCCAATCGTTCTTTATGATTCTATTCTGTCTATCTGTTTTTATAAAGCATGTTGAGGTGACATGTTGTGATTTGCCCCCAATATAAATAAGCTTTATTGAACTAAAGTAAATTAAATTGAATGTGTGTTGCCTCACTTTAAATGCCTACCTTGCCCTCTTTTTCAGGTGAGCTTTTTTTAGTGGTAAAGTCATTTATAATGTCTTTAAAGTCTAACTTCTTGGCAACCAAACTTCAAAAGTTGCAGCCCGCCGTTGTCCGGGTCAAACCATTTTATGTTGGGTGGTGGGAGTTTTAATTGCCCCTTATTTAAAGAAAACATATTACATAACTTATGCAGATGTATTTAATTACACTAAATATTTGTATCACAAATATTTTCTAAGAAATTACTTCTGCCTGTATTTTTATTGGCCAGATTGCCAATTTTGGGCCCCCTTCTGTTCTGGGCAAGGAAAATTGACTCCTTTCAGCACATTTCTCTCTAGAATCCCTTGCTAGTTTTAAAATGTCATCGTATTCCATAGAGTTTCATGGCTCCCTGTGCTAGTTGAAGCTAATCAGCCTCATAACATAACAGAGTCTCCTCCATGTTTCACACTAGGGACAGTGTTTTTTTCTTGATGTGCTCCAGTTTCTTTTTTTAATCTGTGAACATAGAACTGATGTACCTTGGCAAATAAGTTTCACCTGTTGTAGTAACATGCTTTATGTATTTCAACATTTTTTAATGCATTACATTATGTTTGGATTTAATTAACACTATTGCGCCTTCCCTGTTTCAGAGAGCAGCAGCCACCACTGATTTCTTGCTATATGGTCATAGGTCTTGGTCATGCTGAAGCACAATTTTCTCTTGAGAGAGGCAAGATAATGCTGTGTCATGCTTTCTGCTGCACAAGATTGTTTTGCTTTATGATCAAAACTGTCTGATTTTTCTCTTACTGTACCAGTGTTACCACTATTAATTATAGCAAACTACAAAATTACTTCCTATGGATTTCTTTCAACCACGTTTACACAAAATAAAAGAGGGCACAGCTTTTAGTTGTCCTGTCAACAGATTCTTCCACCTGTGAATAGATTATTTGTAAAGTGCCTTGATTTTTCTTGTTTCAAATGATGGATAAAGAAGTTTTGTTTGATATGCTTAAAGATGCATAACATGATAATGCTTATTTCATGATGTTTTCTAGCAAAACTTTGAAACCTTCATAGACCAGCTCGTGATCTTAAGGACAAGGTGTAGGATAAAGAAGAGGAGAGTAGTATTTTTGAAAGCCTGATAGATTTCACTTGATCTTCGTGTTTTTCCAACTGTGCACAGGGAATCTGTAGCTCACACTAAAGCAATAATCTTCGCTGGTGCTAGTCTATTTGAAGGCAAGAATTAAGGCTCTTTCTCCTCAAAGGATTTATGTTGAAGTGCAGTTTTTTTGTTTTTGCTTCACTTTGCCTCCATCTGAGCTTTATTAAAACTATTTCCAGGAAAATTTTCTTCTTTCATAACTGTTAAGGATGTCAAATACCCTATTGTCAATGTTGAGACATTGATGTTGTAGAAAACCTCAGGTGCAACCTTCTAATAACTTATGGAGATAAACATATAATTAGAACAACAGCTTATTTTGATATGAATATTCCTTGATACAGCTGCCCACAGGTCTGGCTTAACCTGAAGTTACAGCCTCTTCATTATGTCAGCCCAGCTCAGCATAAAATTTTTACCGGAGTGAAAACCTTTACAGGATCAGTGTGGCTCTCCTGTGCTAGTAAATGTTTATTGGTGTTTTTGTTGCTGTTTGTTGTTGTTTTTTATCTAAGGGATAAATAAACAGTGTTATAATTGCAAGCAGCACTTTAAGATGGTATCTAGTTGGTTCTTAATTAAGTTGGATACAGTCAGAGGGATAACAGAAAATATTGAATCAAGCGCTCTATAAACTGATTTGTCTGTAAAATTCAGCCTATCGGCAGCACCTGCTGAGCTGTTTTCTTATTGACTTAGTCTTGCCTCTGTACAGGTTGAAGTGCCTGATAATCATTAGCTGAAAGGTCATGCATAAGAAGCTCTGAAAAAAGCAGCCTCTCGAATCAAGACAAATTTTCATAAAAGCAATTTTTGTCAACTGATCTTTGAAAGAATACGACTTAACAAAAAGTATGTTTTTTCATCAGCTTTTTAATCACATCTTTTAGCACTATATAGTTCTATATTGAGAAGTGTCAGTAAGATGAGACAAAGCCATCCCTGAGGTGACTAAAAAGCCTGTTGAGCATACCAATATAAGAGAAAAAGGCATGGATCATGTGAAAGCAAGACTAGAGGTGCTGAGCAAGTTTAACTTTTTTAAATCAAGTAAAATTAGAAACTAGTCATCGAAGAAATTACCCAAGTACGGATGAAAAAGTACTTGGTAAAATAGCTGCTCACAAGTACTGAGTAATTGCTGGCTTTTAGCATCTGATTCAATGATTAGAATGATGAATTAAATAAAGTCTTACATGCATATCAAGTTTTTTTAAAGTAAAAAAATAAGGAAAAAAGTCATATAAATATAATATAATAAAATAACGCTGGGCAGAAGAAACACTTTTCCACATCCATTTCAATCTCTAAATAGCTCAAGTTAGTCATTGTAGTTAGAGCAACCAGAATATCTACTTAAAACCTAGGTAAGTCAATTGGCAGATCATCTTATTTACCTATTCAAAACTGTAACTACACTTATTGTAAGAAATGTTAGCTTATACAGTGGGGAGAACAAGTATTTGATACACTGTTGATTTTTCAGGTTTTCCCACTTGCAAAGCTTGTAGAAGACTGTAATTTTTATCATAGGTACTCTTCAACTATGAGTGTTGGAATCTAAAACAAAAATCCAGAAAAATTCAATGTATGATTTTTAAATAATTAATTTCCATTTTATTGTGTGAAATAAGTATTTGATACACCAGAACAATGAAACTTAATATTTGGTACAGAAACCTTTGTTTGCAATTACAGAGATCAGACGTTTCCTTTAGTTCTTGACCAGGTTTGCACACACTGCAGCAGGAATTTTGGTCCACTCCTCCATACAGATCTCCTCCAGAGCCTTCAGGTTTCGGGGCTGTCGCTGGGCCACACGGACTTTAAGCTCCCTCCAAAGATTTTCTATTGGATTCAGGTCTGGAGACTGGCTTGGCCATTCCAGGATCTTAAGATGTTTCCTACAGAGCCACTCTTTAGTTGCCCTAGCTGTGTTGTTTGGGTCGTTATCATGCTGGAAGACCCAGCCACGACCCATCTTAAGTGCTCTTACTGAGGGAAGGAGGTTGTTTGCCAAAATCTCACAATACATGGCCCCATCCATCCTTCCCACAATATGGTGCAGTCTTCCTGTCCCCTTTGCAGAAAAGCATCCCCAAAGAATGATGTTTCCACCGCCATGCTTGGGATGGTGTTCTTGGGGTTGTACTCATCTTTCTTCTTCCTCCAAACATGACGAGTGGAGTAAGTTCTATTTTTGTCTCATCAGACCACATGACCTTCTCCCATTCCTCCTCTGGATCATTCAGATGGTCATTTGCAAACATCAGACGGGCTTTGACATGCGTTGGCTTGAGGAAGGGCACCTTTCGTGCACTGCAGAATTTTAATCCTTGACGGCGTAGAGTGTTAGTGATTGTTTTCTTTGAGACTGTGGTCCCAGCTCTATTCAGGTCATTCACCAGGTCCTGCTGTGTAGTTCTGGGCTCATTCCTCACCTTCCTCAAGATCAATGATGCTCGACGAGGTGAGATCTTGCATGGTGCCCCAGACCGAGGGAGATTTTCTGTTATTTTGTATTTCTTCCATTTTCTAATAATTGCACCAACTGTTGTTGACTTCTCACCAAGCTGCTTGCCTATTGTCCTGTAGCCCATCCCAGCCTTGTGCAGGTCTACAATTTTATCCCTGATGTCCTTACACAGCTCTCTGGTCTTGGGCATTGCGGAGATGCTGGAGTGTGATTGATTGAGTGTGTGGACAAGTGTCTTTTATACAGGTAACGAGTTCAAACAGGTGCAATTAATACAGGTAATGAGTGGAGAACAGGAGGGCTTCTTAAAGAAGAACTAACAAGTCTGTGAGAGCCAAAATTATTACTGGTTGATAGATTATCAAATACTTATTTCACACAATAAAATGGAAATTAATTATTTAAAAATCATACATTGTATTTTTCTGGATTTTAGTTTTAGATTCCATCACTCACAGTTGAAGAGTACCCATGATAAAAATTACAGTCTTCTACAAGCTTTGCAAGTGGGAAAACCTGAAAAATCAACAGTGTATCAAATACTTTTTCTCCCCACTGTATTTAATTCTTATTCATAAATATAAAAAAGCATGGTAAAGTACAATACATCTTCAAGTACTTTTTTTGTTTACTCAAGCAAATGAAGCTCTAGCGGAAGTTCAATTGAAGAAACTCTGGCTTACCTCCATCCAATCAGAAGCTGATCCGTCTCTGACGCGAGCCAATCAGCTTCGAACTACTCCACCACGAAGTCCAATCAGCATCCTGCTTTCACTTTAAAAGCACCTTCAAATCCTCGTCCCAGCCCGCTATCCAGTAAACGCAATGTCAGATTTCGATTCAGATGACAATTCACCCACCTCCATCCCCTTCTCCGCCATCGTAGCTGAATCGTCCTCCATGACATGACTTCTACCTCAACCTCATCAGAGAATATTAATCCCAGTTGTCACCATCCCTCGTCTCATTGCAATTGGTCCGGCAGAAGACCACCATGTTGTTCTGCGAGACGTTTCTTCCCAAAGGGGAGTTTTTCCTCTCCACTGTCGCTTCATGCTTGCTCTTCATGGACAGTTCATGGTACCTGCATCACCAAGCAGGACCTCTATATCCCGAGTCTCTGAGTGAAGCCCTGGTGTCAGCTCCCTCAGTCTTCTAGTCCCACAATTCAGCTCAAGCAGATCACCTCGTCAACCAGCTCGAACTAAACCACCACCAGTTTCAGGCCAGGGGGAACATCCCTATTCTCATTCATCTACTTATGCATGTTAAAGCATAATTCAGCATGAATGTTCCTGCCGAGGCCTGAGCGCCAAAGACTATACTTTCATATCAATAAAATTCTTCTAATTATCTTTTCTCTCTCTGTGAGTTTTTCAGATTGAAATGTAATTGACTTAATGTAACTAGTTGCTACTGACCTCTGTTTCTAACCTTGTTAATCCTAAAGATTTCTGATGCTCTGGTCTTAATATTGCATACTCTTCAATATATTTAGTGGTTTAGGAAGATGTGATGGCTCACCTGTTGAACACCCACTCATCACTTTTTTCAAAAATGAAGCTTACATAATTTGATAAAGCAATATCGTCACTAACTTATTTTGAACATGTATTTAAATTTGGCATCATAGTATTAAAAGTGTGGCAAATGTGCATCACTGCTACAGCATTTAGACAGCTTTTGTTTAAATGTTTTGGCAATGATCAATAAATAACAGTACCTTAGCTTTATAAGCACTACGCAGATCTTCACCTCTGCATAAACCTTACTACAAAATTGGTGAAATTACCCTTTTTTCTGAACTTGTTAGAAAAACTTCTAACCAGTCCCCTCGTGACCCCATTAGGGAATAAGTGATTACAATGATGGATGGATGGATGGATGGATGGATGGATGGATGGATGGATGGGGCATTTAAAGAAAATTGCCCTTTATTTAACAGATGTTCACTTAATCCTTAAGTATTCAAAAAGAAGTCGAATAAGTTAGCTATTTTGTGAAATAATAATTTATTATCTGATGATGTTTAAGCTGGTAAATACTTTCCCAAAAGACTTGAAGATTTAATTGGAGCAAACAGGAAGATCAGCAATTCTTTGAGGGATGAAATACAACTGCATGCAATATTTTCCCATCTTCAAGGAGACAGAAGCTGATATACAGAATTAAGCAAAGATACAAAAGGTAACTGTCAACCATCTCCGCAGGCGACCCGGTCCAGGAAAGACAAAGCCGGGCAGAAGAGTTTGGAGCCAGCTCCCAATGTCAGAGGCTGGAATGAGAGCACATACAATTACTGTAGTCACAGCAAGAAAAACAGGACTACACTGAAAAACAGGCCAAGATCAAAAAATCTATAAACCCAGGTCTATCAGGATAGATGATATTTCTCTAAGGGGAAGGTGTCACAGCAAAACAGGAACAGATTAGATGAAGCTAATATGATAGAAAAAATCAGAGAGAGCATAAGTTAGAGGTTGAACAAACAAATACTGCAGAATGGGTGAACACTGAGAATATGAAGCAGTATGATGAAAAGTGATCACTATGTCCTCCAGCAATTTAAGCCTATAGGAGCATAACTATAGAGATAACTCAAGGTAACCTAGGCCACTCTAACTATAATCTTTATCAAAAAGGAATGTTTTAAACCTTTCCTTAAAAGTAGACAGGATTATTGTGTTTGGATCCGCCGGCTGCATCCTCCAAAGGCCGATTATGTCAGCGCGGAACTCCTTTCTATATGGTTGACAGATGCAGCCTTCTTTTTGACTGTTTTGAAGTAAAGGACCGGTGTATCCTCCGTAGCCTTGGGTATCCAGTGATTCATTGCAAGACCAAGCTCAGAGGAAAAAGGTAAATATTAAATATTGTACAGTAAGTGCAGTTCACTAAAATACAAATATGTGATAGTCCCGTCTGAAATTAATAAAATGTCTTTTAAATGGTAAGTTAGTCAGATATGTACGGTGGCTGGGAAGTGCAAATCAACAATACAAAATCTGAAACACTTTTAAAAATCTTGAAACAACATTACATTTGAGAAAACAAATTTACAACAAACGAAACACTTTTACAAATCATAAAACAAATTTACATTTCAGAAAACAAAATTACAACAAACGAAACACTTTTACAAATCATAAAAAAAATTTACATTTCAGAAAACAAAATTACAACAAACGAAACACTTTTACAAATCATAAAACAAATTTACATTTCAGAAAACACTTTTACAAATGACAAAATCTGACGGAAAGGGAGGGACTGTCTTCGAAGCTTACCCGGAAGTGATAACCGGAGAGTTCATGCAAGATGGAAGCTAATCGAGTTGCGTTTTGCCCGTTCTGCGGCACTCATATGAGCAGTTTAACGCGGTTTTGTTTTTCCTATGGTCGGTCCTTGGAGTTTTTAAATGGTACAGAACAGACGGTAGAACCAGATATGCTGCAGCTGTGCATATATTATTTTAATGAGTGTCACTCGTACGTTGTAATCGTAGACATGATGCCATGTTTACATGGTGTACACATCAGCTTCAGGTCTCTGAAAAGCAAACTGAATGATGCCGGTCTTGTGCGAGATTCTGTTTCCCTGTGAAAATCTGTTCCCCCTGTGTCGGGAGCGCGCATTGCAGCCAGAGAGGCGGATCTGACCATTTTCAAGGCGCTCCTGATCATTTTTCAGTGAAAACAGCTCATATAATCATGTCAACTTTGTAACATACAGTTTAATCGTTTACTCTTTTTACAAATTTGTAAAATAAATACATTAACGAGGTCTTCTTAAGCTGTTTTGTGTTGTTTTTTTTAAACGCCAAGAGAATCGGCATTTCTCCAACTTTTGTCCCTTCAGCCTGACAGAAAAAAAACGGCAGTCACCAAACAGATTTCCAACACGTAGTGTATTTTCTATTTTTCATTGCTGATATAAGAGGATGGAAACTGGCTGATAGCAGGGAACACACATTAGAATTTCTGGTTAGTCCCCTTCTAATGTAAAATACTGAAATAATCCGGTCCCCCCTTTGATTTTTGCAAATAAATAGTAAACATGACCAAATGCACAGGATTTGTTGTTGATGGTGAGAGGAATAAGCACAGTTAAAGACCTGCAGGTACATTTACTTCTTCCCATGTTATGGAGGGGAACAGATTATTTCAGTCAACTGAAACATTCAGTCTCGCCTCTCCTCCCAGATCTTTGTGAAATAAAGAGCAACTGTTTCCAATTTCTCTAAAATTGAGATGTGTGATATATTATACTAGAAATGTCCTTATCCAGTAATATTTCATATTTTACATTAGAAGGGGATTAACCAGAAATTCTAATGTGTGTGCCCAGCTATCAGCCAGTTTCCACCCTGGCCTGCTATAATTTGTTCCCCCCTTATGACTTTAAGAAATAAAGGTCTATCACCTCCAAAGTTTCAGGGGTTAGTTGTCATTATAAAAGATGCTTATAAGGAAAAAAATGGAAAAACTGGGACCTTTTTTGCCTGATTTAGACAGGGGGAACAGATTATAGCAGGTGACCTGCTATAATTTGTCCCCCCCTTATAACTTTAAGAAATAAAAGTCCATCACCTCTAAAGTTTCAGGAATGAATTGTCATCATAAAAGATGCTTATAAGCAAAAAATTGGAAAAACTGGTACCTTTTTTGTCTGTTATAGACAGGGGGAACAGATTACAGCAGGTTTTATTTCATTTCTGGCAATATGGGATGAAATAAAACGGCTGATGTTAGAACACAAACTTTTTATTAAGAATAGTACAACATAGATAAATTGTAAGTTAACATAAAACACAAATATAGATTTAAGTACTAAATTTCAACCAGGAAAAAATTATTTTCCTTCTGCATATAGTCTTTAATGATTACACATGCACTCCATTTTCTATTTCATTTTTATTACAAGCATATGGTTTACAACAGTTTTCAATGGGATGAGAACATTTGGACACTGTGAAACAATGAGAGATTTTTTTAAGGAACGTGTGGAAAAGAACAAGGATCTGTTTGCTTAAAGAGGAAGGAGTAGACACTGCTGTCAGCTACCAGCTTTCAAACAATCGTTTGTGTTTTATTATTAATTTTAAATCAGTATCACTGGCGATATTCTGCTATAACATGTGAAGTAAAGAATAAAACAGTAAAGCTCAACTTTCATACACGTAAAACCTTTCAGATTTCAAGTTCTGCACGTTGGAATTGAGGCGGAGTTAACTCGGGTTGTTCTTCCTACTCCATGCGCGCTCCCGACGAGGGGAAACAAATTTTCGCAGGGATAACTACCTTGGCATGACACCGGCATCATTCAGTTTGTTTTTCAGAGACCTGAAGCCATGAAAACATGACATCATGTCTACGATTACAACGTACGAGTGACACTCAATAAAATAATATATGCACAGCTGCAGCATATCTGGTTCTACCGTCTGTTCTGTACCATTTAAAAACTCCAAGGACCGACCACAGGAAAAACAAAACCGCGTTAAACTGCTCATATGAGTGCCGCAGAACGGGCAAAACGCAACTCGATTAGCTTCCATCCTGCATGAACTCTCCGGTTATCACTTCCGGGTAAGCTTCGAAGACAGTCCCTCCCTTTCCGTCAGATTTTGTCAGTTGTAAAAGTGTTTTCGGAAATGTAAATTTGTTTTATGATTTGTAAAAGTGTTTCGTTTGTTGTAATTTTGTTTTCTGAAATGTAAATTTGTTTTATGATTTGTAAAAGTGTTTCGTTTGTTGTAATTTTGTTTTCTGAAATGTAAATTTGTTTTATGATTTGTAAAAGTGTTTCGTTTGTTGTAATTTTGTTTTCTGAAATGTAAATTTGTTTTATGATTTGTAAAAGTGTTTCGTTTGTTGTAAATTTGTTTTCTCAAATGTAAAGTTGTTTCAAGATTTTTAAAAGTGTTTCAGATTTTGTATTGTTGATTTGCACTTCCCAGCCACCGTAGATATGTGGCAGGTAATATTTTTTTAATGTTTTATCTGTCCCTGTGCAAATGGGTTTTGTTGACATGTTGGCAAAGTGGTCTGTTAGGAACATAAGGTGCAATCAGATCTCTGATATAAGCCAGACCTTCGCCATATAAGGTTTTATATGCTATGTATTCTGGATTTAACAGGAAGCCAATGAAGAGAAGCAGGGGTAGGAGAGATATGATCTCTCTTTTTTATTTTCCTTAGAACTCTGGCTGCAGCATTTTGGATAAGCTGAAGGTTTTTTACTCTTTCCTCTACTAATTGTGGACTTCCTGATTGTAAAAAATTACAATAGTCCAGTAACAAAATGCATGGACTAGTTTTTCAGCATCACCCCTGGACAGGATATTTCTAATATTCTCAATAGGAGATGAAAGAAGGAAATTCTAGGAACCTCTTTCTTTTGTGATTGAAATGACAGGTCCTGATCAAAAGTAACAGCAATATGTCTTACTTTGTTATCTGAGATCAATTTAATCCCATCCAAATGAAGTAACTGGATGAAAACAGTCTAAACCCAGGCTTTATAGTTACCTCAGATGCTGCCTCAAACCCAGAGATAAACCAATCATATTTAGAGGGGGGCAATTATCTTGATTTTAATAAAATAAAATATCCTATTTATAAAGAATCCCATAAAATCATATATCTGGGTGAGTTTGGCTACTCTGATAAAATAAATTTAGGATTATTCTATATTTAGATCTTAGTTATTTGATCCAAATTATTTAAGCAATTAAACAATTCTAATTGCAGAATTAGAGGATGAGAACTTACTTAGCTAAGAGCTCATGTTAGTCTCTGTATAAGAACAAATAACAGATGTGTCCATTGTGAAATGGATAGACAGCTAGAACTTTTGGAACTGTGTGAATTTCGTACATACATATGATTGTGGGACTCCAAAGATATAAAAAAAAGAGAGAATTGGAAGTAAAGGATTAAACCAATCATCCTCTTACTACATATTATCTCTACTGAAGTGATACAATACTGACATTAGATGTGAAAAATCTATTTTCTTTAGCATATCAGTAATGTTAAACCAATAACTTCTGCTTAGAACAGATAGGTGTGATGATATAACTCAGGTCAACAAACATCCACAATGTTTGTGCTGCCTTTTCAACGGGCCCCTAATAGCTTTAGGAAGATGGATTTGTTGGGAGTCAGGCCACCACATGCTGAGTGAATCCAAAGTGAAGCTATCAGCTGAAATGATTGATAACCCAAATGCTGGTCATTGCTTGAAGTAGCTCTGTGGCTGATTCATGGAAGAGCCTTGGATATAGCTGTTGCAATGACTGCTGGTAATGGCCCAGAAGTGGTGTAGATGTGAAGAGTTAAAATGGAGGAAAGCTGGCTGCATAAAACTTTAAGATGTAAGAATTGTACCAACCACATCAAGACATAATTTCTGTTTATTATTCACAAAACTATACAAAATATTCAAACAATCCATCAAGCAGCAGCAGAGGAGAAAAACTACAAGCGTGCAAATAATCACTCGAATTACTTACGTAGTTTGAGCCCTAAATACAAAAGCTGTATGTTTGCTGCAACTTGCATGCAGAACATGAAATATTTACAATCACAGGTTTTTTGGCATTTTTCAAAAGTATTAAAAAAAAAACATGTTTGAACAAGAAGAAAAACAAATGTGCAAAATCCTGTAAGGTACTTTAAAAATCAAATACTTTTAACAGCTTTTTTTATTTCCAAATATTCTTCTACTTCAGAAATGAGCTTTCACACAATGTATTTTGAAAAGTTTGAACGAAACGTCAAAACAGGCTTTTTGATTTCAAACTATAATGTTCCATGAAATTCACATTATAACAGCACAAAAGATTTCAAAGAACTACGACATAGATAAAAACAGCATATCCCTTTACTTAGTTCTATGTTAATACCCATGTAGGAACTTTAACATGTAAAAATACAATTTTCTTTCTCTCTGTAGAGTTTTTGCTGGTTTTATACAATTAAAGTAGTTTAACCCAAACTTTGGGTTAAAAACTTTGATTCAGGATGTAAGGTTAAGGTAGGGACCTCATATTTCTACACAGATTACCATTATGATGCATAAAAAAACTTGGCATAATTTCTTAAAATGTCTTCAATGTAATGAAATAAGATACAGTGAAACTGGTAACATTATCATGATCTAATGTTAATCAGTGGCTTGTGATAGGCCTACCGTGTGTAGTTCAAAATAGACAACAAATTGTGGTTTAATTTTTAAGGGGAAACTGAGCTGTGATTTAAGTGTCTGTAAAGTTCAAATTTTAGAGGTTATAGTAGTTGTTTTGTTTTTTTTGATACAAAATATAACTAAAAATACAAATCTTTAATTTCAAACCATAATAATTCTTAATTTTGTCCAACTTATTATGAAATAAATAGCATTTTTATGTATTTTATTTCATAATAAATATAAGATATTAGTTACCTTAAGTAGCTGAATTTGTGACCTTTAGTTTCTGTATACTATTAAATAGTACAATATGAGATAAATCACAATAAAAGTGTTTCTCACGTGATGACATTAAGGATTTAAATTAGGAGCAGTGGTAACACCAGCCTATGTATATGGGAAGACAGTGGCTGTAAAACAGGGTTTTATTACCTTAAAAGGTTTGTACTATTTTAATAGGCTTTTACTCCGACTGCTTTCACTTTCTGACTTACCAATTAGTGGTCAGGCCATTTAGGCTGAAATGTCTTTTACTTTAACGAGTGAGCTAGGTTAAACACATAACCTGAACTTGCTTTGTTAAATTTGATGAGGTTGAGAAGTCTCCATATTGGACTCAGAAATGGGTAACAACTGCCAGTTTTTTTAACGCAGCAGCTTTTTAGCTTTAGTTACTAAAACCCAGAAATTCAAAAGACTGTCATAATCAATCAGACTATCACTAAGAAGTTTTTTTCTTTCTTTTCTTTCTTAATTCACTAATTGAGACAAACTCAGAACACAGACTGATGCTTTCAAGCATATTTTGTTACATCTATACGAAAACACAACATCTAACGTAAAAATATCAGATAAAACTAATGAAAAAAACCTGAAATCTCAATACAGGGACAGGTTGGTAAACAAATTTGTCTAAATCAAGGGGTCAATTTCAGAAAGCAGGTTTAACAAACTCTGTCTCAAATCCTCAACTAAATGAATTGAATTGATCTTTCATAATGTACAAGCATAACAAATATGAAAAGCCATTATCAGGCGAGTCACCATGACGACAGGCAACAGGAGACGCCTGTTTCACACCACTGGAACTTGAGATTTTAATGCAGAAATTAAAAAAAAAAACAAGGAAAGGAAGAGGATTAAGGAGAAGATTGTTGGATGAATGAAGAAACAGATTTTGAGAAAGTAACAATTGAGTTTTATATACCTAGAAATGTTTACACATTCTAAGCAGCCATTCTGACATTTATCAGATTGATTGAATATGTATTTATGATATCTGAAATACATTTCTTCATAGTCAAAATAATACAAATGATGACCAGTAATAATAGAAATATGAACATCTGAAATTAATTTCTAGAGATCCAGAATGTTTACTCTAGAAGTGAAGAATTCGTTTTTTTAATTTTTTTTTTTTTATTGGTCATTTTTGACAAGGAAAATGTATTTATATTAATAGAAATACATATTCAGTCAAACTAATACATTACAAAACAACTTGTCATAGCCAGCTGTAATCCCAATAACAGTACGGGGAAAACTAGTTTATTACTTTAATGGTAGTGGATCAATGTATTATATTTAGCTGCAGTAACCTTGCAGCAGGGGAAGATAGAGAATAATAACATTATTCTAACAAGTAGGACCTGTGCATCATCTTATGGGGTTCCTACTTAGTTTGAATCTGTCTTTCATTACACAGTAAATACCAAGTAGCCGTTTGCAGCTCCTTCGCATGTTATCATCCCAATAAATGGCCTTTATTATCAGTTATCAGTGAAATAGAATTGCTTTGGCTTATGCTTCCTATCTACCAGTAGGCTAAGTAGGTTGTTATCACTAAAAGAATCCTAAACCTAAGGTAATTAATCTCTGTGGGCCGGATCTATCAAAGGTTTGCATGTATAAAAACGTGAGCTATTTCACTGCGCACGCTAAAAAATGTATAAACTTATCTATCAACAGCGTGCTAAAAGGATTTGGTCTTTAAAACGTGCTAAATAGCGCCTCTTATCCATTTAGTACTTCTTCTTCAATGAATATGCAATATGGGGCGTTTACACGCAAAAGTGCGTCTTGTGGGAGGAGAACATGTAAATATATTAATTTAGCACTCGCAAAGTGATTTATTAAACCTGAAAGCAATTTTGCTAACGGTATCTGACTCTATATTTAACACGTTTCAAAAGAAGGTGCAAATGCTCTGTATGCGTAATTGTGCACACATGGCAGCGGTTATTGTTGCAAGGAGACATCGAAATGAAGCAAGGAGACGCAGAGAACGCATTTTTTCACTCCGTGTGAATATTTTTGGAATGAACGAGGAAACGATCATCAAAACATTTCGTTAATCCAGCATTGACATTTTGGAGCTGTTGGGGGAACTCCGAATGGATTTGGAGCCAGCCACAAGGAGGACCCACGCAATACCAGATATCACAAAACTCCTTGCAACATTGGATCTCCCAATCTAGTTTTTCAGAAGTGCTGTCTGACGTTCTAAATGCCATGTCGCCCTGACGCCCTAACGGAGAAACCAGACCTCCCCTCTGCGCCTGTGGAGCAACATGCCAATGCTGCGGGTATGCGTACGCACAGTAATGTCATCCACAGTCACTTCTTGTGAGCCATTTGGTATGTGCATTTTTCTACAGGCCAATACAAAACACCAGTTTTTTTTTTGTTTTTTTTCCACTGCAGTGAAGTAGAAATTCAGCCACATACCACCTTAGGGAATAAAGGTTGCCAAAGTTTTTTCTTTATATATATATATATATATATATATTTTTTTTTTTATTTTTTTTTGGGGGGGGGGTCACTGTAGGATTTTAATTTGTTAATGCACTAGTTTGTACAAACTACAAACTACTTTGCCGCAAACCACAAAACGCGCAAAACCATCATTTAAATAGGGCGTCTCCAACAGTTTTGCGCCTGCCACCAGTTACGCAATCACTCTTGTTAAATCACCCGCAAACCATGGTTCAGCCCCTTGCGCAAAAAAATTACTGCACGCAAAATTGGATCTTGATAAATCCGGCCCTGTATGTGTAATCTGAAAACTATTTCAGTAGTTTTTCATGTATTGAGAATTAAAATAAAAACATCAACATGTTGCTCATATAAAAAAAAAAAAAACAAACACAAATAAGTCTCACATCCAGAGTCTTCACCCTATAAATAATTAACTATCTGTGAATTAATCCATATAATGCTTTAATAAGACCCTCATTAATAGGACATGTACTGTTTATTTTTAAAAAATAGTGTGTCTAACAGACCTAGTCAATTATTTTTTTTTATGCACAAAGCTACGACAAAAATCTGACTAAATCAGGAAATTAAACAACGTGTGATTTGACTGTAAGGAGAGCCGAGGACACTGCTCCTTACCAAGTTAGCTCTGGGGAGAATGTTACTACAGTAACAGAAATACAGTTTGAGTAAGCTCTTTTTGTGAAATGGAAAACGCAGTTTCCCTCATTTTAGGTTTAAAATCGTAGTTTTCAGTAAATCTGCTTTGTGAAACAGACTCCAGAAGTCCATTTCCCTCTCGTTATTGCACACTGACCCTCACAGGTTCTCTCTAATCAGACCCACTAGGTTTGCTCTTCACCACAACCCAAGAAATACGAAATCTTTGGTGTGTGTGTCACATTAGTGGACAAATCAAACAACTCCCTGCAGAAATCATTAGCATTCAGGTGATTCTAAATTGACTCAGCAGCTTTAAGTGGGTGTTACATACATGTGCCTCTTTTTGTTCCAAGTCCATCTTTAAAGGTCATGTAATACAACATCTGTGTTTTGCCTCCAGAAGCAAAATTAAAATGTCATGCTGGTGTATATTTGGATTAATTTGGATTACATGGCTTCGGGTGGGGCCTGGGATTCACAAAGAGGAAGGCCTTTTGTAATACTAGTAAAATCCCAGCAGAAAACAGGCAGTAGAAAGAAACATTAGGATGAGCCGGTTTATATAAAACTAACTTGATGACATAATCAGAAAATTTAAAAAACTGGTTTTTGATACAGGGCTGTTGTAAAGCCTACACCACCTGGGCATATGTAAAATCAAATTGGTGCCTTAGTAATTAGAGCGATATCTACACATCTTTGGGTAGAGGATCCAAACCTAAACAGATGTCTCAACGATTACCAAGCATGGGGGACTTAATGTTATTCTTTGGATTCTGAAATGAGAAATAAAAGAAATTCTGAACTCTATCGCAGATCAACAGCTATTTTGTTGAAACTTGGGAATCATTTATATCTTCCAACAATGCAACAACAAGTTTTCTGAATGGCCCTTTTTCCAACCGGGTAAAAATTTGTAACAATATTTTCTTAAGTCATTTCTGTCCTGAGAAACCCCCCCAATACATTTAAATCAACTCCAGCCATGACATACTGCGGCATTTTTCTTATAAGCTTGTTGATGCCTGAAATAAGATATTCATTGTCTGAAATTTACTCTGGAACATTTAATTAAATATTGTTGGGATAATTCTTTTATTTATATATATATATATATATATATATAGATATATATATATATATATATATAGATATATACATATATATATATATAGGTATGTATATATGTGTGTACTTCTAAATGTATGGAAGTATCTGATCCATGGCAACATATTCAGCAGAAGTCATTAATTTTCTCTGATAATATTAAACAGTGTATTATTTTGTTGGTCCCATAATCTTAATATTTAAAACTGCAGTTGGTGTATTGGTCTTTTCATAGTTTTACTATCAGTCTTATTAGCTGTTTATTTAATTTTAATTAGTCTGAAAGCCTAAGAACAGTGTAAATAACTATTTTAGACAACGAATGTGGCTTAAGCCCAGCAGGAATGAAGCTGTCAGTAGTTTGCAAATATCTAAACAGATAGTATAGCTTCTGCTGTCTGGCATGTTTAAAGCTTTGATGTTGAAGCTACTGTAGCTTTATTGACATTTTAAAATTCCTCTTAAACATAGGAACATTAAGATGCCTTGCCAGCATTGTAAAGCCACTTTGCTTAGAAGCCCCTCTCTGTAGTACAGCTTTCATCAGGGAGTATTGGTATTCTTGGGCTTGTCTGTTTGTCTTCCTTGATGGGAAAATAACTGAACCCTTTAGCCTTTTAGCCTAAACAGCCATAAATATTCTTCTCCTGGTGTTAATTGCCATGAAATGAAAATGTTACACTTCCAAAAGCCTCTTAATGTATGGATTCTGTGGAAGGATTATTTAGTTGAGTTGCTGTATGGGACGAAAAGGGCAGGGTTTCTGAATGTCTGAATTGGTGCAGTGCCAAGGGCTTGGATTTTATTGATTGTACAGTGAAGATTTATCTTTAAAAAAATAATAATTTTTTTTTATATCCCTACCTTAACATGAGCTTTTAAATAAAACTGCATCAAACAGCTTTTTTTTTTCCTAATCATGCACAATTTCTGTTGTTTGATTTTATTCTCACTCTATCAAAAGAACAAGTCAAAAACATCTCCAAATCCCCAAATTCATAAGAATTTAAAACCCATGACGAGTGAGTAAATTTTACCTGTTTTTGGTTGTCTGTTTATTTATTTTGCTGCCTGTTGGCCTCGACTCCCTTAAAAAGAGTTTTCTAATCTCAAGTGTGCTGGCCTGGTTGAATACAAAAACAATGCATACCTTATTTTTCGGACTACACATTGCACCGGAGTTTAGCCAAAAAAGGAATTATGAAGATGAGAAACACATACATGTATATACTTCGTACCGGACTAAAAGTTGCACCTTTTTGAAAGGTTATTCTATCCATGAAATCCGTGTTCTGATAACTGGCGTGTGGTCAGCTACCGCTCAAAGACCGCATTGTTTTATTTCATGAACAAGCATCTTATAAGCAGTGATAATGCGGCAGTTGCCCTGTCGCTTACTCTGGTCGTTTTAAATATCACCACTACTATCATTAATACTATCAATACTATCAGAGAGGCGATTGCATTGCAGAAAGTGGTAACGTCGAGTTGGACCTTCGGCAAAGTCCTCTATATTCATTTCTTTGGCAATTACCTTGCCATGGAGCTATAACTGCACAGTAGGCAGGCCTGAACCCGCAGCGCGTTGTTCGAAGAATCCATTTGTACAGCTCTTCCTCTAGACATGGTCATCTAGTCTTTAGCACTCGGTTAGCTTTTTTTATTTTTCATAACCTTCAACTTTTCCTCAGCATTTCTCCGGTCCCTAACCAGTTTTTTACTGCTTCCAAACTGTCGTTCAGCTTCCCTATTCCCATTTTCGACTGCATATTTAATTACTTTGAGCTTGAATTTAGCGGTATATACATTTCTTTTGCATGGCATCTTTCTATTCAGTTGTCATTTTTGTAATGCTAATTTGTTTTGTTGTTGTACGTTGTAACGTTTTTACTATCAATGGTATTACCTGTAATAGAATACATGTTGTTTTGGGCAAAGCAACATAGCGCCTTCTTGTGGTGAGAAAAAAACGTATATGTTTCACCAGAGTATAAGTCGCATGACCAGCCAAACCATGAATAAAAGTGCGACTTATAGCCCGAAAAATACGGTAGAAGCATTTACTAATCTGACCTCAGCTGTATTGACAAAATATTTAACCCTAAAACATGGACTAACTCTTATGTATAAAGAGAGATAAGAAACATTTATTTTTCTTAGACAAAATTCACACCCCTGATAAAGAACAAAGTTAGCTTATTTTTCAGCTAAAATACTATGGGCTTCCATTTTGGGTCGTAATTGCATGTTCAAATAAGAAAGTTAAAACACAAGACCAATATATCTTATTCTAAATCAAATAAAATATCAGATTAACAAAATGAGTGAAGAAAACCTCTTAGCCTCAGTTGTGTTATATTGCTAGCTTATTGAATTGTGTATATAATGAATTAGTTGGCAATCTTTTTATCTTTTAAAAAAAACAGCAAGGCTTTCTCAGTGACAGTGTGTTTAAATAACTGGCCCGGTTACTCGGAAGTGACACCTCTTATAAAAAATTCAGTGGCTTAGGTAAGATTTCCAAAACTGTAATGGTGACAGACTCATATTCTGCTAAGGACAGGCACCTCTTACACTGACCCTGAACAGACTAATGACCAGAAATGTGCTGACATTCATATCATGTTATTCCAAAGAGTGGTCAGGGAAACAAAAGATTAACTTATTTTGGTTCAATACTAAATAATTGTAGTCTAATAACAATTTGAGGGACTTTTTTTTTAGATTTATGCAGCTGTAGTGGTAGTTTTGGGCAAAGAGGTTATTTAAATAAAATAATTAGCTTAAAATAAACATCCATTTATTATCTGTATTCTTATATCCTTTCAGTGTTCAAAATATCAGTATTTGTAAGCTCTGCATCTTTTTATCTGATGCTAAAGTAGATGCTGCACATCAGGGTGAAGAGATTCTCATACGACTAGATAACCAATTATTTTTAATGACTGTTTGTCAGACTTGAACATCATATTAACAGCTTTCCAGTCCCCTCTAATAACCACTATTCAATACATGAATCATTGGAAAGTAATGAAATGACAGGATTAAGAGGTAATCTGCTGTAACTTCTTCCTGTATTTTAATCATGTAAAGCACTTTGCATTGTCTTTGTACTGAATTGTGCTATACAAATAAATTTGCCTTGCCTTGCCTTGCCTTGTAACTGAACTGGTTGTGTATTTGCTAATCTCTGCTGGCCCAAGTTTACTCTATCATTCTTTTTCAAAGGGAATTTGACGGGGTTCTTTAGGTGTCGCACAGTGGCTCAGTTATTTGCTGCAAAAAAATCCCTGGGTTCAATTCCAGCCGGGGTCATTTCTGTGTTGAATTTATTTTTTTCTTCCTGTGTACATGTAGATTCTCTTCAGTTTCATCACACATTCCAAGACCACAGCTTCTCTCCATTACCCACAAAGGCAAGACTGTATTTATGTATGTTATTTTCTCTAAGACTGTTTCCCTGTGCTGTTTCTACATGACTGTTGCCATGTACTGTATTGTTTCCGCATGACCGTTGCCATGTGTTACCACGTTGTCTTTTTACCACTAAAAATAGACGCTAGCCTCCCTAAACACCCTCCGATGATGACATGACTATATGATATAGGTGAATTCTCATAGTATAGAGTTGTTGTGAGCATCAACTCATATACATAATAGTGATCTTCTAGGTTTTTTTTACCCCAAATACTCTCATATGAAACATTCTCTGAATAATTAAGGATAAGCTCTAAACAGAAGATACAACATACATATAGCCTCTTTTTTTAATTACTCATAATTGTTCTTTTAATTTATTTTGTGCAAAATATTCAAAGCCCACGGAACATCACAGCAAACTGTCTTCTGGCAAACAGTTCTATTCAACCATATATTTACAAGTGAAAGAACTTAAGCCGGGATCTATCAGAGTGCTTTTTTACTTAAACTTGACCAAACTCACACCATGGCTGCTGGAGACTGATATCCACCTAAGGTGCACAGTTTGTCTCTACTTGGTCATTTACATCATTGCCAGAAAGTGAGGCCTCCATGTACTGCATCTTTTTGGCACTCGGAAAAATTCCAGCAGGTAGGTACTGATCGCACGGTGAATGCAGCTCGTCTATTTCTGTTGTAAAGTGGTCTGGGCTTTCCCCATTGGACGTCTCCTTGATGACGCTGTAAGTGAGCGCTACGCTGTAGGATGCAGGTTTCTCCATACGCTGGGGGCCACAATGACACAGCTTCTTGAAGGCGGTGCGGAACTTCTGGGACATGGCATTGTAGATCACTGGATTGATGGCACTGTTAAGGTAGATGCAGAGACGACAGAAGAGCAGGAACCAGGTGTCTAGGTAGGGTTTGTTTAGAAAGGAGTTGACCACTACTAAGGTCCGGTAGGGCATCCAGAGTAAGGCGAATAGGATTACAACCACAGCAAGCATCTTCGTCACCTGGTAAAACAGTAAACAGACCAAATAGACGACTGCAAATTAGAAACAGTAAAACCAAGTAATTTGTCCTAAGTTTCGTTTCATAAAACATTTAACTGTCGAGTAACGGTTTATTTTATGTGCAGTGGATCAACAGGATTTGCTGTTCTGTTTGGTACAAGGAAAAAAGTATTCATAGCCCTAAGACTATGCTAAATGTTGCTATGTTACAAGTGTTGGGAGTAATTGTATTTTATATTAAAGGCATAACATTATTAGTTGTTCAGTAACAGAGTTATCTGACTTTTCTAAGTTCGGTATTTTGTTTTTATTCTACGGAGAAAGCAGTAGTTCTGAAAAGGAGGAATGTTTGAAGCTTATTGGCTGAGGATGCTTTGGTAGGCGAGTTAATAAACATCGATTGAAACAAACAAGAGAGAGCCAAGGCAATGACAGAGAAGGGCATAAATTCTACTATAATGTTTCTAATCTGGGATTACAGGCTCTATTGTACACTCAAAGAAAAAATGTTACTGCGATTGGATTAATATGGGCTGGAGCAAAGACTTTCGATGTTGGTTACAAGCAACTGTGCTTTAATGAACTGCTTGTTAATCTTTCACCCTCCCACAAAACCTACTTACAAATTGGGCCTTTCCCAGTACATTGCACTCTTGTCTCTACAGTGTTATCATAAAATCACTTGCTTTGTATACTGTCCTAGTTTACCACTGTGAATATGGATGTACCGGAACTGCAGTCTACCTGAAGTTCTGAAGTGGTGTGACTCCTGTTTAGTTTTACTACAAAGAATAATTAATTTGTTTTATATGGCTTGAAAGTTATGTTTTTCATTGCTATGCCTTATTATTATCAGTTGAAACCTCTTAACATGCATAAATATTCCGTTTTAAAACATCTAGTTTGTTTTCTTGTTCTTTTATTATAAGCATTCAACATGGTAAATAATCACATGTACATACATCTACTCACTTCCAAGTCCCAGTACACACACTATAATACTGTAGATTAAGTATATAATTTTTCAGATATCTAATCCTTCATTAATCATTATTAAGTATTTAAGGGGGTCATAGAATTATTATATAGGGTATTTGGTGCTGGTCATTAAGGTCTCTGAATAGGGTGTGTAACATTAGTTGGGCTGAAAATGGCATATTTGCTGTTCTATGTGCCCTAACGCAAGCCTGGTTAAAAGGCCTAGACTGAAACAACAGGTTTACTTCTTTTTATGGTATGATCATGAATATGCAGATGAGATATTTAGCAGCAGATCTGCTCTAAAAGAGTGCAAAGAGTAATTCATAAGATTGCTTTTTTTTTTTTTTTTTTTGCAGAACAACTGCATTTTAAAGCCTTGTATCACCAAGGGCAATGTGAATCGTCAGAAAAGCACTGATGCACAACTACAGTAGCTGCCCCTGGAGCATTGGAGATTAGTTTTCTGGAGTAACAATTCATACTTTCAAGGTGGGGGCCAGGGGCGTTGCTAGGCACAAAGCTTTACTGGGGCACTGGCCCCCTACCGCATATGCCCCTCCTTCCATACACAAATACAGACAAGCACACTGCCCCACCCTGATACATTCCTACCAAAATTACCAGTTGAGATATTACTAAGTATAAGAGCATATTTGTTTTAACAAACATGAACATTTTCAACATTGCAGCTTTAAAAAATAAGACATCAACAACTTTGACAAATAAAAAGTTTCCTTATACACATTCTGAAGTAATCATTAATTCATAGGTTTCAGAGTTTTAGTTCAGGGGAAAGTTTAAGTCAACCTGAAATAAGTTTTTCTTTTATTTTTTGAGCATTAAAGTGTACCTCCTTTTTTTCACTTTTGCAAAGCGGTCAATCACGTGACTGTGACTCAGCTCAGAAAGTTCTTCCTTTTCAACTGATAAAATAGCAAGATGATGGAGCCTGTCTTGTCTCATTGTGCACCTCAGCCAAGTGTGGAGCTTCTCAACACACTGAATGACCTTTCTCAACTACAGCTGTTGATTGTGATTGTGAGGGAGATCTGGATGACCTGCATTAGTGTTGGGAACATGATGTTATCAAGCAAGTTGAAAACACACTGCATATCCTTGATGACAAGGCTTTCTTTTTTAACCAGGAAAAGCTTTCAAACCATTTTGAATTAAACGAAAGTTTTTTTTACTCCAAATTTGTGCTGGGATTGTGGGACAACTTCACCTGTTTAGGACCATCATGCTTTCCCCTTAAGTCACTAATGTCCCCTTCTTGTTTGTGGATGCTGGTTGTTAATCCCTCATAACCTTCATGGTCCTCTCTCTCACCTGTCTCTTGCCTGTCAGTCTTGCCTCATCCTCCCTTTCCTACTCCAGCACCTTCATTCTCATTCTCTACAGCAAACATTAAAAAACGTAAATTTATAATTATGTAAATATCTATCATATTGCTTATAACGTTCCTAATGTAACTGCTTAGCTTAAATCACTAATTCATTACGGGACCTTACATCCCTCTCTCTCATCTTGTTTTACTGCTTCCCTGTCTCTGTTTCGTGTGAGGAATTTCCTGATATCCATCTACAAACCAGTGCAGTAATTTTCAGTTAGTAGCCTATAAATCATGTGGTTTCACTGGGAAAATAATAAAATTGACAGGTAAGAAACGTTACCAGAACTAAAAATGCATCGCGGCCACAGTGTCCCATCCAACTCAGTAGAGAGCAGCGCGTTAGTTTACCTCAACTCAACTCAACTTTATTGTCAAATGTGCTACATGTAAACATACAACACCTGCAGTTCATGCAGTGACATGACGTGGGGGTGGTAATTCATCCGCAATTTGGAGTTAACAACACACTTGCTGCGCATTTGAGTAGAAATATACGTCTCCTCCCATTGGAATTATCTAAGTTGATGCATTTAAAAAAATGTAATACTGTTGCAAATATTCATGAGATTTATACTGGGGCACGTGCCCCAGTAAATGGGGTCTGGCGACGCTGATGGTGGGGGCCCATATCTAGATATCTTGGCCAAGGCTGTCAGCTGGCCTGCTTGCAAAGGGTGGGCAAACATCATATCATGTCCTTTATGTCAAGAATGCAAAGTCACCGAAGTTAAAACCTAATTGAGACAGAATGTAAAATGCATGCAACTGTATTTGCAGGTAATTGTGCTTATGAATATATTTTAATGCCCACTTTTAAGTTTTTTATTGCTTACCTGTATCATTTTCTTTCTACACCACATTTATATGGTACTTTGCATTGGTCTTTCACATAGAATCCCAATGAAACACATTAAAGCAGAACAGACTATAGAGCATTAAGATGATGAGTAGAAGAAGACAGGTAGCATACTTTTAAATGATAAGCAGCTCTAATGCACCTTGCTGTCAGTTATGTGTGCTGCATAAAATCAGATTTTCCAAGGACAAAAAGTCCTTTTAAGAGCTCTTAAATGAATCATTTGCTGCATAATACCCAGAAACATAACATAACATAGTTTACCAAAGAGGCTTCCTTAGATGTAAATTCAGTTTTTGTGTATGTTTGTATTAATTTAGAAAATTTCCTAAACTTAATTTGATAATGAATTAAAACATTCTATTACAATTCCAGTTGTAAAACAAAAATATCAGAAAAATGTTCTTTGGATAGATAGGAGGGTCTGCTGACTTAAAACAAACCTTTTTAATGTTTTTTTTTTTTTTACCGTAAGTTATGAAAAAAGCCAGTGCTAAGAGTCTTATTTCCATATGCCTGCTATGATGGGTTCATGAGAATTTTTTACGGATTTTCTGTTGCATAAGAAATCTGGAGGGACTGACTCAGTAGTAGTACTTAGAATTAGTATTAGAGGTTAAATGTATTCAAAATCAAAACCATTATTTAACTGCAGACACAGCACATGAAGCAACAGATAATGATTAAAAAATATATTTTTTGCATATGAACTTATTACATGTTTATGTTTAATTTCTTAATTTATTTACATTTTAACTACACTACACACAGCAAAAAAAGTGTAAATACATGGCACTGCTTTACAAACATATTTTTTTAGACTTAGACAAATTCTACTGTCATTCTGTATACACAAACAGTGTATACTAGACAAAATTTCGTTTAGTACAGCTTTCGAGGCAGTAAATGAACATTTCAATTCCATAACGTGCAGCAATGATCAAATGTAAACAGTGTGGGAGAAAAAAAAATCGTGCAAAAATGCATTGATATGGAAGTTCAGAGCATTGATATATGCTCTGAAAAATTATATACATGTTCCCAGTGGTAAGTGCCAGGATGTTTAGCAAGAGGACATTTCTCTTGTATTGGAAATCTTTCTTGTTTTATCCACTACTAAAGAATGTAGACAACAAGGTCTTGGAAGTGGATGTGACATTGCACAATATCATTTCCTCAGGTAACGTTACAGGGATGTATGCTATATTTTAAGGCACCATAGAAGACACTGTAATAATCAAGTCACTACGGCTGGCCTATCTGTCCACTCTGCACTCCTGCTCAGCTCCACCTCACCTGCAATCAGCTCTAAACCCGTTCAGATCAGCTACCAGTGCCAGATCAACTCAAACCTACCGGTGAGAACCTTCCAGTTATTCTGTTTGCAAACCTGTCTGCCAGTCTGCTGCCTGACCTGATTGCTTTCTGTTACCGAGCCTGCCTGTCCCTGTTTTGCCTCTGTCTGCCTGCCTGGAAACGTGGTCGGAGTACTGGATTTTGCCTAACCTTTGTGGATCTCGGAAACCTAATAGTTTATGAACCTGGATTGGACATGGACCTTCCCTTTTGGATCTCTCTATCTGTACTGCTGCTGGATCTGTCAAACTGTTGCTGAACCTGGACCCCTCTTCATCACGTCTCTGGAAAGCCCCCACTAGAATCATCCATCAATCTGACAGCTGCCCGCAAGCGGACCTCCCTAGTTCTCGGCCTCAAATAGGTTCTTCATGCTCAGGATCTCCTCAGTTTTCATACCTGCCTCCGCTGGTCTCTAACCTGAGTCTCTGCCTCCAGGGGTTCCCGTTCGAGAGCAGCAGCGTGTCCAGCACATTAACCGCTTCCCATGATCATTCCTTTAATAAATCTTGTAAAAGTCACTGACCTGTCTTGGTTGAATGGTGGGTCCGATTCCTGTACATTACTGTAACAACTGCAGTCTCTTATTTCAAGATCTTAATATCTAATTATCTTTTATTATGTTATTTACCTGCCCAAATTAAGGATAAATACACTTAAATAAATACACAAGTTGATAACCATTTTACACTGTATTTGCAGTTAAACAATAACAATCTGATAAAATTGTACCTAATATATTTATATACACAAAAAACCCTATTTTCCACACAAAAGGACTATAAATACTGCTTATACTTAATCCTAAAATGGATTTATAGAAGAATTCATTATTTTCCTTTCCATACACAATTATAGGCTACTTTTTATGGTGGTTTATTACATAAAACCATATGAAAAGTCCTCGATTACACAGTTCTAATATGGCAAAATATGAAAACTTTTAAAACTTTTCCAAAACACATTTTTGCCATATACTTTTTTCAGATTGTGAGACTGGATATATATATATATATATATATATATATATACGTATATATATATATATATATATACGTATATATATATATATATATATATATATATATATATATATATATGCTTAGAGTGGCTGCACATTGGAGTACAGTTTTACTGATATTTTTTTCGTTTTGATACTTGTTATCGTGCGTTTTTTACACCTTAGAGCAGCTAATTAACATCTCTAAAGCTGAAATAATACATTAACTTCATCTGCAAGTACCACCTGAGTTGAAAAGGAGGCACCAGGGAGGCAGAGCTGGAGCAAAGGAAACGAGAGAGGAACAAAACATTTAAGCCATCTCTTCCATCATAGGCAATAGTATATTTTTGGGAAACAATTTAGAAGAACTCAAAGCCCTTGCAAGGACCCTGCCAGAATATTTACAATGCAGCATTGTGTGTTATACTGAGATGTGGCTTCAGAATCACATCTCAGACTCCTGCGTCTCTCTGCTGATCTTTCTGACCATACGTGCAGACAGAAATTTAGAGAAGACTGGAAAACCCAAAGGTGGTGGGTTGGCAGGGCTGGTAAAAAACAGATGGTGTCACCCAGGATATGTTAGCAAGAAGTTATTTCACTGCAGCCAAAATATTGAACTGTTAGCAGTTGTTTTTTGGCCAAATTATTTGCCCAGAGACTTTACCAGTGCTCTGTTAGTAACCTTCTGCCAATGCAGACACTGCATGGGAGGTAATCAGTTCCGACGTTGCTAAGATCCAGACACAACAGTCGACTGCATTTGTGGCAATAACTGGTGATTTTGACAACGCCTCCCTCTCTACTACACTACCAACCTTTCAACTGTTTGTCAGCTGCTGCACCACAAAAAACAAAACTTTAGCTACATGTTTTATGCAAATGAAAAGGGCTCTAAAGTGAGACCTCCTCATGGGAAATCAGATCTCAATTTTGTTTGTCTCTGCTAAGTGTATACAGTAAGTCACTTTATAAGGCCCCGTCCACACGAAGTCAAAAAGAACACGAAACGCAAATATTTTCCAGAAATTTTAGCAGCAACCATTCAACACAGTACGGCGCCATTGTTGTTGTGATACTGTGTCGCGCATGCGTGTTTAGAGGCGACGCTATGACGCATGCGTGTAAAAAAAAAATGCGGTTAGAGCTTAGAGATGGAAACGCGAAAACGGCGTTTCTAAATCTTCCCACTCTGAAGGCTGAATAAAAAAAAGATCGTTTACAGACCCCCGAAACGCCGTTTTCGTATGGATGAGAGGCTGGTTTGGTGAAAAATTTGTGCGTTTAGGCCAGGGTTTGGCTTCGTGTGGACGGGGCCTAAGAGACAACCTGCATTAAAAATAACTGTAAGAAGATTGTCATAACAGACAAAAGAAGCTCTGTAAGTTTTTCAGGCTACAGACTGCATGGAAAGCAAATCAATGCAATGACTGACTACATAAACTTCCATGTAGATAACACCATCATTACAAGAACAGTGAAATCTTTCCCAAATAAAAAACCACAAATTACAAGTTATCTGAAGTAATTGCTGAACAAGAAGGAATTGAGTATACAGAAGCAACTCAAGGTCAAGATAAGAGAAAGCAAGGAGGTATACAGAAAGAGACTGGAAAGCAAATTATGCAGAACAATATCAGAGATGTGTGGTCAGGGATGAAGAAGATTACAGGCTTCAAGCGGAAGGATGAACAGACACATGGAAGTCTGGACAGAACCAATGAACTGAATATATTCTTCATCAGGTTCAGTTCAGTAAATAGCCCAGCATCTCTCTCCTTTGACCACAGTCATGTAGATGTCCTGCCTTCCACTCCCATTGACTCACCTACTTCTGAGTTTGCTATTGGCCAAAACAGAAGATGGTCCTTCTCCCTCTGCCTTTCATCTGTCTGTCTCTAGAAGTCAAGCGAGGAAGTAACTGGATAGATCAAACCGTAATACGTAAGTCACCAGGTCATGATGGTTTAAGCCCCAGAGCCCTGAAGGCCTGTGCAGAGCAACTGTTTGGGATTCTACAGCACCTCTTCAACCTTAAGTTATACTCCCCGCAGCAGTGTGTCGCAGTGAGCTTGTTGTAGACATCTTTGATTTATGCTCAATTTTGAACGTGGTCTGCGCTATACTCTGTGGTTCTAGATATGGCCAAGGCGATGAGGAAGTGGGGGCAAGTTTATCTGACGACGAAGCGACATGAAAGTTAAAAAGAGTGGGGATCCAGGTGAAAAAGTGTTCCCAGCATTCCCGCACACCTCGCTCTTCTAGCTGGTCCAAATTCACGAGTTGTTTTCCGCAATTGCAGTCATAAAAACAAAACAAGCCAGCCTAAGGTCTGCGGCACTGTCTGTGGTCACCTACAATTTGGGAGAGTTGCAGCAGAGTGTCTGAGGAGGGGGCGGGGACGTCTCAGCCTTCACTGCGACACCTACACAGACAACCTAGTTTCGAAGTATAAATCAGACAGTTTGAGTGATGTGGAACACCCCCTGTCTTGTTTCAGTACCAAAGAAGATTCATCTAAGTCCTCAGTCACTATAGACCTGTGGCCATGATGTTGCACATAATAAGGCTCCTAGAGAGACCTCTGTTGGTTCACCTCAACAAACAAACAAGCAGTTATCAGGACCCCCTGCAATTTGCAGTTGGAATGGAAGAAGCCATAATACACTTGCTTAAACAAACCTACTCATTTAGAACAGGCAGACAGTGTGAGGATCATGTTCTTTGATCTCTCCATAACATTTAACAAAATTCAACTTGAATTACTTTGTGAGAAACTCGAAAATATGTAGATGGAGGCTTTAACAATCTCCTTGATCATTGACTACCTGAAAAACAGACCAGTTTGTTAGTGGGGTCAGCGGTGTTATCAAGTAGTCAGCAGAACAGAAGCATCACAGGGGACAGTACTCTTATTGTTCCTTTTTTCATCTTTTGGGGAGTGTCGGCCTAGTGGTTGGGTCATGACAATTGGAATCCAGAGGTTCTGGGTTCAAGCCCCACTCCCACAGACTGCTACTCTGGGTCCCTGAGCAAAAGACCCTTAACCCCAAATTGCACCCCGGGCGCTGCACAGTTGCAGCCCACTGCTCCCCAAGGGGATGGGTTAAATGCAGAGTTCATTTTGATGCACTGTACTTGTGACAGTATAATGGAAATAAAAAGCTGGAAAAACTCTGTACACTTTTAACTTCCAGTAAAATACATAGTCCTGTATTCTGCAGAAATACTCGGATTACTCTGCAGTCATTGGGAGCATCAAAGATTGGCAAGAAGCTAAGTACGGAGAGCTATTGAACGTCTTTATGGCATGGCATGGAAACAACCATCTGATCCTGAATGTAAATAAAACCAGGGAGATGATTGTAGATTGCAGAAGAAGGAGAAACAAGTTGAATACTATCAAAATCCTCCTTCACCACCTTTAGCAAAGTGGAGTTGGCGCTAAGGTTTCTGTATTTTCATAAGAGAAGAAATTACCATTTCAGCTTTACTTCTGACATTCTGGAATGTTGACTCCTTATATCAAATTTCCTTTCTTCCACCAAATTTTATGAACACTTTGACAAGAACCAATTACTGCAGTCCCTTTCTGTTAAAGACCGTTTTAGTCTCTTTGTCAGCATGTTTTTATTTTTTTTATTTTTTGTCAGAATTGATCTTACAGGGAAGGAGAAAGCCAACAATGTGCTTGCGTTTTGGAAGAACAATGTGGGCATTTACTTTTTTTTTTTCATTTTTATTTCTTTATCAGGAACATTAAAGACACAAACTCTGCACTGAATTCCTGGTGTGAAATCTCTTTATCACACTTTTTTTTTCTTCCTCTTTATATTCATCATAAAAACCACTGCATTATTGCCCATATCAAGCTTTAGGGGAAACTGTATATATCATGGAGAAACCCGAGGATTAAACTGGACTATAAAACAGTAATATGGGTTCTGGCTTATCTGAAAAAAGCTGGCTGTCATTCATGCATTTGGAGAGTCGTATCAAGGCCTTTAAAATTATACATTAATGTCTTAAGTACATTTTATTAAATGACAAAAAAAAAAACTCATTTAGCTGAATGAAACCTATAACCCAACCCTGTTGTTTTAAATCAACCCTCTCTTGTTTTACCCAAGACTGTGTTGACATTAATGCATTAATAATTGGCAAACATTCTGGGGGAAACGTGGTCTGATTCGGAGAGATGGCAATCATCTCACTTTGGATGGTGCAGCTCTTCTTTCTGGGTGTCAGTCCGAATCTAAAGCCCCATTTACACTACCCTTTAGATACCGTGTGTAGATCTGTCTGAGCACGGTCTCTGAGATAACTGTTGAGTGTAAATGGCATGCAAAACTGAACCGGACCGTACCAGACACAACTGAACAGGGCTAAACTGGTACTAGTTCATCAGTAGGGCTCGGTGCGGTTCAGTTATGGCTCAGTTCTCAGATAACAAAGAGCGCATGAGCAGACCATGTCATCTCCTTACAGTCAGCCTCTGTAATCATGAAATTTCAGACATTCATAAAAATAGTAGCTTCCCTACCATGCCACACGATTTCCAGTGATGATTTTGCTTAGGAGTGTGATGAACATCAATGTCTGTCAGCCCTGATTAGACTATCATTTGTTGCATCCACTTCCCAAAAACCGACTGTCAAGTAAATTCACCAAAAACGTCCTTCTTTATCTGTTGAGTACCACAGGGATTAGATCTAAGGCTAATTCTCTTTTACTATATATATGCCGAAAGTTGGTAGAATTATTAGACAGCATGGGATTAATTTCCACTCGTGTGCCTATGATACTCAGCTATATCTGCCTATGAATCTGGATAAGCTAAAGCATTACATATACTAGACATACATACACTAGACATTACGTCATTTCATCAGGATGGTATTAAATTGGCTGTGACACCATTCTAGAGAGAGGTGTAAGTTGTGCTGCTGCCATCAATGCCTTTGTTTTTTGAGATTTGCCTGTTTTTCAGTGTGGTCCTGTTTCTCTGAATGTGACTAACTGTATGTGTTTTCCATCCACTGACATGGGTGCTGGCTTGGAGCTTTTCTGCCTGGCCGTGTGTTTCCTGGACTGGGCCGCCTGTGGAGCGGATTTACAGTTGCCTTTTATATTTCTGGTTCTTTTTCTTTGTCTGCTTCTGTCTCCTTGAACCCCAGTCGGCCTCTGCAGATGGCCACTCACACTGAGCGTGATTCTGCAGGAGGTTTGATTCTGTTAAAAGGGAGTTTTCCTCTCCACTGTCACTACAAGCATGCTTGGTGTGAGGCATTGCTTTCGAGCAAATTAGTCAAAGCAATCAGCAGGTTTTCCTTAAGTAGAAAACTTTTAACCAATTTGACTGTATGATTTGGTTGAATTGTCTCTGTAAAGTTTCTTGTGTTGGTGCTATATAAGTAAACTGAATTTAATTGAATATGGTCTGGATATCATCTTCTGCTCTCAGTCTAAACTCCACCTGAGTGAGCAAATGGTAGAAATTGAACCCAAAATAAAACAACATATTATAACCATTGAATTCAATTCTCAAAACTGTTTTGATCTGCAAAGTGCCTTGACATGACAGGTGTTGTGGATTGGTGCTATATAAATAAACTGAATTGAATGGAATCAAAGAAAAAAAAAGTCAAAACCATTCCTTTTTTTAATTTACACATAACATTACTGTAGTAGACAAAACTAACAAGTATTAGTTTTTTTGCAAAATTATTATGTGATGTAATTGAGTGAGGTTAATAATCTAATCATTCGGTACTGCTCTGTCTGTCTCTCTATCTATAGGTCATTCACTGAAGTTCTGTTGTTTTTTTTGTGAGCCCTAATTCAACTCTGAGATGTCTGTTCATGACTGTTCTCCATGGGAATACAAGAAGCAAATATATGTACCATGATGACAGGCTTGCGAGAAATCACCTTGGCATCATCTATCATACATTTTTTAAAGTGTGCTGTTTTAGCCCTGATGAGCATTGCTTATTTAAATGTTCAAATGAATTTTCCAACCTCACAGATCTAATTTTAGCGTGTGCTTCTCGTAACAAGGCACTGGTTTCCTATTAGAGGAGGAAAGTAAGTAAAAGGTAAATCCTCATCACTTGACCTTTAAGTAACACAGTTACATGACTGGAATGGACTGCCACCTAAACTGATGGAGAGAGAAAAAAAGAAAGCCTAAAGCCTGTTTGAGTTGGGGTTAAATGATTTGACTATGCAACAAAGCAAGGAGCTCCCTCAGGGGACCCTACCCTCTTCATTCCAGGAATGCGTCAAATCTCATCTGATAAACAAACATCTCCCACCGCTGCTGGTGGGTCAGTGCCCTGAGAGCCTTCTGCCTTACTTTAAACAGACCAAAATCAGTCAAACAACACACCACTAAAGTGTTTTTTTAAAAAGGACAAAAAGCTAAACTTGGACTGGGGTGAACAAGATACACAGTAAGTATACCTTGATCTTAAAACATGCTTTAAAAAGCAAACTAAATAATTGATCCCAAAATGCGATGGTAACATTTTGAGTTTGGTTTTACTAGTTTTAATAGTGAAGGATGTGTAATTTCAACATCTTAAAAAAAAACACCAAAAGATCCTAAGTAAGAACTACTCAGAATTAAAACCTTTCACCATAAAATAGACCTCAAACTGGGATCAAACCCATGAGCTCCATTTAACAAGACTGCAAAGTTAAGCCAATGTCACACCTTGACAATTAGGCCAGCGTATGCCTGACTTCCCAGAATCTTCTAAAACGCTGGCATATACTGAACTTTCTATGCATAACGCACGGCAGCTTAATGCCCATAGAATGTCGTAGGCCAGTGTCCTGAGTGGGGCAGCAAAGGCCCTGAGGTGCCCGGCCTGCATAAAAAGATTTCTTTGATCGCGGTGCTAACCTAAATAATAAGAAATGAAAGAAAAGGAAAAATGAAAAAGAAATAGAAATAAAGAGGGTTTGCAGTTGCAGCAGATTTAGCATCATGTCTGCTAGGAAGTTTGTTGATTGAGGCTGTGGGCGTGAATGCAGGGAGAATCCATCACATTCAGCTTCCCGCTCACCCTATGATGGGGATGCAGTCTGAAGGAGAACTGACAGTTTCCACCTGTGAACCCCTGTTACACCAAAACACTTCCAATACGCCATTATACAGTAGCTGTAATGTAGAATCACGTTCAGCGTTCGTCTGGAACACGTCAAATACGTTGATATGCGTTGAAGATAAGTTTTTAATAAGTTATGCATAAGTTAAGCACGAGCTACTCATAGGTTTTGGATAAGCTAGATGCCACAACTTATGAGTAACTTACACTTAACGTATGTCAAAGATTAGATAACTTACCTGTAACTTATGGCCCACGATGAGCATATACGCTGGCGTACGTCTCGACATACTCACTATATGTCGACGTGTGCCCGCATACTTCAGAGTGCCTCAGCGTGCTCATAACTTATAAAATAACTTATCCGAAGTATGCCAGCGTTTTTGCCAGATTTTTTGTATGTCAGGCATATGCTGGCTAAATCGTCAAGGTGTGACAGGGGCTTTACAAGCTACACCACCATCCAGGCTGCTTTTTTAACAGACTTGTAAGACTTACAAAGAGGTAGTTATATTGTGCATCCAACAGGCCTGCTAAACTGGCCTGAATCAAAATTGCATAATTTTTAAAACAGAAAACTAAGAAAAGATAATCATGATAGTTTATATACCGTTTGATTAAATTTAACTTTGAACACCACACTGTTTTATTATTGCAAGTTTCTCTTATGTTCAGACCGCAAGCAGCACAGGCAGCAGAAGCAGCTAGGTTACATGCAAAGTCAATGGTTGACACGCATCAAAGCGCAGCAAAATGTTCTGCAGCGTGTTTTGAAAAGCAGGAGCTGCTGGAGTTGGAAAAATGTAACTTTTGCTGCTCGACGCACCGCATCAATCAATGAGAGAAGCAGATCTCTGAGCTGGCAGGGAGACAGACAAAGTGCTGCTGACGCAGATCGCTGTGATCACTCCTCTGAAACAGTTCAGTAATCCCTAAATTAACTTAAAATGTCAAAACTTGCCGGCAAAATATGATCGATTTTATTATTCTGGTGCCTGCAGTTTGGATTACGTACGAAGAGGCTGCCTTTGAACGGGATTTCCAGTGACAGAGCACCGCCGGTGTACGAGGGTCTGAGCAGCTTCGACAGCAAAACAATATTTGAAGGCAGGATCATAATCTTGATAACTGATTGCATAGATTATGTTTTCAGGTGGACTATCTCACTTAGAAACATTAAAACTGATTTTTACCCACTGATCACAGAAAATATAGCTGCCATTGTTACAGGCTAAGAAGGGATGGTAGCTCCACCCAACGCGCATCAGACCCACTTTTCGACAGTGCAGCTGGAGCAGCAAACTTCTGCTTCAGCCGCGCATTAGAACTAAACTTGTACAAGCATCAAAAATGAAGCAGCACGCCCGTCTTTGCTGCTCTTGCTGCTTGCTGTCGTAGCATTACTCTTAGGGGTTTAGCAGATCTGTGCAATTTGGCACATGCAGACATTGCAAGGACCAAAATATATGAGTATATTTTTGCTCATATATTTATGTTTAATTTGCTACCGTTAACAAAAATGTAGAATTAACCCATTATAATCTAGTTAATGTGATACCTAATATGTAAAGGTGATTTTGATTATTGACTTCATCACCAATCAAATTAGTGTATGTTTTTATAACCTATCGTATATATATATATACACAAAAAATGTATATGTATATATATATATATATATATATATATATATATATATATATATATATATATATAAAATGGTCAAAAACATGCTATATGATGCTAGTAACCCCAAAGGCATATTAGTGTCACTATAGAGCATTTTGTTTTCCCTTGGGTAGCCTTTTAAAAATTAAAATAAATTAAAATATGTGCTTTATAAGGTAACTTCCAATGTAAAAGTAAAGTTATTTTTATTTCATTCTCTGGTAACAGAGTTACTGGAACCAAGTACTGATGACCTAACCGATGACCTAACCGAGCGTAAGCAAAGAAGCAGCCTAATTTCTTAACTTAAAATATGCTAATATTTCAGGGAGCAAAACCATAAAATCTTTGAATTTTAACTAACATAATGTTAGCTAAAAATATTTACTTCCTTTTACTTAATTAATGAGCAGTTCATTACTTCATTAATTTCAGTTCAAGTTAAAAGCAAATATGAGTTGTTGTTTAATTTAATACAATGAATTTTAGCCCTATGTTTAGCACCCTCTGTGCCATATTGTGGCACACAGGGTTCCCTTTAACCCAGATTTTTTTTGACTGTATATATTTTTTACAAAGATTCATTAGTACTTCCTGCTTTAGTTAGAAAGAACTGATTACTTCTATACTAAACTTAAACAGGAGGATTCTGTATGATTTTTACACTACACTCATGACAGTGACATGGGGGTGTAAAGTTAGAAAACAGAAGAATTGTAAAAGTTATAAGAATGACACTTCATTCAGCTTTTTAATTATGTGCATACACCCTACATATAGGGATGACATGATCCACAGTCACTAAAATAGGAACAGCACTACTGGTGAGGTAAAATTACATTTCAGGGATTGTTTGCTGTAGGATTGTCTTATCTTTCATCGTATTTCAAAGTGTACATTTTGGGTGTATCAAAATCCTTCTGCAACCAGCTGATATGGGAGGGATTATTGTGTTTGATATTTTCCCAGGTGTGACCTCATCCTGAAAGCCTAGGGTAAGTATGTTGGCTTAAAGCTGTGGTATTGTGTTACCGAGTGGATTTGTTGGTGTTTTTCAAGCACAAAATTATAAAAATAAATAAGTAATTTCTTGCAGCCAAATGGCTGTTTCACAAGGGGGACCTACAGTTGCACTTTTTTTTCCATTTAGGAGAGAATACAGATATGAATGCATCCTGCTTCCCAATTCTGTCACAATGTATTTGTTGGTGGCATATAACATCCTGAAGATTTGATAAAAAAAACATTTTTTATTATCTTATTCATGTTATATTTTAAGGTTATTCCTTTTCTTGTTCCTACTGTTCTCTGAAGGAAGATATGTTTGAATGACGGGTTTTTAAGGAGCAAAAAAATTGTTTTCTCAGTAAACACTGAACTTATTGGCCTGTTAGAGGCCAGAGCTGCTACTGAAAATTTAACAAAATCTAAATAAGGTAATAATCAAATAATTTTGGATTAAGTCTTTAAAGAAATTAAAACAAAATTAATTCCGTCAATTTAATGTGCAGATTTAAAGTAAAATTAATGGAAAAAAAGAAGAGTTTAAAGACTTTAAATCCAAACCAAACAGTAATGATATAGGTTTTGTAAAAGATAAAACAATGTGTGAACTAAATGTTTAAATAGGTTTGTTGAAAACTTAATTTTAAATTTCACATTATATGTATGATTTTAACTAGCAATTTTTTTTTTTTGTAAACCATCTTTACATGCATTCACATTGTTTAATTTCCATCACATGTATTTAAATTCATGTTAGATGTTTTATGGTTTCAGATTTTTCCTAATTAGGTGACATAAGAGCAATTATAGGATGATGAGAAAACTTTATTTCAGATTGTTGGGAAAAAGTGTTTTTAATCTGACCCATGCCCGTTAGTGGGTGTTGGTGAGTAAACAGGAACCCACCTGTCTCCGGGAGGCAGCCGTGGTGCTGCTGGAGGAGCTGGTGCTGATCATCCTGCCGCCCTGGCTCGTTTCCCTCTTCCACATCTTGCTGCCGCCCTTCGGATCGGACGGCATGGGGTTGAGAAAGAGGATTCTTGCGATCAGCCCATACAGAACCGTGGCCAGCATGAGAGGCAACACGTAAAAAACGGTGAAATCCGTGAAGTAGATGGGCAGGTAGTGGCTCCTGGACACCTTGTATTCGCAGCTGATGAGCACTACGTTGCTGTAAACCAACTTTTTGGTGTCTGACAGGAAGAGCCACATTACGCAGTAGACCGAAGTGAGCGCCCACACCACCATGATGATCCTCTTCGCCCTGGATAAGGTGCACAGGAACTGGGCTTTAATGGGATGGCAGATGGCGATGTAGCGCTCCACGGTGAAGGCGGTGATGGAGCAGGAGGACGCATTAATTCCCAGGTACTGGAAGTAGGTGATCCCCAAGCAGCCAACGTAGCCATACACCCACTGCCCGCACAGGGCGTCGCTGATGTTGGGCAACCCTGCAGCCGTCAGAACCATGAGGTCTGCGGCTGCCAGGCTCACCAGGTAACAGTTGGTGGGAGTCCGCATGTGTTTGGTGGTCAGGACTACCAGTATGACCATCACGTTGCCCACGATCCCCGCGCCGCAGATGAGGGACACCAGGAACACGCTGACCACCTTGTATTCAACGGAGTAGTCAGTCCAAACGCCCAGAGTCTGGTTTTCCTGCAGCGACGTGTCATTCTCCAGAGTCATGTCATCCACAGTGAGGTTTTCCATGACAGAAGGAAGCTGTGGCTCTGCGCTCTTTGGAAAAAATTACATTACGCATTGAAATAAAGAATAAAAATACTTTAAATTTCTTCTAGATTGAGACAGAAAAAAAATAATTAAATGTTCTGTTTATCCACGCCTGCAGTTTTTTTTTTCTATATGATGCTACTTAAGCAGTCCAGTACGCGTGCCATGCAGCCAGATAATGGGAATGGTGGTTGAAGTTTGCAAACGGAGGAGAGGATGGGTTGCAGGCAGCTGTGCGACCTGCTGCTGCTCAGCCTCCTTGATGACTGAGAGCTTTGCGCAGAGCGCTTCTGCTCCTGAGAGCCTCACTGTGACGCACTGGAACCACCAATTTCTTCCTCCCATGCCAGGGACTCCCCTACAAATACATCACTTAAGTGCAAAAAACATAAATACACATTTAGGTAATGTTACAGCCACTAATTCATGCCTTTTTATCTATTTCATTTGGACATATTTAATAAATGAATACAAGCAGACTGGCAGAGGTACTTAATACTGAATAGAGAATAGCACATGCTTTAATTGAACATAACAGAAAGTTAGATATTTGTCTTGATTAAAAAAAAAACATTACCCTACATAATGCTGATAAATTCTACATTAATTAGTGGTAAACTTGTTGCTGGTAGCTGTAATGAACTAGAATATAATTAAAGTGATTTGCAGCTAATTCCAAAGGAGTTTAACTGTGGCAGTTAAAACTATGGCAGCACCTCACATTATACATTGATTAAAGAAGTCTGCAAATGAATTACTCTTAATTCATTTTTCATTTTAAAAAGTTTGATCATTTAAAGTAGCGATTTTATAGCAAAAGCATGCAAAAGCAATGCTGAATATATTACCGATTCTTGATTAATCTTTTCTCTTTTTTTAATAGTTGATGAGAGAAATGAAAAAGCTGTAAAATCATAATCATTGTAGCAGTTCAATTATCACAATAAAAATAAAGTGCCTAAATTAACCTTTTTAATTTAGCCAGACTCATAAGCTGCTGTTTCAACAAATGCTTCATCAGACAGTGCAGAAGCTGCTTATGATAACATCCGTTCCAATGAAAAACCAGGGATTTAAGCATTTTTGTTTTAGTTGGGTGAAAATAACATTTTTCCACTGCTCATATACAGTCATGTAGAAAAAAAAGGAATTCAGCCAGCCTTGGTTTATTTTTTGCCCTGCTTATTGTATTTTCAGGTATTGTACCTTCAGAATAATCAAGAAGAAGAAAACAGAAGATGATTTAATAAATTTTTCCCTGACTGTGTATTGGCCTTTTAATGTATGGGAAAGTTACACCTCCGCTCCAGCGTCTAACGGTTATAAGAAAGCAAAAGCATCGCCGGCTTGTTCTGCTCTTACCTCAGAATAACTTCCATCGTGCAACTGTGGCTGCATTAATCACAAGGCTGTAAAGCGGAAATAAACAAAGCATTATAAGGTTGAATATGATATGACAGAATTACATCTGTGTTTACCTTTGTCAGGTGTTCTCTTAGGCTAAGCATTAAGGATAGTCTGAGACACTCAGATGGAGAGGGGGGCTTGTTGTAAGCGCAGGGACAATGGACAGCTGCTTAAATGTCATAAAACCATGAAAATAAGAGATACAGCTTGATAAATGGAGCAGATATATAATATAATGACAGTTTTTGCTGCTGTCTTCAATAATTATGGTCCTTCGTCTGAACAACCCTTTCAGTACTACTCCCCCAAAAATGTCAAAGTAATCTGAAAGTACAATACTGGGACAGGGGCAGACTAGCCAACTGTATGTTCTATACATACAAATGGCCATTTTTCCTCCTGTCAATCTACTTTAACACTCCAGTACACTAGGTGGCAATAATGTTTATTTAAAGGAAAAGTCAGGTCACATTCAGAATACAAGCTTCTGAAAGTAGTGTGAGTATGAAATTATTACATGCTTTTCAATAAATGATAAGTGTTTTTAAGTAAGAGTAATTTCATTTGAACGTGCTTTACTGGAGACATTCATGTTTGTCAAAGAACACTACTGCCACCTACCGGGTTTGTGACGTTTTTTGCGGTATCGGCTGTTGCGCAAGTCCCAGTGCTGTATCTGGTGTTTGTCACAACGTGCTATTATCCATGTCATGATGGTGACAACCAGTGCACTATGCGAAGCAGAGAATAACGGATTTACGATGTGTTTTTTCTTTGGCCTGAAGTTTGATTGCAAATCCTCCCTCTTCAAGTTGGCAATCCAACGACGAAACCCTCCGTGGAGGATCATGAATTGGAAAGGTGAAATAACAAATTTTTTTTCACTTTTACCCGATGTATTACAACATCCAACTGCCATGCACGTGGGCATTGTTAGTTTAACCATACAGTAGCTCCCATGAATTTCGATGGTGAAGTCCTCTGGAAATCTTAAATAATTGTTGTTGACTGCAGATCTTTCTTGTAGTTCCCATTGATTTTGCTTGTAAAGCGGGGAGAGTGGCGCTAGGCTTACTGCACTGTGATGTCACAGCCAGAAGATGTCAGGAGTGAGGTGCTACTATAGTCGGGCAAAAATGGCCGGTCCTGGACTCAGTGATTGCGACCAAAAATATTGTTTTTATTTTTTTTACTGATTAACGCTAAATTCATTAAATCACCGCAAACTTGTTCGTTTTAGGCATATATAATGACCCATTGGTTATTCCTTGCTGACCTGATTTTTTTCCTTTAACTTGCAGCTGCCTGTTAGGAGAAAAGAGATTAAGAAGTAGCCTTCTAGTAGCAGTAGTGATATTTGATTGAAGTCCATTTGAATGCTGCAAAACATTAAGGACAACTAAAGACAAAGCAGTCTGGAGTTCCTCTATAACTAAATATAGTTTTCTAACTGTTGATCCCAATAAGGAGAAAAGAGGACCTACAGTAGGAACAGGCATTAATAGCTACAATTTGCACAATTCAGATTGAGGGGTGGTATCTTTGGAAAAGTGGTGTAGCCAAAAAATTTTTACATGGGTGGCCTGCAAGGATCAATGTGAACTGAGGGGTGGCGGAAAACTGATAGGTGCCAAAGCCAGTTCAGAGTCCATCTACTCTAGTCATATTGTATCAATAGGAAGATGAATAAACACATAGTTTTATCTATATTTTTAAACTGAATCACTAAAGAGGCTAGATTTTCATAAAGCCAATGCTTATGTATACACTCTTTCTTTCTTTTCTTTATTTGAAATGGGACAATACCTACAGTATTCATTGACATGCTCACAACAGGGTTTTACATTTAAATATGCTGGATTCAGCCATACAGTTACATGATTATGCACATAATAATACATCTATGTGTTATATTATATTTCTAATTACACAAAAAACTCTTATGAAAGTTGCAGACACCTAACTTTTTCTTCTACCCCATAATGCACAAAGGTTTTCGGAAATGATTATAAATTCTGCTTTCGATATCTGTAATGTTAATATTCTACTGTTGACAAATAATTACCTCTTTTGTTGAAGTAAGTTGAGGATTAGTATTCTAACATAAGAAACATCAAATTAGTTGGGAAATTTCACTTGACACTATCCCCTCTACACCAGAGGAACTTATTTTTTCCAGAGGCACTGAATTATTTCATTTTTAAGCTCTAGCAACATTTATTTTGTTAAAGTTGAAAGTAGGCAGAGAGTAAATGGAATTATAGAGAGGGGGGAGACATGCGGCACAGGTCACCAGGCTGGATCTTGGACCTTCTTGGACATCCACGTCGACAACCAAATGTACATTGGTCGCAACCCCAGCACCACCGTCATGCTTGGCACTGAATTCTGTCTACATGTGAGCAACATATTACCTGGTGAGGATGGCCAATGATTGGTCAGCTTAGCTCTACCTTTGCTTTGGAAATAGTAGCACATGTGTGTAAAAAAACATGAAAAAAGCAAAAATAAATGCCCAGGTCTTAGAGGACAAGAGGGAAACTTCAAACTTATTGGAGTGAAGCCCTAAATATCACAAACTAACTGACATTTTCAGCAGCATAGCTGAAGGACAATATTAATATTATCCAAAAATCCAACAAGTGGGTGAAGAGGAGAGACAGCTGTGCAGCCTCATGGTATGGGCCACCTGATGAGAAACAGAGCTGAGCTGCATGTTCTACAGACAGATGCAGGGGAAGCACATGTTGAACATGCTGTCTGATGTTAGCAAACATTATTCAGGCGTTGGTACTTTTTTTTTTAATATTGAAATAGAAAAATATATTATGATTACACTTGGGAAAACAGATCAGCATTAAACATTTTAGCTGTAGCAAGTGACTTTATATATTAAATGTTATGCTGAGTAACTTTTCTAAATAAGAATTATCAAAACAGTTTTGAGAATTGAATGGAATAGATGTTATGATATGTCATTTTAATTTAGAGTTCCATTTTAACCTTTGGTCAGTCAGGTGGAGTTTAGACCAAGAGTAGAAGATGATACCCACACCATATTCAATCAATTCAGTTTATCTATATAGCGAGATCATACAGTCCAATTGATTCAAACTTTTTAAGGAAAACCATTTTATTGCATCAACTCATTGACTCGAAGGCAATCCCTCACACCAAGCATGCTTGTGGTGACAGTGGAAGAAATCTCCAGCAGAACCAGGCTCAGTGTGAGCGGCCATCTTCCAAGGACAACTGGGATTCAAGGAGACAGAATCAGACATAGAAAGATAAGCAGAAATACAAAAGGCAACTGTCAACCAGCTCCACAGGATACATGCAGTCAGGCAGACGAGCTCCGGGGCAGCTTCCATGTCAGAGGATGAAGAGGGCACATCCTGTTAGTCAGAGAAACAGGACTACACTAAAAACAGGCCAAACTCCAACATTTCAACAAAGGTTTTGATGGCAGCAGTATAGCTGGTATACCATATCAACCATAAATTACCTTTAGTGCCCCAAGTCAGACATAGCCTTACAGTACAGTGGGTGTTTAAACATAAATTTGGGGCAGAAAGAAAGATCCAAATATTATGTGAACAGAAGCATGTCATGTTTAATGACTCATCTAAATTAATTGTTTGTGTTAATGTTGGGATAAATGTATATAATGTTATCTCATATTTACTCATTTTCTTATATACTGTATATTAATTTCTTTGCTTTAAAATTGCAATGGCCTGATATTTATTTCTGTGTTGAGTTGTGTTGCAGAAGCTGAGACAAAGTGATTTTGTGCCAGGCTCCATGGTGGAATGTTATGCAGGGGGTTAATGTGAGGTTGGCAGAGACCAGTTGTCTCTCTCCTCTAGACAAGAGTAAAATATAGATAACATGCCCTTTAAAGTGTTTATTCTTGTGTAAATCTGTCACGAAGATGGTGTTGCTGCTGGTTGCTGCCTGTTTATTTAAGTCTTTATGATTTCTACAGGCTGGTTTACCACAATAGTAGATTCAAACCCTGAACGTATCAAAGTATAAAAATCTCGGGGTGCACACTGAAACTAAAAGTTTTTTTAATTGCCCCTTCTCGCCACCCCTATGAAACATTTCTGGAGGCGCCACTGGTTAGACATGTGAGGTGGGATGGATTATCACAGCAAAGGAGAAGTGCTCAGTATCACAGGTTTAGACTGGTTTATGAAAAATATATGAAGGAAATGGTTATATTTTGTATGTTTAAAAAGTTTTAGATCTTTGAGATTATCTCATAAAAAAGTCCTGTCCTAGCAGCATTAATCCAACATTGGGGTTAAGGAAATAGCCCTGTCATAAGGGGGGAATTTGGGAAGGAGCATATCAGGACCCAATCAGAAGCAAAGAGAATATATACAGAGGAATAGTGAATTATAGAAAGGCAAATAAGAGGAGCTGATTAGGATTAATGATTAACAGGGAAAAAAAACAGGAATGATTGTGGAAAAGACAAGTAGAGAGAACACAAAAATACAAAAAATATCAGAAAACAAATGACATTTTCAAAATAAGTCAGATCCACAGAAGAGAAAAAACAACCTGTTCTTTGTAACCAAGTAGAGGCCATTAAAGGCTACAGAGAGAGTATTTATGGCTGACTTAACAAAGGCAGGACTAACGAGCAGATTGCGAGCAGGTGCGAGGAGAGGCTTTTAGAAAGGAGCTAGGGAAAAGGAGACTAACACAAGAGGGCAACAAATAAAAACACTAAGAACTCAAATATATCCAGAAAACACAACAAAGTAGGAATTAAACCAATAAAACTAGAAAACATGGAGCAAAGTAAAACTAAATATGCAAAACAAAACTTAAAGGTACACTAAGCAACCGGTGTTGATTTTCCAGCGAGGCTCCCCCCAGAGGGCGAAAGTAAAAGTGCACTGTCGTAAATATGCACAGCTGTTCTCCTGGTTTCTCCGTCAAGGTTGTTTTGAGCTTAGCAGACAGGCGAACGCAACAAATGACTAATGCTGCTTTCACACTGGACGCAGCTGGCTCGACAGAAGCATTGAGTTTACACGCAAAGTCAATGGTTGACGCGCGTCAAGGCGCAGCAAAAGGTCCCGTGGCACGTTTTGAGCAGCAGGCGCAGCGCGTCTGAGCAGCTGAAGCAACGCGTCGGGCGCGTTTAAGCATCTGACGCGCGTGACGCGCCGCAAATGCGCTGCTGCTCGAGATGGAAAAATAGAATTTTTTGCTGCTCGACGCGCCGCGTCAACCAATCAGAGAAGCTGATCTGGGAGCTGGCAGGGAGAGAGACACATCGCTGATGATCGGAGCACTATGATCACTCCTCTTAAACAGTTTATTGTAGCCTAAATTAACTTAAAATGCAGAAATCTGCTGGCAGAATTTGTTGGCTTTTATTATCCTGCTGCCTGCAGTTTGGATTATTTAGATGAAAAACACCTACCAGCTGCCGCGGTGAACCGCGAGGAGGCGACCCGGCCAGAGGCTGCTGATGAAGGGATTCCTACTGTCGGCGCACCACTGGTATGTGGGGGTCTGAGCGGCTCCGACAGAAAAAATATTGGAAGGCAGGATTATAATCTGAATGAACTGACTGCACTGATTACGTTTTCAGGTGTATTTTCTCACTTAAAAACATATTAAAACTACTTTATTCCCACTGATCACAGCAAATATAGCTGCAAGGCAGAGAAAGGATAGTGAAGCTCCGCCCAACGCGCGTCTGACACACACTTTTGCACCGCGCAGCAAAGCTGCTTCAGCCGCGCGTCAGAACTAACTGGTACAAGCAGTAAAAATGAAGCAGCAGACGCGATTTTGCTGCTTTTGCTGCGTCCGGTGTGAACGTAGCATAACGGCACAAAGATCGCCACTGTGCTAGCAACGAGCATGGTTTTAACTGGGGGCGTGTAGCAGTTCTCGCCGTAAAGCAAGACCGACTCTCGCGAGACTTCTGAGCCTGTGGGTGCGGGCCGAGGGCTAGCTGGCCCTTCACCAGGACAAGGCTCTATTGAGGTGGGGCTACATGTGTCGTCAAGCAACATTGCAAAAATATAGGATTTTTAATTCATAAATGGTATTTTGGTCCAAAAAAAATTTGAAAAACAAAAAATGATCTTAGGAGCGCACTTTTTTGTCCATAGGGGAAAAGGGCAGGAGCTCTAGCACCACCTAGTGTATATGTGTGCACGTCCCTGACTTTAGGGATCATGACAGTCCCAGCATTTTTATTTTGTTTATTTCACATCTTTAAAGCCCCTACCCTCTCCATTCCACAAAGTGTTTGATAATGTTTTTAGGAGTTCCATTTATTTCAGATTTAGGAGGACTGCTGTGCCTTTTCAAGAAGACCTGACTCTGACTTACATATGGTAAGATCCCTTGTTAACACTTTGCTGGATTTTTTGATGTTTTCGCAATAATAAGAACATAGAATTTCTCTTCTAAGCAAAATTTGATCCGATCTTAATGCGAAAACTGCTGGACTTGTTACAGTTGAGAAGTATATACCCAGCGTATTTGTTCAAAGCATTACTGGTGTCATAAATATTATTATCATGAACCAATACAAAAGTGTACACCACAATATTGTGTGGCATGTTTTTGATGTTTAAGGTAATCTTTCTCTTGGAATATAGTGGTGTCTGAAAAAGGTTTAGAATATGGTGTTGAAAGAAAATCCAGTACTTTAAGGTGTCATGCACACTTGAGCCACACACTGAATGAGCTCAAACATGAAATGCAAACACACTTTTCCCAGCAGCTCACACCTTGCCTCTGCTGTGAAAGGTTAAAGAGCAGGACAGATGCTACTGAAGGTGGAGATTCAGCTTTATGGGTATTTAAATACCCATAAAACAGCCTAGACAAATATTTTGTAGAGTTTTTACAATCTCTTTAAAGCATATTTAACAGACACCATCAAGGAAACAGAATTTCAGCAAAAACCCGCCTTTGTGTGCAAGTGTTACTATTAAACTAATTGATGTTATTGATTAATTGTTCATACAATTTAATAATTTGATGCTTTCAACTGTTTGCTATTATTACATTCTGTAGGAGGGATTGCTGCAATATTATTGACCTAATGCAATGAAGGTTGAAGAATTTAGATAGATGACTTTTCCGTATTTTGTATCCTTAACTGCGTTTGACTGCTTTGAATTAGAATGAGTTAAACTGGAAAGCATGAAACTGTTAAGTCAGTTTACTTCTAGCTTCAGTCATATTTGGATAGTCATAGTTTTATCGGTGTAACAATTGTAGTTTTCTGGCCTTTAAAAGATGAGCCTGCTCAGTCTGGTTCTTTGCTGATACCAATAGTTTCCTTATAACAGTTGTAATAAAATCACCTTTTATATTTCAGTGTTGTATTATTAAACTAAACAACAATACTTGTGAAACAACCAAAGCTCATTTAGACTACCCAAATTATTGCTCTCAAATACAAATGAAAAGTTTAGAACATTGACCCTGCCTGTTTTTCAAACATCTGAAAAAGTAGATAAGATCTGTGGTTGAGATCAGGTTCACATCTAAGTATTGGCCGATCACCATTCTCCCAAAATCAAGGAAAATGGTGGCAATAAATCGGTGCACCCCTATGTCTTGTATGCTTTATCTGGAGTTTACTTTGCAGCAAGAGGATCTTTGGATCTGTGTATCCATACATTAAACAATGAACTATTGCCTTGTTTTTGATTCATGCCTTTGCTCTGAGACCCCTTAAAAAAACAATGACCCCCCATGGTAAATCTGTATGGTAGTGATTGATTACATATTATCTGGATATTAATATATTAATTATATTATTATAATAAACTAAATTGATCTGAGCTGATTCAAGCTAAGCGCTTATTTATTACAAACAACATTTCATGAAAAATGTTTAGGTTTAATTTGGAGCACGAGCCCTCAGTCAAATTTAATACAACATGATAACAGGAAAATTAATAACGAGTAAAATATACTCAGTGATTGTAAATACCCCTATTAGACTATGTAGCAAGAGTTTAACTGCTCTCTCTTCCTGATATCTTAGTTTAAAGAATCCATCTCTATTTCATGTTTTCAGAATTGGTATGAGGCAATAATTCTCCCCGTCTTTGAAATGTCTTTCACAAAATTCCCCTGCAGACCAATTTCTGTATTTTATTATTTGATTTTAATTCATTTTAAATTGCCAGTCCTTGTAAATGAACATAAATTAATTATTGGTCACTTAACACTGGCGTGTGAATCATTTAAGCTTTAAAAGGTACTTAAATAATGAATTATCTGTAATAGATTTAGAGAAGAATCTGTTTTAAATTATACTCTGAATGCAGGTTTTGACAAGCAAAGACACATTGTACTCATTTCGTAATGAGTGCTTAATGAAGGCCTAATCTGTACATCATCGGAATAATATGAGTTGGTAAGCGTGGAACAGGACTTTTTTTCTAAACCAAATCATTTTCAAAGTGCTTTTAGACAGTATTTCAGCAGATTTTTAGAAATAGATAACCGTTTGTGACAGTTCTAGATTCAAGGTTTTATTATTGATTTTAGGAACCATTAATTTGTAGGTAGGGTTGTTAACTGTTGGAAAGGTCCTGAGCTATCCATGTCTGGTGATAATTCTAACTTCCTTACGTTTGGGGCTTTGACAGAAAAACAAAAAAAAGAAAGAAAATCAAAAAAGGTTATGGAAGATTAACAAGTGAATTTTAACAAACTCAAATTATTTTACAGATTATTTTAGTTGTTTTTAACCAAACCATAAACTTTACCAAGAATGTTTGAATTCAGAGTAAAATTATACTTTCTTTTGTCACAATCCATGGGGTGGCATGGTGGTAAAGTGATTAGCACTCTTGTCGCACAGGAAGAGGGTCCTGGGTTTGAATCCCGGTCTTCTGTGTGGAGTTTGCATGTTCTCCCCCCACGTCTGCATGGGTTTCCTACGGGCACTAAAGATGGCTCAGGTTGACCATTTGTGGCGGCGCCTCAAGTTAACCCTACACTGTGAAATGTTTTATGTATAGTGAAAAATACAGTACCTTTTTACTGTCATGATGGGTTTTAGGTTCCTAACCCACATGCAGAAAACACACTGAGCCAGGAGGAAAGTTAGACTGTTTATTAATAAACACAAAGGTTCAGACAGGTGTTGGAAACAGGTTCGGGGCTGGTATCACAGGATCTTCTGTCCAGAGCTTCAGGCTGAGCGTCAGAGGGAGAGTACCGGTTGGGTCCAGAGACAGAGGATTTGCAGAGGGCTTAGCAGAGGCAGGAACTGGCTTCAGAGTTGTATGGTTCAGACCTTGAGTGGGTCTCCAAGTTCTCTCCAGAGAACTGGCAGGGAGGTGCAGGCTGAGGTTCTTCAGGTTTGGCTTCTCAGAGCAGGCAGGCAGGTTTCCCAAACATGAGCTCCACCAGAGCTCCAGGTTTCAGTCAGGATCTTCCTAGAAGAACAGAGAGGACAAAAACTGATCAGGATCTGGTTCTAGGTTTCAAGGGAGTCAGAGAGTCAGACAGACTGATTGGCTCAGGTAAGCTACCATAACTTATTCAACACTCAGGCAATGAAGGGAAGCTCAGCCGCTGCTTATAAAGCTGATCTCCTGATGACTGATGGATCTCAGGTGTGGTCCTCAGCTCAGCTCCAGGAGACCAAGGGGCGCCCTCTGCTGGAGGAAGGGGGACAGACCTCCAGATCCCAACAGTACCCCCCCCTCAAGGGCGGATACCAGACGCTTCAGAATAGACCTAGGGAAACAAGGGAAACAAAAAACAACCCACCAAGGGTGGGCGGAGGGGGCACCAGGCAAGGAAGGCGAGAAGAAGCAGAGTCCATAACAAAAAACAACCCACCCAGGGTGGGCGGAGGAAAAAACAGACAAGGAGGGCAAAAAACAAAAACTAAGTCCAGAACAAAAAACAATCCACTTAAGGTGGACGAAAACAATGAAAGTCTCAGATAATTTACGGGGAGACCACCGGTAGCAGCTCAGAAACAGGTTCAGAGGGGACCACCGACTGCGGTTCCGAAACAGGAACAGAGTAGACCGCCGACTGTGGCTCTGGCCGCAGCATGGAGAGAGCCGCCCATGACGACTCCGGTGCAGCCTCCGAGGTGTCCTGGGGCGCCCACAGTGGGCTTCTGGATGCTCGGAGCGGCCGCAGAGGAACTCCTGTAGGTTCGGTGGAGCGGGGACAGGTTGACTGACTGGAGGCATGGCAGGACGAAGACCACGATTCAACGTGTCTATGAGTCCAATTGATATGAGGGTTGTGTCGCTCCAACCACTCATATCCCAGAACCAAGGGAGAACAGGCTGATGGGAAAACAAAAAAGGTTATGGTCTCTCGGTGACTAGCAGAAACTTGAAGCTGAAGAGGCTGAGTCTTGTGGGTAACTTGGTGTAGACTCTTTCCATCAATGGCTGAGACTTTAAGAGGCTTCCTCAGAGGGATGGTCTCAATGTTCAGCTGTTAAACTAGATTTGAGTCAATAAGGTTTCTCTCACAACCAGAGTCTATGAAGGCTGACAGAGTGAGAGTCTGATCAGAACAGAACAGAGTTGCAGGTAACAGAAGATGAAGAGATTTTCTATTTAGTTGATGCTTCACCAGACTCCTCATAATTTCCGACGAGCCCCAAATCCTTTTCTTCGCTGGACAGGAAGAAACGAAGTGTCCAGGTATTCCACAATAAATGCAAAATTTCTTCTTAAACCTTCTTTTCCTCTCATCGGGTGTGAGCCTAGTGTGACCAATCTGCATAGGCTCCCCCTCAGGTGATTCTCAGGCTGGAGAAACAAAATGAGTTCTAGACACAGGATCAGATACAGGCTGGGCACGGCTCTCACTTCTGAACTCCTCTTCAGGAGAAACAAAGGAAGAGACGTCCCTTCTCTTAGCAGAAGAAACAGAAACAGGTAAAAAATGACTCTTAATTTTGAGCTTGGATCTGGTTCGTAGACGGTTGTCTAAGCTAATAGACAACCTGATGAGTTCCTCCAGAGTTTCAGGTTCCTCGATCGAGGCGAGTTCATCTTTAATGTTTTCATTTAAAGCCTTGAAATAAGCACTCTTAAGTGCACACTCATTCCAGCCTGAGGCTGCAGCTTTAACCCGGAAGTCAATGGAGAACTCAGCCATTGTTGAATTTCCCTGTTTCAAACTTAGCAGGGCTCGGGAATCAATAGTTTTACCTGAGTCATGGTTGAAAACTTGAGAAAACTCAGATATGAATTCAGGAAAAGTACATGAAAAACTGGACTCAGAAGAGAACCTTGCCTCCGCCCATTCAAGGGCTCGACCAGTAAGCTGGGAGAGAATGAAGGAAATCTTTTTCCTATCATTTGGAAAACTGCCAGGAGAGTGTTCAAAAAGCAACCTGCACTGGAACAAAAATCCCTTACATTTGCTTGGGATACCTGAAAATTTCTCTGGGAGAGACGGACGGAATTCCGGAAGTGACGTGACTGGCTCTGGCTTCAAAGGCGGATCTGGTTCCGGAACAGGAAGTTGAACAGGCTCCCCTCTAGGAGTAGCTTCTCTGCAAAAACCAGCAAAGTCCTGCAAAAACACATCAAATCATGTGTGGAACTCACGAGTGAAGTTGTCCAGTCTCCCCATAAGTTGATTGTAAACATCATGGATGGCGCTTTCAAATCTCCTAGCCTGATCATCGTGGCTCTCACGAAGGGAGGTTTCAAGGCTCTGAATCAGAGTTTGTTGATCCTTCAGAATCTTCCAGAGTGGTTCCGCTGGGTTAGTCGGTTGGCCAGAGTGTTCTGTCATGATGGGTTTTAGGTTCCTAACCCACATGCAGAAAACACACTGAGTCAGGAGGAAAGTTAGACTGTTTATTAATAAACACAAAGGTTCAGACAGGTGTTGGAAACAGGTTCGGGGCTGGTATCACAGGATCTTCTGTCCAGAGCTTCAGGCTGAGCGTCAGAGGGAGAGTACCGGTTGGGTCCAGAGACAGAGGATTTGCAGAGGGCTTAGCAGAGGCAGGAACTGGCTTCAGAGTTGTATGGTTCAGACCATGAGTGGGTCTCCAAGTTCTCTCCAGAGAACTGGCAGGGAGGTGCAGGCTGAGGTTCTTCAGGTTTGGCTTCTCAGAGCAGGCAGGCAGGTTTCCCAAACATGAGCTCCACCAGAGCTCTAGGTTTCAGTCAGGATCTTCCTAGAAGAACAGAGAGGACAAAAACTGATCAGGATCTGGTTCTAGGTTTCAAGGGAGTCAGAGAGTCAGTCAGACTGGTTGGCTCAGGTAAGCTACCATAACTTATTCAACACTCAGGCAATGAAGGGAAGCTCCGCCGCTGCTTATAAAGCTGATCTCCTGATGACTGATGGATCTCAGGTGTGGTCCTCAGCTCAGCTCCAGGAGACCAAGGGGCGCCCTCTGCTGGAGGAAGGGGGACAGACCTCCAGATCCCAACATTTACAGTATATGTGTTACAGTCAGCTCTCTTAAATCAGTGCTATGTAAAAGCTGTTTGTAGTTTGTCAGTAGGCAGTGTAACCTCATTCAAATGATAAGTGGAAAGGTGCTCTGAATATCAGTTCTTAAAGGTATAGTGGATGATGCTCTTTTTCCTGTTTTTTCAAAATATCAAAATAAGTGGTCCCCCTAATTCTCAATCATTCTGGTGATATGTTTACGTAAAGCCGTCCTACTCGCTCATTCCCATTTTAACTTACCGGTGTTATGTCGAGAAATACTTGACTGCCAAAAATTAACTTCCCTTTCACACACTGATGAGAAAACAGACTGAAATATGAACGAAAAGTGTCCGATGAAAATATTCTCTGCTCAGTGGATGAAAGGGGGCACTTTCACACACATTTTGGAATCCATGGGGCTAGTTTAGCATGTGTTTTGACTCCCAAGAGGGCACTTGAGCACACATTTTGGCTCACTGAGGGACACTTTGGCATGCTTTTTTGCACTTTAACCCGCCTCCTCCACTGCCTCCTACCAACTCCATTGTTGCAGCTGTAGTGAATAATTCCGACAACCCAAAGCTGCCTAAGCACTATCTTTAATAGTGGCTATTGTGTATTTATGATGGAGTGAGTCAATTTTTGCAATGTAATATGTAGGCCAGTGGCCTTCATTGCTGGTACTTAGGATCCACTATACTGTGTTTAAGACAGGGGCGGATTTAGGAAATGTGGGGCCCTAGGCAAAGCCGGGCAGGGGGCAGTCGGGCCTCTAAATTGAGTAGACAACACATAACATAGACCTATTATACAGATAAAAAATTTAATAGAATATACATACATTATTTGTTCTGTTTTGTCCCTCCCTTCTTGTCCCTTTTGTTGTTGTTTTCCTCTCTATGTTTTGTACTCAGCTTACTTTTCATGCTGTCTCAAAAGGAATGAAAGATTTTCTCCCATCACTAAGTTCACTTAGCTCATTTCTCCTTCCTGTTTCCAAAAAGACGACGGCAAAAGCAAATAACACAGTCCTTCTTTCCACTGTAGAAAGCCACAATCTGCTTATCTGTTCTCCATTTTTTATTTGTTTGAAGTAATAACTGCATGAATCATGGCAGCAGACAAAATAAAGGAGAGCAGGAGGTGGGTTACAAATCTACTTGCTCTGGAGAGCAGAGTTTGGTGCTTTTATACACTGTCGCCAAAGTCTCCAGAAGCATAAAACGTCTCTAGATTTGGCACGAGACACTTATTTGAAATAAAAGTGCTAGATGATTCTGAAAAAAAATTGCTAAATACAGCAACAAAAAATTTTAAGTTGGCAACACTGTTCTTCAAATTGTTTTCAAATGGTTTGCTGCTGTCTGTTTGGAGCTTTTTGAACATGTGCAGCAAATGGACTGATCCAACGTGGTGGTGGTGGGTCACACTTAATATCATAAGCATTCTGATGGCATTTTAGTCAAAGAATTTTTATAAAAAAACAGAATTAATGTGCACAAATAAGGAATAATTTTATTAATCATACATGTAATAAGAGTTTTATGGGCCCCCCAGGAACTTGGGGCCATAGGCAACTACCTAGTATCGCCTAATTTTAAATCCCCTCCTGGTTTTATTGTATCTCTGCTCCTCAGCAGCCATCAAGGACAATATAGGCCTATTATTCCCCATTTATTCAAGTCAGATTTGCAGAGGCAGGTAAACACCTCAAACACCAGTCCAGGGTTGAAGACCTCCAATGTAGACCATTTATGCAAACCAACATGTTTTTCTCATCTGTCCATGTTTAAAGACCAGATTTGTAAAATACACACTTAATTGTTCTTCAGTGGACAAATTCTACAGCTTGAGTGGTGGATTCATGATGCTCTTTCAAAATAAACATGAGTCTATTGTCTCTTTCTCTAACTATTGGATGACCATTGAGATGTGCCATCCTCTTCAATTTTAGGACAAGTATTGAACTCTCCAAGGGTTATGAATATTAAAGCAAGTAAATGCAGACGGATGTCAAATTGGAACTGTTTCACTAATAAGTGTCAGTTTAATTGCAGCTATGCTCTTTTTCCCCACGTATCCCTGCCACCATTTACAATTCATATTATGTGACCTGGGAATAAAATTTTGGTGATGAAATTGGATGATTTAGGTGATTACTTTTTATCTTCTCAACTGCAAAAGGAAGTGAATATCATCCCAGCTCAGTACTGCTGCAAGAAAATCACAAGTTGCATTTCTCCACTTTGGTCAGCTATCTGTGAAATCAGCTAAAGGAACTAGAAGAGACATGGGCCTGCCAGATTAATTTGCCTTACATTGTCAGAACAAATCTCTGTCCATGGGAAGTTGCTGCCAAACAACAGGCTGTGACACGTTGGTTATTATTTTGCTGATATGATAAATATTTTTTTTATATTCCTCCCTCTGGATTTTCAGGTCCACTAGCCACAGAGATAAACAAATTGGTGGAGGTTTCAGGCAGTTTGTTGTTGTTGTTTTCAACCCTCATCCTGATTGGTGCGATTGTTTTTCCTGGAGGGAGGCTTAATGGAAAATGGAGAGAATGAAAATTAGTATGATTTCAGCACAGCAGGGGGTGCAGCTGTTTATAACTGTGTACATAACATCCCTCAGAGGTTGGTTATTGCCATGAGAGCTTAGCGTTCTTCTTTAGGCTGCAGATTAGCCACAGCCATTGCAGATAAAAATGCGGGGGAAAAAATTACCTGACGTGCAATGACATCCGTGATTGCTCATCTACAATAACTGTCATTCGTTTCCACCTCTGTATCGATTCTCTGCAGTAGTTTCCCACATCATGAGAGGCTAAATGAAGAGTTCAGTGTAGGTGGACAACTGTGACGGAACATAAGTCTTCCCAGCCGGGAGGTCATGAGATAACGTGACAAAATCCCATTTGGGGAGAGGAATTTAGTAATTGCTCCCCTGGAGAACACATCCTGTGCGGGTGTCACATGTGGCAGGCGCATAGGTCATTTTATGTAACTATTGATTCCATTAAAGTGAAGTGTTATAATGTTTGCTATCATTCATTATGGATACATTTGTGATACTCATTTGGGAACCCTGAACAGTGTACACGGGGAGTCCCATCAATAGCTGTATGATGTACGGATGTAATTTCAATAGCATTGATTTAAAGCATGCAGATGTTTGTGTTTTAGCCTGGACATGCTGCACTGCAAATGTCAAAACAAGTTTCTTTTTTTTTTATAATAAACAAAAAAGCCTTGTTTGACATTTTTGAGAATTTGCCTATGTAATGCATAGCAGATGATGGAGTGGATGGTGGTGGAGGGTAGGCAGCCTTCTATAAGGGCCGGAGAGAAAATCCAGAAACATTAATTTAAGGCAAATTCTTCCAGGCCAACCTGATGCTATCAGGACACCTTTGTGGGGTGAGATAACTGCCAATAAAAATGAATGCAGAGATGACAGAATATGTGCATTTAGGTCGATAAACATGAATAAAACAAAGATTTGTCATTGTATCTTGTCAGCTCCTACAATGTAAACATCTCATTTTTTCACCAGTAGGAGTCACATTAGAAATCTCAAATTTGCAAATATACGTATATATATATATATATATATATATATATATATATATATATATATATATATACACATCTGAAGTTTTTTTTTGCCAAGCAGCATTAAAAAATAGAAAGTAGACTAGAATAAAAACAGAACCACTGTTTGAACATTATACTTCACACTTAATTGAAAACATTTCAGCAATGGTATATCATTTAATCCGTTGATCTATGCTCGTCTTCTTCTTGTTTAATAATGGTTGACGAAGATCGTTTGCATGTATCACTACCGCAAGCTGGTAAAAAGTTTAAAAGCTTCATTGAGGGTTTATAGATTTGTTAAAGCACATTTGTGATCCATACTTCCATGTTTGTGATTTTTGGTTTTAAATGAGTGATTTTTACTTTTATATTTGTGATTTCTTACCTCAAACTTTTTGCATTTCTACACAGATTTTATACCTGTAATTTTGCAAAGATGTCGCATTTAAACTTGTATTCTAAAAGATGAAAGTGGGTCAGAAATGAATGGAAGTCAATGGAAAGCCCCAGCAAAGATTGAGCAACAAGTTTGCCCGTGCTCCTGTCTCGGCATCAGAGTGAGGATTTTTCTGATTGAAGACACATTAAAGTCACATTGAAGACAAGTGTAGTAAAGTTAGGGTTTACAGTAGGACTAACATTTGAATTGGGTTTAGTTTAGAGTGAGGTATGCATTGATGCTGGCTTTTGTAAAACCTGTAATTTTGTTGACTATATATATATATATATACAGTGGGGCAAAAAAGTATTTAGTCAGCCTCCAATAGTGCAAGTTCTCCCACTTAAAAAGATGAGAGCGGCCGGTAATTTTCATCATAGATATACCTCAACTATGAGAGACAAAATGAGAAAAAAAATCCTGAAAATCACATTATCTGATTTTTAAAGAATTTATTTGCAAAATATGGTGGAAAATAAGTATTTGGTCAATAACAAAATTTCATCTCAATACTTTGTTATATACCCTTTGTTGGCAATGACAGAGATCAAACCTTTTCTGTAAGTCTTCACAAGGTTTTCATACACTGTTGCTGGTATTTTGGCCCATTCCTCCACGCAGATCTCCTCTAGAGCAGTGATGTTCTGGGGCTGTCGCTGGGCAACACGGACTTTCAACTCCCTCCAAAGATTTTCTATGGGGTTGAGATCTGGAGACTGGCTAAGCCATTCCAGGACCTTGAAATGCTTCTTACGAAGCCACTCCTTCGTTACCCGGGCGGTGTGTTTGGGATCATTGTCATGCTGAAAGACCCAGCCACGTTTCATCTTCAATGCCCTTGCTGATGGAAGGAGGTTTTCACTCAAAATTTGATGATACATGGCCCCATTCATTCTTTCCTTCACACGGATCAGTCGTCCTGGTCCCTTAGCAGAAAAACAGCCCCAAAGCATGATGTTTCCACCCCCATGCTTCACTGTAGGTATGGTGTTCCTTGGATGCAACTCAGCATTCTCTCTCCTCCAAACACGACAAGTAGAGTTTTTACCAAAAAGTTCTATTTTGGTTTCATCTGACCATATGATATTCTCCCAGTCATCGTCTGGATCATCCAAATGCTCTCTAGCAAACTTGAGACGGGCCTTGACATGTACTGGCTTAAGCAGGGGGACACGTCTGGCACTGCAGGATTTGAGTCCCTGGCGGCGTAGTGTGTTACTGATGGTAGCCTTTGTTACTTTGGTCCCAGCTCTCTGCAGGTCATTCACTAGGTCCCCCCGTGTGGTTCTGGGATTTTTACTCACCGTTCTTGTGATCATTTTGACCCCACGGGGTGAGATCTTGCGTGGAGCCCCAGATCGAGGAAGATTATCAGTGGTCTTGTATGTTTTCCATTTTCTAATAATTGATCCCACAGTTGATTTCTTCACACCAAGCTGTTTACCTATTGCAGATTCAGACTTCCCAGCCTGGTACAGGTCTATAATTTTGTTTCGGGTGTCCTTTGACAGCTCTCTAGTTTTGGCCATGGTGGAGTTTAGAGTGTGACTGTTTGAGGTTGTGGACAGGTGTCTTTTATACTGATAACGGGTTCAAACAGGTGCCATTAATGAAGGTAACGAGTGGAGGACAGAGGAGCCTCTTACAGAAGAAGTTACAGGTCTGTGAGAGCCAGAAATCTTGCTTGTTTGTAACTGACCAAATACTTATTTTCCACCATATTTTGCAAATAAATTCTTTAAAAATCAGACAATGTGATTTTCTGGATTTTTTTTTCTCATTTTGTCTCTCATAGTTGAGGTATATCTATGATGAAAATTACCGGCCTCTCTCATCATTTTAAGTGGGAGAACTTGCACTATTGGTGGCTGACTAAATACTTTTTGCCCCACTGTATATATGAATAGTAAAATTACATACCCAAGAGTATTGAAGGTAGGAATTTGTCAAATCGGATACTGGTCTGATATCAATCAAAATACTAATATCAGATATATCTGCCTGCCTCTAAAATCTCCAATATTAGAATATTGATAGAAACTCTCCACTTCTACACTAAAGTTTATGTAACCCACAGGTTAATGACTTGCTCTCTTACCTATTTTTGATGTCTTTATTTTTCTGTTTAAGTTATGTTAATTGATAAACCATGGGGATGCCTTTTTTTTGGCAGGAACAGAAAATAAATAGCTTATAGTTAACAGAAAGAAGCATGGTACAGAATGTAAGACTTAACAGTAGGGCAAGGTTCGTCTTAAGGCATTACAGAAACCCTAAAGATCAACTGGAGCTGCATTGAAATTGTTCAGATTAAAGCATTTACACGTGGTAAGACGTAAAAATTAAGGTTCATGGTCAGTCTCCCTCATTGACTATGAATTAATGTCACTTTTTAGATTTTTTATTTTTTTATTTTTTGCTTCAATATAATGCATTGTTTCCCTCCACCTACTAACACTATTTTGTCTGTCACAAAAATCCCACAAAGAAACTTAAAGCTTGTACTTCTGAAGTCAAAATTGGAAAAAAGTTTGAAAGAATAAAGCTTATTTTTCAAGGCAACTGATTGTTGACATACTTTCATATATGAGCATTTTTACATATATAAGATGCTTAGGTTTATAAAAATATTGAACATCAATTTTCTAGGTTTCTGCTGCTTCTCTGCTTAGTTTTTCTCTCTTGTCCCTTTTCTGTTCATTATAAGTAGATTTTTACTGCCATCTAAAGGTTTTCTTCTGTAATGACAATAAGAGCATTAAATAAAGCTCACTGTAAATACACAATTAAATAACAAATAATGTTTTTAAGTTGAAATTGCCACTTTTTAAATATTTCATATGATTAATTCATTTCTTTTGTGATTTTTCTTCCATAAAATACGTTTTTGTTATCTTATAGCTGAAAAATAATTAGATTGGATATTAAAATTATTTTTCTCTAAGCAGAGACAATATGTGACAAGTCAGTATAACACTCGATGTCTGTCAAGCTGTGTGGAGGTCTTGTGTGGACACAAATATAAGAAGTGGTTTCTTGCAGATTTAATTATCCAAAGGACAACAGAAGCAAAAGTCCACAAACAAAAAAAATACACAAAAAATACACACAAAAAAAAAAATCCAGAAGTCAGATTAAACAAACATTAGGAGCAAATGAACAATAAGGAATCAGCAAACAGTAACTGAAGAGGAGGAGTATGAATGGCAGACTGAACAAAGACCAGGCTAATCAGCTGATTGGGAGCAGGTGTGGACAGAAGAATCTAGAAGGGAGCAAGGAGAAGTAGACTGAGCCAAAAGGGCAACACAAGATAAACAAGAAACACATAAAGTAAGAACTCAAATACAACCCCCCCCCCCCAAAAAAAAAAAAAAAATAGAATAACACAAAATGAAAGTAAAACCAATGAAAACTCAAAGAGAAAGCTTAAACAGAACCAAAACCATGACAATGCCAAGGTAAATGCAAACTTTGATGGATTTAGATCTTTTTTTTCCTCGTTGAATAAAAAGCTGATCAATGCAACAGAAAGCCATAGACTTAATTGTCACCAGCGGCAGCAGAGCCAGTAAACCACTTAATGTTTGGCTCACTGTAAGATAAATGAGGCCTTTGGCCCAAACTCCAGACTTTATTTACCTAATGAATGAATCTTTCCATTTTTGTTTACTGCCTTTTACTTGCACAAATTAAGCAGCAGCTTAAAACTACACAAGGAGAAATACATGGAAAGATACATGGGGAGAAGAAGGCATTGGATCAATCAGCATTTATTAAAAAAAAATTATTTTGAATAATATGTTGTATTAACTGAAGACATTACACCTTTTAGAGCTAATCATTCTCCCAAATTGACAAGAATTACAGGCAACTGTTTAAAACTAATGGAAACAGTATATGGGGGAACAACATGACATCTTATTAAATACAATAAAGTGATCAAGACATGGATGATTAAAAAAGGAGTAAAACTGAGTGTGCAGATGTAATACAGGAGATTATCTAAAGTAATATCTAACAGTCCCCATTTTGGTTGACAATCCTATGCTTCATACAGTAAGTTTACCGTTGTTGAAGTCAAATGTTGAATATTTTATATCAGCATTCACTCCCAGACGCACACTCAGTCAAAGAGGAAGGAAAAACAAATCCAAAGTCAACCTCAAACGACCTCTTTCCTGATCCCCTTGTCATCCGGCTCTTTGGCAGCACTCTCATCTGAAATGCTGTTTCAGAGCTCCTGGGTGGGGGAGGGGCTGGGGGTGGGCTGGTTGCGTGCCAGAATTTCCTAAGAAACCCAGGGGACTGGGTACACCTGCTTATTAATAATCTACAAGACTGTGCTGTCATGGCACACTTTTTCCTCTGAGTCCACAGGGTGTTTGGGGGCAGCTAGAGGAGAAATCTTTTTTACTGATGCCTTCTTATCACATGATTTCAAATGTATATACATAGAATAAGGAGTACAATATATGTGATAGAGATGTTTAATAATCCCTATCCCACTCAAACCGGGTAAAAGAACTTTTTGCTTTACATTTCTAACTGAGTTATTTTAACAAAACTTAACAAGCACAAACATCAACTGGAGTCCTCAAGATTATTTTGTATCACTGAAAAATTAGGCCTCTATAAACTTTGTTTTTTGGAATTAACGCAAACCAAAAAAATGCTCTGCTTGATTCAAGCATCATTACTAACAATATATAATGTGCATAATGAGGGCCTTTTAGGGTGGAACCCAGCTAAGGTTTTGATGGTTGTTCTTCTCTAAAGTGCCCTTAGCTTTCTTTGCGGTAGTACTCCTGTTTTTATATCAGAGTGAGGACGAATTATCAAATTCTATCTTCAAGTTAAGGAACATTCATACTAAATTGAGGACATTTTCCTGAATTCCTTTTTTGCTAATGGTGTGAATTAAGTTTAGGTAAATGTTAGGGGTGTTAGACCTTTTAACTTTCACCCCTAGTCGCCACAAGCACTGCAGCACTGTCACATAAGTCAACAGTCAGCCGGCCAGCCACCTGGGTCCTTTGATTGGAGACTGTGCCCTCTAGGTCTCACAGGGTGTGAGAAACGCTGCTGCTGTCTAGAGAGCCTCGCCGGGCAGTCTGGACCATGAAGAGCCACTAGGTTTGGTTCATAGCTTTCTCTGCCTGTAGTTTGCTTCTACTAAACATCAACAATAATGAAGATATTTGACTGTATAAGAACAAAGTATTAACTTACCGGTCAAATAATAAAGTTGAGAAAAGAGAATTGGTTTTACATCTGGCTTCTCTCTGCCTACGCCAAAGAATGAACTCCTTTCCAAGATCAACTCTTGTTTTTCCTTGCAGAAGATCCCTTTCACATTTTCTCTTTCTAGCCTCCTCAGAAGGTTTAAACTTGTTCCTTGCATCAGCCATGACCAGTAGTCAAGCAGGCGGAAAAAAGGATAGCATAAAACTTAGCTCCATGAGCCTGCAGACATAAAGCGATACACTTTTCATTGATATTTGTAAGCGCCGTATTTTGGCCAGAGGAATAATTTCACAACAACACATATATGCCAACTATTTAGGTCACAAAGTCTGCGGTATGCTTTTAAGTTGAAAAAGATATCAGGATAAGTAAGGATTGTTTTAAAAAGAAGCAGCAAGTACCGAAGCATCAAAGAAGATTCATACCACTATTATTACATCATGATGTTCATTTTCTGTAGTGCTGCATAGTTTTTCGACATTATTTGGCAAACATCTTGCAGAAAATGTATCTTTTGTCTGGTAAGTTTATGGAATATATTTGTCATGTAAAGTTCTAGATACTCAGAATTCTTTTACAGCATACCACCACCGACACTATTAAACCAAGTAGACATTAATGAATTACCAAAAATAAAATTAAGAGTGGATATTTCCATGCCAACTGTATATTTAGGGTGTAAGGCGTATGGAAAACATTTTCTTTTTATTAGGCTTTTGTTTAGAAAACACTCTTTTGCCGTCATATTGGTGTTAGATTGTAGACATCTAATGCAAGACAAATCAAAGGAAAGTTCACAACTTAGAAATTGCTTTTTTTGTTTGTTTGTTTGTTTGTTTATTCAGCATTAGGAAACAAGGATTTAGAATACCCAAAATAGCGAGTCTAAAGCAGAGATAAGTAACCAAAAAAAGTGTCAGTGATGCTTCATATGTTGATGATATTGTGAAGTGTCTGTCTTTGCAAGGATGAAAACAAATCAATTAGCAGAATCAATGGCTTTCTACAGAGAATCTCTTTTCAGATAAATGTGCTGGTATTATCTGAGAGTAGACAGCAGGTGGCAAAAGTTTTAAAAAGAAAGAATAACTGTCATGATGGGTTTTAGTTGCTTAGCCCACATGCAGAACACAACGGAGGCTGGGTAAAAGGTTTAACAGAGTTTATTGAATGAGCAATAATACAAGTCAAGTACAGGATCTTGAACTGGTCCGGGCTGGTTCACTGAAGTCTGCAGAGATGATAGTTTGATTAGAAAGGCAGGCAGATGAGCATGAGTCCTTAGATAATTCTGAATTCTACCTTGACTGAATCCGGGCTTCTCTTTGAGAGAGGAGGAACCGTTGGGTCCAAAGACTGTTTGTTCAGCAGAGTACATGAGCAGCTGCAGCGTCTAGCTTCTCACTTTGAATGGCAGACCTTGATTAGAGTTTCAGCTCTTCACTAAGAGCAGCAGGAGAATCCACATAGGAATCTTCAGGTTTGGCTCACCAGGGCAGATTGGCAGGTTAAGCTCATCCAGAGCTTCAGGCTAGAGACAGGTTTCCTGAGAGACAAAAACAGAAGAGAATTAGAATCAGATCTCTATCTAGAGACAACTAAGATTCTTATCAGTTTCGAAGGCTCAGGTCGCTAACCAAACTAAGGTCAACACTGCGGCGTCGAAGCAAGGTCTGGCAGCTGGTTATAAAGTGCAGGTCTCCTGATGAGTAGATGCGTCTCAGGTGTGCTGGAAGACTCCAGCTCCAGGAGACCCACGGCGCACTCTGCTGGAGGAAGGTGGTACAGCTCCAGATCCCAACAATAACCACAAGCAACCTCGAAGACAGGTAAGCATCCAGATGAGCAGTGATGCTTAAGAAAAATAATTTCTACAAAATATTCTTTTAGAGAGTAAGGTTATGTTGGGTTTTAATCAAGAGAAATGTGAGTTTAAAAGATTAAAAGGAAATAATCAACACAGAGACAGGGTTTTGTGACGTCAGCGTCTGCAGAGCGGAGAGTAGCTGCTGGCTCGGAAAACCAGCACCTTCTCACACAGATCCCTTCATAGCCAAGCCTTTTATTAACAGTTTACAACATCATAGGGTGTGCCTTAAACAGAAGACCCAGTAATGATTATTTGGGGGGATGCAGGTAACAAGATAGTGTGAATTGACCATCTGGCTGGATGGAAGTCACACAACCGTGTGATTCTGACTGGAGGTCATAAAAGTTTATGACCCTTCTGGTTGATTCACAGGATAGAAATGTAGCATCCTCTTTCTTTCAATGTCAAATATGTCCACACAATAATTTTATAATTATCACTCTAACAGGTTATCTATGTTGGTTGTATACCCCAATGATTTCCTATGTAAAATTAAATATTTAATGATTGTTTTAATAACAGAGCATTAAAGGAAAATGACTTACATCAACCATAACTGGATAGATATAACAGTTTAAGAGCTTGTAAAATGGAAAATACACAAACTGTTTACATTCAGAAGACCAAACAATTTAGTGCAGGGTCACAGAATTGGATAGATTATTTTTACCTGCTTTGTTAAGCCCTTAGAGGAACAAATTATAAGTGAAATCCCTCCTGAGGGGTAATTTACTATAGAGACATTTAATACCTTATGGCTATAAAAACCTTTAATGTTTTAGTTATTTTGACTAACACTAAAGGAGACTCTAAAGACAATAAAGGCTCTAGATATTAAACAACTGTCAACTTTTGGGCTGGGAATTTTCACCTGTGAGCGTACTTAGGTATAAGGACACTGTTTAGCTTCTTTATACAAGAAGTAACTAAACATGTTTGTTTTTTTTTTACATATTGACTGTTAGGACCCCAAAAGGGGGGGTAACAAACTCCCCTGTGAATAGCCTAACTCAAAAAAACACACTCGATTTAAATGTGCCTCGCTACTGATCTATTTATCCTATTTGAATCATTTTTATAATTCAACTTGGAGAGACTCAGAGAGAGAAAAGCTGCAATTACAAAAGTTTTATTCAATTCAATTTACTTTATTTATACAGCATCATCCACAACATATGCCACCCTAAGACTCTCTACAGAGACCATCCAACTAACTCTTGGAAGATTGGTCAAAAGTTTTCTGAGGAAAACCAGCTGATTGCGTCAACTCTTTGACTCTTCTGCAATCCTCACACTAGTATGCATGTGGAGACATCAGGGATGAAAACTCCTTTTCAACAGGAAGAAACCTCCACTAGAACTAGCCTCAGTGTGAGGGGCCATCTGCCGAGGTCGACTGGGGTTTAAGGAAAATAGAATCAGGCATACAGATATTGAAATAAATGACAGTGGACCAGGTAGAAACAGATGACAATGTTTCCAATGTTGAATTCTGGTTCACTAACCGTCTCTGAGTTTTAAGGATTACTATGAGGAAGCTGGTTGGCGTGTGACGTCACTGGTGAATCTCTGAGTTATATAAATATCTGGTTACAAAGTCAGGTGTGTAGGTATTCTGATGGAGGCTGATTGGTAACAGGGTGGAGCTGACAGGTGTGTTAAATGATGAATCAAGTCAGCACTAGTGCCAAGAATCATGACGCAGTCCTCCTCAGTCCATTAATATTTTTTATGTCACATTTGCAGCAAAAAAAAGATTCAGCATGAGATCTGTCTTCCCAACCATCCCTTCAATGTGAGACCTAAGAGTCACAACATTGTTCTGGTTTCTATACTTGCTTATTAACTTGATTTAAATAAAAATATTAGACATATATTTACAGATAAGATTATCATGACATCTTCACAACTTATTTTAGGCCATGGCCTTCTTATGATAATTCAACATTCATTAATTCATATGTAACACTAAAAAAATGGATGCTGCATCGACTTTGGATTTTTTTGTTTTGAGTGTCTCTAAATGTACCTTGATGTAGCAGAAGTGCTGGTGTCTACAAGAAGAGGATTGTTGGCTTAAAAATGTATTATTCATTTAATACAGCAGCAAAATCTCACATTGAATACTTAAGTAAAGACCATTCCTTAAAATTACTTGATTATTTTAAATAATTTAACATAATGCATAATGGTACAATAGTTGGTACACATAATAATCCCCTGAATTTAAGTATTTTAAATATGATATATTTAATACCCACCATAGTAGTGGTGGCAAACATGTTCTTTATAAGATAATATTCTGACTGTCATATATTGGTCTGTGAACACACACCCAACTGGCTGTGTTAGAAAAGCAAATTAAACCAACTGTGGGAATCAAGATTAAATCATGGCCCATCAGATACCTCCACACATATATGTAATAAATTCACCACAACTTCCATTCAAAATATAAGACTCTTAAGTTTGCAAGCGTATCTCTGACTCGAGCAGAGACTGGTTGGATTGCAAGAAGAAGGAAGAAAACAAGAACAGAAAATATCTGCGCAAAAACTATTACATCTAGTAGAAAATAAACATCTGGTGGAAAAGTGAATACATTTCAGAGAAAGTAGTTCAGAAGTTTCTAATGTGAGGATTACATGTTTTGAATGCAAGTAGAGGAAATCAAGCTCTCAAACTGAAAATGCATACTCTTGGTTTTTGGCAGGAAAGATTCTCAATAGTGATGCTCCCTCTGACTTTCACCTATCTTTCTCTAGAAGTCAGTTAAACAGGCACCTGGAGAGAATGAATTGTAATACGTCACCAGGTCCTGATGGTCCTGATGGAGCCTGCATAGTGCAGCTCTGTGGAATAAGCACCTCTTCAACCTTGGCCTGACCCAGGAGACACTTTAAGTAATGCTGAAGACCTACCTTTTTCTAGTAGCAAAGAAAAATCAACCAATGGCTATAGACCTGTTGCCCTGACATTCCACATTAAAAAAAAGGTCCAAGAGAGACATCTCTTTATAAACCTCAGGAGACAAACAAGCAGCTCTTAAAATGCCCTGCAGTTTTCTTATCGCTGTGGAGTTGGAGTTGATGATGCATCATACAACCTGCTTCAACAAAAACACTGTTGTTTAAACAAGGCAGACAGCACTGTGATGATCATGTTCTTTGATTTCTCCAGAGCATTTTAAAGTATTTTGTGAGAAACTTCAGAAGACTCAGGTGGAGGCATCAAATGGCCTGGATCAAAGACTAGTTGACAAACAGACCACTATTTGTTAGACTAAGGTGTCAGCTGTCTAATCAAGTGGTCAGCAGTGCAGGAGCACCATACGGGACGGTACTCTTACCATTTAGTTTATTCTGTACACATCTGCAGTAATACTCAGAGGACTCTGCAGTCCTTTGGGTGCATCAGAGATGGACAAGAGGCTGAGTATAGGGGGCTGGTGAAGCCGTATGTAAAATGGTGTGAAAAACAACAGTCATCTGATCCTGAATGCCAACGATTAAGTTAGATGATTGTAGATTTCAAAAAAAGCAGAATCAATTTGAATTCGATTGACCTCATGATAGAAGAATTGCAAGTGGTGGAGGAGTATAAATACCTTAGTGTTCACCTGGACAACAAACTCGACTGGGAGACACAACTGTGAAGATAGCAGGTTGTACTTCTTAAGGATGCTTAGGTTCTTCTGCGTTTGCAGCAAGTTGCTGCATATCCTCTATAAATCTGCTGTGGAGAGTTTCGTCACTTCTGCCATCATCTGGTATGGTAACAGCAACAGAGTCAATGACTTAAAAAAACTCAACAAGCTAATAAAGAAGGCCAGCTATGTTCTAGCAAATCATCTAGAACCTCTGGAAATGATTTCACAAAGGAGAATTATTCATAAAGTGAAGAACCTTATGAACAACAGTGAGCATCCGCTTCAGGAGATTGTTCAACAACAATAGTGTCTTCAGTAAGAGGCTCCTCCAGATCCTGTGCATGACAGAGTGATGCAGAAGATCCTTCCTGCCTACAGGTAATATCACCTATAACGGCCCATGAGTCACTGCAACATTTAATTTCCCTTTGGGATTAATAAGGTATTTTGAAATTAATTGAATCAAAATGAAATTAATTTAAATTAACTGAATTGAATTAAACTGAATTGAATTGAACAAACCGGCTGTGAAACCCGTACCTTGATGCTATGGTGTAAACCTGAAGTGTTAATGAATCTGAGGGAAGTTTCTCCTTCATCAGTCTCTCCAAAAAGATAAACACTGTTTTGTTTGGCTACATCTTTTAAATATATATATGGGATTACAAATAATAAGTCTAATTAATAAGGCTGTTGAAGTTAAATGTGGAATTGGAATAAAGTCACACAGTTGTTGTAATATTACAAGATAAAAATATAAGAACAACAATATTATAACTGACCAATTTAATTTGAAAGTAAAGAAATTGAAGCAACTCAAGAACAGGCTAAGGTACATATGACTTAACATCAGATCAGTTGAAACACCATGCTGGGCTTGGTGGAAAATGGAATGCATCTTTTACAACAGGTGGATTTCAGTATGGTGTTATGTATTTCACAAGACAAATAAGTACAGATAACACTTGTGTGAAGAACTTTTTTCTTTAGCAGCAGATGGGTTTATGCACCTCTCTGGTTTACATGACAGCTTATTTGAACTCTATTTTTCTGCAGCACAGACTGCTACAATGGGTGAATTTATCAGTATTTGCATGATTTAGAGGTGAATACACTCATGCCCTTGGTCATTTATTCATCTTATTCCACTATCCTTTTCAAAGCACAGACACACACTGAGCTGACTATTTTCCCCTCTACCTACTATACCTCTGCCTTCTACTTCCATCATCAGCAGTTTATACTGCAGCCTCGTGTCACATCCATGTTTCTTTTTAACTCCCCAAGGTAGATCCTGCCTGTGTCAGTAGACATTCCATGAGGATAGCTTTTAGACATGCTGACTCTCCCAGCTGCCCCTCCTCTTGTGAGCCTGGTGTCCTTGCCAGCAGGAAAAATGGTGCACTGTTGCAGATGGATAGCATTTGATAGTTGGCCGTTGTTACCTCTAAGAGGAATGCACGGTCATATTTCAACTTCCTCTCACTGCCTCTCTCTTTGTTGGTTTGACCGGTGTTAGACTGCATTCCACCCAAACAGACTGTAAAGCATTATAATCTATCAATGAATGATGCACAAGAATTGTTCCCTGCAACCTAATTTCTTTGATTAAAAAAGTAAGTCTTTAGTAAAAACAATTTTTTCTTTCCTTTTCTTCATTCCCTCTATTTTTGCTCATCTTTTAAATGGAGTCTGAGTATGTGGGCCAAAGCCATTCACCCAGCCACCCGGACTCCAGGAAAAGTGGCAACTATATTTATAGCTGCTGCCTGCCTGTGCCAAAAATGTGGAACAGTCAGCAAAGGAGTAGGTTTCAGTTTAAACAGGGATTAAGCACATTGATAGTCAGTAGATGTTATGTACCTTGAAGTTTCTGGAGTGCTACTCTTTGATTGAATAGGAATTATTTATGGTCTGCTTGGTATATGCACATTTAAAAGCTACAAAGACAGAAGTTATAGAATAAATGACACAGAGCTTCAAAACTATAATATGAGGTATGTCACAGATGGGTTTGCCCATTTGATCTCTAGATTAAACATGGATTAAGATGGCTTTGGCCTACTGACCATGTGATCTTCTAAGAGGGACACAACTGAACAGATGGTGCATGATACATGCTGTTTAATAGTGTCATTTTTATTACTCAGCTAGGTGCCTTCTTTCATTTTATACTGATTGTATTAACTGAAAACATATGCAAGAAATAGTAACTTCTTGCTAAGGCACATAGGCAATCTTCCTCAGATCTTGCATATCATATTGTGGTTTAAAACTGGGTTGAAAGCCTCTCCCAAAGTCCTGATTCCATTTATATCAATAGTTTAAATTTAAATCTTGTAATTGATTTTAGTTCAGTGTATTCCAGTTTTATATTTTCAAAATCTGGGTCATTTTGAAAGAGTTTCCTCCAATTTTATTCATAAATTGGAATATTAGAATTGAAATTAAAAAAAATAACCAGGCTCTCCTCATCAAGTCAGGATTATAGAAGTTGTAAAATTGACCTTGTTTTTTACAGCCTGACCGGAAAATCTAAAATGGCCAAAATTAATATTTTGTGCAATAACAGTGCAACAAACATAAACATACACACCCTGATGTTTGACTTTAATGTCCTCTTTGTTGTAATTTTTCATAAAAATGAATTGAACTATTCCTTTTATAAGGTGGAATGCTGATAAAACTACAAAAAGCATTTATGAAGACTCAAATTGACTCAAAAACTATTATTAATATCAGGGTTCCAACAATTGGATAGAAACTTTTGCAGCCTTTTTGGCCATAAATAATGCTGAATATGCTATTTTTTATATTAGCTATGCTGCTAATTCCAAACGTAAAATTACCTCACCTTTCTTCTGTTCACTAAATTGTAAGTACGCCACCATATTTTTTAATATACAGCTTCTTTTGTTTTGTTACTTTGAAGGTTGAATAATCCAAAATTTGATGAAAAACGTTCTTGATTTATAATTTAACAAATTATAAATCAAGTAGGATTTGTAGGATTGTTCTTAAAAGGTAATGGAAAATGTTCTTCTTGATTGTTTATTGTCAACTGTATTTTTGAATCTATAGCAACTATTCTTTATTAGGTTTTGTCCTAATTTGACCACATTGGCAACACAAATAGTTTTATAAAACATTTTTAAAAATGCATGTTAAGATTGAACTGTCTCACTGATGTTTTATATATTGTTAGTACCTTGATTTTGACATGACCTGTTATAAAGTTGGTGCCGTACAAATAAACTGAACTGCATTTATATTGATTTCTAATCTATCCACCTTTACTTAAATGAGACTCTTTTTATAAATTTCTTTTTACTTCGCACTTCAGTTTAATAGTTTAACTGAAGTATTTAAGCTTTTTTGTGTGACTTTGTGTTTTATTTTTTGTCTAGAAAAGTCAATTATTTTTACTCAGTATTACACACCTGCTGTTCGGTTGTACTGCTTCTTACCAGGATGGTCTTTATAGGACAATAACTTAGAAAGATCTGTCCTTATTAACAGTTAATCATAGCCAGACTTGTAGCATGAAATCATCAACAAGCTTCTGGGATAAATGTGCCTAAATATTTAACCAATCCTTTTAACAAAATTGGTAGCTTAATTAAATTGGTCGGTTAGGTTGAATAGTTTCTCTAAATGGCCCTAATCTGCGTATGTGAAAGGTTTCCTGCTCTTTGTCTCTGTTGTCTTGATTGACTATGGACCTCTCCAGGGTGTATCCTGTCTGTTATCAAGTGATCTTTTGAAATTGAAACCCTGCAACTATTGATTGATAACCGACGAATAATATGGACAGAGGGATTCAGTGAATGGATACAAAATAGGCACACTTTCCATTGCTGGCAATGCATGCTTCTATATTTGCATCTAATTGAAAAGATACGGAATGGCAAAGCATCTCTAAACTGTATTTTCCCAGATTTCTTTATCTTTGCTTACCCACCCAAAATTTATTTTTGTATTTGTCCCATATAGATGTCTGAACTTTTAACTTCTGTATAAGAATGAAATAACATACATGTTGTCAGATCCATTTAATGGGAGGTGAAGTATCTGTGAACAGTATCCCATTCTTTAACCATATGGTTTAAAGTTATTTCACCCTGTGAAGCTGCTGGGGGGACTTTCCATTTGGATGTGGGTGTATTTATGGGGTTGAAGCACCGGTCAAACATTGTTGTTAGACAATATGACATTTCCTCTAATGAAGGGAGTCTTGAATCTGAAGCTTTGTAATGTATTCACTCATGTGAGGTTTGGGTGTAGCTGCCCAGCCATAAAAACAAAAAAAAAAATTTCCCAAATGTCTCCGTATTGCTCTTGAACTGAAAGACATCTGAAGCGTAAAGACGAGACACCATGTGTCACAGCATCCCCTGACCTTGTTCTGTGTTTTTATGTGAATTTCAAGTAGTTGTCTTTCCAAACAAGCTGTACCATAAATAATTGTATGTGCTCTTTTTTTTATTCCTTTTTGTTTAAAAACTGTCTCAGAGCTCATTGGTGCACAATTTCTTTCTAGGCCAAGCCACCTATGGAGCCAATTTACCATTACCTTATCTAAGATAGAAAGTATTTATGGATTCATGCTTCTATGTTACTTATGTCAACCTCGGTCTCCTTCAATCCCTAATCAGCCTTCGCAGAAGGCAGCTCAAATCGAGCCTTGTGCTGGAGGTTTCTTCCTGTTAAAAGGGAGTTTTTGCTCAACACAATTGCTGCATGCTTGCTCCCTAGATGTCTAAAGTTGTAAAATGGTCCTTCAGGAGGAGCAAATCCTACAAATTCAAATTACTGTACTTAGAATTTGTTTTCCCATTATGACTTTATGATCTGACCAAAGTACCTCTGTGAAGTCCACTGACATGACATGTGTTGTGAAATTGCATTACTTAGAAAAAAATGATTAAATCACTTGCTTTAAAGAGTAGCTTTCAGTCAAAGCTTAAAGTCATATGGAAACGGCTGTTCCAACCGTTTCATTTCCTAATTCTCCCGAGTAGTGCCCGACTTTACACGAGTGAAAAAAAGTGAATGTAATTGGTCGTTTATCAAGGCGGCGGAATTGTTGTGTTGCGGAAGGTTCACAAGCAAGTTTGATTGTGGCCGAATTCTTAGAAGCATCTTGCTAACCAGTTAGCAACTTAGTGCTAGTAGGTTCCCACGGGAAATTACATTGGGACCAAGTAGCACTAAATTGGTAACTTAGAAACGACACTGTTAAGGAACGCTATGGACAGTGGAAACATGCAAGAGGAGGAGAGTTTTGTGTCGGAGGTCATGGATGAATCACCTCTGTCATACATTTTTTATTTAAAGGAGGAAAGTGGGGACGAAGATGTTGTGGAAGAGGACGCCAGGGCGGCAGAAGCTTGGTTTGGTGCAGAAGGCTTACAGCCGTACATGTTTGAGCCCTTGCCGCACAACGCTGCCAGTTCTGTTAGCTCTACGCCTGCTGAAGACACAGACGTCCATCCCCGTTAACACTGGGATGGAACTCAGTGGTAAATTAAATTATTCTTATTTCTTATTTCAACCGTTCAACCGACAGAAAAATAATTTGACATTTAAATATGACTTCCCTACGACTTTAACTAAAATGCACTGAATCAATTTAACCCTTAAAATCATCATTTAGAACTGATTCAAAACCTATTCTGAGGTTAATTAAAAGTGAACTCATTTCTATTAACCCCCATAGAAAAGATATTTTAGTAACCTTATGATAGTTGGATATACCACTACATATAGACAAACCAAACAACAAAAAAGATGTTAGATATGTCATTAATATTGGTTCCAGTTTCTCCCGGATCAGCCTTCAATTCCCCATGCCCACTAGTGCTGACTAACTGGCAGGGATCTCAATCGGCTCACAGGTAGCAACGGCGCTCCTTTCAGCACTTCACAGTTGCTTTGTGTGTTTCAATGTGCATGTGTGGGCGGGACTAAAGGAAAGCTCCCCTCCGCCAAAGCAACGTGCAGGAGGGGGGGGGGAGGGGGGGGTTCAAAGCATACTCGCTGATAAGGTTTTCTTTTTCTTATCTCTCCTCGTCCTGTGGCTGAAGCAGAGGTAGACGGGAGGGATCCTGAGGTAGCACGGTGGGTTCGCCTTTCTTTTTTTCATTATATTTGTGCTATGTGTGTGCATTTAGCCAAGGATTAGAAAAGAAATAATCACAAGCGGATTGTGGACGGTCCACCCTTATGCAGAGGGGCTTATGTCCAATCCGGTGCTGAAGTCAGAAAAAGTGTGCAGGAGGATTCCGATAGGCTTTCATACTGAAGATGGATTTGGCACAATCGGGATAATAAAATGAACGACCGATTGATGAGTTATTACTCAACGTGTCTGTGCATCAGGGAATGTCACCAGAGAACAATTGACTTTAGCTTAAGCTCTGGTTAAACGTGGTATCCTCTCCTAATTGGATAGGAAGGCTTTAGGCTGATCACCTAGATCAAGCGCATTTCGGAAAGCATCAGTGGATTTCTTATAAATTACCCTATCAGCTTTAAAGCGGTTTTTCATTCGGAGTAATAAACACATGCACTTTGCTCCACTTTAATAGAATAAATCCCAATTTTTAGCCTGTGGCCCTAAAACAGATCTCAAATGAAGGCTAATCTAATTAGGCTGTGATGTTAAACTCTGAGCCGGCGTGTGTGTCCACTTAGGGATGCTGTGGAGAAGAGACTCCGTGGGAGGAAGCCTCAAAGTGAACAAGAGGGCGGCAAAACACAAATGGCTTCCCCGAAGCTGCTTCCCGTCGAGGATGGACGCAAACAGTCCGCATTGAATCCAGATGGAATTGACCGGGTTTCCGCCCGGAAGTCAGCGGGTTCAACAGGAGAGGGGCTCCCCGGGGAGGGCAGCTGTGTCCCAGTCCGCGGCAGCCGCAAGTGCCTTTCAGCACCGAGGACAGCGCCGCGCAGGGCGTGTGCAGAGGGGAAACTCTGCCCTCCCGGCGAGGAGAAAATACGAGTTTGCTGCGACGAGGAGTTGGAGACTTCATTTACTTTTATTGATGAAAACGTAAACTTGCGATTGGCCAGCCCGGAAACTAGCTGTAAAAGTGCTCATAGGCCCGTGCGCAATGGCGAATCCTGCTCCGAGACTTTGCCTGAGCTCTCCTTTATGTCGGAGGATGACCTGTCCTTCGGCGAGGCCTCAGGGACTGTGGACTACGGTTTTATCAGCGCAGTCACTTTCCTAGTGACAGGGATCTCCCTGGTGATCATCTCCTATGCTGTGCCCCGGGATGTGGAGGTGGACCGCGACAGCGTTTCGGCCAGGGAGATGGAGCGACTCGAGATGGAAAGCGCCCGGATAGGTGCCCATTTGGACCGCTGTGTGATTGCGGGGCTCTGCTTGCTGACTCTGGGTGGTGTCGTGCTCTCCACGCTGCTCATGATCTCCATGTGGAAAGGGGAGATGTACAGGAGGAAGCTTGCAGCGTACTCCAAACGCTCAGCTAAACTTTATGGCTCAATCAGCCTGAAGACAAGATCCAGTCCCAGCCACTCGTCTGCGCGCTTGTCCTTGGAGGAGGAGATGGACGTGGAGACTTTGGCTTAAGCTCTAGCTCTACGTAGAAACATTTATTTTCAAACAGATTAATGTCCGTTACGCACCTCTTATAACAGCTTAACCATGTGATACCCGAAATGGTAAATGAACTGAAAAATGCGCCACAGATGGGATGTGTGGGTTACATTTACCTATTATAACTGCCATTTTGGGATGAGATTGAAACAGAGATAAGTCCTAAAAGTGCTAGTTTTTTTTTTTTTTTTTTTTTTTTACTGAGCACCTATATTACCCATCCACAGTGAGAAAAGCCAGCAAGGTTTCCCAGGGAATTTCAACAGCTTGCATTGATTTTCCATGTAATTTTTACCTGTTTTAACTCCAGGTGTAAAGGACAGTGCGATCAAAGGTACTTTATTAAGCTGGGGGGAGAATCTTGGACTAATTAACCCCATCAACATGTATATGTTGGCCACTCATTGTCTTTGCTCATGCTAGATGGGCAGTAAGTTTTTGAATTGAGAAAGCTTCCTGGAGGGGAATTAAAAGTTTTGGTGAGTAGATTTGAGCAAAGGTTTATTAAAAAACATATCTCAAACAAATTTAAAGTAATTTGTCTTTTAATCTGTTGGGGGTTTGAATTATTATAAATATGCCAACTCTACTGCGATGGACTGGCGACCTGTCCAGGGTGTACCCCGCTACTCGCCCATTGTCTGCTGGAGCACCCCTCGCGACCCCACCCGGGACAAGTGTGTCAGATAATGGATGGATGGATGGATAATAACTCTAATTTTTGATCTAGGTTAATAGCAATACAACCATCTCACAACAACACAAGGTTTTAGCAATTTTTTTTTTCAAGGAACTGACAATCTGCTTTTTTTTCAAATATTACAGCCCAGATTTGACTTGTTGACATCTTGTATTTTTTCATGCTTTTTTGCTAATTTGAAGGTATTCTTAATGCCAAAAATGGATAAACATTGTTTTTACAAACAAATAAATGTTTCAGAAATCCAATACCATCTGCCCAATGTAATGAAAGTCATATTTTAAAAATTTAGATGTTTTTTTTTTTGTTTGTTTGTTATTGAAACAGCTGTACGTCAAGAGTTATTTAAGAGCCATGAACTTGTCCTATCTTTAACTCCTATATTATGCTCTAAAGCTGATGCTACCTTCAGATTTGTTGATAACAAATGGTAAGACCATGGTGGTATTTACAAAGTGCTTTCTAATCCTTTTTTGTTGTCCATTGCTCTCTAGCAGTCTGTTTGTAAACACACAGTATTTCAGTTTAACTTAGTGTAATTATATAGCACTAATTCAAATTAAATTGCAGAGATAATTAAATCAAACCATGCAGACAGATTAGTTACACATTTTGTATGTAAGGAAACCCGGTTGACTGCAATGAGTCCTAGGCCAATCCAGTGGTAGGGAACAAAGCACCCCCCCCCCCCCTAATTCTTTGTTAGACCTACGGTATTTTAATCTCAGTGCTCCAACCACTTGTTAGAACTGAAGAAGCCTCTCCTAATTGGATAGGAAGGCTTTAGGCTGATCACCTAGATCAAGCGCATTTCGGAAAGCATCAGTGGATTTCTTATAAATTACCCTATCAGCTTTAAAGCGGTTTTTCATTCGGAGTAATAAACACATGCACTTTGCTCCACTTTAATAGAATAAATCCCAATTTTTAGCCTGTGGCCCTAAAACAGATCTCAAATGAAGGCTAATCTAATTAGGCTGTGATGTTAAACTCTGAGCCGGCGTGTGTGTCCACTTAGGGATGCTGTGGAGAAGAGACTCCGTGGGAGGAAGCCTCAAAGTGAACAAGAGGGCGGCAAAACACAAATGGCTTCCCCGAAGCTGCTTCCCGTCGAGGATGGACGCAAACAGTCCGCATTGAATCCAGATGGAACGGCAAAAAACCTCACGGCAGAAAATAAACAGGTGTAAAGCGGAACTTCTTCTTCTACGCTTGCATTATCGGCAGAGCAGATAAATTGCTTCTGATGCCTTTTTCTCAGCTAAAGTGACATTTTTTTTTCCACAATATATCTGCAAAAGAACATTTTGTAAAAAATGACAAATGAAGGTTGTTTGTAAACAATGTGAAGCACTGAGTCTGCATTAAAATGCTGGAGTATGGAAAATTATCTCAGATCAAATGGGTCATTACTAAAATGTAATCTTTTAATGATTGGAATTGAAAAATGTGGGTTTCAGAAAAACATGTTCATGTTCACTATTACCTCACTAGTAGACTAGACTATGTTCAGGGACCCCATAAACCTTCTATTATTTCTGCATGTAGCTTACAAATGTACAATACTTAGTCTTTTGTGCATCAGCAAAAATAACTTAAAAAAAGAAATATAAGACACATTTAAATTAAATATTATTCAAATACAATCCAAGCAAACCACTCAGGGATTTCTGTGACCAACACTGGGCTTTTATTTATAAGAGTCATTCATTTTTAATGTGAAGGTCTCCAGCAATGAAATGGCACAGGGTCACATTTCAGGAAGAATATTTTTGTCCCACGGGCAAATGAGTGAAGGAAAAGGGAGGTATGTAGAGCTGCTCCTGATTACTGTGAAGGAGGAGAAAACACATGGTACTATTCAATGAAAGGTACTCTTTGGTGAAATGCTCAGGTAAAGCGGTAAACCTGGCTTGATGTTTGTGCACCAGAGACAAACACTAAGCATTTTGACTCCCTATGATAATGCTGACATCCGACTGATCATTCCTGCCATTCTTTCCTGCCTTACCTTTGCAGCTGGAGACATTGCATTGGAACAGAAATTCAACCTTTGCTGGCTTCGCTTCATATTACAAATTAGATGTGTTTTGTGAAGATTTAAAACAACATAAACCAAGTGTCTGTATTTTCCATTGTTGATCAAATTTTTTTTGCATATTAGCCGGTTTTTTTTATCCCTTCCTTAAAGATTTAAGGGCAACTAATAACACATGAAAGAGCTGTCCTACTTTCAAAACCCTAAGCTGCTGAGACTTCAAAGAGACAATCATCTGCTTAATGTGGGATTTCATTATATATAAATCCTTACGTTTGGTATGATCCGAGTGATCAAATCATAGGGGAGAAACACAGAAACTTGGACTCAGCTGTTTAGTAGGCATTAACTTACATTTTAAAATCAGCTGCCAACTTCCTTGTCCAAGATTATAATATTTATAAGAAAAAGTCATATTCCTGTGTAATGGGAACAATTATTTTACATTATTCTCTTCGCAGGGCTGTTTTGTGCAAACCTGTCTTATAAAACGTATAGAATCTGATTTCTGTATCCAGATGGTTTTTGACATCGGATGCATTTTTATGGCCCTTGGTTAGGAAAATTGTTATAAAGTTTAATTTCTTCGGCTTGTTACATACTCTGCTGGAACAAACAATTTGTTATTGTTCTTGAGGTGGCAAGAAAGAGAAAATTATTGGTTTAGCATCGGAATATGCATACTTTAAAAGAAGCTCAGTTGCAGAAGTCAAATCCCCTGTAGTTCATATCACACCTGCAAAAGAAATATATAACAAGCTTTATTTAGAACACCGCAAGGTCTTTTAATTGTGTATTTGAACGCCCAGTCAAATAAAATGCACAGAATACGCTCTGTAAAAGAATATATTATGGCCATGTACCACAGCTGGCTAATAAACATAGCATACTAGACTTATTAGCTGAGTTTTGATGAGGTGGTAGGTGAAGCATCTAATAACACATTTTCCATATTAGTTTTCAAGGCTCATGTTATTTTAAAATAAGCAAAAGCCAGAGCTGCATTCCTGAATGTGCCTCAAGTAGTGGACTATAGGATTCCCAGCAGGGATATATGCTCCTGTTGAAAAATATTGCTCATTAAATTAATTGAAACAGCAGGTTTGAAAAAGTCAGTAAAGTATATGAGATGTTTGGTAGCCTATAAATGAGGGTGTGATAAAAGAGTAGCAGCGTCTCTACAGTAGTCAACATTAGCTCCTTTTAGGTCCACCAGCTTGTAACTAGTGATGCAGGTCTGATTAAAATAGAATCTTTCTTTCTTTCGCCAATCATACTTTAACAGCTTAAAGGTAAGAAACCCATAATACAGACCGCTATGTAAGGTATACTGTGCCTTTCAACCCATCAACCCAGGCGATACGCATCAGTCCACCAGCAAAGACAACAGGGTAAAGACAACTGATGGATGGGGGGATGAAGAGAGGGGACATAACAAATACTGATCATCTGAAAGCATAAGATTGTTCTTCAGCTTGGAGTCACAAGGAAGCTCCAACAGAAACAACTTTATCAACAGAAGCAACAAAAATTAAGATGAATACATTTTCTAAAGAAAATAAAAAATAAAGAATCTTCTTGCTTTTTGAACCTATCATTGTGCATTGCATGTGAGGATTAAAATTGGGGGATAGGATTAATGTGACAACTGCAAAATTACAGAATAAAATGTCGAATCGCACACTACAAGCACTAAAGATTCTAATGTGGTGTCTCTGTAAGCCTGGATCCTGTTCCTTTGATTTTCAGGGCTGCTTGACCCCATTTCAATAGCTTATGTTCAGAACACCATGAGTCAGCCTCTGCTAAAGGGACACGTAGGCTGATCACTGTATGCCAAATAGCTTGAGCTCAGAGAGGTGCTGTGCTTTCATGCTTTTTCTTTGCATCACTGAAAATTACGATGGCGCATAAATGCATACTGGGTATAAGTCAGCTAACAATATATAAAATGAGCAGGTTTTTAATGCCAAGACACTTGTCAAACTAAATGTCTTTGTACCAGCTCCATCCAGAGGAAGTAATGAGACATAATTACAGCAATGAGCTAATATCGTCATCTTCCCATTTATAGAAAATGAAAATCCAGATCATATGTGACAGATATTCCAAAAATAATGAATTTAATTAGAAGCTCCTATTTTGCTAACAGCAATGTAAGTTGCAGTTTGTGAAAAATGACTGCTTCATCTTTTTCTGCACATTATTGCAAACAGAAGGGACACCATGGCCATTCAGTGCTGTGTTTCCCCCTTACAGATGCTAGATCTGTTAAGCCAAGAGGTTTTCAAAAGCCATTTCTGACAGAATATGCTACACTAAATAAATTAGGAATAGCTCCACAATTATCAGAACTAAATCTAATCTTTAATACCAGAAAAAATGTAAGCTTTTTTCCCAATATAACTACTGTCACAACTGTTTATTAGTTAATAAACAGACCAAAAAAAAAAAAGAAATTTTTAAATGTCTTTTTAATCTCTTTTCAAATTCAATGTTCATTAACATCATTAATATGCTTATCATAGCCTATTGGACATATCAGATTGTATTTATAAGCTTTTAAGCATATTTAACTCACAACGGTTTTACACGGTCATTATGGTAGGCACAGCATTCATTTTTACACTATTTTAGCCAAAAGTGCCAAAACCGTGCCAAATGGTTTTTACCCCTAATGATGTCCATAGTAGGAATGGTTAGTCTAGTACAGAGTAACTTTTGGCTGATAACAACTGATTGTTTTTTGTTTTTTTTATATGTAGCATTATGTGCAAATTCTAGTATTTCAAATATTAAAATTAAATATAAAAAAAATCTGAGCTTTAGAAAGATATAAAATAATACATATCTATAATACATATCTACTGTTTATTGTGTCTCCAAATGGCTCAAGTTACTAGTGTTGGGTAATCATAAATTTTACTTAGGTAAGAGTAATGATAGTCTCATAAGAATATTATTTTACTAAAAGTAAAAAGTACACACTGGAAGAAATCTAAATCAAGATAAGTAATTTTTTTCTTAAAATAAGTGCATTTGTTCTTGAATTGAGAAGGTAGAAGAGTCATTTTGCCAATAGAACAAGAAAGTTGACATTTAAAATAAGAAAACACAAGTGCATTTTGTCTAAATATCTTATTTAAAGAGTAAAAATACTCTTCCAATTGGCAAATCATCTTATTTACCTGCTAAAAAAGGGTAAATTGACTTAATTTAGGACATTTTTACTTATTTCTAGATCGTTTTCCCAGTGCAGGAAAGTATCAATATATCTAAAAGTATATCTCTAAGTACACTCAACTGAGTAAATACAACTAATTACTGCCCACTTCTGTTCCTCTCTCTAAGGCTTACTACAACTTTTATAACCTCTATTACTGATTTGCAACACTTATGGCATATTGCTTGTTTACTTATTGCCTATGTAAACATTCTATCCCAAAGGGGAATTCAATTTTCTTGCACATCCTCAAGGGTTTTCTTTTTAATAGTTCTTACCTTGACTAAAGAAACTCTATCAGTATTCAGCAGTCTTCTGAAGAGGGTTGTCCAGAATCTTCTTCCCTATTTTAATTAATATTCATTGTAGGGGGCTGTGGCTGTCACCCATATTGAGAGGCTTAGTCCTCAACGAGGCCGTCACTGGTTCAAGTCATGGCTTGGTGACCTTTGCCACATATCTTCCCCCTCTTTCCAAACCTGTTTCCTACCTGCATGCTTTTGAAAAATGCAAAAAAAAAATGCACAATGGAACCTAAATTATCTTTATGAAAATAACTTTCTTCACGAAATCATCCCCAGAGGAATTCCAAAAACAGATCTTACATTCTTAGGGGCTGCTCAGTGGAGCAGTGGGTTGCACTGCTGCCTTGCAGCAAGAAGGTTCTGGGTTTGATTCCTGGCCTGCAGTCTTTCTGCATGGAGTTTGCATGTTCTCCCTGAGCATGCGTGGGTTCTCTCTGGGTACTCTGGCTTCCTCCCTCAGCCCAAAAACATGACTAAATAATCCTTAGGTGTGAGTGTGTGCGTGAATCGTATTTGTCTCTGTGTTACCCTGCAATTGACTGGTGACCTGTCCAGGGTGTACCTCGCCTGTAGACAGCTGGAGATAGGCACCAGCACCCCTCATGACCCCACTTGGAATTAAGCGTGATAGATGATTGATGGAGCTTGCATTCTTTATCAGATTACTACACTTTTTAAATCATTTGCTCCGATCCTGTTATCCCAACAGATGATGGCAGGAGAGATCAAGGTCTCCATTGAGGAGAACAAAGACATCATGGAAGAATGGACTTCATTCTTCAACCGCTGGTCAAGTGAAGTAGTACCTAAAACCACACTTCAGACCAGAATCTGTAGACCGATCCAAGGCAAAGTGGACCCCTTAGAACTGATTCTTGCAAAAACTGATTGTTCTGCAATATTTCTCTCTGAGTGATTTACCAGAGACTAGAGGCGTGGAGCATCTGAGAGGAAAGGAGTTTAAGCTCCCTGTTGCAGGCCTGTCACGCTGAGCTGCTAACTTGGAGATAGGAGGTTACGTACATGTTTGCTGTCTTTATTACTGTGGTGTTCTATAAAAACAAAACAACAAATCCACCTATGGGTTTTACAGCGGTATGTATTGTTTACTTCTTGTTTGATGTAATTTGCAGTGAGTTGTTGTTTATGTGTGTGTCTTGCTGATTGTCATGTCTTTTTGTCCTGAGGTATTCTATTTTAAATTAAAATCCCTGAGAACTAAGAAGTTGTTCAATTATTAGTGAATAGAAAAAAAAAATCTGACTGTTTGGGAAGGATTTGAAATGGGTGGGTTTTTTGGGATATGCTCACTCCTCTCTACAATGCCCATGGTATCATAATACTTTCACCCTTCTCCCATCATGGTTAGCAGCATGCATGCAGCCAGATCAAGGCATCCACTCATACAGCCAACTAAATGTGTTGGAGGCATTTAATCAGGGATTTGTTTGAGGCGACACCACTTCTCATGCCAGGCTCCAATGTATTTTCAGAGCTTTTATACATAAGCTCTTTATCCTTGAGCAGAGCACAGCCAAATCACATTTATTGATATTTGCTTGGCTTCTGGGTAAATTGACCCTTTCAGAAGAGGCTGAAGAGGAGCAAAATTGCCTCTGTCAGCAACATTCCTAATGGGGCCATTACAGCCACGGTCATTTCTTTGTTAACACTCCAGATGTGAGCCTAAATAAGTGTCAAATTTAATTATTGGATTACACTTTTAGAATATCGTTTGGTGCAAAGCAAATGTGGCTAATTATGGGATCCAAATAGAAAAGAAAATATAGAAAAATACCCTTCAAAGCTTATAAATACAATCTGATATGTCCAATAGGCTATGATAAGCATATTTATGATGTTAATGAATGTTGAATTTGAAAATTTCCTTTTTTTACTTTCTGCTTTGCTCACAAATGCCCAAGTCCTTCCATCCATCCATTTTCTCCCCGCTTAGTACTTTTCAGGGTGCTAAGTGCATATTTCTGACATTCTACAGGCAAGAAGCGGGGTACAGCCTGTAGAGATCCCCAGTCTGTCGCAGCAAGTGCCCAAGTCCAAGCTTTCACTTTTTTTTACTGCAATAATTTTGTTGTCAAGTGTTTACTTAATGCTCTAACATAGAGAATTACATTGTCTTTAAATACTTTCTCAATAATATAAGTGTACAAATTTCCTTGTTTTACCACATTCCAAGTATAAACCCAAGTGCTTTAGACTTAATTTCTTAAACACAGCACAAAGGGAAAAAGTGCAAAGGAAAAAGGATATATAATATTTGAATCAGTTTTTTATACCAGAATTTTAAAGGGATGTTGGTAAATTTACATTTTTCCACTAAAGTGGATGGAGAATATTTATGATCATCAAAGGCTTAAGTCTAACCACAGATTTTAAATTGACCCTGGCTGTATACCAGGACATTAATTGTGCTTCTGGGAGGTGAAGCACTGCCCCAGTCTTAAGGGTTGCACAGCCTCTAAGTGTCATGATCATGGCTCTGAGGGCTGGCCTAATTGCTCATTTCATTCAGAGGCGTGTGTTTTTCAGCAGACAGACATTGGTGTTTGGTGAAAGTATGTCCCGGCCTGACTCAGGCATGGAAGAGATTCTTTATTATCTGCGGTTTCGGGCTACTTTCATGTCTGCATCACCTGCTGTCTGAAGCCGCGTCTGTTTTCCCCTCAACTGTTCGGGGCTTATTTTGATCTGTGTCTGGTTTTATCGTTTTTTACTAGAGCCTCTTCTTCCATGTGTTTTCTGTGTCCCATAAATTGCGTGTTATAAACTGCAAAGGTGACATTTCACAGTTTTTTTTTTTTCCCAGGGTCTTCAGGGTCACATTAATGTGGTGCATCATTGATTGTCTTTAAGGCCACTTTCCCTGAATAAGAGGCTGATTTCTGCAGCTACTTAAGAGCTTGCATTATTCTCTTGGTCACATCCTTTTAATCCCCCCCTTGCCTGACCTATCGGTTGAAGTAGACACTATGAGTTGTTTACTGTCATTCTATACATTTCTTTTTACTATTATAGTTTTTTATTAGATTTCCAATTATTGAGATGTTATTTTATCCCTTATCATCTTCATCCCATCACCAATGTTTTATTCTCCTTTAATATTTTTGTTTGTTACAGGTTTCACCCTAGGGGTCCTATGTGCACTCAAGGAGTGAAAAGATGAAAGAGTGCGCCTTCATTCTGGGATTCCCCTTTCAAAGCCTTCAAACAACTTTCCCCATGTGACCCATCCTTAATTTTATTTCATTGAACATTTATTTTTAGAAGGTTTGAAACCACATGCATCCTTTTCTTTACAAATATGGACTGAATTGTTATATCACATTTAAATGCAATCAAGTTCCAACTATTACAAAATGTAGAAATATTATAAATGTTAAAGCATTATGAAGTGTCGACTTCTAGGCCACTGAGTGGACCGGATCTCAGAAGTGAGTGACTGCTTGTTGCTATGATGAGTCTTTGCTCAGCAGCTTTGTTTGTTGTAAACCAACCAATCAGTGCACAGCTCATCTGAATATTCATGAGCATACCATAAAAGGAAGAAAACCTGACGTTTCATTCTAGGGCTTCTTTTTTTAATGCTTAACATCTTTATAGATTTTTTTTTAAAAGTTTCAGGAGCTTTTTGCGAAGATAACATTTTGATGGAAGTTATATTCATTTCAGTTTATCACTAAATATTATTTTTATTTCATAGCAATTTATGTTGAAATCCTAATCTGCATCATTCTTTGTACTCTGTGGGTTTATTTCTACTGTAAAAAGTATTGTATATATTAGCTAATCATGGTTAAAGTTAGCAAAACCAGTCAGTTCTTTATTCAGCAAGTGAGCTTTCCCCTTGTCAGCTAATACAAGGACATGTTTCCACTCTCATTGATTGCTTGAGAATGGAAAATGAATGCAAAACCCCTAAATGAATTTGAGGTTGGTTCTCAGTTACGCCCTCCATACCTTTTTCCTTGGAGAGGATATTTTTATGTGTGCAGAGTGGATTTTTGGGAAGCTCATTGTCCACAAAGCTCATTAATGACAATGGACTTGCCTTAGTTGGATTTTATTTGTACACTGAAAATTCCAGAAAAATCAACCAGCACACCTGTTCTTCAAGGCAAATGTTCCCCCTGTGTATTAAATGTCTCTTAAAGTGCTGTCATAACATTATAACATTATTATAACAATATTATAACATTATAACATTATAACATTCTTATAACATTCTTGAGAAGGTCTCTGTCACTCATTGCCTGCCCACCTTTATTAATGCCGGTGCTACAGTACCATAACCTGGGATATCAAGCCTTTTAGAAGCAGATATTGTAAGATATATTGAATCATTCTCTGTTAAATCTGACTTTCTCATATGCATGAAGTATCAGCGCTTTAGCTGCTATGCTAGGCAAAGGAGGATATTGGATAATCGGATAGATCAATCAAACAGTAAAAACCACTCAGCCACTGCAGGAAGATAATACAGGTTTCACATCTCCTTTTCTCTCTGCCTCTAACATCTACTGCAGTGAATATTTAATGTGCTGTATTCATTGGCAGTGGTAATGCCTCTTTTGGTGATGCGGTTGCAGAGATGCTGCTTATAATATCACAGATGAACTAAAACCTCTTCATCTTTGAACATGCTGGTAATGTAGATGTATCGCTCAACATGCCACTGCCCTTGTTCACCCCCTGATTACCTCTCTATGTATCCTCCCATGTTGTACATCACACAGACTTGATGGTCTCTGCTGATTTAATTTAAATGAAATTGCTAATGTTGTAATTTGTCATACGTTTCCTTCTGTTTGCTTGTTTCCCCTGATTATGCCTTTGTGTTTACCTTTAATTACAGTGATTGTTTACAAATTTACAACAGTGAATTCTGAACATAGTTCAATCTGAAAAACTCACACAGAGAAAAAGATAATTAGAAGAGTTTTATTGATAAGAAAGTATAGTCTTTGGCGCTCAGACCTCGGCAGGAACATTCATGCTGAATTATGCTTAACATGTATGAGTAGATGAATGAGAATAGGGATGTTCCCCCTGGCTGAAACTGGGGGTGGTTCAATATGAGCTGGTTGACAAGGTGATCTGCTGAACAGAATTGAGGGACTAGAAGACTGAGGGAGCTGACACCGGGGCTTCACTCAGAGACTCGGGATATGAGGTCCTGCTTGGTGATGCAGGTACCGTGAACTGTCCATGATGAGCAAGCATGAAGCGACAGTGGAGAGGAAAAACTCCCCCTTGGGAAGAAACCTCTGGCAGAACCGGGCTCAACATGGTGGTCTTCTGCCGGACCAATGCAGTGAGACGAGGGATGGTGACAACTGGGATTAATACTCTCTGATGAGGTTGAGGTGAAGTCGTGTCATGGAGGACGATCCAGCTGCGATGGCGGAGAAGGGGATGGAGGTGGGTGAATTTTCATCTGAATCGAAATCCGACATAGTGATTGCAGGATAGCGGGACTGGGATGAGGATTTGAGGAGTTTATAAAGTGAAAGCAGGAAGCTGATTGGGCTTCGTGGTGGAGTAGTTCAAAGCTGATTGGCTCGCTTTGGAGACGGATCAGCTTCTGATTGGATGGAGGTAAGCCAGAGTTTCTTCAATTGAACTTCCGCTAGAGCTTCATTTCAATCTGAAAAACTCACACAGAGAAAAAGATAATTAGAAGAGTTTTATTGATAAGAAAGTATAGTCTTTGGCGCACAGACCTCGGCAGGAACATTCATGCTGAATTATGCTTAACATGTATGAGTAGATGAATGAGAATAGGGATGTTCCCCCAAAAGCTTAAGGGTCGAGGCCAGAGAGCTCGTAGGGCAGTTACTAGTGACAAAATGAAGAATGCATAATGAAATGCTGAGAAGGTTTGCAAACAGCTTACCGAGCCAGGTTGAAGTTGACGATGGCAACCGCAGTTGACGCCAAAAACTTAGCATGATGATGATGATGATGATGACGACGACGACGACGACGATGATGATGATTCTTGCGGATGAATCTGATAATGATCTTGTGGATGATTCTTACGGATGATAACATTTATGAACAAATGACATGACGAAATACAGACACATGACGAGACGCAGACATGGTGCATATTGATGCATTAGGGAATGCATGCAAAATGGCGTAAAGGATGCATGACGAGACGCAGACCAGACACGACAAGACACACAAGAGAAGGCATGTTGCTGCCAGACATAAAGGTGAGATTGCACGTATAAGAGCCAGAATAAAGACAGCATGAGTATAGCAAGGAGACAGGATGAAGACTGCAGAAAGCAAGGAATAATGTAGATAACTGATAAGAGTAGGAGAAGGAGAAGATGAGTTAGAGGATGGTTATGGTTAGGTCAGGTAATGATGAGAAAGAGTTCAAACCACCACCAGTATTTGTGTTAGAGTTACCTAGAGGCAGAGAGAGCACTGCGCTGCGAGAATTGATGGGAGTTCTGGGCGGATGTATGAGGTATAGGCCGATGATGACCATCGGCCTAGTTGCTGGAGGGAAGCCTCAGAAACCCCACGAGTAGCTGCAGTTGTAGCAGCTCCAATCCGGAACGAATGCCCGGAATAGCCACTAGAGGGAAGGCCACACGATTCTAAAAGTGTCCAGAGGTGATGAAGGAACCAACGAGTGGACATAGAGTGACCCTCGGGCGTGATGAAGAGTGCTTTAGAATGAGAGGGCATAGAGTGTCGTCTTTGAACGAAATCGAACATGGCGAGAAAGGGACAGAGGGGGCCATCTCTTCGTGCGATGAAGATGGAACAAGCGCCTTTACCTTTAGAATGTTTTAAGGATAATTTGAAATGGTCGATGTAAAAACGAATATCTGAGATGGACAGATCTTGGAAATGATTAAAGTGTCTATTAGAAGAAGTGAATTCCCCCGGTCTCAGAAAGCCATAGAAGGCCAATAAGAAGGAACTAGATAACAGAGACTTGGCAAAAGACGAGTAGGAGCTAGTAGAAAGTGCGGACACTAGTCTCCTAAGGATCGAAAAAGTAATAGGCTTGCGAGTGTCAGAAGTACCAGAAGAATGTTTAGCTAGACCTTTAAGGAGAAGCTTGATGGAGTAGTCAGCGAAAAGGCTAGAAGAATTAGGGTTATAGCATTTGGAAAAGAAATTGATGCCGGCTAACAAGCTGCGAATGTAAGATAATTTGAAGTGGCGTTTATCGAAGCAGAAAGAAATGAAAGCTATGACAGAAGTAATGAGTAAAGGATACAGGGGAATGTGGAGACTTGAACAGAATTTTGCAAATAATTGCCATGCAAAGTTGTAGGTTCTGAGAGCAGAAGGAGCTAAACCAGATGTCATGTAGAATCTGGAGGAAAGTAGATATGCATGAAGAGAGTGAGTTAATTGAGGGTGAATTCCTCTAGAGGAGGAACAGGAGCCGGATGGAGATCGGAGGTAGGTCGAAGATGACGGAAAGTCTGAAATTTGAAACGAGAGAGAGCGTCAGCAGCAGTGTTAGAATGGCCTGGGACGTGACGCGCTGAGATTATGAAATTGCTAGTGACTGCTTGCCAGGTGATGCTTCTGATGAAGGGCATGAGAGACTGGGAGGAGGAGCGACCTTTATTTAAGGCTTCGACTACCGCGATGTTATCGCAATAGGCAGATATGAGTTTTCTTTCCCAGAGCGGGCCCCACAGACTACAAGCTATGGCTATGGGGTAGACCTCACACAGAGCGGATGATTGGGTGTTGAATGAAGAAGGCCATGAACCCGTGAACCACCTGTCCTGAAAGAACCCCCCAAAACCTAGGGATGGGGCAGAATCCGTGAAAAACTGTAGCATGTCAGGAGTTTGAATAATATCATCGTAGAAAAAAGATTTTCCATTCGAATTTAGAAGGAGACTGGACCAGAAGGAAAGATCCGAACGGCAGCCTTCGTTCAGTGTAACCTGATCAAGGAGGGAGGGAACGGAATTAGCCAGATCGAGCAAACGGGAAATGAAAGAGCGACCTTGAGGAATAATGCGCATGGCGAAATTTAGATGACCTAGCAGGGAGAGCAGTTGGCGTTTAGACACGCCTGATGCAGAACAAAAGGACAGAGATCTCACGGATTCGAGATAGTTTATCTGCGGGCAGGGATGCCATCATGGCTACTGAATCGAGCTCGATGCCGAGAAACTCGATTTTTGTATCGGGGCCAATAGTTTTCTCTTCAGACAGGTGAACACTGAGGCGGGAAAACAGCTCCTTTTGCTTCGAAGAGAAAGACTGGGAAGTTTAGAGGGAGGATCGATAAGAAGGAATTCATCCAGGAGATGAAGAACACATGGAAGATGGGTGACATTGAGGAGAATCCAGCATAGAGCTTCTGAGATTTTGTCAAAGAGACATGGACTACTCCTGCACCCGAACGTCAAACGGACAGCAAAATAGAAAAGAGATTTCCATTTAGCACCGAACAGGTGCCACTGGGAGGGATGAATAGGGACGATTTTGAACGCATCGGTGATGTCGGCTTTAGCTAGCCAGGCTCCTTTGCCGGTGCGTTTGATCAGGAGAATAGCGTGATCCACGGAAGCGTAATGAAGGGAAAAGGGGGCAGGCGGGATGAGGCTATTGATCGAGGAGTAATGACCGGTGTGGGGGGCGGATAAATCCAGAATGAGCCTCTTTTTTCCAGAATATTTTCTGGTGGCTACTCCGAGAGGGCTAACTCGGAAGGGAACGAAGGGAGAGGTTTTGAAGGGACCGATCATGAACCCTTTAGAAATTTCTTTGTTAAGAAGCAGATCTACGGTATCTGGTTCTTTAAGAGCAGATTGAAGATTGGGGGATATGTGGGTGAGAGAGGGGGGGTTAAAAACTCCTACATGAAATCCTTGAGAGAGACCAGAAAGAATGAAGTTAACAAAGGTACGGTCGGGATGATGAAGGAGACAGGACGATAACTCGGAAATGATAATAGGGGTGGAAAGGTGACGGGCTGCTAAGGTTTGAAGGTACGATTTTTTATGAAGCGAGCACGGCGGGGACAGACTGATTTTGGATGAGCCTCCTTGCAGAAACTGCAATTGTGGAGAAACATACACTTAGGAAAAGAACAGAAACTTTCATTGAAATTGTTACAGATGGGTTTGGAGTCAAATACCTAGATTTTTCTACCTCTGGCGTCTGTACGCGGACCGAAAGTAGAGGGAAGCAAAGGAGGGAGGGAAGGAGTGCTATGCTTAAACGGAATAGATGGACAGAGGGCGCTGGGGTGACCGATAGAATCGCAGGAAGAACAGGGATTGGACTGAGTCAGCATGATTAGAATGTTTGTGTCCAAGACCGACCAATCTAAACGGACGCCGTGTTGAACCAGAGTAGAAGCTGCTTTGGAAGAGAAAGATTTGTGGTAAAGGTAGAAAAGGTTGCTGCCAAATTTAAGGTGGAGGTCTGCTATTAGGGATAGATAGGTATCAAGCTCCACTCTGCGGTCGGGGTAAACTGAGCATAGAACGTCACGGTAGATACTAAATGCGGCAAGAAATTGGCCAATAGAAAGATCTCTGGACAGACGGGGATCGGATGATTTAAAGAAAGCTGTGACGTCACCTGCTGATCGACTTCGGGGGAGGGGAGAATGAGGGAGACTAAATTAACATACTTCCCTTGAATAATTTTGGAACGGAGGCTAGAGGAAATATTAGCGTGCAAGGGAACATACGGTATGCCTGAATAGGAAGGCAGACAAAGCATAATGAGCGAACTAAAATAGATAGAAAATTATGAAAGAAAACATGGTTGAATACGTCTTACCTAAGGCTGGCCCGGGGCGGGCGTTTGCTAATGTGAATGAGGGGATGGGAGGGGGGATGTCTGTCTGAGCAGGCAGCTGCAGGGATGACATGGCAGTGTGGGGATTTTCCAAGTTTTGGAGGCGTGCAGACAGCGTGGAGACTGATTGAGTGAATGAGTACAGAGTGGAGCGAAGGGAGGCTGAGAGCTGTTCAACGGCAGAAGGATTAGCCGAGGGAGCTGCTATGGAATGAGAAGCTGAAGAGGGTCCGAGGTTTGCATCGACGCGGTGAGAAGGAGCGGGCGTATCGGTGGCTGCTGCTGGGACAGATCTGGGACGGCCTCTGCTGCGCTTGGCGGGGGGAGCGGAGGACTTGCATGATCTTTTGCGACCAGGAATCGGAGCGGACTGAAGAGCGGAAGGCGAGGGAGATGGAGATGAATCACAAGGAGGTGGAAGGGAGGCTAGATGAGACAGCTGAGCAGAATCAAGGTCGGAGCCTGGCAGTATGCCTCTGGAGAGTAACACGGAAGGAGATGGGAGAGCGGCCAGACGGGAGCTTCTCCGAGCAGGGAGAATAGGGGAAAGGTTGCGTTCCTCTGGGTTGAGGAACAGGGACCCGGCAGGGTCATCTGAATTGAAATCCGACATAGTGATTGCAGGATAGCGGGACTGGGATGAGTATTTGAGGAGTTTATAAAGTGAAAGCAGGACGCTGATTGGGCTTCGTGGTGGAGTAGTTCAAAGCTGATTGGCTCGCTTCGGAGACGGATCAGCTTCTGATTGGATGGAGGTAAGTCGGGGTTTCTTCAATTGAACTTCCGCTAGAGCTTCATGTTAGAACTTTACCCTCAGTAAGGCAACGCGTAGCCGTGAGAGTGATTCATCATCAATTTTAAATCATGAAATAGTAATTTTCCCTTACAGAGCTCTTGTTTTTAAAGTCTTGTTTTTGCTCTTCTGCCACATTTAACTGGTTCATGCCATTGTTAGACAAACATACGCTGGTAAAACACAAAATGCATTTTTAAAATGTATCTCCTTTGTGAAGGCAAACATCTATCCAGGCAAACATTTCACTACATGGAAAAGAAACTGGCCTAAATCTGCAATCTGGTTCTCACCAAAAAATGGCTTATGTTGTATTTTTACACCTCATGTAATGGGATACATGTTTCAAGAAAATTGTACTTTTGTCTCACCTGTCCCCTGAATATTCCCAAAATTGTTTGACTATCTTCAACATGTGTTTTGGAAAAAGTGAGAAGAGCCTTTATTTTGATAGAGGCATTAACACTGGCTGGATGGCGTAGTGGTCTTCTTGGATAAGTCATCACATCACTGTTTAGGTATTCTATTTTGTTCAGCTACTGTAGGTGTGCTGGGGAGGTTCACCACTGCTACATGTTATCATATTTACTTGAACTTGTTTAAGTAGTAGAATGGCCTTTTTCAAATTCTAGACTTACATTTTTTTTTAGATGTAGTAACTTAAGGTAGTTAGGGTCATACAGGACAAACAGAAATGGTGATAAAACTGGTTTGTTAGATTAAAACTAGTACACTAGTACACTCTGCCACCAAAACTTGTTCACTATGATTCTTCACGTTTAGTGTTGCAGCATTTCCATTGTGGCCTTACTTGACAATTTTTAGACCCACAACCCAGAAAGAGAAAGAGGGCAAACTGTGCATGCTCAGCAATATTGTCTAATACCTGGACTTAAAGCAGGTGCTTCAGAGGTAATAGTCTTACACTGCCTTTCAGTTTCTGCCAGTATTACATTACCTGAGCATCTGTTGAGAGCTGATCCTGGTGGTTAAGAGGTGGACAGGGAGCATGCTGATCCACTCATGGGAATATGTATGTGTATTACATTTAACACTCTAAGACACATGTGAACATAGATTTTAGCATGTGCCCAAAATAGAATGCTAAACCTGTCAAATCTGTGCACCTGTAAAGAAAAAGGGTTTTTGTATTTTATGGGAAACACATAAGAATGATTTTGTTGTAATTTAAATGAATTTTCTTGCAGTGACCTTTGAAAATGGTTATTTTATTTTTCCTCACAATGCTTCATGTATTAGAGCTTTGCAACTTAAACTTAAAGCAATGCTTAATTGTAGACTAGATGTAATATGAAGACTGGTAAACAAAGCGGTTAATATTGTAATTGGCTGGAGATTGAAACCTCCCTTTTTGAAGTAACCACTAAGAAACACTGTTTTTTTTAGCAATTTAAAAATATTTAATTGAGTTGTACAAATCGATTATGTTTAATACACTTAAGGCTTGGGAAAAGCAATAGGAAATAGAGTTCACAATCTAAGAGATTTACTCACTGGTTATGTGATTATGACATTTGAACAAATGGTCAAGAAATATTCCATTCATCATTTACCTATAAGAAATTTAATTTTGTACTGTGCTACATTAGTCACGAACCCAGATGTGTATCCTGTTGAGAAGCTGTCATTGTAAACAGACAGGACTTTCAAACCACTCTTGGTGCTTTTCCAAAAAAACAACCTGGATGGTTTAGAACAAAAACATGGTATTTGGCAGAAACGTATCCCCCTACCCAACTGTTATTTGCGTGTGCCAAAACGAAGTCTTCCTGGACTCCATCTCCATCCTCTTGGCCTCGATCTTTATCCTCCTGGCCTCCATCGTCATCCTCCTGTGCTCCATCGTCATCCTCCTGGCCTCCATGACCATCTTCCTGGACTCCATCGTCACCCTCCTGGCCTCCATTGCCATCCTACTGTCCTCCATCTCCTTCCTACTGTCCTCCATCGTCATCCTCCTGGCCTCCATGACCGTCTTCCTAGACTCCATCGCCATCCTCCTGGCCTCTATCGTCATCCTCCTGGTCTCCATGACCATCTTCCTGGACTCCATCGCCATCTTCTTGGCCTCCATCTTCATCCTCCTGGCCTCCATGTCATCCTCCTTGCCTCCATCGTCATCCTCCTGGCCTACATGACCATCTTCCTGGACTCCATCGCCATCCTCCTGGCCTCCATCGTCATCCTCCTGGCCTCCATCGTCATCCTCCTGGCCTCCATGACCATCTTCCTGGCCTCCATCGTCATCCTCCTGGCCTCCATCGTCATCCTCCTGGCCTACATGACCATCTTCCTGGACTCCATCATCATCCTCCTGGCCTACATCGTCATCCTCTTGGCCTCGTCATCATCTTCCTGTCAGACAGACCCCTCTGCAATTCTGGGCCCCCTAACCATCCGCACACTCCATTTAACCATTAACCTACATGTACTTTGTACATTGAAACTGTAAATGTCACAAATTGAATTAGCAGTTCAATTCTGTCGTAAACAATTGCCCAGGTGTTTGGAGGTTTTTCCATGCTATTTTGAGAATGTAATCTGTTTCAAGAAATGAGCCAAACCAACAGGTAAACAGTAAGACACTGTCTTTGGCTCTGTCAAAGGCTGAAATTGTATTGGCCTCAAATTCTGTCAGAAATAGAGAGGCACAAAAAGAGGCTGTACTGTATTATTTCTTATGCAGCTAGAAAGAACATTATACTGTAGTGGATTAAGCTTTAATTGCCAACTGTTAAAGGTTGGCAAAGAGTGTTGTTTGATTAAATAGCGTTGGAGTACCTTATATGTGTGCTGCATTTCAAAGACTTATCAATTCTGCAATGTTTGGGAGCCTTATTTGAACTATGCAGAGTATATTATTATTATTATTAGTATCATTATTATTGTTTTTAGCATTATCAACACCAATGAGGAACATCCATGGCTATTGTTGGTTATAAACTAAAACTCAATGCTATTATCGTTAACCTGAAAATAATGACTATGACCTGGATGACTGAAAATCTTCACCAGCAAAAAGTCCGGTGGATTGCTTTTTTAATTTTTTTGGAATAACATGAAAATAAGAAAAATATTAAGAAAGAGAAAAAAAAGAAAGCAGTTCATGGTGGAGATGGTGTGTTCCAGATGATTTGCAGTGTTTGTTCTTTGGCCAACCTAGCATTTAGCTTGCAGTCTAAAGAGCTCATTTTTTGGCTTCATCTGCCCTGAGCACCTTCTCCCCATGTTGGATGTCTCTCCACTGGGTTTGAGCAAACTGCATTCATTGTATGACTTTCAACATAGTTTATTTATATTTTTTTATTTACAGTGTGTATGAAGTGAGTGATCAGTTGCTGTTGTGACAGCAGATTCTCCTTCCTGAGCCGCCGATTAATGCAGCTCCTTCAAAGCTTCCATAAACCTCTGGGCTGCTTCTTTGATTAATGCTCTTTTTGCTCACCCTCTCAGTGTCTGGATTCAAATATCAGCTGTGCTGCCATCTACCTCTCTGTTTATAGATATCGGAGCTTGGCCTGTTTCCGGTGTATTCCTGTTTCTTTTACTGTGACTGGCAGAACTGCTGAGAGCTGGTCTGCCTGGCTGTGTATTTTCTGGGCAGGGCCGTCTATGGTGCTAGTTTACGGTTTCCTTTTGTATCTCTGCTTCTTTCTGTATCTCTGCTTCTTTCTGTATCTTTGCTTCTGTCTCCTTGAACCCCAGTCGTCCTCGGCAGATGGCTGCTCACACTGAGCCCGGTTCTGCTAGAGATTTCTTTCTGTTAAAAGTTTAAAGTTTTCCTCATCACTGTCGCTACATGCATGTTTCTGTGAGGGATTGCTGAAGAATCAATGACAAAGTGCAAGTAAATGTCTGCAGGCTCATCCAGGAGGAACATGTCTTGACTGGATGCATCTAATGGTTTTCCAAACTAATCTGACAGTATTGTCTCTGTAAAGAGATGTGAGCTAACATGTTTTGAATTGGTGCTACATAAACTGATTTGAATTAAAAAGATGGCTATATCATGAAAGGTTTCCCACTGTGTATTTAGTGATGGATTTAACAGTGATCTATAAACTGCTCAAAACTGGAATTAATTTTATGACTTTTTAATTTCAATTCAGTTTATTTATACAGCACCATTTCACAACAACAGTTAGCTCACATCAATTTATAGTGATAGTTTTAACAGTTCAAGTCAGTTTGGTAAAAAAGTTTCTATTTCAGGAAAACCATGCATTGAGTGATTGACTTGCAGAGCATGATTCTTCTGGGTGAGATTGTGGCAAGAATATTCGTAAAAGACAAAAATGATAAATATGATTTTACTTACATTTCTATGTTGAGAAACAAATTAATGTTCAACTTCTAAAAAGCAAAATGACCAGAAGGTAATTTTAATAAAATAAAGAACTGTTGGTAAAAATAAGAATTGTTTTAGAAATTGCTCCTAAGCTTCAATTATATGAATGACCAAAATAGGAAAATTAGATAACTATATAGATACATAATGAAATAATTAAATGTGAATGTCCCATAAAATAACTTTCATACAATTTATATTGTTAACATATTAAATATTTAAACATACTACCACATTATGAAATACAGGATTTAAATATTAAATATCTAAATAAATAACTAAATATACAATTTGAATGATTAAATTAAGTAATTATTTATATTTCCTTTTTAGATTAATTAAAATTACATAGTTTTTTTGGTCTGTACTTATATTTTCATGACCTCCATGAATCACTGTCAATATGAAATAATTTTCTGAAGTAACAAAGTGGAAGAGGGCCAAGTCAATTACTTTGCCAATTAAATAACACCAAAAAACACATAGTAAAATACAAAAAATAAAAACAATATAAATCAAACACTTGTCCTGATAGTGTTTTCAAACTCCTTTTTGGATAACACAATAATTTAGCACAGGGCATGATGAATAACATTTTTGCATGTCATTGCCATCTGCTGATAGCACTTAACTCATGCGTCTATCAACTTGAAGCTTTTGCAAATTTATTTTGTCTTCTTCTCTCCACAACTTTGCCGGGGGAATTACTTCCTTTAGTTTTGGCAAATACCAAAGTGTAAAAAACAGAAAAAAGAAGTTAGAAGCCAACAGGTTGCCATCATTTAATTGGTCTTTGTATGCAACCAGAGTGAGCTACTGACATAGAAATTTGAAAAGCCATAGTATCTTACTGCCCTCCTTTAAACTCAGTAATGGAGCTAAAGCTGCTCTGTTTTGATATGGTAGTTTTCCCCACAGATGACTTTATAAACCTCACTGGTGAGCTTGTTAGATTAGATTAAATAAAAAAAAAAAAGCTGAAATTGCTCATCCTTAGTTGATGGTAAATAGATTGAGTAATTTTTTCAAGTCATTTATTTAAGCATTTTCAATTTCAATTTTCAATTCAATTCAGTTTATTTATATAGCGCCAAATTCACAACACATGTCATCTCAAGGCACTTTACAGTTCAACCAGATCATACAGTCAAATTGATACAAAGTTCAAGACATCGAAAGAAAATTCAATGGATGCGCTATAACTTCCCGACAACATTTACTCTAGCAACAGGCCACAGTGGCTCATTCATTGCAAAAACATGTATGTTTCCTGTTGTCCGGTTGACCTTGTTCATACTCATAGCACAAGCAACCGGCACCAGAAGCAATTGCACTAGAGTTAATGTCAGGTGTAAATACACCATTCATTGGGAATAGTTCCGGTAAAAAAGAAAAAAAAAACAGCTGTCTTTTGGGCCCTAGCACTGGGTTTTGTGCGATCATGTGTAAGGGTAGTGTGTCCTAATAAATTTTAGAGCAAGGGTAAGTGCCCTTGACCCCTTCAGACTGAGGGTGGTGCTCGGCTGTGGAAAAGAACTGCACAAATTTAGGTTTATTTTTTACCAAGGATTACATAAGTGAACACATCACTGAAGTGTACAAGCAATGTATTACTGCCATCTACTGGGTTGTTTTGCAACTTGTGGTGTCCCATGTCTTAGGAAGAAAATCTTCACCTGCACTTCCCTCATTAAGTGGACTTCACTCTGGAGGGAACTCGCTGGAGTGTTCTCAGAGCCAAGTAAGAGAAATGGGATGCAATAATTACTGCAGCCACTTTGTGTAATCTACCCCAAGGTGAAACAGACCCACAGCATGATGTTGCCACCACCTTACTTGATTCTTAATACAGTGTTCTCAAAGCATAAGCTCAATGGGATTGAACAGCTAAACAGTAGTCTCTTCTATGTAACTGTTCTCCAAATGGCAATTGGCTTGTAAATCTGAGAAACTGCAAATGTCAGTTATGCTCACCAACATCTACACTTACCTATTCTTGTTCTCTGGCCCCTTTAGTATATTAAGGTGTTAAATTTGCTTTGGTTTGGAGGATAATTCTAATTATAATGATTAACATCTAAAAGCAGGATAAATCAGACAGGTTGCAGACTTATTTCTAAAGATCCATACAAACTTCCTTTGAGAATGATGGTTCAGGTCAGTTAACTGAAACTTGGACACAATCAGGTATAGCAATAAGTGAATCAGTCCCAAACCCACATAAAAGAATATTTTGAAACAGATAAAGCAAGGCAACATAAACTTTTCAGAATGGTCCAAATTCCTCCTTGTTGACAACCTTGTCCCTACCAGAAAACCAACAAATGTGCATTCCACCAATACTGCTATGAATAGTCAAATATCAATAGAGGAAAATTACAATAAAGTGTGCTTGATGTACAATTTTCTTACCGGGCATTAAAAAGGAGTTAGAAGGTGAATTCTATTCAAACTGTATTTATATAAATATTTTTTTACCTTTTTACCAAACTCCCATTTAACTTGTTTGTCACATTAGAGAAAATCAACAACAAAAAAAAGCACTAAAACCCTCAATGGTCTTGCAGAAAATCACTGTTAAGATTATTCAGCTTCAACTACAAATATCGAAATCCCCTCTGTTGTCTTTATGCATTTGGTCAAAAGGGCCCTTCTTAACTAAGAGAATGCATTGCTTTTGTTCATCAACTGTAATCATTTTGTTCATCTATATTAGTGCCGGTATGTGCAAGCCCCAAATCCCCAGAGTTGTATTATTTACATGTACAAGAAAAATCATTGTACTTGAATTACAGTCACCCTTGCATGGCACTTTTACTGTTATCTAAGGTTTTTATATTTTCAGCCTCTAGATGGCGGCATTAGACCTGTGTATGCCCTAAATTTCTACTTTCAAATTCTCATATCATGAGGGCTGATTTTCTGAAACACAAAGTAAATTGCAAAAAAGTAATTACTAGATAATGTAAAGGAAAGCTCTATGCTTTCTCTCCACATTTTTTTCTTGAGAAGAGATCACTAGGAGCAAAGAGATCACTAGGAGCAAACACTAAATACCACTTTATAAGGTTTATGTAATAAATTACTATGAGACAAGACAACAGATTTTGAAAAATTGTAATCTTACTCAAAACAGAACTCAGGTTACGGATAGCAGCTTATTCAGAAAGTTGACCCAGAATACCAAATAAAGAAGCATTTTATACGCACAGCCTGCCACATCATCACATCATTGCATCATATAAGTTTGTACATGAGGAGACATCACTGGCTTCAATCATATCAAAAATATTATAAAGTGTTCTATTTCATGGACATTCTGAATGCAGAGTGTCCACTCTGCATGTTACTCTGTCTGTGCTCCCATTTTATTCCCAAATCTTTGTTATCTACATAATGAAGATGATAACTTTCTATCCTGACAGAAGAACTTTTCTAATTAGATAAAATGCTTGGGAAAACATTAGCTTTAACTAATAACAGTCAGGTAATACTGAAGTTTAACAAGCTTGTACCTGGTTAATAGAACATAATCCTAACAATAAAGTTGTTAAACTAAATAAAAAGTTATGAAAAACCTTTGAGTTACTCAGAATCTACTGGTCCTCTTGTGGATGTTTAAAATTTAACTCCAAATTTCCTCCAGAGGTTTTTTTTTCATCAGCTTTTTCTACCACTCTGTGGTATTTTGCAACATCTGGCCCCTATTATGTATTGATATTGGCTAAGATCAATACAAGGGATGTCATCTTACACAATGTCATTGATTTTTTTTCTTCTTTTATTTAAGTCTTATTGCTGTAACTATCTGATAATTTTACACCTTCCAACTTTCATCTACCTTTATTTCTTTTTATTTATGATCCTTATCTGTCCTGTTTGAGTTTACATGTTGATGTCCAGTGTTCTTCTTTTGTAATGGAAGTTATGTTATGCAACTGATATAAAAGACGATGCTGCCCTGGATGAAAATGACCTAACATGATAATACCTCCACCCTCCTTCCAACCCCTCTACTAGCATTGCTTTGAAGGGGGCTCTTTGCGGGAAATTCGAGCACACAATCCTATCTGCTCACATCTCAGGTTTCCCAGTGGCATCGAGCACTGATGTGAGACCATGCTTGCTCATCAGCCTAACCTTCAGATTTGCTTTTCTCCTTCACCACCTACCACAGCAATCTCATCCTCCCCCCTCCGACTAGGACTCTCATCTTCTGCTTCTTTATCTGACTGTTTTTCCTTCTCCATCTTTGTCCACCTTACACTTGCATTGATCCAGTGTTTTAGCTTACATCAATGCAAGAGAAAATCCATTTGATAAAGTGATGTTAAGCTATCATTATTTATAACATATTTATGAGTTTTTTTCTCAATTCTTTACACACAAAAACTGGTTCTTAAGGCACAGCGACTGCAGCATGCAACCCATGTACCAACCCCATTAAACATAACTTTTTATAAATTGTTTTAAATCAGGACTTTATGATGGCTGCGCAGTGGGAAGCACTGCTGCCTTGCGGCAAGAAGGTTCTGGGTTCGATTCCCAGCCCAGGGTCTTTTTGCATGGAGTTTGCATGTTCTCCCTGAGCATGTGTGGGTTCTCTCCGTGTGTGCATCAATGGTTGTGTGTCTCTGTGTTGCCCTGTGATGGACTGGCGACCTGTCCAGGGTATACCCTGCCTCTCGCCCATTGACTGCTGGAGATAGGCACCAGCACCCCTCGCGACCCCACTTGGGACAAGTGTGTAGGAAAATGGATGGATGGACTTTATAATTCAATTTAATCTATTGTGAAAACTATCATCTAACTGTCATAAATTCTCTACTATTGCAAAGACCCTTATTGGCCTCAGCTATGCAAGTCCACTTTTGTTAATTCCCACCAAATCATTGTTTTTATTTATTATTCAGCCCCCAAAACTGGGTTATTGCTGTTGAAGAGTCTCTGTAGTCTTAAATGGTTTGTATTTCATTCGGAATTTTTTTTATTTGTTATATTTTTGAAACAAGAAATCACTAGAGTAATAGGAAATAATTTCTGTTCTGGTTTGGATTATAATGCAACAGTGAAGCGGAAATTTTTGATTATAAGCATAAGGAAAAATCTAAACAGCTACAAACAATCCATATTAGCCACAAGTGCTCATAGTTTGCGTTGTTCCATAATTAATGTAATGTGGTTTGATGAGGGTTCAAAAGTCACTATAAACTACAGAAACAATGGCAATAATCTAAGAAGTAACCTGATATATTGCCAATAGAATTTTAGCCCTCTTGATTTGAAACTTATTTGCAGGTGTACATAATGGCCCCTACGATAAATAATGTTTTTATTTACTATTACCATAGATAACTCCTCATGTTTGAGCAATAATAATCTTTGTCCTAGGTTCCATTTTAAAAAACTCCAAGTTTCTAAACTTGAAATCAGGGAAACTCCTGGGTTTTCAGTTTCATAAAGAATTTCATCAACCTCTGTTTCAGTCATCGTAGTAACATTCTTCCCAGAGCTAACCTGGTAAGGGGCAGGTTTTTTTTTCAGTAAATTCAGAGTGTCCTCTGTCTCTGCTCCGCTTAAAGCCAACCACGTTGATTTTATTTCCTGATTTAGTCAGGAGATTTTGTTGTAGTTTGTGCATACAATAAAAAAAAATCATTCACTAAGTCCATTAAAACACAAACATTGCATGTCAGTTTGACAATGATGGTTTTAAAGAATGATTGCCATTGATTCACAGAGAATAAATGTATAACTTTCATATTTAGTAAATTAGATTTATGAGCACTACCATTTCACCTTGCAATCCATCACATCCGCAACCCTTTCCATCCTCACATTGGCAGCATTACTTAAACTTATTTAACAGAACTTGATATCAGTGAGAGAACATTGGTGTGTGTGAAAACAGCTTTGTAGAAAATAAAACTGCACAGTCGAACGGCACCACTCCCAAAGAATGGCTTCAGGTAGGCTTATTATGACTGATAATATACAGTTTACCACTATAATGGCCGTGTCCACAACCTTAAGTTTTATTTACTACATAATTTATAGTTTTTATCTACTTAATTTAAAATTTACCCATTAAAAAAAAAGAAACAACTACGTTTTAAAGTTTTACTTCGAATGAATTACATGTTTCAGTCACTAATCAAAATGTCGATAGGATATGGGTTTCTTGGTTTTTTTGGTTTGTAAAATGCAGATCTTTTTTTCCTTTATGTTTTTTTACAATACATGAAGAACTACTGAAATGATTATCAGATTACACTAAATAGATTAATTCATTTCACAGGAAAAAGGGCCTACCTTTGTGTTAGAATAAGGATTCATTCAGTGGTACTAACCTACTGAGCCTACTAGGAGGCACAATCTTAAGCTATTCTAGGAGACTGATAACTCGCTTATAATGGGCATTTAATGGAATAATAACATCTTAAGTGGCTAAAAACAGACAGTATTACTGTTGGATGAAAGACAGAATCAACATGGGGAGTAACCCCATAAGATGATGTACAGGTCCCACCTGTACATCATATATGTGCATATATGTATTAGTTTGACTGAATATATATTTCTGATACCTGAAAAAAAATAGTTCCTTATCAAAATGACCTTTGCAAACAAAATGACATTCTTCATATCTAGAACAAATGCTCTCGAGAAATTAATTTCAGATCTCCTTACTCCTATTGTTACTGGTCAGCATTTGTACAATTATGACTGTGAAGAAATGTATATCAGATATCCTTAATATTCAGTTAAGCTGATAAATTTCAAAAAGGCCATTTAAAATGTGTTAACATTTCTAGATATATTGAACTTAATTTTTACTAGTAATTTTTTGTACTTTCTGTGTCATGATTTTATCCAAAGATCTGACTCACATGCAGAAAACCAAACAGAGAGACCAGGGAAAGGTTCAACAGGTTGATTGTGAGTTGGTAGAGAGGAGTCCAGTGCTGCTCTGAACACTGGCGAACCGGGACAGAAAAGCGATGTGGAAGATTCTGCGGTTAGTTCAGGCTCATTGGGAAATTTGTGTCTTTGATTTGAAAAAGAGAATAAAGGCAACAGGACTCACATTTCCAAAAAAAAGGTGTCTTTCTTTGAATCCAGTCGGTGTTCCAGTAATAGACTTGTTCGTTGGAGGGAGGACAGGGTTAACCAGGTTGAGGTGTTTCCTTCAGGGAAGGGAGGAGCTGACTGCCACTTAGATTTCCTGCGGTACTTGAACGGTTTCTTGTGGAGATAAATCCCCTGCTCAGAGAGAAGGCCAAACAATCCTTGGGGAAAAGTTGATCCAAACCACCACTTTGAATCCTAGGCTCAGTTTGACGCTAAGAGAATCCTTCCAGGGGGGAGAAGGTCCAAAACATCCAGTTTGCAAGATGACTTCCTGCCGAGAGGCAAAGATAAAAAACAACAAGGTTTAGACTCAGGTAACAAAAACTCAGTTTGATTTAGCAAAACTCAGCTTGGCTAGAGTACCCAAAACTGGCAAACACTCTGGCGTCGAGGTAGTGGCAGTCAGCAGCTTAAAGCTGCAGTCTGTAACATTGAGAAGAGAGCAGACTTCAACTGAAAATTTGAAGAAAAACAGGTTTCACGCCACTCCCCCACCCTCTCTGCTTCACTCATGCCCCACCTCCAAGCTCCACCCCTCTCACAGCATCTGCGCGGCTACTGCATGCGACCAAAGCATCCAAGCAGCGTACGCGGCATGGAGTGTGAACCGGTAAGAGCGATAACACTCACCTCCAAGCAGCTAGATATAAGATGCTGGTTATACCGAAGTTTGCTGTGTAAGCAGTTGTCGGCAGGGGCAGTAAGGGCAGTTTCTCTTTTGCTGGTGGCTGTCGCTCCACCATGACTTCCACGCGCGTCCTCCTGACTGCGGCAGCCGGGCGGCAGCGGCAGGTTAAGCGGTGAGGGGGGGGGGGGGCGGGATTCAGCGTGTGTGAGCTGTGATTGACACTCCATCAGACGCTCCCCTGGCTGTGATTGGTTGTTTTGACTCGTCCCGAATTATTCTTTCCAGATTGAAATACAGGCAGTATGCGGGACCAATTGAAGCAGTTTTTTTCACAGGTTACATATCACATGTACTGCTGTCTGGGCATAGGGACAGTTTTATCCAATATGACAAAAAAGTGATTTTTAAAAACTTACAGACTTCAGCTTTAAGAGTCCTCCGGTAATGAGGCAACCATCCGCAGGTGTGTGAGAAGGCCAATGAGAACCAGGCGCCACCTGGTGGTGGAGGAAAACAAACAAAAAATACAACCCACACAAACTGGATTCCCAACATTCTGAAATTCAGTTTCTGCTGCACAAACTTAATTTAGAAAATCTATTATTACAGTTCGGTCTAGGAGTGGGATTTTGACCAAGAAGAATCTAATTTTAGTGATCTACAAATGGAACAACAGAGAGGAGAGTGCTTTTAATACATGTTAAATGACCAGCCATAGTGGAGTCTATATAGACCTACACATAACTCGAGCAGTAATCTTCTCTATAACTGCCCACAACTTTTTCCTAACTGGTTAATGAAAGTGCCACTCTCTGACTGATGGTTCAAACTATCAGAAAACAGGAGTTTTCTGTCTTACAAACGCCCAACACAACTGTGGAGTGTGAAGCCTGTTCAATCTTCAGGATTTTTTAGTTTCATTTAAACTTTTAAACCTCTGTAACACTAGTGACTTATCCTTGAAGCTGAAGAATTTCACCAAAATTGGTCTACTTTTATCGCTGAAATCAAACCTGCCTGTAGGGTGTGTTTCCAGTTCAATGTCTTTTGAAAACTGTAACTTCTCCTTAATGATTTGCTTGACTTTCCCAAGTGATTCCATTACTCAGTTCAATTCAATTCAGTTTATTTATATAGCGCCTATTCACAACACATGTAATCTCAAAGCACTTCACAGTTGATCAGATCATATAGTCAAATTGATTCAAAGTTCTCTATCTAAGGGAAATCAATTGATAGCATTGACTAATTGACTGGAATGCAATCACTCACACAAAGCATGCTTGTCGCGACAGTGGAGAGGAAAAACTCCCTTTTATCAGAAGAAAACCTCCAGCAGAACCAGACTCAGTGTGAGCAGCCATCTGCCGAGGCAGACTAGGGTTCAAGGAGACAGAAGCAGAGACACAAAAAGCAACTGTAAAAGGCGGCCCTGTCTACAGGTAGGAAACACACAGCCAGGCAGACAAGCTCTGAGCCAACTCGCATGTCAGAAGATGAGGAGAGCACATCCAGTTAGTCACAGTCAGAGAAACAACACTACACTGAAAAACAGGCAGATCTCAAACATCTATAAACAAAGGTGTTGATGGCAGCAGCACAGCTGTTTTTTTTTTCTCTCCAGTAGGTGTCACAGTCAAACAGGAAAAGAGGAGGCAAAGCTACTATGAGAAAAAGCAGAGAGAGCAGAACATTGGAAATTAAACTAACAGATTCTGCAGAGTGGGAGAACAGAATAAAGGAAACTCCCTCAAAAATGAAATATGTCCTTTGATTGCCCTACCAGATATTTTAATTATTCTAAGAATCATGCTGACATATCCAAAGGTTAAGTTGGAGGCGGCAGGCAGGCGACAGAAACAAAATCAATGTGCAGAGATCAGAGGCCCGGAGGATATCCAAAATTGGCAAGGTAGATTGGGGAAATCAAGCAGGCAAGAAAGCAATGTTGAAAATGTATCTTTACTAGGGTTTTGATAATCTGGCACTGTTTTCCAGCCGAAGAGCACAATATAAAGCAAGATGAACAATTGTTCTTTATTCTAGACTTTGCTTCTGCGGCATGTTTAGATTTGACCTAAGGTCTTTTATTAAAAACATTTCTTTAGGAGTTGAAATTCTGCTGCAGGAATTTCTCCAGCCCAGACTCAGCAGGAGCAGCACTAGACTCCAGGATCTGACCCTAAAGCCAAGTCTGGGGTTCGAGCTTGTTAGTGAATATCTGGTGGTCTGGCTGCTGCTCTAAGCCTGAAAGAGGGATGCAAAGTTATCCCTTAGTTCCTCGTGATCTGAAAGGGTGCATGAGGACTTGTACCAAGATAATTAAACAGCAGTCAGAGGCAGAGGCCTAAGCAAACTGATTCTTATCCATGATGTGGAAAATGACAGTGATACCTGGAGGAGCGTGATTGGGAGGAATCAACCTCCCTCTCCAAACCCAAGCACTCTTTGATTATTGGATTTCTGCATGTCATAATAATGAACACCATGGTCAAGCACCAGGGTGTTTATCAGCACACTTGGAATCAGGACACATCAGGGAGGAGGTAGATTATCGATTTTGTAGTTGTATATTCTAACCTTCGGTTGCATGTCTTGGTCACACAGGTGAAGAGAGGGGCCTAACTGGTGGTGAGTTTAAAATACTGAGTGAAGGGCTCATTATACTCCCGCAGCAGTGTGTCGCAGTGAGCTTGTCGCAGGTATTTTTGATTTATCACACCACAACGCAAGAGGGACAGTCATAGACTAGCTGTGGGTCTAGATACGGCCGAGGCAGTGAAGAAGTGGGGGCAAGTTTGTGCAACAACGGAGGGACATGAGGGCGAAAAAGAGCTGAGATCCAGGTGGAAAAAGGCTTCCAGCATTCTCGCGGACCTTGCTCTTCCAGCTGGTCCAACTTTGCAACTCATTTTCCACAATAGCGGCCATACAAACAAAACACGTCGGTAAGTTACAAAACAGGAAATACTTATAGTGTAGAGAGGATGCAGATTTGAACAATCAGAGGCCTCCTGTCTGCGGTCACCTACAATTTTGGATAGGTACACCAGAGTGTCTGTGGAAGGGGTGGGGGCACGTTTGCATTCACTGAGACACACATGCAGACGAATTGCTTTCTGAGTATAAATCGGCATTGAGAAGGAAGTAGAACAGATGTGGAAAGCTAAATTGAGTGATGAGGGTCTACTGGCAATGTCTCCCACAGCCCTCTGTGAAGAATGTGTTTAACTCCCACCTCTAGTAAAGCTTCTCTCAGTTTATTTGGGTCACTGGAATATTGAGTTTTACTGGATCATGTTCTATGCCTGGCTTGCTCTTTACTCAAAAGGCATCAAAGAGGTACTGTGAGACAAAGCATACCACTGCACAAGCTGTTTTTGAGGCAAAAACTAGAGCATGGAAGAAGAGACAATGCAGAGAGACTATTAGCTGGCCTCAAAATGATTCTAGAAGACGGATTGACACCTATTGATGGGGTAGCAGTGATTTGCTAACACTGTTTCTAGGGAGTTGTGGACCTTGGCTGAGGACTTTGTTGGATAGTCACCCAAGCCAGTCACCAAAGTGGTCAAAAACTCCACAGAGACTAGGTTTTGGGGTGGGTAAGAGCCACTCTGAGTACCTCAGGTCTCTGGATGTTGTTGAGCTGTTGTAGTTGACATGTTTCTTCAACATCGCAAAGCAGTCAGGAGCAGTGTTTCTGGACTGGAAGACTTGAGAGGTGATTGCCCTTCCTGACAAGAGGGCATTCCTGCAGGGGAACCCTGGATAAGCTCTACACCCTCTGTTGGATGGTTGAGTTACTTTCTGAAGGACTGGTGTGGACATGTCCCCACCAACTTTGACATGGAACATACCCCACCAATGATTTCCGCTTTTTTTCCCCCTTTCCACTTATTTACTTTAGCCAACAGTAACTGGGGTTAGGTGCAGCTGTCTGTTTTCAGAGCATTTTGAGTCAGTTTTTTTCCTCACTCTACCACTGCTCTTGAGTCCCAAATCTCTGTGAGATATCGTTGGATCAGTCACTTTGGGACATAATATTGTTTGGGGTCGCTAGTCCCTGCATACACAGTAGCTATGTGGTTGGCAGATACTTCGATATATGTTTAAGTAAAATTCAGGAGACAGCTTGGTAAAAAAAAATTTGACATGCCACAGAAAAATCCATTTGTTACACATACGGAGCTTTTTCAGCTAAAAATGGCAAAAGAGTGTACAGTTATATAGGTTAAAAAAGCTGGGCATCTCAGAGGACCATTACAGATAATGTTTTTTTAATGAACAGAGAATCAGACAGCAGAGCTTCTATATATCTTAAAATCTTTTCTTGAAAGTTTCTCTGGCATCATTATATTGGTAGACAGGTTCATAAATCTGTTTTTTAAGCAGAGCAGGAACATAATTAGCAACAGCTACTGATTTAAAGGTGAAACAGGTTTACTGGGATATGAAACATGCAATAAAGTATATCTCCAAGTTTACAAAAAAAATATGGTATGCTATAATAAAATTCATATCATATCTTTTTGTCTTTTGTAGTTCAGCAAGACTGAGAAATAGCTGTGCCAGCAACCCAGAGAGAGCCAGATTCACAGGAAACAGCTTTAAAATTAAAATATAAGAAACTTGTAAGAATTAAAGCACAAATAATAAAATCAGTGTATAAATTATTTTTGAAATATAGGGTTCAATATGTAGACTTTGGCTTTCAATGACATATGGGACAAATTTCTAAATTTGATTTTGCTGCTTGTGAAGGAGGATAATAACTGATGCAGCTTAAAGGGAAGCCATGCATGGATGGATGGATGGAATTGAAGATGTGTCCATACTAGGAATGCATGATATATTGATGTTGGCATCCATAATCGGCTGTTATTCATCTTTTTTTTATACATGAATGTTTGTGAGCCCTTTATAAATGATGCACTAAAGGCAGGCATCTGTCTATAACTATAAATATCAGTGTATTGTGGTACTCTTGTGTTCTCAACAATAGGAAAGCATTCAATTAATATATGTTTGAGCTCATTTTTGGAAAATAAACCCCATTGAACCGTTCAGGTTGATAGGCTGTAGGTCCATCAACAAGTATAATAAAAGTGTCCCCACCAACTTTTATTACAAAGTTACACCCTTGGCTTGAGGGTTCATTAGAGTTTGCCAAAATGGTCCACTTGGTCTTTGTGGACACAGTGTGGCACAGGAATGGCAATATATTAAGCAGCTATGTCTCTAACTACATTCAATGGTTTCTTTAAGGCAATACATTTCGATGACAGAGAACAAGGCAGTGTCTAAACTGTGTAACTAAAGGACATCAAGTGGGGTCAGAGGTTACCCCTTTTTTGCAACTAGTTTAAGTTTGATCATTTTTGTAAGTTACACTTGATGGAGTTAAATTTACCCAAAGTTTAAAGACGTTACTTAATTTAAAGGAAAGAGTATCATTAAGGTTTGTGTAGGATATTCTACTATTCCAGAAGTTTCCTTACGTCAAAAAGACAGTAATTTGTAACTGTTTCCCCTCTGATTATGTTTTTTTTTTTTTACGTTAAACGCCTCACTCTTTTCCCACTGTTGTTTTGTTCTCAACCTGTCTCTTGTACATGTGAAAGCATGCACAATCTATTTCCTCCCATTGGTTTGATTTAAGGCTCTGAAGCATTTACTCCATGCTTACAAATCGAAAACAATCCAATTAATTAATTGCAATGGAAATAATGCAGAACATAAGATATGAGAAATGTTTTTTTCTGGAATTAGTTCATAAAATGTAAAAACGATTGAAAATACAAATCACAAATATTCTTTGAGAAAAAGAAAGAAGTTTATTCCCATAAACTGGATAATCTTTACTGCATTTTAACAGCTTATTTTGGGCAGACAGTGGAACGTTTTATAAATATTATGATAAAGTAGCTCACATTGTACAAGACCAGGTTGTGCAATCATTTAAAAAAAAGACTTGGACAGGCAGCAGAGAAACCACAATGACCTCCCTTGCTCCCATCAAATTACCCCCCGCAATTGCTTAGGTCATTACTTCTAAAAGTTGATAATCATCTCCTTCATTTCATCTGCATTGAGTACCAGGTTGTTGACAATTGACCAGGCCACCAGCTGTTTGATCACCTTTATTCCTATGATTAAGGGCCCTAACTATAGAATAATCTTACAATTTAGTGTCCAAGGTTTCTATTGTGGTTCTGTTGTTGTGATTGTAGTATAATCACCAGAGGACTAAACACACAAACTTGAGGGATCCTAGTCATCTGTATAATGACATCAAATATGTTTGTTTTTGTTTTTTTATGTGGACTGATTAACTCCCCCTGCAGCAGTACAAAAAGATAATCTCAAAAGTTCAGAATCAAGAGACAGGAAGCATTGTTAAGCCCAAACAAGGACTTTGTAGTCAATTATGACATGCGTACAGAAAGTTCTTGGTGCACAATATATGTTTAATTGCTGGAAGTAAAAAAAAAAAAAAGAAAGAAAGAAAGAAACAGACTTTCCTTCTATTTAGAAAGCTTTTAGGTTTAAAGTCAAGTGCATTTTTGGACTGACTAAATGACATACATCCCTGTGTTGTCATGTTAATGGCTGGTCCATCAACATGTATCTATGACAGATGTTCATGTGTGCATGTTTTGCATGTTACAATGTACGGATTGTTTTCTTAACATCCAGTACATTGTGAGGATTTACTGCTTCTTATGGGGACCATGGCCTGCTTTTTCTAAGGAAAAGGCTTGTTTTAGAGTTAGAGTTAGGACCAAGTTGTGAACTGGGTTTAGATTTGGTTTATTATGTGAAGTAAGCACTTGTAATGGGGAGGGTTAGAGTTCAGATAATGGTCAGAACATAGAAACAAGTGGAAAAATAATAGAAGTCAATGGAAAAGTTTGTATGTGTAGGTGTGTGTGTTTGTTTTTGTGGGTCGGTTAGATTAAATATTTAGACTTTTTTTTGCGTGTCATTGTCATACTGAGGACAAATCTAATTTTAAAAGATGTAAGAAAGTTTTGGAGTTTAACAATGCACTGAGGCAAATATGGATTAAAAGTCTACATTAAGTGGCCCAACATACTGTAGTCCTGAAACATTACATCACCGCTGGTGGGCTATTATTCATTTCTTGCAGTGTAACTGAAGCACCCACAGATGATGTCATCTAAAACACAGGACTTCTAATCAGAAGTTTTTTGTGTTGCTCCCATACACAATAGGATCATGCAGGACTATCAACATAACTGTAATATATGGACTGAATACAGTGAACGAAGAGTGAATTTTGTCTCTGCTGAAGAGTTTGACTGTTTGATATTCACTGAAGGCTACATCCTAGTGCCTTACATCTCTGTCCGCATACTCTGTGTCTGAAGCTGATTATGGACTACAAGACTGGGAAGCAGCTTGTAAGAGTTGTTTCAGATAGTGAATGAGTTGACCACCTTTAACCATTGCAGCTATGATATTAATAACCTTGAAGCTAGGTCAGCTATATAAGCAATCTGTCTTTTCCTGCTGTATGTAAGGTGTTTTTTCCCTTTTATTTTAAGTATTGGTGTACAATGTGATAAACAAGCCTTCAGTTAAATCCCAGTCAATGTTTTGTGATTGATGAAGGTGAGAAAGTGCAGAGAAACGGCAAGAAGTTTGAGATGTACTGATTTTTGGGAGTAAACAAAAATGCATTCTGCTAGGACGTCCTCCTGTCAAGGTTTGTCTGGCTTTAGCTTAAAAGAGTGAGCGAAGGCGGGGCCATTGGGTGGGCAGGGCAGTGCGGAGTTGGTACAGGAGGTGGGGGGTGGGAGGATGACGTGATCCTCTTTTCTCTCAGCCAATAAAACAGAGTGGCCAGTGAGATCCGGATTTATACGTGCCATCAAATTCAATGAGCTAGTGCTTTAATGTTTTCTTTTAATCAACCAAATTGCATTACACAGAGCCCTCTCTGCAAGACTCTATCATACAGAGCAAGGGTAGAGAAGATAGTCTGCAAGAAGCGTGCTTGTGGGAGCAGGAGGGACCAAGGGTATTCCTAGTATAGAGAGAAATGTTATATAAACCCTCTTTTCCAGGTATGTTTAAGAATTTCTACTCAACACATCCTTGTTCTCCTACAGTGAGCCGAGTCGTGGGGCCGGTGTGAATTCAGGGTCAGTCTGGGGACTGACAAGGTGCCCAGACAGAAGACGTCATTCTGGTAATGACTGCCAGTATTGGCTGCTTTAAAGGCAGGACACTCTCCTTTCTGGACGATGTTGAATCTTATCATGAGCTCAAAAGTCAGTTCCTCCTCCTTCTTATCTTATCCCTCTTAGGCAACTTCCTCATCATTCTTTTTCTCCATCCTCATTAAACTCATCAGACTCCCTTCCCCAGTACACCAGGATAGGCCTTTTATCATAAAAACCCAGTTACTTCTCCATTTCTGAAGGAATTAAACTTCCACAAGGCAGACAAGGAAGGATTGTATATCTGTGTCGTCTAGTGTGGTAATCACTTACCACCACTTCCACCAACGTTCCTGCTCCACTAGAGTTATTGTGTCTTTATTCCTGCTTGGGGTTTTACAGAGCAATGTTTCCTGTATTGTAGCCCCAAGGATTACAATCTACTACCGCTGCCACCCATTCATCCACAGATAGATGAAACTTCACAGAGAAAAGTGATCCACCAAAGAAGGGCAGCTTTACTGCTCAGCTGCTCCAGCCACAACTCTCAGGCCAGCTGACATTTAACATAATGATCAGTCAGAGTGGCCGGGTGTTTACACACAGGAAAGGTTTCCCGGACTCAATTAGACCACAGTCTTCGCATGGGCTAAAAATGAATCACAATGCACAATAGCATAGTGTAGTTCTTCCATCCATCTAATGGTAAACTGTGAGTGGAGTGACTGGAAGAAAAGCCTCAATCTTAGCAGCAATATTACAGTGGTTTATCCACAAAACTAGAAAAGATGACCACAGCTAGAATCTACTGTACAATTTATAGTCTGCATTTTAGTTTGAGCAATCAACCATTGTGTGAGTCATTTATGGTATGCTTTAAGGCTAAGGGGTTGCCCAAGTTTTCCAACTGCTGAAACAGCATAGTGGTAACAAGAAGGTGTTTTCTCACTGCTTGTCTTTTTGAAGTCAGGGTCTGGAGTTAATTGCTGTCAGTGATAAGAATCCAGGAAGTCCACTACAATTTTCCCCAAAGCAAAAAAGTAACTTCTTAATATTTTAAATAGTTTATTTGTTCTCATAATTATAAGCAAAACATCCCACTGGACTCACAATAAGATGACTGGGTGGCTCCGCTGAAAATACGAACTAATTTCCTTCATAGTATATGATGGTTAATAACTCTTTTTGTTTGAATTGTTTTAGGCAAAATCTGTTACATTGAGGAGTCCAACTGAATTGCTGTTTCCCTTTTTAAATTAATGTGTATAAAGCAAATAATGTGTCAAAATGTAGTCACTCTGGATTTTAAGGGTATCTGATGCAAAGCTGCAAAACTGTCTGAGGCTACCAGGAATCGTAGAGATTATCATTTTATCGCAACTACAGTATACTGCATTATTTTACACAGCAATAATGAGGTATTTTGCAAACAGGATGACATGAAAGATTGTAACAGGTTCATGTGGACAAAATAGGACAATATTGCATCAGTGTTAGAGGAAGTTTAAGTTTTATTTTAAAAAGTTTAAAATAAAATCATCATTGTATTTTAAAGAAAAGAAAAGAAAAAAAGAAACAACCAAGACAGAATTAAACCAGTCTATTTTTGTCTTCCAGTCTATTTTTGTCTTCCAATGTAAAAGGATAAAGAAATGCCATCTTGAATGGCTAATGTGTCAAAAAATATTAAAGATCTCACAGTGCTTCCAAATCATTCATATATTGTCTGTCAAAATTTCAACGTTTAATTTTTTTCCCAGTACCGAGGAAGCTGCCAAATAATGTGTTAAAGTGAAGCAAAAGCTTCTTTTAAGTTTTGCACACAGAGCTTTTTTATTTCATTCATCACATTTATTACTTTTAATCAGAGCAACATCTAAGGAACTACCTAAGTCTGTAGATGCAACGATAAAGCAAGCTTAAAGAACTAACCATCTAATCTTAAACTAAAGGAAATAAATATTTTGTTGATTTAATATCACAGAACAAACTTCCTGTCTACTTTATTTCTAGTTAGGCATTTGGATACTCAAAAGAATTACAGCCTCTTTGGAGTTTTTAATCAAACCCACATGTCAGCCTGTCCAAAACTGTCACACATTTGGATGCTACAGAGTAATAAATCATCAGCTTTCAGTTTAATAACTTGAAATCAAAACTTTTAAGATTTTACAATTCTGCTGATTTAAATCACTCACTCTATTAACCTTGAGCTGAAGCAGTTGCTCACAATTTTTGCAAAAGATCAGCAGATATCGGTATTGGGATGCTGTTCTACATCAAAAAGAACAGGATCATGCAAAACAACAACATAAACATGGCAGGGGGTTCATGTTGAACTCACCCCCGAGGTCCCTGATGTGTGGATGACTGCAGCTGCAAAGTCACTTTGACTCAGTAAAATCGAGAATCGGGTAACGGGATCAGGCTTCATTAGGTGACTTTAGCCATGCTGGCAGACAGCCAGGTGTGCTGGACGCGCAAATGGACATTGATTTTTCAAAGAGGCCCCTGAAGCTGTCAGCCAACCAGGCTATAGTGATATCTCGTCTCATGGGGGTAGCCTTTACTTGATGACTGGATGCCCAGACTGGCACTCACCCACAGGCCACCCCATCAGCCTCATGTACCCCTTTGACCCTGCTCCATACCTCCACACTGATGTTAATGAGTCTTGCTCTGAAGTGCAACCAAAACTATAAAACTTAATTTGGGTAAGAGAATAACACATATGGGTGTGGCATGTCAGTGAAATTAAATGTGTCTCTAAATAGGTGATAGTGAAGTCCCATCATTCTTAAAAATATCTTAAAACATACTCAGTTTTCAAAATCACCAGGTTATTGTCTACATGTTTAACTTAGCTCCCTAAATCATGCATTGAAGGATTTGCTTTGATGGTGTCCATCCATCAAGTACTTATTATTTGTTTACCTAAAAACTGAAAAGTTCCTTGTGCAGCCGCTTTGAGCACAACACATGTGTGTTCAACTCATCAAACCTTTAACAGATTTTCCCTCCCGGGATGAAGATCTCTACTCTTATGTTACCATGGCCCTCTTGGCTGCCTTTCATAATAATGTTCTCCCTTTCTCCCCTATGGCTATGGCCACGTCTTGGTGTGTTTGCTGCTGCACCATGCTGGATGATGTATTAAACAGAGCCATGTAAGATGTTTAAACGTTGAATACTTTGAATACTTTATATAACCTAAACTTTAAACTGCTTTAAACTTCTCTTCAAATTTCTTGCAGACCGATCTGGGTATATACTAGGGCTGGGCAATTAATTGCATCTGCAATGTAATCGCAATTTAACAAAACGGACCATAATAATACAGCAAGATATTTACTACAGAGATGTAATAAAAAAATCACTTGAAGAATCTGCCGACCCAACATTGTTTAAATATAATGAACATTGAGAATTGGAGTTAGAACTGCCCAACTTAGCAAAAGGTTATTGTGATAGATTGCAAGATCCCTATGATTTCCCTGCACACATGCAGAGACGGACGCTGAGGTGGTTGGATATTCCATTTCAATATTATCGCTTACACAGTGATCATTGGGGATTTTTAAAGATTTGGACATTTTTTTTTGTATCCCAATCTGGCTTTAAAATTCTCCACAACAATGTATGAGTTGTCTGGTGTGTTCATGATGCTCTCTGCGCTTTAAACAGGCCTCAGAATATCACAGAGCAGGTGCATTTATACAGAGACTTGATTACACACAGAAGCATTCTAATTATCATCATCAGTCTTTAAGATCAATATTGGATCATTCAGAGATCCTCACTGAACTTCTGGAGAGAGTTTGTTGAATTGAAATTGAAGATTGTTTGAAAATTTACACGCACAACTCTTCAGTTGTTGTTTTCTTGTTAAAAAAGATTAAAAAATATCCAATATTTGTACAAGCACATGAAAATCATGATAAAAAAAAAGTTAAACAGACAGAAAGAGAGACATCCCCCATGCTCTGGCCCCAACAGAACCCTGTCTCAGAGACAAATGTTACTGAAAGAGACCTTTCATTCTGCTGCTAATATCCAACTATGACTCGCCATCCTCTGCATTAGTCATAGCCATATTGCTCAAATAATTACATTTATTCTCATTATAATTCTTATTTATCTTGAAACTAACAATATTATAGTATCAAAAAAGCAAGTGTCCACGGTCCACAAAATTAGCGTGAGGATGTATAAAAATATAACAGTAAAATAGTAGGTGTTACCTGGAAAAGAGTATGGGCAGAATAACTTAGACAAACTTCATTGTCATTTTGTTTACACAGAGTGTACATTGACAATGTTATGGTTTCGGGACATGCAGCGCTGGGATGAACAGTCTTTAATGGAGGGAGGAGGAGCCCCGATGATCTTCTCTGCTGTTATCACCACTCTTATCACCTTCTTCCAGTCAGCAGCACTGCGGTCTCCACACCACACAGTGAGACAGCTGGTCAGAACGCTCTCTATGGTGCTTCTGTAGAAGGTCGTGAGGATGGGTGGGGGCAACTTAACTCCAAGAAATGTGTATATACCCATATTAGTATTAAATGTGTAAAGACTGATAAAATAATTTTGATAAAACAAATATGAATACTGAAAATTAACAGTTTAATTGAACTGGCTCATTATTTTTTAACAGTTTAACATCTTGGTGTGTGGTAATTTTTTTATTGAAGAAAAGCTTTTAAACTAATTTAGAACGTTGAAATATGTTAAAATCAATTCTCAATTTGCAATTCTCAATGCAAATCCAAGAAGGTAAATAAAACATGTTATCATAATAGAGCCTAACTCCTCCTCCTTTTTCTTCACACTTGGTTGTAGCCCAAACCAACCAACCAGATATGTCTTCTTGCAATGTACGGCCTGATGCTCAGATGCTTACACTGTAGGTCCAAAAACAACATATCAGACTAAAGGCTGGTTTATGCTCAGAAACCAGGTCTTCTGCATGTGTGTCGCAGTTAACACAGATATGCCCCCCTTCCACAGACATTCTGGTGAACCTCTCTAAAACTGTAGGTGACCGCAGTGCTGGAGAGAGGAGGCCTCTGGTCAAATCTACATCCGCTCTACACTATACGTATTTCCTGTTTGGTACCTTACTGGCTTGTTTTGTTTGTATGACCGCCATTGTGGAAAACGACTTGTGAAGATGGACCAGCTAAAAAGGGAGGTGCGTGAGAATGCTGGGACAATTGTTCCTCCTGGATCCCCGCTCTTTTTCACCCTCATGTCCCTCCATTGTCACACGAACTTGCCCCTTGCATTTTTCCACTTCGTCACCACCTCGGCCGTATATAGACCCACCGCTAGTTTGTGATTGAGCCTCTTGTGTTGTGGCACAAAATAACATTACGAAGACCAATTGGGCATAATTCAAAATATCTGCATCATACCTGCGACAAGCTCACTACGACACACTGCTGCGGGAGTATAACTAAGCCTTTAGAGATCGCTGCAACACTGTGGTAAATGTGTTGGGAGATTTTTTTGGAGCTGCAATCATCCACAAGGTCGTCAATGACCAGCCAAAAGATAGTTCTGCAAAGTTAAACCTTTGCATTTGATTTCAATAATGTTATTTTCCCAAGACATAATCATGCAAAACGTGTTCAGTCCTCCATCAGAATTACTGAATTCAGAATTTCGAATCAATCCGTGAAAAGAGGTGTATGAGAAAATAGAAAATTCTCAAGAGCTCAATTATTTTAAGAGTTTCACTGTTATAGGAGGCCACCTGTGCAGTAGTTCAAGTCTTGAAATTCGTCACTGTGTGGAGAGCGTGGTCTTAGTTGCTGTCTGTGTGGCTGCAGAGAAGAGGGCCCTCCAAAGAGTTATTACCAATGCCCATAGAATAATTTACTCTGTTTGATTTGATTCTGGTTCCAGACTCTTGGTTTGGAACTTTCCAGGAGACCAGTATTTTCTTGTCAGCATTGTTTGCGTAAGAGGGTTGAGTATGTTTGGTGTGGAAGAGCTTAACTGATATGCTGACACTATAATAAACCCTATGGATTAAGAAAACGATGTTATTCAAATAAATTTTTGTGGGAAGCGGGCAAGTAACATGGTTTACTTCTGTATTTTTCTTCAATATGAGCTGTGTAAATAGCCTGTGTTATGCAGTAATAGAACCACTTACATAACAATGATGTAAAGCTGAGGTCTTCAACGTGAGGGGCCATGACCCCTACTAAATGCTGCAGGAAGGTCATTGAAATATTCTGTGAACCAAATCACAAATAGGGCCAACAGTGGCATCAGAGGTAGGAGTTTGCCATGAAATCGAAGGGTGTACGGTTTAAGCCCTGGCTCCAGCTTTCAGTGCCATTGTCTCCTTGGGTAAGACACTTCACCTGTACTGTGGTGGTGGGAGCCTCGCTTTTGTCAGTAGGCCCCAAGGTAGAGCAATTAAGTTTGCTATCATTAGTGTGTGAGTAAATGGTTGAACAAATGTAGTGTAAAGCGCTTTGGTCCAAAGTTCTATATAAGTACAGGCCATGTAACATTTAATTAATTTAACTGGGTATTTACTCATGAATAATTTTGTTGATATTAGTTCTAAGCCCTTCAATTGGCTGTTAAAGATTTCAATACTACTCCCTCCTTGACATGACAAGGGGTTGTTGACCTATATCATCTTTAACTGAGCATGCCGGAGAGAATGTTGAAGACCCCCGATCTAAAGGCCTCAGAACTTCTCCAGTTTTTTTATTTTTATTTATTTTTTTGTATTTTAGGTTAAATGTTTAATACAGTACCTTATTGTAACAGCTCATCTCAGATCGCCATTGTCAATGGTTTCACTTTCTTTGGTTAATGGAGGATCTGGGCTATGCCAATGAAATCAACTACCTTAAAGGCTGTCCAAAATTATGAGGATCTCCCCTGAGGGCCAGGACCTTAGCCACCTTTTAATGACTGTGGTACAGCTGAATCTCATGAAATGACCAAAAAGTCAAAGGATTTGGCAACTCTACCCTTGTAAATATTTTTTTTTTCAGACAATAGTCTTATTATTGTTCATATGAAGAAATTAGCTTTAAGGCTGGTCCATAAGTAGATTTTTTTATTTTTGCTTTACATGTTATAAGTTTCAAATCTAATATTATATTTTGCTCATTCTCTCATTTTTTGTTTCTTTCAATATTTAAAAATGTAATTAAAAAGATAATTTTTTGTTCTCTTGTTGTTTCACATAATAAATTGGGGATTACAGAAATTTCACCAAACTTTATTTGATTTTCGAACCAGGAAGGACAAGGGATTTACAATATTAAGTCATCATGAGATATAAATTGAAACATTACATATGATGCTTTTAAAAAAGACCATGCCCAGATGGCTAATTATACCAAGGAGGAAAGTATAGGAGCAACTTCTTGGACACACATTATATATTTTGCACCATATCTGTGGAGAACAATCTGACCTTGATGGGAGTTTATTACTGTAGCTCCAGGGATGGATCATTTTCCAGAACTCCCTAAAGTACGGATAACCCCACTTCAATAGCGTACCTCTCTCAAAATTAGATTTGTTTGGATCTGTAGAGATTTTCCAAGATCAAATTAATTAAGAACTACCTGAGATCTCCTAGGGCAGAAAAAAGGCTGAGAGGACTGGCACTAATTAGGATTAACAACTACTGTAAGTTGACCATCAGATTTCTTATAGTAATGTCATATATTAATTTACTGTCTGATAGACAGTAAGTGCAGGTGAAGTACAGAGGAAACAAAGGAGTATTATAATAAGGTCAAATGTGTGGGTGAAGGTCTTTTATTTTTTTAGTAAAATAAACAATTAGCCGAAAGACAAGTACTGGCACAAATGTGTGCCAACTAAACACTAAAAAAGTAGAACGCTCGGTTAAATTCAGTGGGTAATGGGGAGACGGTGAACTCTGGATGACCTAAAAAATAAACATTAGTATCTCTGAAACAAAAGCAGCACAAACGATTGTTTTAGCTGCACAAACATGCTCTAACGAAGCATTAACCACTCACAAGGGTTACTGTAGGTGTCAGCTTCATGTAGCTATCCACACACAAGTTAGAGTGTGTGGAAAGCAAGCTACAAGTGTAAAGGGGCATGCACTCATCCGTGTGACATATTAGGGTCTGCTGGTGCTGAAGGATGTTGCTCATATGCGTTTTTATTGCACATGTGTCCTCTTGGCAGAATTTTAATCTCTGACTTTGTTTTGTGTTTCGTTTTTCTGTTTTTTTTTTTTTTTTTACACACTATTTAAAAAGAGCTACACCGGGGGGCAATTTCTATGACCTGACTCTTTTTCTGTTCGCCAGAGACCTCTGAAACAACTTCCTGTCTCACACATGGTGCTGAGAATCACACAGGGTGTGCCATTGTTTCCCAACCACCGATGGATTTTGGCAGCTGGTTGGGATATTTTTTTCAAACCCCAAAGACCCTTCCTTCTCTGGCAAAGTTCTAATAAAAAAGACAGTTTTCTTTGAAAATAGGAAGCATTTGTACAGCTTTAGGGCAGTTGATATGTTGCACTGACCAGGAATATAAACCATGTTGCAAAGCGAATAAAGGAGGGGTGGAGATTTCTGACGTGTGCTCGGTATGGTTTCTCTGAAAAAGATGACTCATTCATGCTTACTGGAAACGTTTTTCGATAAAGGGAATAAGGAACATTAAATAAAGATAATAGGCTGGTTGCTTGCAACCGTGTTTATATATCAAAGATCGGGTGGAAGTTTGAGATGTTTTATCTCAGAATCCAGAGCAGCACTTGTTTCCATTGGCAGTCAATAACCCAGACAGGATGCAGAAAATGATACAAAATGACAGAATATTTTCCAGTGTGTGCTCGCCTTTTTAAAAAAATATTTCTTTTGTTGTACTTATGAGGCCTGCTCTTTGAGTTTTTCAGTTCCTTTCATCATATTGCAGTGATTGCTACTAGCAACTCTCAAGCAGCAACAGAAATAGCTCTAGGTTTCAACTTGTTATACCTTGATTGTACATTAATATACACTCAATAGCTCAGATTCAACAGGTATAGATTGGACCATCAAAAAACAGAAGAACTAAATAGTCCAGTATGTTTACTGCTATTTTAGCAATAGATAGTTCTCAATGAAAATTTGCAATATAATAAACTAGTTCCATTGAAATTGATGGAGGCATAATGAAGAAGCTCTCTGGCCTTGCTGCTTTGTGGATAATAGTGCAATAGATTGAAAAAAAAACTTTATCTCTACAAGGAAAGATTATGACACAAGGCTCCAGATGTATAGGGCGACGGAGACAGCCAATGTTCGACTGCTTTTAATATCCTTAGATGCATGTCCACTCTCATTTGTTCCCAGGATTGGAGTACAGTGTGTGTTTTTGTTTATGTATAGGTTTGTGTGTCTGTGTGTACTATGCTTGAGAGAAAAGATCAGGGGAAAGGACAGGACAATGTCAGCTCCATCCATACGACAAGCTTTACTCTGAATAATAGAAAGATGTTGAAATGTTTTTGTTAAGTAAAAGCATTCCTCCAGAGTCAAAATTGAAAAGCCAAGTGTTTCAGCATAAGCAACATGGAGTAGATTTGCTGATTATTATGTTACTCTACTAATTCTAATAGTAACTTCTCAACATCTTAGTAAAAGGAACTTTGCTATCTATTGCATTGGCACATTTAGGCTGTAGGTGTTGTGATAATTCCTCTAATTTTTTTTAAAGTATTTTTCAAATCGAAGAAATGTAGTATGAAAGACATGAACCCTCATACACATTGAGGATTTTGATGACCAAACCTCCCCTACATGAAGCTACTGCATATTTCAACCAAATGTCAAAGGGCGGCCTCTGCACGTTTGACAAATGGTAAGTTCTGTATAGAGGCCAATGCAATTCTCCGAGCACGGTGGTAGGCTCGTTTTGCAGAAATATGATTGTAGCTCATCGTTGTTGTTGCCATGGGTTCCTTTTTGTAGAGGCAATGATCAGCTGATGAGTTGTTGTACTGGTAAAGCAAATCTGTGATTATCTTTCTGACTTTTACGAAGTGCCATTGTAATTGAATAATGAGGATCTAATCAGTAACCAGCAGTGCTGACATCATTCAATTGCTGAGTAAATGTTGGTCTAACTCCTTGATGTTCACCACCCTGAAAATGGGACTTCTATCTCTGAAAAGCTTGCCTCCAAAGCTACAAAAATACCAATTATGTTACATACCATTATCATAACAATTTCTTGGTGTCAGAGAAGCCTGTTTACACGAAAAGTTTATGGTGGATGACGTCAATTAGCATAGATTGTTTATTAACTCAGAGTGTCGGAAGGGTTGCGTCCCAGTGTGAGGACATTGGACCGTCTGAGCTTTCAGTGCTGGAGTTCAGAAGTCTGAACTTTTGCCGAGCGTCAACCAATCAGAAAAGCTAATCCACAATATCCCTACAGGTTTTAGAAAGGCAAGAGAATGGATTTCTTATATACAAAAAAAAAAAAGGCTCTGATCATTATTACCTACTAACACATTTTCTTACTCGACTATGGCAAAGCAGTTTATAAATACATACGTAACTTAAAAAATAAGACATGCTAGAAAAAAATATTCAATTTTAGTTAGATAGTTAGATAGTTTTTACAACAAATCTAAAAAATGTTTTATGTTGTCTAATGGATTCACTGACTTTTACCGGGGGCTCCCAGCACTGTTGGTATTTTGCTGTTGAGGAGAGGGGTTTTGCCACTCCAAACAAAAACAGAACATTCATCTAGGATCATAATCCTGATGATCTGACTTCACAAATTATGCTTTTAGGTGTGCTTTCTTGCTCAAAAATGTATACATTTTTTATTTTCAGTTTAAGCAAATAGAGTCAAGCTATGGCGGACAATAATGTGGAGAGCAATCTTTATTTTCCCCCTTCTTGAAAAGATTGTGTTGTTAATGCATTGGCTGAGGTAGGAAATGATTGCTCTTCATGCACCATGTTTACATCCGTAAACACAGAGCACGCTCGCTTGGAAAGCCATTGCATCCTCTACTGCGCATGCTGGACATTTAAGTTGTATGACTGCAGTTCACACTGGTGATTACATACAAGTAGCCAATATTTTGAAATGTGAATGACCACGGAAAAGAATCGGACTTCACAAAAAAATTGGAATTGAGCATTAAAGGTATTGTGGAAGATTTTTCAAAAGACTCTACCTCTCTCCTTTTAAAAAAATGTGTGTGCAAGAGCATGCATGTCCCCATTTCTTCTGGTGCATGCCCTGTTTAAAATGAGCTGTTCTCATAGCTCATTAAAGCTTTCTGTGTCCACAGACAGCGGGGACTATATAGCGGACTTTATAGCAAACTCAGTTAACTGACCGTTTGGAGAGATGATCACTACTTTATGCTCTGTTGGTCACATAAAAAACTGGAGAAGTTTATAACTCCAGTGCCTGAGCCATAGGCTGTCGCCAATGTCGGGTAGCAACAGCCTATGGTGACAGAAAATACCAGAATGCTTCAAGAGGACAGATTTCCGTGCAAAGCATTCTGGGATATATCTGCCTCTTCTGAGGCCTTTCTTTTTCTCTCATGCACTTCACAGACACTTTTTCTCTTACGAGTCCTGGGCATTTTCATAGAACCGCAGTAAGAAAGGTGAGCTTCAATGACTGTCTGAACCCATAGCTCACCACACATATGCAGCAGAATATTGCATGTGCAGAAAATTATAGCAAACGGGACAAGCACGTAGATCAGCCTTACGTAAACAGATCACCAGAATGATTAACAATTAGGAGGACCACTTATTGAGATGATCCCCCCGGAAATAAAAGATTGTCCTCTATACCTTTAAGGACTGCAGTGTCTACAACAAAGCAAAAGAGTAAGTGGAGCTATATGCCTTACCAACAGTTAAGATGCCAGAAAAGCAACTCCTATTTCATTTGTATTCAAGCAACTGGGTGGGCTACAGACATATTTTGGTTTGATTTTTCCACACAATCCCCCCCTTAATGGCAATCCCCCCTTTAACGACCGACCCCTAGAATCATAGACAGGTTCAGATATTACAGGCTAACGATGGAACTAAACGACCCATTCATCGGTTACCATTTGCATGTTTCCAAGCAATACAAGGCCTTGTCCATATAAGACTCAAACTCACTGCGGATCCAGACATTTGAATTGAGAAAGCTTCCTGGAGAGGTGGCGAAACGTCTTCAAATCTTGAAAACCAAGTCCAGTGGATATTTTTTGAATTTTTACGGAATGACTATGACCTGGAATACTGAGAACCTTCATTAGCATATTTTCCACACAAGGGCTTTTTCTTAAAAACTCATGCTGCTTTAGCATTATATTCACCTATGATTAGTTGACTTTCTACTTCGATTTAATGAGCCCATTTGAGGATACTTAAATATACCTCACTAGCTGTGAAAATTGTGCAGGATGGCTTTTGGATTTTATAGCAGTTTAATTCATAAGATGGTTTTGATAAATCAACACCGTGAGTCAGACTTTGCTGTGAGTTATTGGGGACAGATTAAATTGAGTACAATTACTAATATTGGACAGCAAATTGAACTAATGAAGCAAAACGCTCATCTTCTCCACACCAAAAAACCAATATAAAAAACATCTGTTTCAACATCTACAACTCCCTGCACCTACGTGTCTGAGCAGGCAGCACAACCTTGACAGCGGTCCAGTTACTCAGCTCCCTCTAAGGCAGAATTACGGCCAAGGAGATTTGCTCTTGTTGTGTTTTCTCTGCTAACCATGACTATTTTCACAGGAAGAAAATCTTATTAGTGGAATTTCCCACTGTACTTTTTTAGCATGGGAATTAGGGTCTATCTGAGTTATATGTTTGGCCTGATAAATTACAATTTCAGTTTATGGCAGAAGTAAGAAAATGCTGCATTGCAAAACAAAAAAAAGGAAAATATACTAATAATTATTTAATAGAAATAAGAAAAAAACGTACAGTCGCTTTAATTGGCGGAAAGTATAAGAAGAAGATGTTTGATGTAGGGGATGAAAAATTGTATATATAATTTAACATTTAAAATTGAAAATGAAATAATGAAAAAGAAAATGATTATGTTATGCAAACCATGTGTGGAATTTACACATTAATACATCACAGATAATGTATTTCTACTGTGCAAATCAACTTAAGAACTTTTAGAGGAAATAAAAATAAGAAATGGAAGTAACCCAGTTGCATTAATGTGCAGACCCTTAAGCTAAAGCAACTTTTAGGAAATGTCTTTTATAGGAGTATATCAGATTTCTCATCTTAGCTGGACAATGTTTTCCTTCTCTACCATGATCATGTTCTACAACTACACCCTGAAGCAGTAGAGGCATGTTCTCTGGAGTGAATTTGATAGACAAGTGTGGTTTTGACGCTACTTATCTGATTGCCTTTTGCCAAGTGCAAAGTATGGTTGGGGGTAATTGTGTTTTGGGGTTGTTTTTCAGGAGCTGGGTTTGGCCCCTTAGTGCCCAGGGAAAGAAACTGAATGTTTTACACACTAGGAGGTTTTCAAAAATTCAACGCCAACATTGTAGGAACAAATTAGAGGTGACCCCTTAGTCCTTAAACATAACTGTGTGCCAGCAAACGAAAAATGGTGCTTGAAGACATGGATTAGAGTTTGCTGTGGATTAGTTTGATTTGCCACAGAGAGTCTGACCTCAACCTGAAAAAAGACCTTTGGGATGACTGGAAGCTCAGAGTGTGAGCTAGACCCTCTTCTCCATAAACAGTCTATGACCTCACCGATGTGCTTCTGGAGGCATGGTGAAAAATTCCCATAAGTATGCTCTTTAATCTTGTGGACAGCTTCCCCAGAAGAATTGAAGTTGATACAACTGCAAAGCGTGGACCATGTCATGTCAATACCTAAAGAACAGGAACTGGATGTCACTTTGCATACGAGTCAAAGCAGGTAAGTGAATGCCTTTTTTAAAATAATAATAACCTGTTATATTAGTATTAGATTATAAAAATAAACAACAGTAGGGAATGTTGAAGCCATACACTGTACCATTTTTTCAATCGTTGCACGCAGCTACAGCTCACACTGTATGACGAAACCGCAGGGTGATGGCGCTACTCGCCTTGTCTATCCGGAAGCCAAACCAGTAGAAGAGGAAAAAGACAGAAGTTTCGATGCCTCCTATTAAGTATGAAGCTCACTAGAGTGAAAATCTCTGCCTTGGCAATTTGTGCAATTTTGTGTGGTGAAAGCCCTAAAAAGAAAAGACGACCACGTATTTTAATAAATACATTTCTAGGCAAACGTGACTATTACAGTCTGTCAATGTTACAGAAAGAACTCCATTTCCCTCACACCCCCAGCATGCTTCTGTGTTTTCGTCTGAGAGGAAAAGAAAAAGAAGAATCCTTCTTTGCACATTTGCCCACGACCACCTAACGGCTGACTAAATTTTAAACATTTTTTATTTTCTCCCGACCTCACAATTCCTAATCGGGAGGTGGTTGTGAGAGGCTGATCACCCCCCGTTACGACCTCTACACCACACCATGCATGATCAGATTGAAAGTCAGCCCAATCGAAAAATTCTCGCACGACTGGAGAATCGGCCCGAAAAGGACAAAATCATACAGTATATGCTTGGCTGAAGTATTGTAAGGCAACAACATTCTTTAACAGAAGGACCTTTTATCTTTGGATGTTATAACTGGTAGGTGCCTTACTGAGAGATTAACACAAAGGTTGAGTTATAACAACTCTTTTGTCACTTCCTCATTTGTTTTGTAACAATGCTATGAAATTACATCTATTTTTCTTTTAAAAACAATAAATTACTCTACATTTGTTATTTAACAATGAATTGTAGATCAGTCAAATGGTGGAAGAAATCAAATGACCCACAACTATGACTTCAATGTATTATTCCACATTCTTGATGGTTTCAATGTGATATCTTTGACATGTTCACATGCTTCTCTTGTGTTTTGAGGCTAAGAGAACAGTCTGGACTCAACACGAGGAGTCCCCAGTAAACCAAACATTATTTTGCAGAAACCCAATATGTGGACACAAGCATAATATGCAATAAGTCAGTTGCTGTGCACCACCCAATGTGCAACAGTCATAAGCTCACAGTCTGAACGATATACCAAAATACATCTCAGGCCAGGGTCTGCAACTGGGGTCCATTAAGGCAATCCAAAACTCTCTGACAGTTCCTTTTTCATCTAATTATTCTTCTCAGTGTTTTAGAATATAAACACACTCAGTTGAGATTTAACAGAACAGTCAGACTAGGTGTGTTCAAATTAGCGTGGGTTGCAGCCTGGCACCTAGATTGCCTTTCGTTGTTATTTCAGAACTTGAAGAAACTAGTATAGAGCAGCATTTCAGAACCACAAAATTTAATTGTGTTAGCTATCATCCAGAAATGTAACAATGTGCCTTCAGCTCTCCTGAAGAACTTTTTACATAGGCTGCACGAAGATGTCCACATGTTTATTTATTTATTTTTTGCTGTGTCATAGCCTTCTGTCAGCCATAATTACAACTTCAGTTTGTTTAAAAGCAGTCTTACGGGAATATGAGGGGCCCATTACTGAAGGCCAAGCACCAGCGACTATGAAGCCATAAAACTCTCATCTACGACCAGCCGTAAAAGAGGCAAATGGGAAAAAAATGCCCCTTGACAGCATCACATTTGGTGCAATAATAATCATAAGCCTCTTTTTTTTTTGCTTTTACTGCATGTAAAGTATGATTGATTCATTGCCACAGAGGGAGAAATGCATGGAAATACACATGGCACAATGTTGGTAATATAACAGCATAGTTTCCATGGATTAACCCTGCCCATATGTTACCAGATGTGTGCCTTGGTTAGGAATCACTGGAGGTAAGAGGTCCTGTAAGGTTTCAAAAGCCCTATGGTGGGATTTTTAGTTTAACATCTATTTAAACAAGGAAACATTGTAAGGAATTTGCATCCGCCCCACTTGTAACAACTAGAACAGGATTCATCATCCATACAGACATTAAGAGGAAGCATTAAACGTGATTAATATATCCATATGTCATTTGCATCTTAGGTGCCATTAATTAATTCATTATCTGATTTGGCCAAACATTTTTTTTTCTTTTCACATCTAGGCATACACAGTGCCTCTACAGAGATTTGTGAATGAAACAGGTACTTAAATTGTAGCATGGTACTGTGAAAAGATGTTACCTGTGCTAGATTTCCTGGTGGGGAATCTTCTATCTAAACATATGTTCATTTCACTATGAGAAGTGGTAGTACCTCAGACACAAAGGGTTTGTCCACATAAAAGCACAAAGTAAGGCCATTAATGACAGGTTGAGTGGAGGTTTTTGAGGCCCAAATGTAGCCTCCTGTGTAAAAACACAGGAGGACGAGGCTAGGGTTGACACTGCATGAGATTTACTTGCCTAATAGCATAATGCCAGGTGTTAGGTTGGTACATGACTGTTCTGTAGGAGTTAGCCTTTGACTCCTAGTTCCAGTAAAATGAAATCCTTCCACCTCACCTCACCTAGACATTTCTGAAAGTTTCATGTTCTCAACCAAACTTGTTTGCAAGCTGGATTCTGGCAGAATTTGTGAATTTGCAAACACATGGAAATTCATCTTTACCTGCTCCTGGTTCAACTGTTCGAATCCAACCCCAAACAGGTTGACCAAACACGTTGCATTATATGGTTTAAGGTTGAACATACAGCTGGGGTGAAAGCAAGAGCTACCGAGGCCACACCTTAACCAAAATAGACATGGCAGCACAGGACATACGTGTAGATGCTTAAGTGTGTCAAAGCTTAAGTTGTTGTTTTTTCTCATGGTTTCTGCTGATATTTCATTTGTTACCAAGCTTTGGTAGGCGGGCACTAGCTGTCGCCTCGTCCAATCAGCATGGATACTTCTGATGAATTTCCCTGCTTTCCCAGAATAGATTGGATCTGAGCAGTCCCAGTTTAATAATGTGTAGAACTAAACCCGAGTACTACACATTATCAATCTGGCTGAACAGCTTAGCTCTCAACTTGTGGGAATAGTTTGAAGACGGTCCATTCCTGTACAATGTGATAGCATAAAATAGTGCACAACTACTTGTTTGCTATCAATGCCTAACCTTACAATTTAACTCTTGGAAAAATAGTCAGAGGTTTTAAGGTCAGTGAATAAAGTTATAAACCTTGTAAAAACTTCAAAGAAGTGTCAAACTGTTCATCTGCAAATTCCAATATTACATAAAAGGCTATCAGTTATCACTCAATTGATATCTGTTGAAAGAGAGATTAGTCAATACTACTAGTGATCCACTTCAAAGACCTGAAGAAAAGGCTACCTTAAGGCTGGAAAAAGCTCATATCTTGCAATTACTCAAAAGAATCATCTACTCTAAACATTAAATGTTTCAAGAGTGCTCTAACAGTGTCTGCAGGCTTTTTTTGTTTAATCTCAAATCTAAATAATAAGCCACTCTGCCTTAATTTTTTTATGTATATATTGATTGGCCACTCGGGTAATGAATTTACACGTTGGCTTTTAATGGTATATACTTTACTAGCTATTAAGTTACTAGCTTTTAGCTAAATCTATCAAAAATAATTTACAAGCATGAAGTTATTTATGATAAATATCAATAGACGACTACTTCATGAAGGACCCAGTCACATACTATGACTTACTTAATGTTTACAGTATAAATCTGTTTTTAGTTATATTCAAGTTGGTAAACTATGTTTTGAGTATTTATTGTGACAAGATCACATGGCCTAAGGTAAGTTATACGTGCAATGAGTAAACAAGAAGGTATTGGATAAAGTCACAATTCTGGCAAAAGGGCACAGGCATGGTACATTTTTTAAAAGTACACTACTCTCCATGCACATTTTCAAATGTTTTATGTCTGTGGAGTGCCACCCGGCTCAAAAACATGTGACTTCTGACACGTTGAACGGGTTGGGTGTTGGCATTATCAACATGTATGCTCCACATATTGTTTATATTTTTCTTTTTTCATGAGTTGTTAAGAGGTTGAGAAAATGTGAAAAGATTCCAGATTCTAAATGTATACCTGGTCAGTATGGCTGATTTACATCTTTAACTGAGGTTTTGAATACAGTTTTTCAATTGTGAGGTATTGTAACCTGCAAGAACTTTTACAAATTGAAATTTATTTGTTGTTTTTTTTTTTTGAAGAAATTGTAACTTTAAGAATAACCACAGTGAAATGAATTACATATGGCTAAAACTGCTTTGAAAGGAGAAACTGAGTTTAGTTCTTTTCAAATCTACAGAATGTTTAAAATTGTTCAACTTCTTTTATTTGCGGTCTTAGAAACTATAATCAAAAGTTACCACTTTCAATAACACTGAACCACAAAAAAATAATAATCAAAAAGCTTTAAAAGCTACTCAGGATTTCAAACTGGAAAATTAAATTATCTTTTTTTCCAGTTTCTGATCTGACAGAACATTTAATTGAAATTCACGTTTCACTGAAATTATAAACATTATTTCTTAGTGAAACAAAATATTCTGGGAGCTGTCAGAGTTCAGTCTTCTGTTCAGTGTTAAAATAATAAATGTAACATTGCCAAGATGCATGTGAGTATCTGTATTTACCCTATCAAGGCTATCAGATTGAAAAAAACGTTTGGAATATAGAACAATAATACCACCACACTATGTTCTAAAATATACTATGTGCTTTTTGCACTGCTGTAGCCTAAAAAAACAACACTTGGTTTGCTCCTTCCATTAGAGCGAAGACTTCGGCTGTACGTCTGTCTTTCTGAGTCTTGACCGCACGCCATGGGAGCTAGCCACAGCAGAAAAACTGGTCAACGCAGGCTGTTAATGACTGGATGGCTTTAAGGTCTGGCAAAAAGGGTGTTGGAAAAAGAATAACATTTTAGTGTGGTTCATAAACCTCTTTTAGAAGTTAGAATGAATCCCCTATAAATCACTAAGTGTTAAAAATAGTCCTTAAAGTTAAAGCCAAGAGAAATACTCAAAGTAAGCACCTGCAATGTCCCAGAGTTAAGTTTAACTTTAGAGCCTCTGGGCATGAACAGACAACATGGAATTATCATATACACTACTGTCGTTTTTATATATGAAGTCCTTCATTAAAATAATCCTATAAATAAATGAATGTTAATCAGTTAAAAAAGATGCAATGTGTCATGAAAAAGTTTGAAATAACAAAACAAAATCTATGCATGGAATTCCTTCTCATCTTTTTTCTCAATCAACAATGACAAACTAAGCACTTGTACACAAACTATAATTACAATTAGAATGTAAATAATTGACACAGAAGTGTTACCAAAGAACAAACAACTGATTGTTCTAAAATCAGTTTAAAAATACCTTATAATTGAAATAAAAAGGGTCTAAATTATATGTAGGTAAATATTCTCTTTACTGAAGCCATAAATATTTACTGTATGGACTTTAATATCCAGTGTAATTGGCAGATTCTTTAGGGGTATCTGGAACACAAGATTCCACCATGAAGCTTTTGTTGCTGCCTCTATAAATACTCCAGCTGAATGAATCTGCTCTAACAGTGAGTTATGCAGCAAAAACATTGAGAAATCCCTTTGCTGTCGGGGTAAGGAATTCTCTGCAGTCAGGCTACAGCAGACACATTTCTTGGATCTGGTGGAGGAGCCGAAAACTCTGCAACAGAATATAAAGAAACAAAAAGGGATCATCTTTCTCAAGAATCATGTGGCTGAACTGGAGCAATACACCCATATAGATTACATTATTGTGTGCTGGCTGAAAATCAAACCTCAGTCATATGTCGGGAAAAGACAGTGAGGATTAGAGGAAGGAAAAGATAAAGTCTGCACAGCAGCAGGTGAAAGCCTTTTTGCATTCTAAGGGTAAAGCGGTAAACAATCAAAACATTGAATTATCTCATACTTTCTATTTGAGAAAAACAGTACAAAATTAGATATAATAATATGTTTAGCAAACAGGGAAAAATCAAATGGAAAATTCAAGGGGAGAAAAAACAAATGGGATTAAATGTCTATCTAAATGAGCATGTGACAAAGAAGAATGCTGAAATTGCTAGAAAGACAAGACTACTGAGAAAGAAAAGAAAAATGTAAAACTTTTGGACCCAAAATTGTAGTTCTCATTAAGATAAAAAAGAATCCAATGGGAGGCTCAAATTGTGGTTATCTGAGACTCTAAGGAAGTGGGCAGATTTTGAAGTAACTACTCACAATGAAGAAATGATCAAACTTATTGTGACTGGCTGAGACTGATCGGAACAATGAGCGGACAGAGGAACATGACACTTTCGTCAATATTGAAAACAAAGTACAAGATATGGAGCATGACATTGATCCAGCAAATAATATTCTTAAAAATGCCCTCCATATTTGCAGTTATTATAGAGAATATCCATTTCAATCTGAAAAACTCAAACGAAAAGACAATTAGGAGAAATTTTTTGATACAATTACTTTGTCTTTGGCACTCAGACCTCGGCAGGAAACATAGTGTTTCATTTTGATAGATATGCATGAACAGGAGCAAAGAACAATGCAGTTCCCCCCCCAGGCCTGAAACTGGTTGTGGAGTGGAGACCGATGAAGTTGGTCAGTCTGTAGACTGCTGGTTGGTCAGTCTGTAGACTGCTGATTAGCGAGACGGTATGCTGAGCTTTATGGGGAGAACCAGTGGACTGCGTGAGCTGATACTACAGCTTCACTCAGGGACCTGGAAGATGGAAGTCAAGCTTGGATAGAGAGCCTGTCCATGATGAGCGAGTATGAAGCCACAGTGGAGAGGAAAAACTTCCCGTTGGTAAGTAACCTCTGGCAGAACCATGCACAACATGGCGGTCTTCTGCCGGACCGGTTGAGATGAGACAGGGAACGCAGTAAGAGTCCGGGAGGAATGACACTCTGATGAAGCTTTAGCTACGATGGTGGAGGAGGGGCTGGAGGGTGGGTTGAAACAATGTCATCTGAATGATGTCACACAGCGCATCCACAGCCTGCGCACAGGAGCAGACAGTGCGGATTGGAGGCCTTTTAAGATGAACTTTGGATGCTGATTGGCTTTCGTGGAGATGTGGTTCAAAGCTGATTGGCTGTGTCGCAGGTGGATATAGGAGAGCAATGAGTTTCTTCAGGTGAACTTCCACCTAGGCTCCTTATAATGAAAAAAAAAAAAAAAAAACCTGCAGCTCCAGAGCTGCAAATGGCGCTGTGGTTTATTTAATAATTCAAAGGATGAAATATTTAACTGTTTTTAATTATATGTTACAAGACAAAAAAAAACTGCCCCTACCCTCAATGTTGTCCAGAACCGCCAATATCTTGGTCCGTAGAATAGTGTTTTTAGCATTATAGTTGTGTGGGAAACTTAAATGAATAAGGGGACAAAGTATGAATTAGATAGTTATCATTTTATGTATACTAACCGATTTAATAAAATATATGTGAAGTTATTAGAAATGATCTGAAAGTGAAAATTATAGACAAAATGACAGGAGATGTGGATGACCTACTTGAATGCATTACAATCGAAAACGCGACAGAAAATATTAAGAATACAGGTAGAAGTTGTATGTACAGACCTTCTGGGTCAACCATTAAAATATTTCAAACTAGAGAGACTCACACAAAGAAGAGATGCACTAAGAAAATATTAAATTTATATTTTTTTTTGTGAGAGTAACTCTGGCAATCTTGTAATTGTTCTGTTACTCTGATTCTGGCCTGTTTCAGCTCTGGATTTTCTCTCACCTGACACAGTTGCCTCCTCAGTGTCAGCTGGCATCACCTGGCACAATTACTCTGAGCTCTGGAAGTGGCACCGGCTGCAAGCGGTGGACAATCTCCCTCTCAGATCCTTCTCCTTCCTTTGGGATGGGACTGAACTCAGAACCAGAGAATCCGACTATCCACCTCACTGACGACCAGCCGCAGGCTGTACTTGTGTTTAATAAAGGCTTGTTTGAAAATCTTTGTAGCACCACAATGACTCTGACTGATCACACTAGCTCGTATTTTGATCCATTCCTCCACTCAGATCTCCTATAGAAGAGTGATGTTTTGGGGCTATTGCTTGGAATCCACAAATGTTTCTATTGAGTTGAGGTCTTGAGATTGGCTAAGCCACTCAGGACCTTGAAAGGCTTTTTACCAAGAAATTCCTGCGTTGCCAGAGCAGGTGTTTGGGATCATTATAATGCTAAAGACCCATCAAAGAGGTTTTGGCTTATACTCTCAAAATTCATGTTTAAACTGTTCATTCTTCCCTTAACACGTATGAGTCATACGGTGACAGTTGTACTGTCACCTATTGATTGTCAAGCAATAGGTGAAAGGCAGGATACACCATGAACATGTCAGCAGTCTATCGCAGGGCACTGATATGCATACTTCACAATAATGATAATACTCAAAGTTGAATACCAATAGCATACAAATCTATAATTCCCAAAATCATATATAATAGTAATTTCCTAATTTACTTTGATAAAATACAGCACAGATAATATAGAAAAGAAGTAATGTTTAAAAGCATTTAGAAAATGTTGACCAAACGAGATGGGAGGATATAATTTAGGTGGAGATATGAATAAAAATTAAATAGTAATGACAAGTAGTATGTTTTTTTTATCCAACTCTGGAATAGTCTCTCCATTTCAGTTGTATTTTGTATGCCCCCTTTCTAGGCCCTGCTGAATCACCAACATCGTTTGTCGCATAGTGTGTTGCTTTGCCCGTTTGAAGATGCTGTGTACTGAAATCCTTCCCATTGTTTAAAATGACTGCCACAGCAGCATGCACTTAATTCTAACTGCAAACTTCTTTGCATTACATTTGTGCAAGTCTTGGTTTTAGAAATACAACCTACCCAGTTATTTCATAGATGTATCTCCTTAACTTAATCAGAGAGAAGATGTGAAATTATTCACGACAGCAAAGCTTTTATAAAAAAAAAAAAAAAGTTCAAATCTATCGTCTTTGGTTCTTAATAGGTTTTATCTCTTACCTGGGAAGTAAAAAGAAGAGACTAGTTGTATATTAATTTAACCAAAACTTTTCTTTACTTCTCCACTCTGTGATTTAGAAAGCTGCAGATCGAAACAGATGGACCATGCCTAACGATTTGCAAATATATCTAATGTATAAAAGAAGCAAACAGTTGATGCCAGTGTGAAAATTAAGATTGCATTGATTTTTTCTGAGGGGTGACTCATCCAATGAGCCTGATATGATAGTTAGGCCCATAGCCCAAAACAACATCTGTATATTACATTTGTAAATGGTGCATTATTTGATTTAATGTGAGTTAAGCAAGTGCCTGTCCTTGACAAAGCAGAAATTTTCCTAATGTCTTGTATTATACAAATGGACTAAACGTGGTTAGAAGTTGAGCAAAAGCCAGCTCAAAGTAGTACTGAGGTCAAATGGAAAAAGCTACATCCACAAGGACATTCGTTGCTCATAGTTGTAACTTAAATTGATAGCAAATCATCAAAAACACATATTAACAGGAAAAAAAACATCCTCTGGCTTACATTAAAGTATTAAAATCAAAGCTTCGTTGCTCCTCTGCATGAAATGATCCTCCAGACCCAAGTCTATGTATGAGCTTAGCCTTGTTTATCCCCTTACTTCTGTTCCTATAGCCCTAAACCATTTATCTGTCTCATGTTGTGAGGGAAAGGCATGTTCATTTTGAAGTAACAGATAACACCTGCTGGTCCAGCTCAACATAAAAGTAATAGACTTTTACACGCACATGTGGAATTTTGCCCCGGAAAGTTGATCCTCTGAAATGCACAGAGGATTCCAAAACGGAAGCCCTGCAGTGACCAATATATAAGCTAGCATGAGTCATCCTGTCAGGGCCACACATAAAGTGTTTGATGATCCTCTCCGGTGTTCTGCAGTTGCATCAGTTAGACCCCTGCAAAGCTCAGGTATGAATATGGCTTCTCTGATCATCCTCAGATGTTCCTCTTGCTCCTTGTGGATAGGAGGAGTGCTAGGAGAGACCGGAGGTGATAAAGGAAATCAGGGGAATCAGTCACCAACCGGTTTGATTTAAGCTTTTTCAGAAAAAAATTTCTCACTTACTATTTAGATTGTTTGGGTTTTCACATTAGCTTAGAACAGAAGGCTATGATAATAACCGACAACCAGAGTCGAATTAATAATGAAATCAAAAAGGATCTTGGAAAATACATCTTAAAATACAGCACTTATACATTTAAAAATAGCTTAGTCTTAAGCACAACAATAATGTATTTCATTGCAATATTTTGTCAAACGGAATTACAATAAAGTATCATAACTGTAGAGTGGAAAGAAAGTTAGGGCTTTTTTTTTTTTTTGCTTTTTTTTGTTGTTGTTGCTGTTGAACAAATACAAATCTGGGAATTGCCGAATTAATTTTTTTTTTACTTCTGCTGGCCATCATATTATAGAGTCAAGATTCTCACAATAGAATCTCAAAACCTGCCAGCCATCAGTTTGCAACCTGTAATGTACTTACATGTAATGCCTTGTAAATGTAATTTAGAAGTTTATGTGCAGAATGTGTCGATACAAAAATAGAATTATGTCTACAGATGGACAGAAATATACCTCTGTGGTCTGGAAATACTCGCTTGAACAACTACAACAGTTTAATCTTTAATAACCAGTGTGCTATTATTACTACTTTTATTATTATCTATTATTACATACAAACAAACATTCATACATACACACATACATATATACATACGTAACCAAAAAGCAAATGTAAAACCATTTTCCCTTGTGAAATATCTGAAGCATCACTATAAATGGATAGGGAGCAATTTAGCATCAATTATAAAGTCAGATTGTATATCAGATTTAGATCTTAATGACGATTAGGGCATTTTGAACACATGACTTTTGTTCAAGCACATCATGTGCCCAAAACAGCTATAGAGTACCCCTACATAACTGTTGCTCTAAGTACTTCTATGTTAGAATAATTCCTCCTCAAGGTCACTAATGTAAGTAAAGTTTAAAGTTAATGTGCATTTAACTTTGTTTGCTTGAGAATTAATTTTACTTTGTTGCAATTGTTAAAACAATAATAAATGACATTGAAAATGTAAATTATACTCTTCGAGAATCTTCATAGCAGTTTTACATAATTTTAGTTTGTTTGTTTTTTTTTGTTTGGGGGGGGGGGTTAATATCATTCATGGGGGCCCAAATTTCTGGCAGTGCCCCTTACATTGGCATTTGATAGCTATCTGTCACACTTTTCCTCTCATCACACTTCTATAAAGACAAACAACTGTGTTATTGTGATCATATTTGCCTGAATGATTTGTGCGAAAAGTAACATTCTGGTCTTAATTTGCAATAAAACACATTAAGACCATATTTACACGTATTTAGAGAAACAAGTCCCCCGCCCCAATGTTATTATTTTCATTAATAACATTGTGCACACAGTATTGTTTTCAGAAAACTTGTCATTTACATCAACCTGCATAAATGTTGAGCACCATGATAAACTGTAAACATCAAGCACTCACACAACGTTAACGATTTTCTGGCGCATAATGTGATGTTTAAGAAGCTAAAACACTGTTTATCCCTGCTGACACGGCAGCATATAACCGGCGTTATCAAAAATCTGTTGGGATCCTGAGGCTTTGCCCACCAGAGGGCGCCGAGGATCCTCTTCTGTTTTGTTTTCTGTTAGGGACTGGGGTTACTGTTGGGATCTGGAGATCTACCATCTGTCTCCAGCAGAGAGCGCTGTGGGTCCCCTGGGCTGGAGCCTCCAGCACACCTGAAGCTCATCGGCCTATCAGGAGACCTTCCTACATAAGCAGCAGTCAGACCTTCCTTCGACGCCGCAGTGTTGACCAAGTTTGGTTAGCGAAACCTGAGCCTCTGTTAATTTATAGAATTCTAGTAGACTCTAGAGAGAAATTAGATTCTAACCTGCCTCTGTCTTCTCTGCCTCATAGGAAACCTGATCGAAGTCTGAAGCTCTGGATGAGCTTTGTCTGGAAACCTGCCTGCCTGCCCAAGGAAGCCAAACCCGAAGACATCAGTCTGGATTCCCCCAACAGCTCTCAAGGAAGAGCTTGGAAACCAAGTCAAGGTCTGAAACTCACGAGTCAGAAGCTAGACGCTGCTGCCGCTGAGCTCCCTGCTGAATTTACAGTCTCTGGACCCCCAACAGCTCTCAAGGAAGAGCTAGGAAACCAAGTCAAGGTCTGAAACTCAAGAGTCAGAAGCTAGACGCTGAGCTCCCTGCTGAATCTACAGTCTCTGGACCCAACCGGTTCCCCCCCTCTCTCAAAGGATCTTCCAGAACCTCATCTAGGTACATTCTGAATTAACACACTCGACAAGCCATCTCGCTGCCTGGCTAATCCAACTATTCATCTCTGCAGATGTAAGTGATTCCAGTCCCGGACCTGTACCAGAACCAGTTCATAATTACTCTGTGTGTTTTTCAATAAACTCTGTTAAACTTTTACTCAGCTTCCTGTGGTGTTCTGCATGTGGGTTCAGCCTCTTAAGCCTATTATGACAGAACACTGCGGCCACAAACAGAACCCAGCAGACACCCTAGGGAGGTTGGTCGAGGAGCAAGCTGATTAGATCTAAGAAAACCATTCAACCTACCGTTAGTTAAACATCCAATTGGAGTTATAATCCAAAACTTTTCAAGAATCTGCAGGCTTCGTGGGAATCGCAACATGGCGCCAGCTCAACTTCCGGTTCCTGAGTCAACTCCGCCTCAAGGATCAGAGCCAGTTTCGTCACTTCCGGAATCCGGTCCATCACTTCCTGCACTACGTCTCTCACTTCCTGAAAGGTATTCTGGCATACCTAGTAGATTTAACGGGTTCCTGCTTCAGTTTAAAATGATTTTTGAACTCTCTCCCTCCAGTTTCCCAAACGACAAGGAAAAAATAAACGTTATTTTGTCACGATTATCAGGAAAGGCCCGCAAGTGGGGAAAGACCAGTTTTTCTTCTAAGACCAATACATATGAAAATTTTTTGAAGGAATTTTCTCAAACTTTTTCTGAATCTGCCAAATCTCAGGGTCTGTCGAATCTTAAACAGGGGAATAGATCTGTAGAAGATTTTCTGTCGACTTCCGGGTCAGAGCCGCTTCTTCCGGTTGGACTGATTCAATGCTTAAAAACATTTACTACCACGCCTTAAATGACGACATTAGGGACGAGCTGGCTGACCTCTGGAACTTCTACTACGGGGATAGAGATGATCTATTTCCCTTCTTGTCACATCATGAATCAATCTGCCCATCTCCGAAGACTGTTAGCATTTCAGCTAAACCCGCACCTGAACCCGCTTAAACACCAGTTAGCCTTTTGCCTCAGTCAGTCTCTGAACCTATTAGCCCAGTTTTTATAGAACCCCGACGTAAGAAACAGCGTCGCCGTAAGCCGGCTCTGAGCCGTCTAGAGACCCCTGAACCAGCTCTGAGCCGTCTAGAGACCCTTGAGCCGGTTCTGAGCCGTCACAAACCCCTGAGCCAGCCGTGAGCCGTCTTGAATCAGTTCTGTGCCACTTCGAAACTTCTGAGTCAGCTCCGTGCCGTTTAGAGACCCCTGAACCAGCTCCGAGCAGTCTAGAGACCCCCGAACCGGTTCTGAGCCGTCTAGAGACCCCTGAGTTAGCTCTGTGCCGTCCAGAGACCCCTGAGCAGAATTTTAAAGAGATGTCAGAATTCGAAGGATGTGGTTTTACCCCTCCTAGGACCTCTCTACAGGCGCCACTGATCGCCAAGAGTCCTCTGCGAGCATCACCAGCCTCTTCTGAGACTGAGCCTTTGCCGCCACGGGCGGTTTCTCCCTTGCTGGAGTTGGAACCACAGTCGATGGTCTCCTCTGTTCCTGAGGTGGAGCTACAGTCGGTGGTCTCCTCTGTTCCTGAGGTGGAGCCACAGTCGGTGGTCTCCTCTGTTCCTGAGGTGGAGCCACAGTCGGTGGTCTCCTCTGTTCCTGAGGTGGAGCCACAGTCGGTGGTCTCCCCTGTTCCTGAGGTGGAGCCACAGTCGGTGGTCTCCCCTGTTCCAGATGTGGAGCCACAGTCGGTGGTCTCCCCTGTTCCAGATGTGAGGCCACAGTGGGAGGTCTCCTCTGTTCCTGAGGTGGAGCCGCAGTCGGTGGTCTCCCCTGTTCCAGATGTGGAGCCACAGTGGGTGGTCTCCTCTGTTCCTGTTCCTGAGCCGCAGTCGGCAGTCTCCTCTGAGCCGCAGTCGGCGGTCACCTCAGAGCCTGTTCCCTAGCCGCAGTCGGCGGTCACCTCAGAGCCTGTTCCAGAGCCGCAGTCCGCGGTCCCCTCTGAGATCGTTGATGAGCCGCTGAAGAGGGGACGGGGTACCCCTTGGGGCTACCTATTGAAATTGGGGCGTCTTCCTCCTAAGAAGCAGCCTCGCCTCCGGCCCCGCGGTCGGCCTCCAGAGCGTCAGCTTCGCCTCCGGCCCTGCGGTCGGCCTCCAGAACTCTGCCCCGCCGCCAGTCCCACAGCCGGCCACCTGAGACACTGCCCCGCCGCCGGTCCCACAGCCGGCCACCTGAACCTCTGCACTGCTGCCGGTCCCACGGCCGGCCACCCGAGACTCTGTCTCATGAGTCATCAGAGACTTAAGTCGCTGTCGTCCACCTTAAGTGGATTGTTTTCTGTTCTGGACTCTGTTTTTGTTTTTTGCCCTCCTGGCCTGTTTCCCCCCTCCGCCCACCCTGGGTGGGTTGTTTTTTGGACTCTATTTTTGTTGTCATGACAAAATCTCCACTTTGGCTTTAGAAATCATTGTTTTCTGTGATAAAAACAACGTGGTGTAAACAAGAGGCCAAACCGCAGGGAAATATCTGCATATTCCCTTCGTGTTAACGAGGTCTAAACGTTTTGAAGACTGTTTTTTAAGATAAGGTTTTGTTTTGAGGCAAACCTTTAACCCAAATACACCCAGGAGACAGCAATTAAAGTTTAGTAGGTTTATTGAATACAATATTTGATGAAGTTTCTTGATCCAGGCAGGTCCTTCAGCTTCTTCAAAGGTTTTGGTGGCATTGGATTTTAGTGTTGATTATTAGAAGGAGGGGGCTTAATACAAATGCATACAATACTTCTCAATTGTTTTATTCATAAATAAAGAAATCAAACTCTGAATCATTTATCCTCAGCTTTACATCACATGCAAATACAAATTGGGTAAAGGCATTCAAATTTATGGCTGAAACATGACAAATGTTTGAAGAGGGTTGAAGAGATTTGAAACAGTTTGGATTCTCCGTCTAGGTGAGGAGGAGAGCTTGGCTCTGTCTTGCCTTGAAGAAAACCCCCAACAGGTGCCAGAAGTTCCAAAACACAAATCAGATGGAAAAGAGTGGAGCTGCTGAAAGTAAACAAATTAACAACCTTTTTATTTTGGCCTCAGGTTTTTGAGATGTTTATTAGAGCTCAGAGACAACAAAAGCTTGGACATTGCAAGCTGTAGCTGAGATTCTAAAGTTACTTGACAAATTCAAACTTTGTACCGAGCAGCAGATTTTCTGCTCATCAAAAAGCTTCCTGGTGGGATGCTACTGCTTCTGCTGGTCATGCTGAGAGAACCTTTAGAAGATGCCGCCCAACTTGAAATAAGCATTGGCAACCTCCAATCATGCTGAGTTGCTAGTTTCATTCTTCTACACACACCAAATAAAACAGCTTCAAGCCTTCACCATGATGCTGGACACATTCTGCGTGTGCTTTATCCATTCTGCAGGGTTCAACAAAGTTAAACTTCCATTACAAAGTTTACCACCATATATTAGATGGAGTTGATCATTTATATAATATAATTAGATTATAGCAAACAGAGGAAGGGTATACTGATGCTTCCTTACCTTGGTTTTTATTTCTGGGAAGCTACATATGGGGACAAAATGATTGGTACTCTTAGTTTAATGCGAGGATAACCGACAATGCTCATAGAAATAATTCACACATTGCTTCTCAACCATACCACAACAGAATAATCTTTAAATACATACTCATGAAACAGGTCCGGAAAAAAATGATGGTAACTGTAACTTTACATTTGGTTGCACAACCTTTACAGGCAATCACCGCAATCAAACCATTCATGCATCTGCTCCTCTGACTGGGTATCTTGTCCGACTCGCCATGAGTAAACACCTCCAGTTGTCTCAGTTTAAAAGGATGCTTTTCCAGATGGTTGCAGCTCCTTCCAAAGATGCTCAAAAGGATCTAGGTCAGGGCTCATAGAAGGCCACTTCAAAATAGTCTAATGTTTTCCTCTTAGCCATTCTTGTCTGTTTCTAGTTGTGTGTTTTGGGCTGTTATCCTGATGCAAGACCCATGACCTATAACTGAGAGTAAGGTTTTTGAGACTGGGCAGCAATTTTCAGTCTAAAATCCTTTCATAGTCTGTAGATTTCAGTATACCCTGCAGAGATTCATGACAACCTGTGCCAGATGAAGTAAATCAGCCCAACAAATAACAGAGCCTTCTCCATGTTTCACAGTGGGGATGGTGTTCTTTTCTTGATATGATTATTTTTTTCTGTCTGGTAATATAGAGTAAAGTTAAAGTTACATTTTGTCTCACCCATCCATAAAACATTCGCCAAGAAGCTTTGTGGCTTGTCAAAATATGGTTTAGCAAATTCCTGTCTGGCTTTTTCATGATATTTTTTCATAAACAGTGTCCTCTTTGGTAGTTTAGTGGGGCTTAATCAGCGATGGATGGTGCGATCTGACATTGCTGTTCCTTAGGCTATAAAGTTAAACTTTAATCTCTTTAGAAGTTTTTCTGGGCTCTGTTGTTACCATTCATTTTATCTGTCTCTTTGATTTGTCATCAGCTGTCCTCCCGCAGCCACACCCAGGGAGGTTAACCCCATGGATAATATGTGCAGCTGAATCTCAGGAACATCAAGCTGCTTGGAGGTTAAAAGCCTTTATCTTTAACTTGCTTTATTATAATATTTTTTTAATATCCTGAGACAACTCCTTTCTTCGCTTCTTCTGGTCTCCCTGAATGCAATAGGCACCAGGAGTGTGTTTGGTATATAGACGATTTCCTGATTCACATTTTATAAAACATCTGAACTGACAGTTTTTTTTTTCTTTGTTTGTTTTTTATGGCTTAATAAGAGAAGTGGGCTTTACGCTGCCCTGCAAGGCTTTAAACCTGGGTTTGATTGGTGACAAAGCCATGCTCAGGCATATATCGAGGTGCTCATTCATGACCCTGGAGCTATATTTATGTTTGATGATGGTCATCATGGGGAATCCTGCTTCACAATAGTAGGTTGAGCCAAACATACTGAAAATGTGCAGGGTCATCTTTGAGCACGCCATTTCACTTTTCTTTCATCAGTTCACCGCAGTTCTTCCAGCAGTCTACACTTTCTCTGCTCTCTTTTTCTCATCGTCTTCTCCTTCTTTCTCATCGCCCGGCTTGCCACAGGTTTGCCTGCTGTGTCTAAAAGTAGCTAGCAGCAGCAACCCAGACTGACAGCAGCTCATTGGATAATTTGTATCATGTGCGGCCTGGTGCCGGACGCTCCGCAGGGCTTTACTATGTTAACAGGTGAAGCGGAGGAAGTGACGTTTGTCACTGTGGTCAGACAACATCCTGTAATTTATAAATGTTTTAAATCAGAATGGGTCCGGATTAGCCAGCCGGTGGGATCCCGGTCCGCTGATCTGTGACCTCTGGTCTTGGGTATCCAGTGATTCTTTGCAAGGACAGGACTACTGTAACCTTAATGGCCAAGGGTGTCCCATGATTCATTGCGAGGCCAAGCAAGCCAGCTGCTACATACTCAGAAGGAGAAGGGGAATGATGATGGACAATGGTGAATATTGTAAGGGCAGTTTAATGTAATGCAAGTATGTGAAAATATTTCCCTTAAATTAATGAAAATAGTTGATTTTAATGGTTGAGTGAGTCAGATATGTTGCAGGTAATGTTTGGTTTATTCTGGTTCTGCTGGAGGTTTCTTCCTGTTAAAAGGAAGTTTTTCCTCTCCACTGTCGCTACAAGCATGCTTAGTGTGAGGGATTGCATTCAAGTCAGTGAGTCAATGCAATCAACTGGTTTTCCTTAGATAGAAAACTTTGAATCCATTTGACTGTATGATCTGGTGAACTGTAAAGTGCCTTGAGATGACATGTGTTGTGAATTGGCGCTATATGAATAAACTGAATTGAAAAGTCTGTTCTTGTGCAAATGGGTTTGGATGACATTTATGCACAGATTCTAATATCTATGCAGTATGAAGACTACAATCTGATATCTGCAACGATGGTACTGCTGCTAAAGCCCCTCAAAAATGTATTTAGCACACAGAACAGTACTAAAAAGTTTGGCATCCTATCTTTGCATAGAACAAACATTGATGTTAACATCAGTAAGAATATATAGAGGAAAATCTGTTTTATTGTGATAGCAGCTGAGATACAATACACTCTTATTTTGCTCCATTTATTTTCCTTCATAACTACAGTAGGTAGAGGAGTATTTAAAAGGTATTGGGTAAGGAGTGGCACATAACTTAAAGGCTTCACTCCTCGATGCAGATGTCGCAGGTTTGGACTCCGAACCTTGAATGGTTTTTCATGCATGTCTTTCTCTGTCTTTACCCCGTTTCAAAAATGCATTTGCTTTTACATAACTGCCTCAAAAAAGAGGGAAAAAAGGTCACTGTGGTGTCTGAATTAAAAGTAGGATCTTCCAGTCCATGTGTTGAAATTAACGCCCTTCAGCAGCATTAGAAAATGCCAACCATGCCAACACGATCAATACAGCCACGTGGCTGGGGAGTACTTCGGAAATCCTTTGTCAATCATCACACTCTTCCCCTGTATCTAGAAATGTAACCTGAAACAATCCTATTATTCAAGGAGGAAGTCATTAATCAACCCTGGCAGAAATGACACTGAATCCTGACACATGATCATCTCAGATGTGTATGTGCTGTCTGGTTAGAAAAACGTCCTTTCAGAGCCGTGCAGGACCTTTTTTAATAAAAAAATTATATACATATATATATATACATACATACATACATACATACATACATACACACACACACACACACACACACACACGCATATATATATATATATATATATATATATATATATATATATATATATATATATATATATATATATATATATATATATATATATATATACACACATGTGTGTGTATATATATATATAAAAAAAAAAAAAAAAAAACTGTTTTCTCACCCCTCGTGGGGTGGTATGTGTCATCCTCAAGCTCGGGTCCTCCACCAGAGGCCTGGGAGTTTGAGGGTTCTGCGCAGTATCTTAGCTGTTCCTAGGACTGTGCTCTTCTGGACAGAGACTTCTGATGTTTTACCTGGAATCTGCTGTAGCTACTCTCCCAGTTTGGGGGTCACAGCCCCCAGTGCTCCAATTACCACTGGCACCACTGCTGCTCTTACTTTCCACATCTTTTCTAGCTCCTCTTTCAGCCCTTGGTATTTCTCAAGCTTCTCGTGTTCTTTCTTCTTGATGTTGCTGTCGCTTGGGATTGCCACATCTATCACTACTGCCTTCTTCTGCTGTCGTGTTGATCGATACGACAGCAGAAGAAGGCAGTAGTGATAGATGTGGCAATCCCAAGCGACAGCAACATCAAGAATATATATATATATATATACAGTATATATACACACACACACACACACACACACACATACATATAAAAAATGTTGCTGTGCTACAATTACTTTAATATATATTACTTTATTGGACTTTAATAAAGTTATTACACAGAGCAACCTGCAATGAAAAAATGAGCTTTTGAACTGTGCCTTTTTTTAAGAATACAGAAGGACTACTATTTTCTGTGTCCTTGATTAAAATTATCTCTGTAAATTAGATATTTTTAATTTGAAGACAGAGCTATTTTCTTTTCCTAACTATGTACCTTGTTGATATTACATAGTGAAAAACATAACATTGACAAATTATGAAGAAATACCTTTTATCTCACAGTTGATAACATATAGCTTAAATTTTTGTCAGTACTTAAAATATTGTTATCTATTCAGTTTTATACCTTTCTCATCTTAGTAACAACTTTTTTTTTCTTTCTTGAACAATGTATAAGTTCTTTTTTTGTCTCATCTCAAAGCTGGTAAATTGACGCAATGACCATTTACTTGGGTTCATGTTTATTGAGTTTCAAAGCTTAAAAGGCACAGCATCTTACTTCATATGATGGTCAAACTGGGGATATGAGAGGGGTCTCAGACTCAAAAGCTGCTTTCCCGCTGAAAACGGCGGTTTTTCAAAACCTGGTAGACCCACTAACAATCGGCTTTTGACTCTTTTCCCATTTGACCTAAAAGCCAAGTCCGACCCTCTGCTGGCAAGCTGCATGGCAAATATCCCACAGCACTGCATATCTGCTGATGGCATTACGCTGGGTGAGTGAGCGCTAATGATGTCGACAGTGCAACAGAAATTGGGGAAGTAAACAACGGAGAACAACATGGAAGGAAGCCAGGGCGTATTCAGTATTCTTTATTATTTTTCTCTTTTATCTGTGCAAATCCATCTCACCAGCAATCAGTGATGGGACTAACGGCGTTGAAAGTAACGGCGTTACTAACGCCGTTACCTTGTTTTAGTAACGAGTAATCTAACCAATTACTTTGACTGTAACTATAACGCAGTTACCATTGCAGACATCCCATTACTGCGTGTTACTCAGGTCGCACAATGAACCTTTTTTCATGATAGGACTCGTGCGCAGCTGCGAGAAGCTGACACCCCAACCACGTCAAAAAACTCTACAAATAGACTGAATGGTTAGTGCAACGTTATTGCAGATTTGTGCAGAAAAAAAATATTGTTTAAGAGATATTAAAGATAATTTTTTAGGTCATCCAGAGGTGCGCGCTTTGTCATGAGAGAGGGGAGGATGAGAATGGCTGATGTATAGTGAGATTCCGTCTGTCAGTTGGGTAGGTGGGTGTTTCCGCTGGCGGGTGTTAACGTACAGCACACACAGAGAGATGGAGAGTGAGGATGACTCCAGCAGCAAAACAGCGTTTTCCTGATGGAAATACAGGTGTTACGTCGAGCTGCGTTTCCCCATCACATACGGTTTCCTCTGGATCTCCGCACAGCGCAGGCGGCACGAGTCACCGCACAAGCGACAGGAAACGCGCATGCTCGCTAAAGGCGCGCAACAGTCGCCCTGTGCTCGCGCCACAGGAGAACTATGGAGAGCGTGAACGATCAAATGATAGCCTATATGAAGAAAGGGAGAAATCTGGATGGATGGATGGATGGATGGATGGATGCTCTGCCTTTTCAACCTACTGTATTTTTATTTTAAACATTATTTGATGGCCTTTGTGGCAGGGATGGAGATCCATATTTTATGTCACACGCAGAGTATACATCTTGATAGATAGATGTTGCAGTATCTATAACAACCCAAACACACAGGATTTCAGAATTAGACATCCCCAGTTATTAATTTCACCAGATCTGAATGCCCTGTTTAAAACTTCACAGCACGTTCCCCCCTGATGTTTTTTACGTTGAGTTGCAATAAATGCTAAACTCTCTGCAGGTTCTTGTCTTTGTCATCCACTCTATTCAGCTGCCTTTGGAAACACACGGTGAGAAGGTGGGGGCTGGGTGGTGAGGGTTACCGGGGCGAGAAACGCAAAAGTAACGCAATAGTTACTTTTACTAGTAACTAGTTAGTTTTATTGTGGAGTAACTCAGTTAGTAACTCAGTTACTTTTTGGGAGAAGTAACTAGTAACTATAACTAATTACTTTTTTAAAGTAACGTGCCCAACACTGCCAGCAATACACCATGTTTGTTGAATGTAAACAGAGTTTACTCAGGTAGACATGCGTCAGTGTGTTGTTCCCACCACCACTAAAAGCTTTCGTGGTTTAGGTGGGTTTTCCAGCCAGTGTGAAAGCGGTATTAGACTGGGGTTTTTTCTACTTTTTTTTGCTAAATAAAGTATGAGCTCATTAGCAAAACCTGATTGCTGCCAGTGAGATATTTTAGCCATGTAGCTTGGCTGTGCAGTTGCCAAGTGGGGGTCGAACCCACATGAGCAACTGCTCATTGGATCTTAAGCCCAATGCCTTAACCACTCGCCGATGCTGGTCTGCATCGGTGTCAGCAGGAGCCAAACACAAAATACTAGCAACATTTTATAGGTTTCCTTTCCTCTAACTTTACTGTCTGTAAGATGCAGTGATGGCGTTACTAATGGTGTTACCTTTTTTTGTAGTAAGGAGTAATCTAACTTTACTTTGACTGTAACTATAACGCAGTTACCATTGCCTACACCACGTTACTGTACGTTACTCAGGTCGCACAATTAACCTTTTTTTCATGATAGGACTAGTGCGCGCCTTGTCATGAGAGAGGTGAGGATGAGACTGGCTGATGTATAATGAGATTACGTCTTTCAGTTGGGTAGGTGGGTGTTTCCACTGGCGGGTGTTAATGTACAGTGCACACAGAGAGATGGAGACTGAGAAGGCCTCCAGGAGCACAGCACAGGCAGCACGATTCACCGCGCAAGCAACAGGAAACGCGCATGATCGCGCCACAGGGGAACTACGGAGAGTGTGAAAGATCAAATGTTAGCCTATATGGAGAAAGGGAGAAATCGGGATGATTGACGGACGGACAGACAGACATGAATGTCTCTAACCAGTGCTGCACCATGTTTATCGAATATAAACAGAGTTGTTTCGGCTTGTTAGATCAGAAGAGACTGGCAGGCTAAGTTGACTTCCAAATGATGCTCTCAATGCTATCACATAAAAGGGTAAAATTCCTTAAACTTTACATTTTTTGTCTTTTCTTATTACAATACACTAGAATGAGCTTAAAAGCAAAGCTTTATAGCTGCAAGCAGTAATTTGGTCTAGTGTTGCCAGGTACTTGGCTACCAAACAAGAGGTTACCAGGAGTGGGGCTCGAACCCACGTGAGCAATTGCTCATTGGATTTTAAGTCCAACGCCTTAACCATTCGGCCATCCTGGTCACTGTTTACTGGTGATCTCTAAATCGTAGATGACAAAAATTAATGTCAAAGTTTATAAGATGGAAATGTAACGCTAGTTGAGGCTAGGCGCCTGACTATGGCCAAGTTCGTTGGTATGGCAATCAGAAAGATTCGACTGCGGAGCCTGTGTGTGAATAAACACCATCTGACAGAAAATAAAGGGGTTGTTGTATTTTTATTCATACTTTTTCATATGTTTAGGTACGTATTAAATAATATTTTTTTTATAAATATAGACAATGAACACAACAAAAAAAACAATAAACAAATAAATAAACCCTGATGAGTCAAAAGAGGTTTTCTTCCTCTTATTCAAGTCCGTGCTTTTGTTCTGTTAAGGTGATTAATGATTCACCAAACAAGAGTCCATCTGGTTTAGTCCATGATCCAAGGGAAGTGAAAAGAAAAAAAAAATAAATGCATCCTACCGCAAAGCTGCGGTGATCCGGTGGTAGCTCGCCATCCTGACGTGAGACGGGGGGGGAACCGACCTAAACGATGTCATACATAAAACAAATATTAGCACTTTACCAAAGTTAAACTGCTATCCAACAACTAAACATTCAAAAAAAAAAAAACAATTATATTCCAAATAATTTTTGTCAGGAAACATTCAATTAAGTTTCAAGTTAGCAACATTAATGTTACAGCTCAAGTAAAAAATATCAAAGTCAGACAAGATATCAAAAATAAAGTCAGACAAGTTGTCAAAGTAAAGTGCACTTTTTAAAGTCTATCAAATTTTAATTGACACTGATGTCAATTAAAATTAATTTACTTGAAGTCCATTTCAACAAACATTGAATTGGTTTCTGGATTTGTTGCGCAACTACATAGAAACCAACCAAGCGCAGAGTTCCATTGGCCGTTCACAAAATTAAAATAATAATAAGAAAAATACCTAAACGTATCCCTAAAGGACAAAATCAAAGGGTTGTTATCTGTTCTGCCTTATATCTCTGTCGTCTTGGTAAAATTTAATCAGTTCAGCTTTCAACACCATCATTCCACACCATCTGATAGGAAAACTGAAACAGCTGGACTTCAATATACCCCTTTGCAATTGGCTGCTAGATTTCCTCACAGACAGACATCAGTCCGGGTTGGACAGAGCACCTCTGATGTCATCACCCTGAACACAGGCTCACCTGTGGGCTGTGTCCTGAGCCCCCTGCTGTTCACTCTGAGGAGACTCGACTGCATCCCCAATTTCACTGCCAATCAAATCCTGAAGTTTGCAGATGACACCAAGGTGGTGGGCCTCATGAGAGACGACAACGACTAGAACTATAGAGAGGAGGTGGAGCAGCTGGTGGACTGGTGCAGATTTGTTTGTTTTTGCACTGCTCTTAAAATAAAGGGTAATTGTGTGACCTGAGTAACGTGCAGTAAAGGGGTGTCGGGAATGGTAACTGGGTTACAGTTACAATCAAAGTAATTAGTTAGATTACTCTTTATTAAAAAAAGGTTACGGCGTTTATAACGCCATTACTCCCATATATAACTAAGTATATGTTTGATTGGTTTTTGGTATGTCTACTGTGAATTTATTGCCCTGCCTGGAGAAAACTCCACCAGCCGCCACTGCCTTAAACCTCTTTGTGTCAGGGTTTGGTTGTGGTTTTTGAGGACCCAAATGCAGAGACAGGGAGGCAGATGTGAGTTTCTTGAAGATTTAATTGAATGATCAAAAACAATTGAGGCTGGAATCCAAAAATTAAAATGTAACACAAACCAGAACCATGGAGACATCAGGGCACATGGAGTGTTAAATTTGGAAGTTAGGACCCCCTGATAGCAACTGCGCCTCAGAACTTCCCTACCGGTTCTTTTCCTGGGAGCAAGTTATTTACTACTCTTAACGTAAACTGGGTAAAACCATATAAAAAAGGACTATAAAACAGGATTAAAAGAGTAACAGCGTTTATTCCAGGTCAAGTTGTTACAGGACAGAGAAATTGCTTGGAGTTGGCACAGCTGTGGGCTCAAAAAACGTCAGCGAGCGTCCGGCAAAGATTGAGCCCCGAACAAGGTCATCTCCTGCTTCTTATACCTCATGAGTCCATGTTTTGCATCAGGTGGATGCTTAGCTGTCCGTTTCAGAAACTGACATGTCATCCATGCCCTGACCTTCATGCATCTTGCCTCTTTACCCCAGAATTACACATAGCTCTCCTTTATCAGTGCGGCTCCAATATGTGCCAATATCCTGTGTATTTTTAAAGACACGAAGGCTGTCCTGATTAGATGATCTACGTACACACAGTGACAGCAACCATGTGAAGGAACGCCTTCTACTCAATCTAATCTGGCTAACAGAGTAACAATGCACGTGATGTATAAAGAATAAACCTAACAACTCCCCCTGATAAATTACCGTTTTCACAGGTAACTTAAAACTCAGTAAGCAACACATCTTTGAAGCACCAGGAGACTTAGAGAGCATCTATAATTGATGATGTATCATTAATCAGAGATCAAAAGTAATCACAATCAAAAACCTCACAGACCAAATGTTGTCACTCAAGACCACAGTTTCAGCATTTAACTACGATTTGGGTTTCATCTAATTTAAGAAGACTGTTTTAGTTTCCTATGCATACATTATTTTCATTTACCTTAGACTAGGTAACCTAAGCCTATAAAGCTAACAAGGCCAAATTTCTCTACTCTCACTCCCACTTAGAGGCCTCCTAAATGTGACCGCTAACCATGAATAAACCATCAATCCCAATTTACCAATCATTCAGTCACAGGACAGGCCGGGCCGTTCTCCACCGGAAAACACTACCTTCTACCGGGATGAAACCAGGGAAATCCCACTCTTTGCCAATCTGAGCAAGAAAACCCGTTTTGAATCTGACAATTATCATTACCAACTAATTAAAGAATCTTTCAGCCAATGAGGTTCTGAGTCTTTCTACATCAAAGAGAAAGTGGCATAAAACTTGATTTTGGTGGGTCTGGAGCAAAATATTTCCATGTTTTTCATCAAAACAAAATCAAAATAAATCAAAACATATAAATCACAATTAGGTAAAATCAAGAATTATCCTAGCCCGAGTTAAAAGCAAATGATGAACATCATTGACGATGATGAATTCTTTCAGTGTATCTATCACTCAACAATCTAATTAATCAGAGTCTCGTATGGCCTCCTCCACATCCCCATTTGTCTCCATGCTGTCTGATGGCAGTATAGATGCTGAATCCAGGTGGTAGTTCTCATGGAGTGTTCTCATCACAGTTCAGTAATCCATTCATCCAGGATCCTCCAACACACAGAGAGTGCCGTCAATGTTCTTATCAGAATAAGCAGTGTCTTTAATGAGTTATCATTATTTACTCAAAATCTAAGGGCAGTCACAACCAGATATTATTATCCACAATTACTTTAACTTTATCCCTTAAATCATCATTAAATTCACTACATTTAAATTATCTGTAGACTGTATGTTTATTCAGCAGATTGGTTTCAGAGTCTATTCAAAAAACATTAAACATAATCTACCTTTCAATACCTGGCAGTTGATAGTTATTTATGACAGAATGTATTCAGCCTTAACATCCTATGGATGTTTCAGCTCATTATTTTGGTAATGTCATGATTTTATCAAGAGCTCGGACCCACATGCAGAGAAACCAATTCAGAGAGACCAGGGGAAAAGGTTTAACAGGTTTATTGAAGAGATAATGCAGAATCAAGTGTTGCTATGCCACTCAGATTTCCTGCGGTACTTGAATGGGTCGTAGTGGAGATGAATCCCTTGCTCAGTGTGAAGCTCAAACAATCTCTTGAGGAAAAGTTGATTCAACCTCCAGTTTATTCCTGTTTTTTGAAGCTCAGATTATCCTTCCAGGGAGAGAAGGTCAAAAACATCCAGTTTGCAGGATAACTTCCTGCCGAAAGGCAAAGACAAAAAAAAGATTAAGACTCAGGTTGACAAGAACTCAGTTTGACTTAGCAAAACTCAGCTCGGCTAGAGAACCCAAAACTGGCATCGAGGTAGTGGCAGTCAGCAGCTTAAGAGCGCTCCGTTAAAGAGGTAACCCTCTGCAGGTGTGTGAGGGGCGGACCAGAACCAGGCGCCTCCTGGAGGAAGGGAGACAAACACAGAAACAGAAACACAAACACACAGACAGGAATCCTGTCGGTAACGGAAACTTGGGAGAGAACAGCTCCAACTCCAGAATCTGAGGCATCTACCTCCACCACAAACTGCCTGGAGAGATCTGGCTGAGTGAGAACAGGAGCATTGGCGAAAAGTTTTTTGAGATGAGAAAAGGCTAGTTTCGCCTCAGAGGACCAAACAAAGGGAACCTGGAAGAGGTCAGGGCTGTCAGAGGAAGAGCAGTTTGGCTGTAGTTGCGGATATACCTGCGGTAGAAATTGGCAAAACCCAGGAAACGTTGGAGCTGCTTACAAGTCTCTGGTGTAGGCCAGTCCAAAACAGCCTTAATATTTTCCTCAGTGGGTCTTACCTGTCTGCCCTCAAGGATAAATCCAAGGAAGGAAACTGATGGTCTGTGGAATTCACATTTCTCAGCTTTGACGAATAGTTTGTTCTCGGGCAAAGGTTGAAGGACCTGGCGAACACGGATCTTGTGCTCAGAAAGGTTCTTGGAAAAAATGAGAATATCATCAATATAAACAAAGACAAAAGTGTTCAAAAAGTCTCTCAGAATGTCGTTGACCAGGGCCTGGAAGCAAGCAGGAGGGTTAGTTAAACCAAAAGGCATTACCAGGTACTCAAAGAGTCCAATGGGAGTTTTGAAGGCGGTTTTTCATTCGTCTCCCTCCCTTATGCGGAGTAGGTGGTATGCGTTTCTGAGGTCCAGTTTAGAGAAGACTGTGGCTCCTTGGACGGGTTCAAAAGCTGAAGACAAGAGAGGCAACAGGTATTTGTTTTTAACTGTGATTTGATTCAAACCTCTTTAGTCTATACAGGGCCGAAGGGATCCATCCTTCTTCTCCACAAAGAAGAACCCAGCTCCAAGGGGTGAAGATGAGGGACGGATTATGCCGGTAGCTAGAAACTCCTTAATGTACTTCTCCATAGCCTCCCTTTCAGGCTTGGAAATGTTGAATAGGCAACTGCCGGGCAAAGGGGCTCCAGGAAGCAGCTTAAGAGCGCTGCGTTAAAGAGGTAACCCTCTGCAGGTGTGTGAGGAGGCGGACCAGAACCAGGCGCCCCCTGTTGGAGGAAGGGAGACAAACACAGAAACACAAACACACAGACAGGAATCCTGACAGTTAATATAAGCTCAGAAATATTGCAACTAATGTAATCTCTTCACTGTACCTGTAAATTAGAATCTTTAGTTAATTCTTATCCTCTCCCCGATGAAAGTTCTTTAATCTCTAAGAATAACCAGCTTGGCACAGACCCCCCCCCCCCCCCCCCCCCCCCCTTTAAAACTCCCTTGTCAGACTTTGTAGCCTTAAATGTTAGTGTATGAAAAACATCATCCCCCTGTGGACCCTTGTGTGTCCTTCAAGTCCTTAACCATGTGTGTGGGTGTGTTAGTGAGTGGGTGTATGTGTGTGTTAATCTATGTGAGTTGATCTATGTGGAAAACTGGTCAGGAGCCATCCTGCTACTGGTCTTGGAAGAGAAGTATCTTGGAGCAGTGATCCTCTCCAACATGCAAAACAGTTCGATGTTCGGACAAGTCCATCAGGTTACCTTCTGTTACCACAGCCGCTTTGACCCATATGAGTCTTGGGGCCCAGGTGTCCAAACACTCCCTGAAGGATGAGTCTTTATCTGTGTCATCAGCAGTATCACACAGAGGCAGAAGGAAACAGTCCATCAAAGGTGTTCCTCCCTTTATGTTGTATTGAAAGGGTTTTGGGCCTGTTCACTTCCTGTTTGGATTAACTGAGTGTTGCAGCTGTCCAGGATCTCCATCTGAAGTTAAGTTATTTTTTCTGTGATATCTCTGTATCTCAGTAACTCTATGGTGACCATATTTTCATTTTGGAAAATCAAGACGCCTTGGAGTTGGGGGGGATCTCTGTTCCCATGCATAGAGATGTCTGTGGCATGCACTCACTTAACGTAGACCTACGTAATCCTACAATAACATTATATTTACAGTTGATTTATTAAAAATGCTTTTCAGTAAAAGTCAACAGCAATAACTCCAATAACAAACGATAATTTTACTCAAACTGTATTTATTAAAAATGCTTAACAATTCCTGTAATGAATGAATAGCACAATGAAAGAAATAATGTTTCATCATCGGGATTTCCTCCGTGATCAGAGGAAATGTGTCAGATGTTCAGTTATTCCTCTGCCTCCTTTAGTGATAATGGGATGTGTAATAAGTGTAGTATTTTTGTAGCTTTGGAGGCAAGGGTGTCAGATTTAGAATCCAGGCTACAGGCTGTTGAACATCCAGGAGTTAAAGTAGGCCCCCACGTAGCTGTCCTCCAAAAGTGCCTAGTCGTAGCGTAGTCGTGGATCTCTGCCCACTGGTCACCACCAACCCGTTCACGTTTCTAACCGGTTTTCCCCACTCAGTAACACACCCACTGAGAAGCCCACTCTGGTGATTGGCAGCTCCATAGTCAGAAACGTGGCATTAGAAACACCAGGGACCATAGTCAAATTTTGCCGGGGGCCAGAACGGGTGACATCAAATCCTACCTGAAACTGCTGGCTAAGGATAAGGTTAAATACAGTAAGATTGTTATTCACGCTGGTGGTAATGACACCCGGTTACGCCGATCGGAGGTCACTAAAATTAGTGTTGCTTCGGTGTGTAAGTTTGCCAAAAAAATGTCGGACTCCGTAATTTTCTCTGGTCCCCTCCCTGATCTGACCAGTGATGACATGTTTAGCCGCATGTTGTCATTCAACCACTGGTTGTCTAGGTGGTGTCCTGAAAACAACGTGGGCTACATTAATAATTGGCAATCCTTTTGGGGAAAACCTGGTCTGATTCGGAGAGACGGCATCCATCCCACTTTGGATGGTGCAGCTCTTCTTTCTAGGAATCTGGCCACATTTATTAGTCCTCCAAAACCCTGACCACCCAGAGTGCAGACCAGGAAGCAGAGTTGTAGTTTAACACACATCTCTGCAGCTTCTCTACTGTTACCCACTCTTTACTCCATCCAGACAATGTCTTGCCCACGACCAAAATCTAATAAATTAGCAAATATTCCCAAAGGAGTAAATCATGATAATCTAATTAAAATAAAAAAACTCCAATTTGGGGAAAAGTTAAAACAATTAAATATGGTCTGTTTAACATAAGATATCTTTCCTCTAAAAGTCTGCTAGTTAATGACTTGATTTGTGATAATCACATTGACTTGTGTTGCCTTACAGAAACCTGGCTGCAGCAAGAGGATTATGTGAGCATAAATGAGGCAACTCCTTCAAGCTATTTAAATTTTCACATATCCAGAAGTTCTGGGCGAGGAGGAGGAGTAGCAACAATCTTCCAGTCTGACTTACTGATTACTCCCAAAACAGTTAATACCTACAACTCTTTTGAACATTTAACCCTTAATTTCCCTGAATCAAATTTCAAGGCAAGAAAACTTACTCTGAATTTTTAGATGAGTTTTCAGAGTTCCTTTCTGATTTGGTATTAAAAACTAACGGTCATCATAGTGGGAGATTTTAACATCTATGCTGACATTGAAGGCGATAGCTTAAGAGCAGCCTTTAATGCTATCTTAGACACTATTGGCTTTATTCAAAATGTGAATAGTTCCACACATTCTCATCTTCATACTTTGGATCTTATGCTGACATACGGTATAGAATGTGAAGAAATAACAGTATTTCCTCACAACCCTGTCCTCTCTGACCACTTTCTAATAACCTTCAAGATTACTTTAACAGAGTTCTCCTCCCCCAAAAGAAGGATCAATTTTAGTAGATCTTTATCAGATAGTGCAGTTATACATTTTAAAGAATCTGCTTCACTTTCTCTCTCCTCTGTGTTGCTGAGCAGTGCTGCACAGTGCAAAAGCATAGCTTATTCCCCTTCAAAGGTTGATGATTTTGTTGATGGGGTTGCTAGTTCTCTGCAAACTGCCTTAGACAATGCAGCTCTTTTGAAAATGAAAACCGTTAAAAATAGAAAGCTTGCTCCTTGGTTTAATGCAGAGCTGCGCACTTTGAAGCAAAATGCTAGGAAACTGGAGAGAAAATATCGCTCCACAGGCCTGCGGGAGTCCTTCCTAGTCCGAAAAAATAGTTTACTGCTGTATAAGAGGACCCTTTGTAAAGCAAGAGCAGCATACTTCTCCTCATTAATAGAGGAGAATAATAATAATCCTAGATTTCTTTTTAATACAGTTGCCAAACTCACCCAGAGCCATAGCTCTGTTGAACCGTCCATTCCACCTGCTCTTAGCAGCAATGATTTTATGGGATACTTTATAAATAAGATTGATCTTATTAAAAATAACATCATAAGCACTCCTCTATCCGCGATTGTACCTGAGGTAGTCATGGAATCTGAACCGGGTTTTGACTGCTTTGATCCAGTTGAACTTTCTGAGTTAGCAAAATTATTGTCTTCATCTAAGCCTTCAACTTGTATGTTAGATCTGTTAGGATCCTCAGGCTTGCCCTCCAGAGGGTGCCGAGGATCCTCTTCTGCTCTGTGTTTTTCCTTAGGGTTGGAGTTACTGTGGGGATCTGGAGACTACCCTCTGTCTCCAGCAGAGTGCGCCGTGGGTCTTCTGGAGCTGGAACCTTCCTGCACACCTGTTGCTAATCCTCTCATCAGAAGACCTCTCCTATATAAGCTGACTTCAGTCCTTGCCTCAACGCTGCAGTGTTGATCTTAGTTGGTTAGCAACCTGAGCCTCGGTTACTGGAAGAATCTTGGTTATCTCTAGTGTGAGATCAGATTCTAACTCTTCCTTGCTTCTGCCTCACAGGAATCCTGTCTCTTCGTGAAGCTCTGGATGAGCTTAACCTCCTGTTTCCTCGTGAAGCTCTGGATGAGCTTAACCTCCTGTCTCCTCGTGAAGCCCTGGATGAGCTTAACCTCCTGTCTCCTCGTGAAGCTCTGGATGAGCTTAACCTCCTGTCTCCTCGTGAAGCTTTGGAAGAGCTGCCCCACTGGTAACCTGTCTCTGGCCTGCAGCTCTGGGAGAGCTGCATCACAGGAAACCTGTCTCTAGCCTGAAGCTCTAGGTGAGCTTAACCTGCTATCTGCCCTGGAAAGCCAACCTGAAGACTTCTATGTGGAGTTTACCTGAAGGTTCCTATGTGGAATCAGCCTAAAGAATCCTATGTGGAAATTCCCCTGTTGTTCTCTGCAATAAGCTGGAAGCTCAGCCTGAAGAACCCTATGTGGATATTCCCTGTCGTTCTCTGCAATGAGCTGGAAGCTCAGTCTGAAGAATCCTATGTGGTTATTTCCTGTTGTTCTCTGCAGTGAGCTGGAAGCTCAAATCTAGGTCTACCATGCTAAGCCTGAAGCTAGATGCTTAGCCTCTCATGAAATCTGCTAACCAACAGTCTCCAGTCCCAGTCAAGACTTCAGTGACACATTCTCTGAATTTATTATCCCCTGGTGTTTCAGAACTTTAATAAACGTTTGAACTTTTTCCCTGCCTCCTCCGTGTGTGTTCTGCATCTTGGGCTTGCATCCGTTTACCCATCATGACAAGATCCAGTTCCAACCAGGTTATGTAAGGAGGTATTCCCTTTGATTTCCTCCTCCATTTTAGATGTGATTAATCTATCTCTGTTACAGGGATATGTACCTAAAGCTTTTAAGGTTGCTGTAATTAAACCTCTGCTTAAGAAACCATCTCTTGACCCAGATGACTTGGTCAATTATAGACCTATATCCAATCTTCATTCCTTATCTAAAATTCTTGAGAAAGTAGTTGCCAAACAAGTCTGCGATCACTTACACCATAATGAACTTTTTGAAGAGTTTCAGTCTGGCTTTAGAGCTCATCATAGCACAGAAACAGCTCTGGTGAAAGTCACTAATGATATTCTCATGGCCTCAGATAATGGACTTGCATCTGTGCTCGTCCTGTTGGATCTCAGTGCTGCATTTGATACAGTTGACTATAATATTCTTTTAGAAAGACTTGAATATTGGAATGTTGGAATTAAAGGAACAGCACTAGACTGGTTTAAATCTTATCTATCTGATCGAATTCAGTTTGATCATGTTAATGACAGATCTTCAACATGCTCAAAGCTTACCTGTGGAGTACCACAGGGATCAGTGCTAGGACCAATTATCTGTACTTTATACATGCTCCCAATCAGTAGAGTTATTAGACAGCATGGGATTAATTTCCACTGTTATGCTGATGATACCCAGCTATATCTGTCTATAAATCCAGATGAAGCTAACCCATTAGATAAATTACAGACATGTCTTGAAGACATAAAAACCTGGATGACTCTTAACATTCTCCTTCTGAATGCAGACAAAACAGAAGTTATAGTCTTTGGACCAGAGTGTTTGAAAGAGAGGCTGATTAGTCAGTCATTTCATTTGGATGGGATTACCCTGATTTCAGATAATAAAGTAAAAAATCTTGGTGTTGTTTTTGATCAGGACCTGTCATTTAAATCCCATATCAAAGAGTTTTCTAGAATTTCCTTCTTTCATCTGAGGAATATTGCAAAATTTAGAAATATCCTGTCCAGGGGCGATACTGAGAAACTATTCCATGCATTTGTTACTTCAAGGCTGGACTATTGTAATTCTTTACTATCAGGAAGTCCACAAACTGTAGTTAAAAGCCTTCAACTGATCCAAAATGCTGCAGCCAGAGATCTGATGAAAATTAAAAAGAGAGATCATATCTTCTCTTCATTGGCTTCCTGTTAAATCCAGAATAGAATTTAAAATCCTCCTTCTCACATATATATCCTTAAATGGCCAAGCTCCATCTTATATCAGAGATCTGATTGTTCCTTATGTTCCTAACAGAGCACTTCGAGCTCAATCTGCAGGTTTACTAGTGGTTCCTAGAATTTCTAAAAGTAGGCAGATCTTTTAGTTATCAGGCTCCTCTCCTGTGGAACCAACTACCAGTTTTAGTCCGTGAGGCAGACACCCTACTTTTAAGGCTGGGCTTAAAACTTTCCTTTTTGATAAAGCTTATAGTTAGGGTGGCTCAGGTTATCCTGAGCTATCTCTATAGTTATGCTGCTATAGGCTTAGACTTTTGGAGGACATAGGGACCCCCATTTCATCATTCTGCTTCATTCTCTCTCTATTCTCCTATTCTGCAGAATCTGTTAGTTCAATCTCTAACCTTCTGCTCTCTCTGCTTTTCCTCAGAGTAGCTTTGCCTCGTCTGTTCCTCTTTGGCTGTGACGCCACCCTTGAAAGTACCATAAGCTGTGCTGCTTCCATCAACACCCTTGTTTATAGATGCTGGAGATCGGCCTGTTTCCAGTGTGGTCCTGTTTCTCTGATCGTGACTGAGTGGATGTGCTCTCTTCGTCCTCTGGCATGGGAGCTGGCTCCGAGCTCGTCTGCCTGGCTGTGTGTTTCCTGGACGGGGCCGCCTTTTACAGCTGCTTTTTGTGTCTCTGCTTCTGTCTCCTTGAACCCCAGTCGGCCTTAGCAGATGGCCGCTCACACTGAGCCTGGTTCTGCTGGAGGTTTCTTCCTGTTAAAAGGGAGTTTTTCTTCTCCACTGTTGCTATAAGCATGCTTAGTGTGAGGGATTGTATTTGAGTCAATGAGTCAATGCAATCAACTGGTTTTCCTTAGATAGAAAACTTTGTATCAACTTGACTGTATGATCTGGTTGAACTGTGAAGTGCCTTGAGATGACATGTGTTGTGAATTTGGCGCTATATAAATAAACTCAATTGAATTGAATCTGCTGAGAGCACAGGATTGTACTCTGACTCGCTGCTGCATTCCCAAAACTCTGCAATTCACAGTTCCTGAAAATGCTGAATTCGACTGCACCTCCTCTATGCAGTGTCCAGCTACAGTACATTGAAAATATTCTCCAAAAAATAAGAAGCAATGCTGGAAAAAAAAAAATACAAAATCTGTTCTAACATCCCCAGAACCAGTCAATAGTTGTCATATCTGGACCCCTGACCAGATCAAAAAATGTGCAGGATACATAATATCCTCTTATATGTTTACCGTCAAATAAACTACCGTATTAAGTGTGCAGTTCCATCTAAAGTATTGATAACAGCAAGGGGGAAACCGGAACCTTCGGAGAAAAGCCCAAATCTAAAAGCTAACCAAAAATTTATGTCATTTCAAAAAGAAAAGGACACAGGATCACACTAGAAGGAATGTAGTTAAATTACTCTAGAAATTTCTTTTTGATAGGCAGGATCAGGCTGCAAATTGGTCCGATCAGAAAATTCTCGCACGACTGGAAAATCGCCCCGAAAATTGCACAGTGTACACTGGGCTTTAGTCAGCTCTAAACTAGGCTGATCCATTAAATAAGAAAAATAAATAAATCTGTGTGTTTGTATGTAAGGGGTTGGGATGAGGTGTAGTTTAAGAAAGCCATGGGTGAGCCAGCAGATCTTCCAGGGATGGGTAATCCTTGGGACTGCTGAACCGACTCTTTGTCATAAAATCCTGGCAATTCTTTGACAGCGCTTGATTGTGGACTAACTTGAAGAGGACCGTTCCTATCTGCCATACTGTTCTGATTTCAGCATTGCGGATGACTTCACTGAACGAGTCCAACCGTTGGTCGTGTTTTCTTTCAAGAAAGGAACTTATCCCAAAGTCTATGAGGTAGACTTTTTGCTCCTCTAAGTCTGTCCTTATCAGGATATTATCCAATCTAATGTCTCTATGGAATATGTTTAAACTGTGGAGGTAAATAGCTGCTTGCACCAGCTGTTTAACTATGATCTTGGCATCCTTCTCTTTAAGGGGAGGTTTGTGCTTTACGAGGTAGACTGAGAGGTTATCACAAGGCATGGGTCTTTCCATCACTAGAATCATCTCCTGATCCAGATTGTACCAGCCCAGTAGGTGCACCATAGATGGTTGTCGCACTGGTTCATCTCTCAGTTTCAGCATGACAGCCACCTCCATTGGAAGCTTTCTACCATTCTCATCCTTATGGTTGTACCAACCCATTTTTTTTGAGATGTGTTTGATTGCAACAGGTAATTCATCCTCCCGGCGATAGCCTGCAAACACGGTCCCATGGAGTCCTCTTCCCAGTTCATGAAGCTCAACATATTTTTTCTGAAACTCAGCTTCTTGAGAATCTGCTCCATTTTCTGTCTCAGCAAACTTCACTTTTTTTTTGCTCGGTTCAATTAAGTCTTCAGCCTTCCTATTACTATTCCTTTTGCTCGGTTGTTCAATTAAGTCTTCAGCCTTCCTCTTACTATTCCTTTTGCTCGGTTGTTCAATTAAGTCTTCAGCCTTCCTCTTAATATTCCTCTCTCTTGAATCATGTTTTGTACTGGAAAGTAGCGGGCTGGGGCTCCTAGACTCTTTGCTGATGTCCAGTGAGTCTGCAGATGTAGTAATGACTTGCCCCAGCTGTTTTATCGTCTTTATTTTCTTGGCAGGTGGGTAATTTTTCTCATCTTCTGTCATATTCCTTTTTGGAGACGTCATGGTCCTATTCTGGTTCTGGCAACTTGTAAAGGGTTTAACCTCCTCCGATATTTTGGGTCTTTTTCTCAGTGTCTCAATATCAGCTCCATTCTTAGGACTGCTGTCTTTACTAGACCCTGAACTCTGTGGAGTAATGATTGTTTTGATGTCTTGTTTTGTTCTGATGGCTGAAGCTGTACACTTCTTTCTAGATTGTTTGACCATCTTTGCTTTTTGTTTAATCTCTTTACCTACAAGTAAAAGCAGCTTATACTCTTTTAAGACAACTCTGAATAATGTCTGCGGTCCAGTCAGAATGTTGGCTTTTACTGACACTGTGATGTCATAAAGAATAAACACACCCATTTAGAATGTTGGCTTTTATTGACACTGATGTCATAAAGAATAAACACACCCATTTAGAATGTTGGCTTTTATTGACACTGTGATGTCATAAAGAATAAACACGCCCATTTAGAATGTTGGCTTTTATTGACACTGTGATGTCATAAAGAATAAACACACCCATTTAGAATGTTGGCTTTTTATGTAACTGTGATGTCATAAAGACTAAAGACCTATATCTAGAATGTTCTTGACGTAACCTAGCAACCCTACCACAACCACCCTCCCACGCATGAGCCTCAACCTACAGAACAAAAAAACATCCACAATTATAAAGTGGAGTCTGTTTCAGGAGATATTCCCAAATACTGGAGACCAAATGGAGATCTTAATCACTTAAGTCAAAGAAAATATATAAATAATTCATACAGCCAGCTCAATCTTAAATGGTATTGTTGTGTTGTTTATGGACCAGTTCTTGCATTTTTGGTTCCCTGAAGCAATTGAAAATTCTTCATTTTTTTTCCATATCCTGGTTTACTCTGGGAATCGATGTACGGAGGCTAGATAATAGCCTTACAGATTTCTCTTCCATGATGCCAGCAACACCAGGAGGATGTGAAAAGGCATACATGCAATCACAGACCATAACACACCCTCCACCCAGTAGATGCAGCTTATGCTGACTTCCTAAATGAACTAAACAACTTCTTTGGAAGGTTTGAGGCACTATAGAGCACTCCAGCAATGAAAGCCAGGGTGAGGAGACATCGCTGAAGTCAGGAAGAGTCTGAGGAGAGTCAACCCAAGAAAGGTCCCAGGCCCTGATAACATACCTGCATATTATAAGAAGAATATAGGGTTAATTACAAGGTAAGGTTAATCAAACACTATATGTTGACAAAATAAACAACCCTTTAAACTCAAAAATGGCATTTTGCTCCTAATTTATCAAATAGACATAGAACAGCAACACATATCATAATTATTTTATATCAGTTATTGTTTCTATGCTTTTGCTTTAAAAAAAATATATATCTATTCATCTTTCATATTTTATGCCACTTCTTTGAAAACCTACTTCTTGTGAACATTACAGGAATTTTAATGATGGCAAAATTTCCTTCCTTTGAGTATCGTAAAAACTAAGATAAACGTTTTTATGAGATGAACTTAGAGGTCTAAAACGTTTTCCACATACAGTCATGGCCAAAAGTCATGGCCTCTCTCGTGAAGTTCTTGATGATGTGATAGATTGTTGACTGAGGTGCAATCTTTCTAGCTGCAATTCTCCTTCCTGTTAGGCCATTTTGTGCAGTGCAATGATGACTGCACATGTTTCTTTAGAGATAACCATGGTTCACAGAAGAGAAACAATGATGCCAAGCACCAGCCTCTTTTTAAAGTCTTCAGCGGTATTCGCCTTATTCTGATACCTTGACTGCCTGCCTCCTTTTTAAAATGTCAGGATCTGACCCAGCATGGATAAAGACAGGTAGTACTGATTTAAAGTGTTTTTTAAAAGGCAAAGAACCATGAGCAATCTGGAATTCACATGGAAAATAGTAGTATCATATAGTGCACTTTTTCTTGATCTTTGTTCATTTGCATGGTTGCTCCTAAATAAACACATTCTCAGGAAGTAAATGGTTTTTATATATAACAATTATATAAATCTGACTAAGCTATAGCTTCTACATTATTAAACTGCTACATAATTTTTATTTTAGGTTTGTGACACCATATTGGACCATGCAAAACACAGATTTGCCTTAATAAAAGCCTCAGAAGTGTAAAATGTATGTACAAAAAGTAAACATCTACACAAAATTATGTCTTGTTTTTATAAATGAAACAATTTATATATATATATATATATATATATATATATATATATATATATATATATATATATATATTATTACCATCAAAGGTAATTCAACTGGGTCTGGTTTGTGGTCTACTTTTCATAAGCTGAACAAAAGTCTGGCATCCTGAGAGGTAGTTCCTGAAGTTTGCTAACTGTCAATACAAAATCGAGTCTCTCTAACCAGGGCCACGCCATGTCTATCAAATGTAAACAGAATGGTTTCGGCTTGTTAGATCAGAAGCGACTGACGTTGTGTTGACCTACATATGTTGCTCTCAATGCCATCACGTAAATTAGCAGGTCAACCTGAATCTGGGGTCCGTTACACGAAGCAGGTTTAACAAATTCAGATTCAAATTGGCAATTCTAAATTGATCTAGCCTAAATTTGGGAACTCTTAAGTATTCAGTTTCACAACGGCTGCTATCAATTTGATCAATCAATTTTAACTAAGTCTATTTAAATTTAAGCACGTGTGTAACAAGTATGAAAAACCATTATCAGCAGAGCACCGATTCGACGAGTCATCATGACTACAGGCAACAGGAAGTGCCTATTTCATCCCACTGGAACTAGAGATTTTAATGCAGAAATGCGAAAAAATAAAATAAAAAAGGAGAATGTGTTTAAAAGACATAGGAACAGTGCTAGAGCTACAAAATAGAGGAAGATGGTGAAGGAGCAGATTTTTTTCTCACATTAATGGGTATGTTTATATAAAGTGGGCTATGGCAGGCCATTTATACATTTATTAAAAGCACTCCTCTCTGTTGTTCCATTTTTGGATGACTAACATAAGATTATTCCTGATCAAAATCAAACTGCTAGACCTAACTGTAATAATATATTTTCTAGATTTCATATTGGTAACAAAAACTATTTTTTGGAAAGTAAAAAAAAAAATCAAAATATTACAGTAAGAATTAAGGTTCATATATCTAGAAATGTTTACACATTTTAATTGGCCTTTTTGACATTCATCAGCTTGACTGAGAATGTATTTATGATATCTGAAAAACTATTTTTCATGTGTCACCCTTTTTATCTGAGCAGTCTAGAGAATAAAAATAAAATACAAAATATTGAATTATCAACCAATGTTATCTCCAAAGTCTTTAAAAAAAAAGTCATAAACCTACCCACTTTGGTTCAATTTAGATTCATAAGGAGATTGGCAGGGGTAAAGCACTAAGTGAAAGATGTTTCCAACCAAAATGAAACACTGACAACCACTAAGATTGAATAACTTGGAAAATATATTTTCAAAAAATTTTGACAATTTCCCTAAAATAGAACATTGGCACAATGTCTCTTCCAATGTTGAGTGATATTTCAGTTGAACTTTAATAATTCTGATCCATCAAGTTTTTTTTTTTCAGATGTCATCTAAAAAAAAACAAAAAAAGTACCAAAAAAAATTGTCTGAGATCTCAGGGGGAAAAAATTAGGAATAAAAATCTTTAAGTTTCTTTTTTTTTTTTTTTTTTTTTCCTACCACCCTCCAGGGAACTGGATGGCGTTCTAGTCCAGTCCATAGAATGAACCGCTCGGCTGTAACAGCAGGTTCTGCAACTATGTAAAACAAACCTGCCAGCACACAATTTTGAAAATAAATCATTCAATCACCCTAAAATAAATTTTACCACAATTGGTAAACATGGTAAGAATAATACAAATGCTGACTAGTAATATTAGAAATATGGAGATCTGAAAATAATTTCTAGACATCCAGAATGTTTATTCTATATATATACAGTATATATACTATATATATGTATATATATATATATATATATATATATATATATATATATATATATATATAGTATATATATGTATATATATATGTATATATATATATATATATATATATATATATATATATGTATATATATATGTATATACATATATATATATATATATATATACATATATATAGTATATATATGTATATACATATATATATATATATATATATATATATATATATATATATATATATATATATATATACATATATATATACATATATATACTATATATATATATATATATATATATATATATATATATATACAGAGTGCCAAATACGGAGGGGTCCGGGGTCCGGGGGGGTCGAGCCCCCCCGATTAACCCATGAGACCCCTGAAAGCCTCAAAAGCAAAATTTAAAGGGGGTCTTAAATTGTGTCAAAAAAAAATTAAATATTTTTTGTCACTAATGGTTACTAAAATGCTTTAAGCTCAACATGTCCAGTATTTAGAATTCAAGACCTATATTCAAAAATATGTTCTGTTTTTTGCCAAGTGGAGCCAGCCGATCCTGTTCGCGTAGGCTATGCAAATTATCCATGTGCTTTCCGCAACCAGACACGGAACAGATTGCGGGAAGACAGCATGGCTCTGTTCGAAATTCCTGGGCTGCATCCTCCAAGGACGCGGTTTACCTAGACTGGATCCTCCGTGAAAATAAGGAGACCGGAAGAGTTTTGGCTGTGAATTCGAACAGGTCAGGTCTACCCTTCGGCGGGTTATCGTATGCTTTGTTGCTTAGCAACCGTGAAAGTTGACACACAAAGCAGGAAAAGAATGAAAACCGAAGTTTTCCAAACTGTTATTTATTTTTTTTATTGTGAAGTGAACAAAGACTACACTCACAAGAATCCAGAGTGGAATAAAGGTGCCAACCACCGGGAGCAGGAACAGATAAAATCAAATGTAATGATATAAACCTTAATCAGTTAAATAACATGCTGCTGTCATTTTGCACATCTCTAATGTTGCTGCTATTTTCAAATATCCATTATTGTAAAAATGTCCATAGCTGCATATTGGTTATTTATTCTCTAGTTCTATATTGTTAAAACACTTAACAGAATTGTATTGTTTATATTTTAACTCTTCCCTATTATGTTATTGTCATGATGGGTCTCAGTGATTAAACCCACATGCAGAACACCACACGAAGCAGGGTAAAAGTTTAACAGTTTATTTAAGAAAGGCAAACACAGAGTAAACTATGCACTGGTTCTGGTACTGGTCCGGGACTTGGTTTCACAGAGTAATCTGCAGAGAAGGATAGTTTGGTTAGCCAGGTAACTATGACGTCTTGACAGGGTTTTGATTCAGAGTTGTACCTGGTAAGGTTCAGACTGATCGGTGGAGAGGGGGAACCGGTTGGGTCCAGAGACTGTGGGTTCAGCAGAGAGCTTAGCAACGGCAGAGCTTAGCTTCAGGCTAGCGAGGTTCAGACCTTGAGTAGTTCTCCAAGTTCTCTCCTGAGAACTAGCAGGGAGATTCAGACTGAGGATATTCAGGTTTGGCTTCTTAGGGCAGGCAAGCAGGTTTCCAAACATGAGCTCCTCCAGAGCTACAGACTTCGATCAGGTTTCCTATAAGGCAGAGAAGACAGAGGCTGGTTAGAATCAGGTTACTCTCCAGAGCAGACAGAGATTCTATTTGCAGGCCGAGGATCAGGTTCTGCTAACCAAAACTGGTCAACACTCCGGCGCTGAAGACAGGTCTGGCTGCTGCTTATGTAGCTGGTCTCCTGATGGGCTGATGATCCTCAAGTGTGCAGGAGGCTCCAGCTCAGGAGACCCATAGCGCTCTCTGCTGGAGACAGGTGGCAGATCTCCAGATCCCAACAGTTATTCTTATACAATTTCTAAGGTCCACATTTGTGTGGCCATTTTCAATAATCTTTCTGCTGCTGTAAATTAACCCATAGTGGGACAATAAAGGGATTTTCTATTCTATAAAAGGGGTAGAAAGATATAAGTAAATCTAAACAATGTATGTATTAAAAATATATCTGCAAACCTCTAATATTTAACAACAAAAATACTTAGTTAAGCATATTGTGCAAAACAGCAATAAAATTTTTAACTCCTATCAAATTTATAGTCCCCACCCTGCAGATATATTAGAATCTGTCCTTAAATTACAGCCAAACCCATTTACACAGTAACAGATAAAAACCTTTAGATAAATGAAACATTACCGCCACACATCTGACTCAATAACCATTAAAACAACTATTTTCATTAATTTCAGACGGAACTATTCACATACTTGTATCATATTAAACTGAACTTCCAATTTTCACCACGTTTCGGCACCAAGTAACCTTTCCTCTGATCACGGAGCAACTCATGGCTTGCTTGGTCTCATAATGAATCCTGGGTAAACCATGGAATCCGAGGATACATCGGACCCGTCATTCAAATCGGGCAAACAGAAGGACGCATTTTAAGGTCGCATAACGAGGAGTCTTGTAATCCAACCAGACCTCGGCGCCGCGCTATGACGTAATCGTCGTTCGAATCAGGCCTTCTAAGGACACGTCCTAGGTTTTCAAACAGAGCACATGTCTTCACTCCTATTTGTGGAACTCAACGGACCTCCTCTGGACAAATTCAACCCAGTTTCATTCATCAGAAACTGGATTAAAGCAGTACATATGCGTGTCTGTGTAAAGAGGGAGACAGACAGAGAGAGAGACAGACAGACAGACAGTCTTTGTGCATGTGTGTGTTTTCATAGACTGACTGTCTGTTCAGGCTCTTGCCCGCCCCACCAGATTCACAGAAAACTTCATCCACCAAGCTGTCAGGAAGCTAAACTCTCTCCCCTCTCTCTCCCCACAGCCACATCCTCCAGGCTGTCAGGAAGCTGACCCCCCCTCAAAAAAAAAATCACCCTGGACAAACCATCTCCTGCACTACTATTATTACTATATTTATTTACTGTTCTTTTGCACTGTTACTGTTACAAATATATTTTAAATAATTAGTAATAATAATATTTTTTTCTGCTGCTATTACCATCTGCAGAAGCATTGTATATTTTATATTATTGTACATTTTATATTTTATTGTGAAATTGAATGTTTAAATTTTAGTATTAGAAACTGATCTTATCTGTTGTGCCTGTGCACTTTATCTGTTTCACTGTTGGTGAATGAGAAACGTCCTCTCGAGTCCTTGTATGTTTGGTGAATCTGAAGAATTGACATTAAAGCTGACTTTGACTTTGAAATGTTATAGGCCTACTGCATATTGAGAAAATTTAGATCGGTATTGCGAAAAAAATTGGGAGACGGAGACCCCCCCAAATATTGACAGGTATTTTAAATTTTCACATACCCAGAAGTTCTGGGCGAGGAGGAGGAGTAGCAACAATCTTCCAGTCTGACTTACTGATTACTCCCAAAACAGTTAATACCTACAACTCTTTTGAACATTTAACCCTTAATTTCCCTCATCCAAATTTCAAGGCAAGAAAACCTCTTCTTTTTGTAACTTTGTATCGTCCGCCAGGTCCTTACTCTGAATTTTTAGATGAGTTTTCAGAGTTCCTTTCTGATTTGGTATTAAAAACTGACAGGGTCATCATAGTGGGAGATTTTAACATCCATGCTGACATTGAAGGCGATAGCTTAAGAGCAGCCTTTAATGCTACCTTAGACACTATTGGCTTTGTTCAAAATGTGAATAGTCCCACACATTCTCATCTTCATACTTTGGATCTTGTGTTGACATACGGCATAGAATGTGAAGAAATAACAGTATTTCCTCACAACCCTGTCCTCTCTGACCACTTTCTAATATTAGTAACAGGATGTATAAGTAACAGGATTACTTTAACAGAGTTCTCCTCCCCCAAAAGAAGGTTCAATTTTAGTAGATCTTTATCAGATAGTGCAGTTATAAATTTTAAAGAATCTGCTTCACTTTCTCTCTCCTCTGTGTCACTGAGCAGTGCTGCACAGTGCAAAAGCATAGCTTATTCCCCTTCACAGGTTGATGATTTTGTTGATAGGGTTGCTAGTTCTCTGCGTACTGCCTTAGACAACGCAGCTCCCTTGAAAATGAAAACCGTTGAAAATAGAAAGCTTGCTCCTTGGTTTAATGCAGAGCTGCGTACTTTGAAGCAAAATGCTAGGAAACTGGAGAGAAAATATCGCTCCACAGGCCTGCGGGAGTCCTTCCTAGTCCGGAAAAATGGTTTACTGCTGTATAAGAGGACCCTTTGTAAAGCAAGAGTAGCATACTTCTCCTCATTAATAGAGGAGAATAAGAATAATCCTAGATTTCTTTTTAATACAGTTGCCAAACTCACCCAGAGCCATAGCTCTGTTGAACCGTCCATTCCACCTGCTCTTAGCAGCAATGATTTTATTGGATTCTTTATAAATAAGATTGATCTTATTAAAAATAACATCATAAGCACTCCTCTATCAGCGATTGTACCTGAGGTAGTCATGGAATCTGAACCGGGTTTAGACTGCTTTGATCCAGTTGAACTTTCTGAATTAGCAAAATTATTGTCTTCATCTAAGCCTTCAACTTGTATGTTAGATCCAGTTCCAACCAGGTTATTTAAGGAGGTATTCCCTTTGATCTCCTCCTCCATTTTAGATGTGATTAATCTATCTCTGTTACAGGGATATGTACCTAAAGATTTTAAGGTTGCTGTAATTAAACCTCTGCTTAAGAAACCGTCTCTTGACCCAGTTGACTTGGTCAATTATAGACCTATATCCAATCTTCCTTTCTTATCCAAAATTCTTGAAAAAGTAGTTGCCAAACAAGTTTGCAATCACTTACATCATAATGAACTTTTTGAAGAGTTTCAGTCTGGCTTTAGAGCTCATCATAGCACTGAAACAGCTCTGGTGAAAGTCACTAATGATATTCTCATGCCCTCAAATAATGGACTTGTATCTGTGCTTGTCCTATTGGATCTTAGTGCTGCATTTGATACAGTTGACCATAATATTCTTTTAGAAAGACTTGAATATTTTGTTGGAATTAAAGGAACAGCACTAGACTGGTTTAAATCTTATCTATCTGATCAAATTCAGTTTGTTTATGTTAATGATAGATCTTCAACACGCTCAAAGGTTACCTGTGGAGTACCACAGGGATCAGTGCTAGGACCAATTCTCTTTACCTTATACATGCTCCCAATTGGTAGAGTTATTAGACAGCATGGGATTAATTTTCACTGTTATGCTGATGATACCCAGCTATATCTGTCTATAAATCCAGATGAAGCTAACCCATTACATTACAGGCATGTCTTGAAGACATAAAAACCTGGATGACTCTTAACTTTCTGCTTCTGAATGCAGACAAAACAGAAGTTATAGTCTTTGGACCAGAGTCCCTGAAATAGAAGCTGATTAGCCAGTTACTTCATTGGGATTAAACTGATTTCAGATAATAAAGTAAAAAATCTTGCTATTATTTTTGATCAGGACCTGTCATTTAAATCCCATATCAAATAGGTTTCTAGAATTTCCTTCTTTCATCTGAGGAACATTGCAAAAATTAGAAATCTCCTGTCCAGGGGTTATGCTGAGAAACTAGTCCATGCATTTGTTACTTCAAGGCTGGACTATTGTAATTCTTTACTATCAGGAAGTCCACAAACTGTAGTTAAAGGCCTTCAGCTGATCCAAAATGCTGCAGCCAGAGTTCTGATGAAAATTAAAAAGAGAGATCATATCTCTCCTATCCTGGCTTCTCTTCATTGGCTTCCTGTTAAATCAAGAATAGAATTTAAAATCCTCCTTCTCACATATAAAGCCTTAAATGGCCAAGCTCCATCTTATATCAGAGATCTGATTGTTCCTAACAGAGCACTTCGCTCTCAATCTGCAGGTTTACTAGTGGTTCCTAGAATTTCTAAAAGTAGAATGGGAGGCAGATCTTTTTGTTATCAGGCTCCTCTCCTGTGGAACCAACTACCAGTTTTAGTCCGTGAGGCAGACACCCTGTCTACTTTTAAGACTAGACTTAAAACTTTCCTTTTTGATAAAGCTTATAGTTAGGGTGGCTCAGGTTATCCTGAGCTATCTCTATAGTTATGCTGCTATAGGCTTAGTCTTTTGGAGGACATAGGGACCCCCATTTCATCATTCTGCTTCATTCTCTCTCTGTTCTCCTATTCTGCAGAATCTGTTAGTTCAATCTCTAACCTTCTGCTCTCTCTGCTTTTCCTCAGAGTAGCTTTGCCTCGTCTGTTCCTGTTTGGCTGTGACGTCATCCAGGAAAGAAACATCAGCTGTGCTGCTTCCATCAACACCCTTGTTTATAGATGTTGGAGATCGGCCTGTCTTCAAGTGTGGTCCTGTTTCTCTGACCGTGACTGAGTGGATGTGCTCTCTTCGTCCTCTGGCATGGGAGCTGCCTTGGAGCTCGTCTGCCTGGCTGTGTTTCCTGGACGGGGCCGCCTTTTACAGCTGCTTTTTGTGTCTCTGCTTCTGTCTCCTTTAACCCCAGGTGGCCTCAGCAGATGGCCGCTCACACTGAGCCTGGTTCTACTGGAGGTTTCTTCCTGTTAAAAGGGAGTTTTTCCTCTCCACTGTCGCTACAAGCATGCTTAGTGTGAGGGATTGTATTTGAGTCAATGAGTCAATGCAATCAACTGGTTTTCCTTAGATAGAAAACTTTATATCGATTTGACTGTATGATCTGGTTGAACTGTAAAGTGCCTTGAGATGACATGTGTTGTGAATTTGGCGCTATATAAATAAACTGAATTGAAATTGAATTGAATTATTTCGCACACTGTATATATATATATATATATATATATATATATATATATATATATATATATATTATATATATATATATATATATATATATATATATATATATATATATATATATATTTTATTTATTTTATTTTTTTTTTTATGCACAAAACTATGACACAAATTGGACTAAATCAGGAAATAAAACAGTAATGAGAACAGATAGAGGACATTCAGGGTTTACTGAAGACATCCTGCTACCGACCAGGTTATCTCTGGAGAGAATGTTACTATGGTGACTGAAACAGAGAGAGAAGAAACTCTCTTTGTGAACTGGAAAAGTCAAAGAAGCAGGTTTACTGCTTCGTGAAACAGACCCCTGGTCTTCACACGGCATGCCGATGAGAGCAGCTGTGATTTTAAAACGGGTCGCTTGCCGAGTTGTTTCACTCAGTTAGATATGCGTCACTGTGCTGTTCCCAGTGGCACTAAAAGCCGATCTTTCCCGGGTTTTTCATAGCTGGAATATCAGTCGGGCATCCTGAAAGGTAGCTGTAGAAGTTTTATAACTGTCAATACAAACTTGAATGTCTCTAATCAGTGCTGCACCATGTTTATCGAATATAAACAGAGTTGTTTCGGCTTGTTAGATCAGAAGAGACTGGCAGGCTAAGTTGACTTCCAAATGATGCGCTCAATGCTATCACATAAATTAGCCTGTGGACCTGCATCTGGTGTTCACACAGCATGCCGATGAGAGCCACAGGGATTTTAACAAGGGTTGCTTGTCGAGTCCTTTAACTGGAATAGACACAGTTCAGTGAGCTATTCCCAGTGGGGCCAAAAGCCAATCTTCATGGGAATTAAATGAGTTTTCAACCAGTGGGAAAAAGGTACAATTCTTAAACTTTAAATGCTTGATATTTTTTGTCTTTTCTTATTACAATACACTAGAATGAGCTTATAAGCAAAGCTTTATTGCTGCAAGCAGTAATTTGGTCTAGTGTTGCCAAGTACTGGCCTACCAAACAAGAGGTTACCAGGAGTGGGGTTCGAACCCACGTGAGCAATTGCTCATTGGATCTTGAGCGCCTGCGGTCAAAGAATCGGCCGGGAAAATCTTGAACGGAGTTGAAGGAGTTTGACAAAAGGGCCAATGGTGTTTCTGTATTCTTCAAAATTTTAATATGACTAACCAATAACGTCTGGGAAAGTAGAAAATTTTGATATCACCGAACAATCGCGTTTAGGGTTGAAGGCGGGGTTAAGATTTTAACCAATCGCGTTTAAGCTAGGAAGCTGCTACCGGTACATTGAGGGATTCCCAGTTAGTTATACATTTAGTCTGCGTTGAGTAGAGAAGTTGGTCTTTTTAGCGATATGGTAAGTATCTGACCTTCTATTGCAATGCCGTGTGTGATGAGTTACCACTGGAATCGCGGTCATAGAGTTTTCATTCATCCATCGAGTATTTAAAAAAAAAATAATAATAAAATAATAATAAATCTGATTAGGTAGTTGAAGTGTACACATTTTGAATTATTCTTTTTATATTATAGTAAATACACCCATTCATGAGTATACTTTCATAATGTTGTTATACATACATTCTTTTAGTTTTAATAAAAGCTCTATATGTGCTTGACTTGCTACCTTTTATTTTTAAAATCGAGTATTTAAAAAATAAATACATAAAATAATAATAAATATATATATTAAATGTTATAAAACAGCAGCCAAGAAGTTACAAGTCTGCTGTTTGGGGATAACTTCAAGTTGATTATCATAAAAACATAATTTTCACTGATTACAGAGACAAGAAAATGCTAAACCAGCTCAGATGTGATCTGATTAGGTAGTTGAAGTGTACACATTTTGAATTATTCTTTTTATATTATAGTAAATACACCCATTCATGAGTATACTTTCATAATGTTGTTATACATTCATTATTTTAGTTTTAATAAAAGCTTTATAAGTGCTTGACTTGCTACCTTTTATTTTTAAAATTCTCTTAAGGCATCAAAATCACACAAGTCAGTGCCAGACGCTGTCTGGATGGCATGACTGAAGAGTTTTGCTGCCACAGGATCATGGCCTGCAGGGCAGGGAAACAGACCAGAACCCAGACAGAAGAAGTGGCATGAGCTGTATCAAAGGGTATGTTTCTATATATTTTATGTTTACTTCCCAGTTAATATGGCACCGATTGTAACTGCATGAACTGGCTTTTGACACATTCATAAAGATGGGATGTAATAAGTATGAAATTCAAGAATGATCTCACCACATACAGCAAATGATTTAGTTAAATCTACCATTATTTTTAGATTGAGAAATGTCCAATGATGCAGCCTGGACAGCAATCCCTGTTTGGTGGTGTGAGGAGATGCTTGTGTGGATTCCACATCCAGAAGGTTGGGCAGCCATAATATTTATCTAGTATAGTTTAAATATCTCCAAAAGTGACCACTAATATATCTCCTGTTTTCTTGAATTGCCTTGAAACAGCAACCATCTCCTACAAGACCAGAGGTGTCAACTGCACGCGCACCTCAGGCTGCATTGACATCACAGACGTCCCCTGCCACACATGGAACTATAGGCCACAAGCCACGACAACCAATGACCTTGTCCATGGTAGTAGTTTAGTTGTTAATGCTCATAAATATATTATATATACATATATTTTTTTGTAAATGGCTCATCGTTATACATTTCTTTGATCATGGTTTTTCAGTTTACCAAGCCAAGATTCAGTGGTTCACATCTTGCAGCTGCAAAGCCAAATTTAGCCATGGCCAGAAAAGTGACTCTGGTAAATCACAATTAAAATTCTACTGCAGAAAAGTGGGTTGTTTATAAATGTTAATTAAAACTTTATTTTACAGAAACAAGTCATACAAGGTACAGCGATGCCTGGTTCTGCAGTCAGCACGGCCATCTCAGTGAGTTATTACCTTTTCATCTAGATCTTCTTTAGTTCTACACTTCATTCTGTGTGCCACAATTAAGTGTTCTTTTACAAATGTAAGTATCTGATAATGAAACTTTGCACAGGCTGCACAGGCTGTGGACCTCCAAACCGAGGCACCGGCCCTCATACCCGAGATACCAGTGGATGCTCCTGTATCTGTAAGTTATCTTGCAATGATATATTTTTTTTTCTGATAGCATGATTATAAATTGTTTCTTTTCTTTCTTTTTTGCTGTAACTCCTCAGCTGCCCCGTTTGTGGTCAGAGGGCTTCCCACCTGAAGACCATAGGTGGATTGCAAAAGTGTTGTTTAGGATGGGGGCAAAGGACAAACTACAGCTCCAGGACAACCTGAAGCTGTGGTACTCCCCACCGCAGCCGAGTCCCATTTACCACCAGCCACCTTCAGCTGACCGCTTCTTTGCCCATTCACTGCTTGTGTGGATGCCGTACAAGTTGTGGAAGGTCAAGGTGGTCTGCCCAAATCCTGCATGTGGTGGGCATCAGCTCACTGGGGCAGGGCTTCACAAAAGGGCACGGCGGGTGCTGGACATTGACCGCATTTACATCATGGTCACTGAGACACTGATTTGTACCAGGTGTAAAGCTTCACACGTGTCCTGGAGCCAAGCTGTCCTCCAACAACTGGACTTGGCTCACAGGTCAGAATTCCGGGTCATCATGACTTAAAAGTGAGTATTGTGTGTTGTTTTCTTTTTCCATATACATATGAATGCTGTACATTATTGTTGATTTCTTTATCTGTAACCAAGGTATGCCTGTGACATTCGGGTGATTCGGTTTCTGCGGGAGAGGGGCCTGGGCAACAGTCCCACAAGGGTTTTAAAGCAGCTGAGGGAGAACCACACGAAGGAGTGGCTCCAACGTGTGTCAAGGTACGTCACTGCGTGTATGGGCTTCCCCCAGCGCCAGGGTCTGCTGCCTGTGACGTTCCCTGAGCCTCCGGAGCCTGAGGTTGTCCCCACCTGCAAGTGGCTCCTTTCTGTCTACAGCCAGGACATTTTGACAAGGCTTGATGACATCAAGGCCCACATTACGTCGACGTATGGCACCATTCTTAAGATGGATTCCACAAAAAAGGTTGAACAATCTTGTTTTCTGTAAAATAGGGTTCAATAACTACATTTGGCATTTTAATTATTTAGCATTTTGCTATTTCTAAACCATATTGTGTTTGGCTCTGTTCATGTGTTGTGCTTCAGATCACAAAGAAGCTCGCTGGGACTGCAAAGGGAACAGGTCTCTGGCTGAGCTCTGTGGGAAACGAGCAAGGCCAGATTCTAATGAGCGTCCTGACCGTTCAGGAGGGAGCTGGTTTAGACAGGATGGCAAGTGGACTGGTGAAGAGATACGAGCAGGCCGGTGTGGATCCCCCTGTTGCCCTTTACGTGGACTGTGGTTGCTGTGCTGAGGCAGCAGAAACAACCAAGCTGCAGGCCAGATTCAGTGGGTGGCCAAGGCTGGTGGTGAGGCTGGATATTTGGCACTTCATGCGGCGGCTTGCCCTGGGATGCACCACCGATGCCCATCAGCTGTACCCACTTTACATGTCACGCATGTCATCATGCATTTTTGAATGGGATGCAGCTGATTTAGCACTGCTACGTGAAGCCAAGGCCCAGCAACTTCAGGCCAAGGGAGTCCCTACCACAGATGTAGACTGGCATCTGACCAAGGATGAGTTGGCTCTCCTCTGCAGACGCAGGACACGAGGAGTGCACACCACGGTTCAGCTGTTGGAGGAGCTGATTACTTCACTGATGGGGTCCTGTGGCAACGACTCCCTTGGCGTTCCTCTGTTTGATCAGGAGAGGATGGAGCACATCGGTCGGGTCCAGAAAAAGCATGTAAAGTGCATCCAAGACCCAGCAGGTGTCGCTCTATACACTAAAACCGGGGAGCTGACCAAGGGAGGTGTGCGGCTGCCGGTCTTCAGGTGTGCCCGAGGCTCATCTTCTTTGGAGTCTTTTCATCTTCACCTCAACCGCTTCATACCAGGTTTGTATTGAAATTATTAAAACCAAAATTTGTGTCTTTTCATTCATGTGTGTTTGTCTATTTGATGTGTTTCATGTGTTGACTTTGTTTCTAGGAACCAGCGCCAACAGCCTGAATTTCCTGATTTACCTGTTGGAAGGACTGCACAGGTGGAACCAGGATCGGCATGTTGCTGCCCTTGCAATGGAGAAGTCCTCTTTGTGCTGCTACTCGGGTGATTTGTTGCATTTTGTCAATAAAGCCTACGAGAAGCTGTTTGGCAGAAAGATGGCACCTGAGTTCTGTCCTCCCGCACGTTACACAGGTAAGAATGACATCAGCACTACCAGGCCACAGGAAAAGTAGGAGGCTGCGTCTGTGATCTCACTAAATGTGTATCACAATAACCCCAGCTTTTAGTGAAAAAATTCTCATAAAGCATACAAAGCAAACATAATAACATGACAAGGGGATGATTTATGCATTAAGTAAAGACAGAAGTAAATTTGAGAACATTATAGATAAGAATATAAAGATGCTGCTTGAACATAGAACAAAAAATTATTTACAGAATTCAACCATATCTTTGTGTTCTATATTGAATTAGGTTTTACAGTTGACACTCATCTGAGCCATTTTATTAATGTTTCATACAGCTTAATTAGTTTTATATATTGTAGTCTGTATTGTTCATTATGTATTTTGTTCTGTCTCAGGTGAGCTCATCGGACTGCAGTACCTGTTTCAGCAGACTGGTCAGGCACTGCAGGACATGAACCCCGACTCAGAGGAGACTGCTCGCTTGGTTGAGGAGCACGATGCAGTAGTCGATGAGGAAGATGAGGGCTTCTCTGACCTCACAGATGACCCCACACTGACTGATTTGGAGGTTTCTCCCAGCGCCTCCTCCACAGTGGCTACCTCTACAGCTCCCAGCGCCTCCTCCCCAGCGGCTCCCTCCACAGCTCCCAGCGCCTCCTCCACAGCTCCCAGCGCCTCCTCCCCAGCGGCTCCCTTCACAGCTCCCAGCGCCTCCTCCACAGCTCCCAGCGCCTCCTCCCCAGCGGCTCCCTCCACAGCTCCCAGCGCCTCCTCCACAGCTCCCAGCACCTCCTCCACAGTGGCTCCCTCCACAGCGGCTCCCTCCACAGCTCCCAGCGCCTCCTCCACAGCGGCTCCCTGCATGATGTCTCCAGGCATCTCCTCCATGCTGGCCTCCAGCATATCTGAGGCTGGAGATACCTCAGATGAAACAATGGTCAGTAACAGCTATTTGCTACTGTTGTGTATTTTCACATGGTTTATTAAATCTAATGCATCAGTTTGGTTGTTGTTAATGTTTAAATAGTAATTTTCATTTTTGTGCTTAATATTGACAGGCTGTTGATGACCAGAACGTGCCTGGATACCAGCATGTAGATATGCTCGCTGACTACTTGGTGGAGCTTCGGGAGCAGATCTCCCTCTGTCTGACCAACCTCCAAGCAGACCGCATCATGGAGCTCTGGCACCAACTGGATGACGGGGACAAGCAGTGGGTTGTGTATGCAGCACGCCACCAGGAGAGACTTTTAAGTGGACGCTTTCGATCGCCAAAGAAGCCCTCTAAAACTCCTGGTGTTGAGAGCACAACCCGCTGCGTGCTAGGTTCCAGCAGCGCTCCTGCTCAGTGGCCTGACTGCTGTAGGTTGGTAGAGGCCATTTTTATTCGCCTTTGTGGTCTGCACCCTGCCCCAAAAAGGAAAGGCAAAGGGTCGGAATCACGGTGGTCCCTAATTTTGAGGGACTATCGTAAAATCAGACAGCTGGTGATTGGAAATGCCAGAGTGATGGAGGGATCAGAGATTCAGCTGGTGGAGGTTAATCAGACCACCCTCATCCAGTGGCACAATGGCAGGCAAAAGAAGCAGGAGCTGTCTGTGCTGCTTCAGGGAACTTCTGTATCAACGGATTTACCTGTGTCAGAAGAACCATTGTTGGACCCAAAAGTGCTGCCTTCTATTCCTGTACCAGTGCAGCATGAACATCAATATCAGCTGCCAGAGTGTACAGCTGGTCAGGCCAAACAAAGGCAGGCAGCGTGTGCCATCCTCCCTAAAGTTGGCACAAAAAGGCAGCTCTTTGCGGCACCAGCGGTGCTCCCGGGTTCAGCAGGCTGGGCACCCTTGGCTCGCCAGACGTTGGCTACTGGGATCCCTCATCAGGCATTCGCACAGGTAGGACAACCTGTGGTTGTATATCAGGTTGTCCTGCCTGCACAAATGCAGGAGAGCGCCAGCCTCCACCAAGAACCCCCCAAAAAGAGGCCATATAACAGAACTGTACAGGGTAACACCTGCAAAAAATGTGGCCTCTTCCGTACAGCAGCGACTGGGCATAGCCACTACCGTGGGAGGGTTTACTGCCCGCAGTCTGAGGTCCTTCCAAAGGAGCAGTGGTTGGAGGAGATGAGGAGGGTGGGAAAAAAAGATTGAAACTAGGTGTTTCATTTATGTAAATAGTTTTATTCCTAAATATTTGGTTTTACTGTTAAACCTTTACCTTTTGTATATTGTTTCATTTTTTATTGACATTTAACAGCACAAACATTTCTGTGAATAAACATTGACTTTTATTGCCCAACAGTTTTTATTGAAAATAAAGCCAGTTTATACATGCACTTAAAGTGTAATGATTGCAATCATTTTCTGAAGAAAAAAAAATATTGAATTGAATTAATTAATTAATGGTACTTTTACACATATAGATAGATAGATAGATAGATAGATAGATAGATAGATAGATAGATAGATAGATAGATAGATAGATAGATAGATAGATAGATAGATAGATAGATAGATAGATAGATAGATAGATAGATAGATAGATAGATAGATAGATAGATAGATAGATAGATAGATAGATAGATAGATAGATAGATACTTAATCCCAATTACAGGGTTTTTTAATAAAAAAATAAATAGATATAGTCCTTTCAGATGGTAGATCTGCCTTCCAAATCCAGCCACAACTTCCTCTGGTTCTCATTCTTCCTCAGGTATCTTTATAAGAAAGACAGGGAAGCCACATACATTTATATAAGAATCTATATTAGAAATTATAAGAAAAGGTAAGTAAATGATAAAAAAATAATAAATTAAAAAGTCTTTATTCACAATTACAGACGTGTATGCCCCTGAAAGTATTCTGTATAAATACATATCCCTTTTAATCCACATTCAATGTTATGCTCAGCGTCACATTATGGACGGCATGTCACGTGATCTTTCATCCGTATCTTAGTACCGCTCGCAGGTTCGTATCCCGTTCATGGCATCGTCGATGTTTTAAAATCTTCCAGTTTACATTCAGAGAACTACAGAAATGTTTATCATACAGAAGTATGCCCAAAACATTCTCAGTTTTTTCTCTCTTTTCTTTTTTCCTCCTTTTTTCCCCTTCCCCTTCTTCCCCCCCCTTCTCCCCCTTCTTCCCCCTCCCACCTGGCCTAATGTTCCCCAGTCTCAATTCCAACGTCTTAACCAGTCGGCCATCCTGGTCTTTATATATAAGATGGATTTTATTATTATTTATTATTTTTTTTGCATTGTAACCAAAGGCAACGATGACTAGGTACTGCTATTAAAGGGGAACGCTATTTTTCTTTTTTACATTGGGCCCTTGATTTTACGGTATTACATCATGTTCTACTCACCCATACGAGTTTTGTGTCATTTGGAGCCGTTCTGAAGATATTCCGTTAGGTTATATCCAAGTAACGTCTTCCTATGGGCAACGACTTGAAGGCACAAACTAAACTGTTCATAATTTACCATTGATGGTACGCCAGCATTAATAACATGTAGGCGAATCACTGTCCCCCAGACATCAGTGGTTATATTTTTATATTTACATTTTTTTAAAACAAAGCGGCTTTAATGGAGACTGCTGTACAGTCAATCAATGAAACTGCTTTCAATAATAGTCGATTGGCCTGATGCAACAACATTTTCATAATCTTGTTGCAAATTTCTCTTACTTTTTTTGCTACAGTGGGCTCTTATAAATGTGCCTCATCAGATTCAACAAATTTTCTTGCTTCAGTATATAATTGTAAAGTATACTAGTAAACCTGATGCCGTCCACCTGTGTGTGAGCAAACGTTGGGGAAGTAGGAAGGCTATGACTTCCCACACATGTAAGAAGATATCAATTCATAGAAATGGCTTTAAAGACATAGAAGAAAAAGTTTGCTGGTGAGGTGATCGAGGTTCTACTGACTGACAAAAAAGAAAAGCAAAGCAGTGGGAAATAAATCACAAGAGTTTTAAATGCTGTGGTTGCACTGTTACAGAGGTAAAACTAAACTAAAAAGATAATAATAAAAATTATTGAACAGTTGATGAAAACTACTGATGAAGGCAATAGGTGCAACATAAAATGTTAAAGCCAAATTCTAGTTTGCCATCAACCAACTCTGACAAAATTCTGCAAAATGTCCTTTTGATACACACACAGATATGCACTGTGCATTTCCAGACCACTTCTGTCATTCCTTTATCACACTTTTCATCTCTCTCATACAACATAAACATAAAAATGTTAACAGCAAAACTCTACTTTGACAAATTCAGACAAACCGAAACATTCCACATTTTAGTAATAACAAAGCCAAGGAGCTGTCATGGAGTCAAGTAAGTTCAGCAACTTGTTGAACTTTATTCTGAAATTTCTATTTTCAGTCCCAGGTGTTATTTCAACAGTAGCTTGATCCCTGAAAGTTTTTTTTTTTTTTTTTTGGAGAAATACCAACATATTAAACCAGTTTCCCCTGGATACCAACATGCAAACTGCAAGAAGGGACCTATGGTTCTGTCATCAGTGAATAAAAATCAAATTTATAATTGCAGAGTTGCAATATGTATAATGATGTAGGCTAATAAAATGGATCGTTGCTTCTAAGTAACAACAAATCTAGCCATTTAGGGAAAAAAGTAGGTTGGAATAACAGCTGACTGATTGAGCAAGAAACCTACGAACATCAATTCTGGAGCACCCGTAAAATGTGTTCGTACCTGAGAGAAGAAAAGAAATATAAGAAAAATTTTGACATTTTCTCCTAAATCACTTGTAAGAAAAGTTTAAGAACAATTTTGTTTATATGAACGCTTCTTGTATGCCAGCATAGCTTTCTGCAGTTTCATTTAAGGTGAGATCTATTCTCCACAGTTAAAATAAAACACAAAATTTTCTTCTTCCACAACCAAAAATGAAAAAAGAAAGGTGCAATATACTAGTTGCATAACTTAACAAAACCTTAGACAAGTACTTTGTTGGAGTATTTAGGGTTAAGTACTTTTAGGATTTAGGATTAAATTAGATGTAATTGTACTACTAGTAAAGTTGCATCTCATTTGAAGAAATATGATTCCCTGTAATTGATGGCATGTGTGTATTTAAGATGATGGATAGTTTAGACAAAACAAAATCAAAAAGTTTTAGGTAGAACATATGCACATTAATGTAGAAATGCTATTGCAGCTTTTTTGTTTTGATAGCTCTTTCCTCTAATATGTTATTTGTGTTTTTCAGTTCCATCCCAAAAAGTTAATTTGACATTAAAGGTGAAGACATTTTTAGATTCATGCACAAAAGTTTATTTCTTTTACATCATAAAAAAACATGTATTTTATCGAGGCTGTGTACATGGATGTGGATCCTACTAATGTGCATTTTTTTTCCCAGGACAAATGTATTTTTGGCCTCATTAAAGTTATACATTTGGACAAATTATTGGTTCAAGGATCAATATCCGTCAAACAGATTAATGTGAAATTTAAAAATTAGATCCAACAATGTTTAATTCCCGGCGGTCAAATTCACAACACATGTCATCTCAAGGCACTTTACAGAGACAATTCAATTGAGTCCTAAAATCAGATTGGTGAAAAGTTTTCTTTCAAAAAAAAAACAAAAAACATTGCAGGATTTGCTCCTCCTGGATGAGCCTGTGGGGACAGAGTTTGATTGGATTGTGTTGTTCACTCTACAGCAAACCTTCCCACCGAGCATGCATGAAGCAACAGTGGAGAGGAAAAACTCCCTCCAGGCCAACTGGGCGTTCAAGGAGATCATCTGTTGCAGCCTAATTTGAATTAAAGGCTTTTTTAGATTAATATTTGCTTTAAAAAATAACTGAATAATAGAGATTTTCCAAACTATAACATCACTGTCAGTTAATATCACTTATATAAATTCATAAAGTTTGAGCCTGAGTGTAGTGATGGGGTTTAACACTGAAATCAAATAGAAGACAAAGTGAGATGTGGCTGTTATACCTCCAAGGTTGTGGTTTACACAGTTTATATTTCTGATTAATAAATGGATTCTCACAGTAAGATCCTTGATTATATTTGTCAGAAAGATACAGGTGCTGGTCATAAAATTAGAATATCATGAAAAAGTAGATTGATTTCAGTAATTCCATTTAAAAAGTGAAACTTGTATATTATATTCATACATTACATACAAACTCATATATTTCAGATGTTTATTTTGTTTAATTTTGATGATTACAAATGACAACAAATGAAAATCTCAAATTCATCATATCAGAAAATTAGAATATTGTGAAAAGGTTCAAAATTGATGGCCCCTGGTGCCACACTCTAATCAGCTAATTAACTCAAACCACCTGCAAAAGCCTTTAAACGGTCTTTCAGTCTAGTTCTATAGGCTACACAATCATGGGGAAGACTGCTGACTTGACAGTTGTCCAAAAGACGACCATCGACACCTTGCACAAGGAGGGCAAGACACAAAAGGTCATCGCTAAAGAGGCTGGCTGTTCACAGAGCTCAGTGTCCAAGCACATTAATAGAGAGGCAAAGGGAAGGAAAAGATGTGGTCGAAAAAAGTGTACAAGCAAGAGAGATAACCGCACCCTGGAGAGGATTGTGAAACAAAACCCATTCAAAAATGTGGGGGAGATTCACAAAGAGTGGACTGCAGCTGGAGTGAGTGCTTCAAGAACCACCACACACAGACGTATGAAAGACATGGGTTTCTGCTGTCGCATTCCTTGTGTCAAGCCACTCTTGAACCACAGACAGCGTCAGAAGCGTCTTGCCTGGGCTAAAGAGAAACAGGACTGGACTGCTGGTGAGTGGTCCAAAGTCATGTTCTCTGATGAAAGTAAATTTTGCATTTCCTTTGGAAATCAAGGTCCCAGAGTCTGGAGGAAAAGAACAGAGGCACTTCATCCACGTTGCTTGAAGTCCAGTGTAAAGTTTCCACAGTCAGTGATGGTTTGGGGTGCCATGTCATCTGCTGGTGTTGGTCCATTGTGTTTTCTGAGGTCCAGGGTCAACGCAGCCACATACCAGGAAGTTTTAGAGCACTTCATGCTTCTTGCAGCTGACCAACTTTTTGGAGATGCAGATTTCATTTTCCAACAGGACTTGGCACCTGCACACAGTGCCAAAGCTACCAGTACCTGGTTGAAGGACCATGGTATCCCTGTTCTTAATTGGCCAGCAAACTCTCCTGACCTTAACCCCATAGAAAATCTATGGGGTATTGTGAAGAAGAAGATGCAATACACCAGACCCAACAATTCAGAAGAGCTAAAAGCCACTATTAGAGCAACCTGGGCTATCATAACACCTGAGCAGTGCCACAGACTGATCGACTCCATGCCACGCCGCATTGCTGCAGTAATACAGGCCAAAGGAGGCCCAACTAAATACTGAGTGCTGTACATGCTCATACTTTTCATGTTCATACTTTTCAGTTGGCCAACATTTCTATAAATCCTTTGTTTTTATTGGTCTTCAGTAATATTCTAATTTTCTGATATGATGAATTTGAGATTTTCATTTGTTGTCATTTGTAATCATCAAAATTAAACAAAATAAACATCTGAAATATATGAGTTTGTATGTAATGTATGAATATAATATACAAGTTTCACTTTTTAAATGGAATTACTGAAATCAATCTACTTTTTCATGATATTCTAATTTTATGACCAGCACCTGTAGATACTGATACTTGGTTCTTCTGTGGTCTTTAAATGTGATGAATTCCTAATTTCCAAATATTTTCCGATACACCCTCAATCCTTCATAGTGTAGACCAGCCAGCAGGTCACACTGATTCCCAAGCTCCTCATTCACATTCTGCAGACCACAGCTTCCTACCACAGCACCCCTGCTGCTCAGTGAGACCCTCAGGCCAGACCAGTAGTCTACCCAACACTCAGAGCTCTGTTTAGTAACTCTGGGCCTTTTTTGCAGTCGAGCCAAGCAGTGTTCAGGAGTCAAATTGGATACACAGACCTTAAGCATATGCTTACAACTTATACATATGAGGGAGAAAGTCAGTGTTTCTTTACATGTTTTTGCTTATTCAGTCTATTGATAAAATAAACTTTTTTCACGTTTAGCAACATCCCAACTAGAAACTTGAATGTATTTTTTACTAGACAAACATAAAGCAGAACACAATCATGAAGTTGAAGAAAAGCCTAAAATGGTTTCCAAATTCTTTACAAAAGAGTCTGATATTTTGAACAAGGTCTGACTGAGTGTGTATAACAAGGTTATTTGGTGTTTGAGTGTCATTATTATTTTTTTTTAATAGGGATAATATACATTTTATTCAATATGAATCTGTTAACATTTAATAAAAAAATGAATTCTTAAGAATGAGGTATTACTTTAGCATGACATCTGTATCTATTGTTGCAGCTAAAAGTAAATGACATGCAAAAATATCACATGGGGTGGGGTGATGGAATCACAGGTTCTCAGAAGGTTTATCTCAGGGGTCACCAACGCGGTGCCCGTGGGCACCAAGTTGCCCTCAAGGACCACATGGGGGGCCCTCAGAGTCTTCTAAATAAAGAACAACTCACCAGTGGGCTAAGTTTGAAATGTTATTTTATTCTGTTGCTCTTCTTTTTAATCATTTATAGAGATTTAAAAAATGACAATGTCTAAATAAACTTAGAAATGAACAGAAACAATAAAAATAAGTTGATAATGTACAAAGTTTAGGCTAACGCTAACCCTTGCAGCTCATGGGTCAGTAATGGTTGCCCTTCCTACGTCTCGGTACCCTTGAAGTGGCCCTCAGCCTTAAAAAGGTTGGTGGCCCCTGGTATATCTGGTCAGCTTAAAGAAGGAAAAGCTCAGCTGCCAGAGAGCTGGATCTGGATGATTTGGTTCAGGGCCAGAATAGGCAGTCACTAACAAATTACTGCCCTCATGTTTCCTCCTAAAGGACGATTAGCATTTTTATTTCACTCCTAATAGACAAGGATGATTTCAACTTAGCCTTAATGAAGTCATTTTTTACTCTTGGAGGTTTATTTTTGAGTGGCTGCAGTAGAGAGTGACAGTAGCTGTGACGTCAGTAGTTGTCCAGTCAGGGGTTGTGGTTTTTTTGTTTTGTTTTTTAATTGAAATAAAACACGTCAACCTTTTATCTATCAGGGTGAGTCATGGTGATGTCTGGTTTAATGACGGAAGTATTTAAGCTTGGCTCATCAATCTCTGCACTCTAGATCTTTGCCCTGAGGTACCAGACTGGCTTTCTCCAGCCTGGACCACATATGAAATAAGTCAGGAGGTGAACATGACAAACTGTTGACTGAATTATCCGCCTTTACTAATTGATATGAACCTTTTCCCCTCTTTTGCTACAGATTTAGATTCCATGTCGGGTTTTTTTGTTGAGAAATTACAGCCTCTGCAAAGATATTCTGCAAATAGAAAGGTGTTTTTTCTTTTCTCTTGGTAAATGAATAGCTTTGCAGAGCTGAGATAGACTTGGAGACTCCTAGGAGGACTTGAAAATACTCCAAAATTGTATCAAAAGAAAAAAATATATAAGCCATAAAAACGTTGACACAAATGAGCACAAAAAAAGAAAAAGCAATGCTTTTAGGGGAAGAAAGTTAATAGTTTTGGGGGTTTTATCGCACTCCCTGTGAGCTTATTCAGGAAAAAAAAAATGAAATTCTTGATCTTTGGCTGAATCTGTCTCGGCACCAAAGGAAATTTGCCTTGACATTAACTTTCCAAGAGGAGGGAAAATTGTTGCACAGAATTTCCAAAAGCTTAAACAGCAGAATTACTGAAAGACAGATAAAAACATAAAGAAGACCTAAGACCTCTGAATAGCACACAGTATGTGTGTATCAGTACGTATTATATATCCAGACCGTTTAACATGTTGCATTGCAGCATAATAGAGAGGACAAAGGCAATTGAGATTATTGAGCCGGCCTGAAGTGACTAAGCCGCCCTGGATAAGATTTGTTTTTTGTTGTTGTAATCATTGGATCATGCAAAATATGATAGCTAAAAGAAGAACTTGATCTCCTCTCTTGGTCAGTGGTGTTGATGCTTTTCTGGATGTGCTGATACATGCGCAACAATATCCAAAGTGGTATCATTCAGGTCATCCGACCTAAAATTTGTAATGTTATTCAAAAATACATTATTGCACCTCTACAGTCTGTTTCAGTAGTGAAGCGCCTTTACTTAAAGTATCTTTTATCACATTAATGTGATGGATATTTATTTTTTTTCTCTAAAAAACACACGTAACATGTGTAGCTTTAAATGTTATTAAAAAAAAAAGGGGGAAGAGTAGCTCTCTGTGCAGCGTTAATGTGTGTCATCACAGCATCAAACTGTTGGTGTGTTCTTTTGCAATGGACATGAGAAAATATGTGTAAATGAAATTAGGGTGAAAAAAAAATGTCGGCACAACATAACTGATTATTAGGGGGATTTTAAGGATCTTGGTAACCTTTTGTTAGTTTAGCATTTGAGTTGTAAGCACTCCAGACGTCCTAAAATGTTAATTAAAATGCAGCCACAGGTATTGGATTTGTTGCCTAGACCTTTAATACCCTGGCAAGGACTTCAACCATTTATTTGGTAGAGGACCCAACTCATAAAATTAGCTCATTTATTTCAGGAGGATTTTGTGTTTTCTCATTAGTATGTTTGGCCACACTTCACAACTTCAAGCTTTCCCTTTGTCCAAAAAGGTTTCCCTTAATTGATTTTTTTTCTATTTTTCAAATAAAGCACTTATACCTGGAGCACAAAAGAGAGCTTCTGTCAGGTTTACATAGGCAACATAAATGAGAGAAAAAAGTTAGAGTAGCTGCCAGCACACTGCAGAATCATTTTGTCTCTGTGACGTGGCCTGTGTTGTACATGAACCAAAAGCTGTAGAATGTGAAGTCTTCTGCTGTCTGTTAAGTAGAAACTTGGTGGATGCCATCATTACCTTGGATATTTGTGGTTGTTAGCTTTCCATATCCCTTACCCCAGAAGCTGATGGTAGCTTTGTTGGTCTGCCAAGCTAACACCAACGTCTGAGACATTGGTATCTGTTGGTTTATATGTGTGGTCATGAGTCAGAGATGCTTGGGACTTTATTTAATTCCTCTGGCATAACGCTACATGAGAAAGGATATAACAAGTGAATGGTAGAATGTCAACAATTATGTTGGATTAAGTTAGAAATATTTTATGATGATTTCTATGAAAATGAAACAATTATAAGTACAATGACACATTACAGAAACGTATGCATCCTGGAAAAGATCCAGCTTCTTGGAAGCACTTTGGAAGACTCTGTTAAGGTAAAGTGGATAAGGTGGATGAGCCCAGATAGAGGATCAGACTTTTAATCTTAAGGTCCAGGGTTCAATTACCTTTTTGGGGTAAACATTTATTTGTGGGATTGGTGGCCTAGTGGTTATAGAATTGTGCTTGGGTCCTGGAGGTTCTAAATTCCCAGGATTGCCACACTGGCTCCCTGAGCAAGACCTTTAATCCTGCACTGCTCCCCAGGCGCTGCACAATGGCAGCCAACTGCTTCCCAAGGGGATGGGTTAAATGTAGAGAGTTCATTTTGTTGCTCTGTACTTGTGACAATGTAATGACAATAAAGTTGGGGGGGAAAAATATTTTCCTCCATTTATTGACATGCATATCAACCACAAGAAGGAGCTTTCTCAAGAGAAGAGGCCCACAGCATGATCTTATCACCACTATGCTTGAGAGTAGGCACGTTCTTAGTAATAAACTTGCAAAGATGGATAGTACATCCAAGTAATTGAATTCCGTTCTTCCAATACCCATGGCCAAAGGTGTATGAAATCAAGTGACTCCAAAAGGCTTTTACAAAAAAGTTTGTGTGCTGCTGTTGCTCTCAGGAGCTCAGTGAAATCAATTATGGTAGCATGATAGAAGACCACCTGTGGAAAGAATTCCAGCTGCAAAAGCTGCAAAAGTTCCTACTATCCAAAGTTTTAGGTGTTATAATAAGGCAGAACTGAATGAGGATTAATGACAGAAATGCAGGAACAGAGAGGGATGCTACATAAAGGACAGTGGTAGGATGAGGCAACTTTGTGCAGCTTTATTAGCTACAAGCCTTCAAACTTCATAAGATCTTCAGATAAGCTCAAGAGTGGTCTACAAAGAACAGTGGAATGGGTCTCTGTAGTGTGGCAAATGCATTCATTTGCCGCCATTCAGACTCAGCAATGGTTGCGTTTTCTCAGGACAGACAGATTATATCTCTCTGTCCAGCAGATTCCAGTGGGTGTGTTTTTCTTTAGTAGTTTCCAAGAGAATGGCATTCTTTCTACACTGCATTTACTAAGCAGAATGGGATTCTTATTATGGGTTTATCGTTTCTTCAGCAGTTTGGGTAGGCTCCTTGGTTTCACAACCACATATTTCCCCCGACCTTTTCACCCTCAAACATGATTTTCTAAGAGATGTTCTGTTGGCTTAAGAGGAAATCATTTCCAAGCAACAATGCCCGTAGAGAAAGTATTACATATGCATTCATGCTCGTGAAATTGTGAAGAGAAAAATATGATGGTGAATTAAGAACATATTTCACAATAAGCTAAAAAAAAAAAAAAAAAAAACTTTCTTGTCCTGGGTGACCTTGTTGGTTCAATGCAGTCCTTGCTTTTTATTAGCTGTTTAGTTAAACTCCTTTAATTTAGGCATGATACTTCTGTATGACCCAAATCTAAATACAGTGAACATGCTTTGCTTAATGACTGAGTATAGTTAGCGCTTTGCAATCTGTCCAAAACAGAAATTAAGAACAATGCTTTTTTTGTCCCATTTTTTCTCACAAAATAAATGTAAACTAACCAGAAAGATCAAACTGGCTTTTTTATGCAGCATATATAATCAAAGACAAGTCAGTTGGATCAAAACCTTGTAAGAATATGACAATGTGCCCTTGTCAGATGAGTTGTGGTTAGCTGTTTGCATGATGACATAAACAGTTATGTTCTTTTAGCTCTCCTTTATGTGTCAGGTGTTATTTGACCGAGTTATTCTCACTGTTTCAACCATCTGCTTCTCCTGTATCCCATTCCAAGAAAGAGGGGGGGATGGATCAGGGCATCTCTGTCTGTTGCCAAAACACTATCTCATCCCTGTGACTCGACAGGCCAGGATTTAGCACAGCAACCGTCATCCATCTTTAGCACTCTCCACCCTCTCCTCATAAAAAAAAGACAGTGATGAATAAATGTGCTCTTACCTTTTTTATTCACTCCCTTAGCTTGGCAAAGAAATGTAACAGTTAATGTTCAGAATGGATTATTTTGAACCTAAGAAGCTATTTGTTTTTTCTAACGTTGCATGTCAAAGGTGTACAACTCACCACGAAAAGATGACAGGTTGCTAGGGTCCCTTCAGAAGACCACTGAGAGTTATCTGATCTGCCCCGCATAGAGTTAAATAACTCTACCTTGAAAACATGGCAAGAACTTCAACTTTAAATTACATTTTAGAATTAAAAAAAATTACTAAAATGTTATCTTTTGAACAAATATAAGGCAGTAAGGGACTAAGTGTCAAGTTACATTACAGAGCAGGAAAAGACGGCAATAGGGTCCTTTTCACTGAGGCTAACGGCTATGTAATCCAGGATTTTTTTATTTTTTTATTTATTTTTTTTGCTTTATTCTGTGCTATTATAATTTTAAAGAAAAAAAAATTTGAAAAGAAAATTGAAAGTACATTCCTGTTAGTTTTCTTAGCTATAAAGGACAAGGTGTAGGGGCTTTAAAATAATAGCTCTAAGAAGGAGCATATCAAGATAGAGGAGGAAGAAAACACAAGTAAAATATTTCATGGCGATAAGCTATTAAGGACAAAAAAAGAGAGTATCATGGTGAGGAGTGGGGCAACACTGCCATGGTCACGTGAATCTTGTATTGTTAAAAAATCAGCAACAGCAAAAGGAATGTGCTTTTTTTAAATACTCACAGCAAATAATTATTATCGATGACTGTTAATCAAATAAATAGACAAACCTCTCAAGAGAGGAATTTGCTGTTTTTGAGCTTTTGGAGAGCATTGATCCCGCCCCTCTGTGAACAAACTCTGCAACTCCGATTCCTCGCTGTAAATGGTGGCATAGCAAACAACACTGGCTTCTGTCATGTGTTAATGAAGGTACTGCTATAAGGAAGAACTGAACAGAGGGAAAACATGTGACACAAACTTTGAAAATGTTATGAAGTGACTATATGTCATGAATTTCATCTTAAAGAGACAACAGCTTAAACTGTTATAGACTTTAAAAACAATCATAGCTAAATGATCCAGTGGAGCAAGAACGGCTCAGACTCATACATTATAACATATATTATACATTTGTGTCTAATGGCGTAATGACAACAATACGCCTGTAAGCAACATTATCTGGGTGGGCCCCATGTGAAGTACAACATCCCATCCCACCTTATCGGCCCACTGTTTTCCTGTCTTATCGGTTTCTCTCCATTCAATCTTTACTCACTGTAGCAGAAACCTCCACCTCTCCCTCTTCGGTTCTTTTAAAGAACGCGTTTATTTTGGGAAGTTTTTTTCCGTTCTTTTAGCAGCTATTCTTTCCTTTGTCTTTTCTGGAATCCACTTAAGTACCTCTTTTTGGTATCCATTGTCGCTAACATATTGTACGTAACAGTTATGGTTTAAATCTACACTCTGGATTACCCATAATTCCAAGTCGTATTGTAAAAAATAAAATACTCAAATACATTGTTCTATTGAGATCTGCGGTTTGAAACATATCATATGAGTGTATTTTTTACCAACCATCTAATTACCTGTACCTAGTTATTAACATAGTAATTGTCTACTTTGCTATTGGTGTAGTGTTTAAACGGCTCACCATCATGTTGAAATCTGGCATGTGTTTGGGTATAAATAAGGTGTGGTCAGTCAACCTAGTATCAGGTGGGTTTAAGAGGAATCTTTTGCACCATTACATCTGCAAAGAGACGTCCTGGTCCACAGTTGTGTAGGGGACCAACCAGGTGTCAGTGATGGGGCCCCTAAGAGGTCGGGGGCCCCTAAGCTATTGCAGTCTCTGCTTACCAACAGTTACGCCATTGTTTGCATCTCAAGAGCAAAGGACACACACTAGGCGATAGTAATGTTCAGATTTTGAAAAATGTCTATCGCTGTTGTCCAGGTGATTCGTCTCCAAATGCGGGACAGCAGAGCCCCTAAATGGGTCACAGATTTGCAAAAAAGCGATCATCCTTTAGACCTAGCCTCTGGAGGAGGTGGTGGTATTCCCCATACTCATTCCATCTCTGGGAATCTGGTTAAACTAAGAATGCTGACAGCGTTTCATCGACTTTCTAAAGTAAAAAAACACTGCCAATCCCTTTGTAAATCCATGTCGCCTTGTTGAGGTGAAATGAACGATCAGCAGATTTTTTGTGTTGGACACTTTCACCTGGACACTTTCGCATACTGGCAAAATTTTAGCAGAGTTTGCGTTTGGTGTGAATGCACCATTACAGAATGCACCACTTGATCAGTACTAGTGGGGGGCACTGGGGGCAAAAAAGACTAACATTAACATGGTCACAAGATTGTTCATTGACAGGACTAAATTACCCTGTCTGTCCTTCTTGGAGGGAGCCATTGGCTGAGTTATTGATGCTAATGACCTCATGTTCCAGTTTACATTCCTGACCCTGTCTTTCTGATTTACACATCTCCTGTCTTCTCCCTTCCATTGAATCTAATGAATCAATGCAATTGACTGTTCACTGTTATTACATGTTTGTTCAGGACGTTGTTCAGGAATCAGTGACTTAATACAACATGCTGAGTTTCCTCCAATAGTGCAATCACTTTCTCACTCACTGGTGGTTGAAGATTTATCGTGTTTATGAGTAACTGGATGCTGGTCAGTTGACGTCTGAGGGTCCACCTTAGTGGTACGTGTCAGCTGTGAAAACCTGCTCCCTGGTTGTTCACATTTTCCTTGCGTCTACTAATACAGACAACGTTCCTTGTTCTAAAGTTTTCTATAGAAAGACAGCCTCTAGATCCAATCATTGAAGATTATTTCCTTGCCTGAGTCCGATCCACTGCCTATGACTCCCCCTCAAACATCAGCTTCAATGACCTGCTTCCATCCCTGGCTTTCCTCCAAGTAAAACCTGTCCACCCTCGAACAAACAGCAAATTGCTCCAAAGGACCATACGGACCAACATCCTGGGCTCTGTCAATGCTCCCCCTCTGTGTCTGTCCCACTCAGGACAGCAACTATTTAGTGGTTTCATCCACCTTCCTGAAATATTTACTTCCACTTCCCACCTGTTCACCCCTCCTTCCCCCCTCAGTGATTCATCCTCCTGAACCCCAAGAACTGCTTCTGGACCAAGTCTCATTCAAGCTTCTGCTTTCAATAAAAACGTTTGCTGTCTCCTGCATATTTCTACATGTGGGTGAGAAGGCTACCTCAGACTGTGACAGAAGCTATGTAATTCAATTCCATTCTGCCTGTAGGTTTGGATTTATTGAATTGTATATTTCCGTACTAAAACTGGATCTGTTTGTCCGGAGATAACATTGTTGTGCATGAATACTTTATAAATGAATTAAGCTTGAACCTTAAGAAGCATTGCACTAGTATAAAAGGTAAATATTATTTGTTTCCCTCCCAGTCATGCCTTTCCAGTTGCCTAGTGTGTAATTTTAGCTTTCCTCTATTCATCTCATTTGCCTCAACAGGCTCCATTTGTCTGTTCATGAGAGAGTGATTTAGGCCAAATGAGTTATTATTATTAAAAGGTGAAGATATGGGATTTTGGTATGGGATGTTTGATATGATAACACCAAGATTTTGTGCTTTATTATCTGAGCCTAATTTAATTCCATCCAAATGAAGTAACTGACTAATCAGCTTCTTTTTCAAAGACACTGGTCCAAAGACAATAATTTCTGTTTTATCTGCTTTCAGGAGCAGAAAGTTAAGAGTCATCTAGGTTTTTATGTCTTCAAGACATGCCTGTAATCTATGTAATGCATTGATTTCATTTAGATTTATGGACAAATAAAGCTGGAGGAATCATCAGCATAACAGTGCAAATTAATCCCATGCTGTCTAATAATTCTACCGATTGGGAACCTATATATAGTAAAGACAATTGGTTCTATCACCGATCCCTGTGGTACTCCACAAGTAACACTGGAGCATGAGGAAGACTTATCATTAACTTGAACAAGCTGAAATCTGTCAGATAGATACTATTTAAATCAGTCCAGTGCTGTTCCTTTAATTCCTACAGAATATTAAAGTCTTTCTAAAAGAATATTATGGTCAACTGTATCAAATGCATCACTGAGATCTAACAGGACAAGTACAGATACATGTCCATTATCTTAGGCCATGAGAATATCATTGGTGACTTTCACCAGAGCTGGTTCAGTGCTATGATGAGCTCTAAAGCCAGACTGAAACTCTTCACAAGGTTCATTTTGGTATAAGTGATCGCACACTTGTTTGGCAACTACTTTCTCAAAAAGTTTCATTAAGAAACGAAGACTGTATATGGCCTATAGTTAAATACAAGTTGAAGGCTTAGATGAAGACAATAGTTTTGCTAACTCTGAAAGTTCAGCTGGATCAAAGCAGTCTAAACCTGTTCAGATTCTATGGCTACCTGTAGATGCTGCCTCACCTTCCAGAGATAAAACAATCATAGAGTGCTAATTATCTTATTTCAAATACAATCAATCTTATTTATAAAGAATCCCATAAAATCAGTACTGCTAAGAGCAGGCTTGGGTGGACTTTATTTTTTACTTATTTTTTTATCATGGAAGGCAGTTTTTAATGGAGGTAAATTGTGCACAGAAACAGCAAACAGAGAGAAATTCCCTTCCGACAATGATGGTCAAGAGGATTAGTTAACATATTTTGAAAAAACAAAATAAAAACATAAATGTAATTGATTTGAACAACTCATACTATAAGTGTACACTTTATTATAGTGAATTAAAATAAAACAAATTAAGGGGCTGACGAAAAACATTAAGCTCATGAGCTCAATAATTTCTTTAATTAAGTAAACATTATAAAAACTCTTACCTGCTTAGCTCTTGCATCCAACCTCTGGTGTTTTCTGTAGAGACTCTCAGAAATAATGTATGTATCCTCAGAGTCACAAGAATTGAGGGATGATAGTTGGGACTTTTGAGACAGGTCCTAACCATGAATAGAAATAGAAAATAACACATTATATAGAGTTCGCTAATAACTTGAACCGAGCACTTCTAAAAAACATCACAATCTTCATAGGATACTCCATCCTTTAAATTATTTAGATAATTAGAGACAAACCAGAGTCATATTTGATGGTCAACACTCCAATTGAGGGATTGGCTACTCATTCTTTAAAAACATCTTCATCCAACTCAGTCCCTGAACTGTCGCCAACTTTAACACCTTTTGTTACAGCTGGGACAACAAACTTTGCAAAGGCTAGGAAACAAGTAGCTTGTAAAAACAAGAAAACTATTGCTTATAACATTTCAATTGCGTTACTCTTAACTGAATATATATGAGCTCCTACATTATGACTCAATGTGAATTTAAATTATTTTTTGCAACAACTTTAAAGGGTGTGAGGAGTCAACACAAAAGTTCTTGATGAATTTCAAAATGCAAGGCCTTATAATTTCTTATGATTCAACAACAATATTACAGTATATCACTTTTGAACAGCTAAATCCGCCTTTATTAGCATTTAAAGCTCCTTGTGCAAATCTTAATTCCACAATATCAGTATCTTACCTGCAATCAATAATTCTTTCATATTTGGCTCATCTGGCGATGCACCCAGAACTGTTGATAAACCGCTATCTCATCAAGGACAATGTGAATGCATTCATCATACATACACAACAAATGTTTCAAATGTCACATTGACTTCATGTGACTCTGCCTCTGATGTGACCCACTGCTGAGATATCTGTCTCGTGTTTTTATGTTCTTTTCTTGTGCTGAGATTTTTTTTATAATTCAAGTTGTATCCCATCAAAGATAAAGTGTGAAATATCCTTTTTTCCCCTCTTTTCCCCAATGTGGCTCCAATCCTTCCACAGAGATAAAGGCAGCGCTATAGGTAACCACCTGGGACCATGGAAGCCAGGTAACCGGTGAGAACCTGGCAAGCCATAAGAATGCACTACTAGCAACGTTCAGAGGCATGCATGGCCTCAGTAGATCCGTTCCCCCTCTCAGCCCCCCCATCCCAATGTATGTTATGTATTGTGATGAACAGTTTGTAGTGAAACTGAAATTTTGATTGCAATGTAAATTGCAGTTGACAATAAAGATTGGTTGATTGATTCTGGGATGTAAGGCATACGCTGGCTAAATCAGCAAGGTGTGACAGGGCCCTATGGCAGAAACTGAAAAATCTGCATGAATGTAACAACTTATTGAGGTTGTTGGGAACAGTAATGTTTATAAATACTTACAGATGCTGGGAGGAAGGATCTGTGATAATGCTCCCTGGTAAATTTAGGATGCAGCAGTCTGTCACTGAAGGAGCTCTCCAGTTCTGCAACAGCTCCATGCATAGAGTGGGAAATACAATAGAGATGTTAATTTAGTTAGGGTACTTTTGTTTCCCACCTCCTGCATTGAGTCCAGAGGGCATCCAATCACAGAGCTGGCCTTCCTGATCAGCTTATCCAGCTGCTTTCTCTCAGCTACAGATAAGCCACTGCTCCAACAGACAGCTCCTTAGAAGATGGCTGATGGCACAACAGAGTAATAGAAGGTCTTTAGGAGTGCGCTCTGCAATACAAAATACCTCAGTCTCCTCAGCAGGAAGAGTCCACTCTGACCTTTCTTATACAGAGCCTCAGTGTTGTGAGTTTAGTCCAGTTTGTTATTCAGGTGAACACCTACACAAGTCCACTATTTCAATGTCCATTCCCTGGATGTTCACTGGTGAATCCACCACTAGCTCATTGGTTTTCCCTGCATTAATCAGAAGGTGGTTTTGCTGGCACAAGACCGCAAAGTTCTGGGTCCACTGTCTACACTCTGAGTTGTCCCCACCTGTGATGAGTCCTTTGGGTGTTTTGTCTTTGGCACTGATCCCACACAAGAGGTCTTCCACAGTTGTAGTACTTCTCCCAGCCTCAAGCTTAAGTTGAACATGTAGCATAAGATGATACACAGTTCATCTGCACAGCATCTCAGTGGCCTGGAGCTGATGCCATATGAACTCTGGCATGTCCTTGTGTGTTAGCACAAGGTTGTGTTGAAAATGCGGACTGGTATGGCGCATTTATTGATTTAGTGCCTACTTTTAAAGAAAATCCTATGTTGAGAGGACCGCAGCAACAAACAGACCTCCGAGGCAAACCTCAGCCAGGGCTAACCATAACCCATCTATAGAGCCCTTCGCTCGACATAGCTGTGTATGAAGTACCGTTGGTTCTGATGGCTAGTTTTTTGTTTTATTTGGCAAAATGTTAATTTTAAATGAAGAAAAAAAATATTATTATCTAGAGACTATTAATAACAAGAGGTGAAATACAGCTGCAGATGAGCTGAGCATGTGGTGATGCCACAAGTATGCTTCTCTTCCAACTAAACCATATTTTTTTCTGCATGCTTCCATTCTCCCCGGATCCAAACTTTCCTGTGTTCTTCTCAAGAACATACTTGGCGAATTGGGAATTGAGTAACGCTTTAGAGTTGGTTAGATAGAGATCACCAAAAAAATAACTTAATTCAGATGTAAATAGCCTGAACAACAATGCAACTCAGCAGTCAAAACAGGAAGTGAACAGTGGAAGGAGGTTGGACTACTGCCACAAATGTACAGGCATTCCTAAGACACACTTTTTACCTCATTTTATCACAAGATATCATTATAACCCTTCAGAACATTTATTTTAAGCTTTTGCTTTGGGGATCATTTACAGAAGACAAAGGCGTGCACACTCTGCCGCCAGCTTGGCGTGGCAGAGCGGCCTTCAGCTTTAGAAGGACCGGTCGGGCTTAGAGAAATATACATGGAAGGCCTTCAACATTGGTTTAATTCTGAGTTTATAAACAGGATCTGATTTCCACACAGGCTTTACCAGAGCCTCATCATGTTATGACATAGTATATATATCAGTCTTGACATGCTATGACTGAGGAAACCATGTACTGGATTACAGTAAGCCATGCTCTCAAAATGTGGTACTGGTGCTTAGGCGGCCTTCAGTGGTACTCATAAGAAATCAGGATTGGTGAAAACATCAGAGAAGCACCTTTTTTTTACTTTCAAATTTAAACCTGGACTTTTTTCAACAGCTGGAGAAAATTAAACTTTGAAAGTATCTCTAAGAGTGATGCAGTGCCACTGAATAATTCTTGTTGTCCTACTGTCTGTCAATTTGATGTTAATTTTGTAGCCAATAGTTTCTGAAGTCTGAGAAACCTTCCATAGATTATTTTTCTATTAGTACCGCAAACACAGATGACATCTGGATTTGGTAGACCCAGAAAATCCTGCTGATAGGTTGTGTGTTGATTTAGATTTAGGGAATTATGAAGCCGATTAAAGGATTTTATTTGGGATCCCCTTTTTCTTGCAATCAGTGAGCACTTTCCCGCTGAAATAGTTACCAGTCATCAGGCCATTCGGGTCCCTTGAAAGGTTGTATGTTGTCTGTAGACTTATAGACTTAGACAGACTTTATTGTCATTTTGTACACACAGTGTACATATACAAAAATAAAAAAAATTTCTTTACAGTTCTCAAAACATTTTCATTTTTTAAAGTGCAGCAGAGATAAAAGGTAAGCAGCAGTAATAATGTAAATGTACGACTGTATATGACTTACAGTTTCCAACATACAGGATTTTTTTATTATTTTTTTTATATAACCCCATTATATACAACATTCAGCAGTCTAATGGCAGTGGGGAAGAAACTGTTTTGGAATCTGCTGGACCTGCATTGGATGCTGAGAAGCCTCTTCCCAGAGGGCAGCAGGGAGAACAGTCCATGGTGGGGGTGTGAGGGGTTATTGATAATGTTACGGGCTCAGGACATGCAGTGCTGGGATGGAATGTCTGATGTAGGGAAGAGGAGCCCAGATGATCCTCTCTACTGTTCTCACCACTCTTCTCACACCTTCTTCCAGTCTGAGACGCTGTAGCCTCCAGACCACACAGTGAGACAGCTGTTAATGAGCAGCGGAGCGTGGTTAGGCTGGTTCTTCCTGAAGTCAACGATGATCTCCTTCATCTTCTCCCCATTCAGGATCAGGCTGTTATCTTTGCACCATTTCACCAGCTGCTCCACCTCCTCTCTGTAATTCTGGTCGTTGTCGTCTCTGATGAGGCCCACCACTGTGGTGTGGTCTGCGAACTTCACGATGTGGTTGGAAGGGAACCTGGGGATGCAGTCATGCATCATCACGGTGAACAGCAGGGGGCTCAGGACGCAGCCCTGAGGGGAGGCTGAGCTTAGACTGATGACATCAGAGGTGTTCTGTCCAACCCAGACTGACTGAGGTCTCTCTGTGAGGAAATCTGGCAGCCAATTGCGGAGGGGTGTATTGAATCCCAGCTTTTTCAGTTTGCCCATCAGATGCTGTGAGATGATGGTGTTGAAAGCTGAACTGAAGTCCAGGAACAGCATCCACACGTGGGTGTTCTTCTCCTCCAGTTGTGCCAGGCTCACGTAGAGAGCAGCAGAGATGGCGTACTCAGTGGAGCGGTTTCGTCAGTAGGCAAACTGGAATGGGTCGAATGTTGGCGGCAGACTGGAGATGATGTGTTCTTTAATCAGCCTTTCAAAGCACTTCATCATGATTGGAGTCAGTGCGACAGGACGGTAATCATTTAGTGAGGTGACCTGAGGCTTCTTTGAAACCAGAATGATGGTTTGCAGACTTGAAGCAGGCTGGGACTATGGATTGGTACGGCGAGGTGTTAAATATGTCTGTGAGGACACCAGCCAGCTGATCTGCAGACTCCTTGTACACCCGCCCAGCTTGATGTTTCTGTGACTACAGTTGCACACATGTCTGCCTACAAGGGGGGAGCTGAGTCATTTGTCTCGGGCCAAAGGTCTAGGTAGTGTTTCTTTTTCAAACATCTTTTTTTTTTCATTAAATATTTTCCTGTTATTATTTACTTCAGATTATCCATCACTGTATTAAACATAAGGCTTGCTGTTCTGCAGGCAGGCAGGAAGATACAGAAAAAATAATTTCCCCTCTCTCATGGATCAGGCAGCAGCTCCATCCCTTTAACATAGAAACGAAACGGTAGGGCAGCTCTCACCTGAGGCCTCAAGCTGTAAGAGCAGCTTAACTTTGAATCGCTTTCACCTGCAGAAAGTCCACAGGCGGTCATGGCTTGTAAGCTCTCTGATGGCACAACAACTCTGCATTTTTTGTCAAGGATTTGTTCCCTTTCTTTGCTAGATTAAGTTATAATTAAGATTGTTAAATTATAGTTAAGAGATTGGGATGATTTGAATGTGACTGACAGGACTACCAGGCGTGTCGCCAACTGCATCAGACTGTTGTGGTGGAGTTTAATACATAGACAATTCAGCTGTAGAGTCTCAACCTCTTAACAGAGATTTTGACCATAACATTTTCTGCTCAAATCTAAACATGTCATTCAAGCAGAAATCTATAAATGGGATCAACAGCAACTGGAGTATGGAAAGTCAAAACTACAAAAAATATTCTCTATTTGTAAAAATATATGTTACATCTGGTGCATGCATTAGATACAAAATATACCCTTTTATCCTAAATAAATAAATATCAACTAACTTTAACTAACTACATATTTTTCTTACTTCCAAAGTAGGAATCAACAAGTGGTATGTCCATATCTTTTGTGCGGGGCCCAGCCAAGGCTGTTGGCTGGCCTGGTTGCACAGTCAGAAATTTAAGAACTATGGGACTGTAGCTAACCTCCCTGGTCATGACCACTGTAAGAAAATTGATGATGAATCAAAGACATGGATAATATGAATGTTAACAAAAGAGCCCAAAAAACTTCTAAAGAGATTAAAGGTGAACATCGCTCATTGTTTAAACCAAATTGGAGTTAATGGTTCAGAACCAAGAAGGACACATTGTTAAAAACAAATCATTAAAAAGCAAGACATGTTGACAAGCCACAACGCTTCTTGGAGAATGTCCTAGACCAGGGGTCTTCAACGTTCTCCAGGCCAAGGACCCCCAAACTTATGGCAAGATGGAGCGGGGACCCCCTAATTATTTATATATATATATATATATATATATATATATATATATATATATATATATATATATATATATAGTATGAAATTGTGTTACATTAAACTAGTCCTTTAGTCACTCTATTACAGATGGAGTAATATAACAAAAGTAATTTCTCCCTGGGATTATTAAAGTATTTTTGTTTCTGATTCCTCGTTGATGGGACAGGTGTTTTGAATTAAATGGTACCCAGCTTGAAAGAGCTCCTGTGTTTTCGCTGAATGTGTGAAGACATCTTCTGCCTCCTTATATCTGTTTACTGCAGTGTGTTGAATTCATGTTCTTCTGTATTTAAAGACATTTCGATTAGTGGAAAAAAATTGCAGGGGGGAATCTAAAAAAAATCTAATCAACCAAAACTTTCGCGACCACCATGCAGTACCCCCTGTTGAAGACCTCTGTCCTACAATATGGCTGGATGAGACAAAAATAGAACGAACGACTGAGGGGTACCTTGAGGGGAGTTTTATCCATGTCTCTGAATCCCACACTAACACTAAATCAGAATATTCAAGTTATTCCCTTCCTGTTGCTGATTGTAACTTTCCTGCCTCTGTTTGAAAAATGTGTGCTTTTAGATTAACCTTAGCCTAGTAAACTAGCCCCACCCGCCAGTGGTCAAATCATTTTTACCTGCGAGTTTGGTCTAGCCTCGATCAATGCCCCATGCCCTAGAACGGGCGGGCCAATCATAACGCAGAGATGTGTTTTGAATTTTTGATGCAAAGGGGGCGGGGTTTTAAGCGAATGACGACAAAGCTGCGCAATGCTGGAGAAAGCACAACAAGGAAGATGGCAAAAACTATTGAACAGTTCTCGTTTGACTGCTTTGGAATCAGTTTTAGAAGGATTAGTCTTTCGTTGAAACGTGAGCAGGAAGAGGCTCTACGCTCATTCATTTTTAAGAAGGACGTATTTGCCGTTTTACCGACATGCTGTTTGTTTATCTCTTATACTGCACTGTAATTTTTATTCTCGTGTTTTATTTTGTTTTTATTTTTAACAGTTTCTTCTATTTTATTTATTTCTTAACTGATTTTATGTAAAGCACTTTGAATTGCCCAGTTGCTGAAATGTGCTATACAAATAAAGCTGCCTACACTCCCCCACCAGCTTTCTGTTGTGCTAACTACGTCACAGTCAGTTGCACGCATTGGTCAGAGCGTTGGCCAAAAGGTGCAGACAGCGGTTTGCAAAACAACCAGTTGTTCTCATCAACAATCTTCTGATGTCTCATTCATCGGGGCCAGACTAAATTACACATTTAATCTCACATTTAGATCTGGTTTATCAGGCTAGATTAACCTGAAAGTAGCCAGATATGTTTAAAACTGGGTTGAGTTCTACGTTATCAATCTGGGATGGCTGTCCATCTGTCCGTGAAAAGGAGGGACGTTTAGTAGAATACCTCGAGCTCACTGGGTGATGTGGCAGCTAGTACCCACCTACCATATTACGCTTTCAGCCAATCAGGGCTTTACCAATGTCATGCAGCTTCATAGCAGAAATACCCAGGTTTATAGTTTCTGCAACTTGGCTATCCATGACAGCCAGAGACACAATGATCACAGTAGGATTCCTCTGTAGCTTCTAGAGTGTTTTCACAACTAGAGGAGTAAGCTGATAAATCCTTTCCTAATCCTGTGGAAAAAATGTCCAGACATCTTTCCTATCTACAAATGCACAAATTGCTTCTCTTTGCTCCTTTTTTAAATGAGAAATTGTAGCTATTTTAGATAAAACCGAGGCAGTTGCTGTATCAACAGGTGAGTCTTCCATGTTCCCATGTTTGTAATGATCAGGCCCTTCTGACTGTCGTCATTCCTACATGTGCTGCACCAAAAAACACTGCCGGCATGTCATTGGTTGTTACGAGATTAGCGGGAGTCTGTCAAGACGGATTTATTGTGTGACTGAAAACTCAGATCTTGTGACAATCCAGCTTGCAGCACAAGGTTACTTTTAGATGGCAACTGTATTTTTGGATAGATAATGTACCTTATTTGTTAACTCTAAGAGAGCTTCCCCATTGCTTTTGGTGGTGGTCGATAACGTTAACTAGATAAAAGAACACTTTGATTCTCAGAAACCATTTTAGTTCGCTTTAACCCCCAAACTACAACCTTTTCAAAGCAGGTGGTTAATTTACAGCTTACTGACTTTGAGCATCCTACACTGATTTTGGTTCATCTAAGTCTAGTTATTTCAGAATGCTGGCTACAAAACATTTGATCAGAATTCATGATTAAGCACCAACTTTATTTATATTGCAAATTACTCAGACCGTCTTTATTCCTGTGTGTTAATTTGGCTACAATGCACCCGGAACACAATCAGTCGTTCAACTTCTTTACAATTCCAGAAAGACAATGTTAAAACAGGTAATCCACATTTAATCACTGTGGCTATCTCACATGCTTGCATCAATAGGTCCTTTGGCTCTATACCTCTCCTCTGCACTGAGAGAGCTCAGTTGACCATGAGATTAAACGGCACCTTGGATGACTCACTCTTGTTCTTTCCATTCGATTGTTGGATGCTGTTTGATCCTTAATTAGTGGGTGATTCAAAGAGCTTGTTTATGTGTCCTCTAATATTTTAGTTCTATGACAGACAACTTATGAAAGCAGAGGGAACATGATTTTATGCCTCAATGAGAAGCAACTGCCTTATAGACCAGTGTGAAGAACAATTTCGTCACACTTTTATGCCTCAATGAGAAGCAACTGCCTTATAGACCAGTGTGAAGAACAATTTCGTCACACGTTAAGCCATGATTAGAGTCGATGAGTCTTAATCGAGTAGCCATATAAGCTTAATACCCTGTGTGATACTATGTGATAATCCTCTGTGCTCTTGTTCCACATACAGTAGTTAAACACAAGGCTTTGAGTTACTGAGACAGGTGTTTGCCCTTACAGTACATCTAAGGATTACACAAGATTGAGCAGGTTTTTTGGTATATTTTAGATCAAGTAGAGTATAATAAAAGTATTTCATTAATGTGCACCCTTAGACTAATACTCTATTTAAGCCTTTATTTTATGCCAAAGCACTGGCTCCCAAAATCTACACTAAGGGCCCAGCTTTTGGACAGCTCTTTAAGCAGCTGGATTGTTTCTGCTTTTTCATTTTAACTTATGACTCAGGATTTTATTAATTGGCCTTAATCTGAAAAGATGATTCTTATCGACCAAGTATTGGTCTAGTTTAGGTCTGTGGTTGAAAGGGGGTTTTACACCACAACACATATTATGCCTAAGACGTGCTACATGTCCTGCCTATCATCTGCTTTATCAACCCTACCATATTTATTCAATACTTCAGTCCTGTATGTGACATTTATTTTTCATTAACTTTTGTAACAGTTTGATTTCCACTTGAAGTAAATTCAGTGAAGAAAATATTTGTTTGACCTTACTTTAAAAGAAACAATGCTTGAATGAAGGAATCTGTAATTTATTCAGTAGAAAGTTTTAAACATAAACCTCTAATTTCCATAATAGAATCAGCCTGTAGAGATGCGACTCCCTTTAATCAGATCATTTTAAAGCTTTTTTTTTAATCTTGTGCAAGAGATTCCATCCAGCAACTTACGTAAAGTGCTGATAGAAAAAAGTAGAGCCTGTACCTTTAAGATGTTTTGTATATTTCAAATATTTATTGACATAAGAGATAAAGATGTTAAGCTCAAAGCCTTTTCTTGTAATATGATGAAATAAATTGATCATCCTGAAGCAATACAGATGGATAAAATTTCTGTTTGATGCGTTTTATTACTTTTAGGCTCAGATGGCTGTTAGGTTTACATTTAATGACCCCGCTGACCAGCCATAGCTTTGCTTCAGAGTAAGCCAATTATCCCAGGGCTAATCCTGTTCTAACCTGCTCAGTGCATAGCAGTGAAGGACAAGCAAACCCCCTCCTGCCGCTAATCTTCCTGGGAATCCTGGATTACATGCGGCACTAACAGTGAATCCTCTAAACATACTAGTACAAGCAGCTTTCTATTTGCAGTGCCTTTTAATTTGGTTTGTAATCTCTGTTACGGACCAAGAACTGAAAGGGTTCTGAGTCAGAGGTTGAGAAGACAGTGGTAACAGAGGGAAATCTTTTTTTAATTATGAACACTAAATGAAGCCAGATTCAGGTTTCATTCACAGCAGAAATGTGTGGTTTCATACTAATAGTTACACATTTGTTCAAAAGAACACTAACAGATTTAATTCTGTGCATTCTGTGCACAAAGTCCCAGAACTTCCAGCCAGTTCTCGATTAAAGCTACAGAGGGCACTATCGCTTCAGTCTGTCTGGCAGTGGATACCAGTGTTTCATGTTGATCACGATTTAAATTGACAGCTATTTTTCCAACAAAAAGTTCATCCATGATGTAACAATAAATATAACATTTAAATTAGAGTTTCAGCAAATAAAATAAAAAGCTCAACTCTGCTTCAAATCAAACAGCTTTCACTCTGCAACTCTTCAAAATACAGCCTGTTCTGGCCTGAACCCCTATTCTTTAAAACTAACTTTGGTAAGTTGAAGTTAAAACATCGCCTGGCTTTCATTGGTTCTGCTAGATCGGTGAGGCAAATCAAATGCAGACATTCATGAGCTAACACAGAGACATTTAAAAACCAGGGAAGAAAGAATTTGTTCACTTCCAGCGTTGAGCTGGGGACCTGTGTCAGTTTAAGAGCTGTCAGAGCAACATAAACTCAACAGTTCTTTTTCCTCAGCCCGAAAGGAACATTGTAGACAACTTCCTTGGCTTTATTAAATTAAAAGAGAAAAAAAAGACATGGAAGCATTTGTTGATTCTGCATGGGTGAACAACAACCTCAGAATATTCTCCAGATCAGAATCCATTCATGAAAGCGATCAGTGTGTACGCCCAAACATGAAGGGCAACCAGGCCCTTCTTCTGACAGGGTTACAATGCATCTCTTCTCCATCTGTCAGGACTCTCTCCAGATTCATCAGTAAACAATTTCCTACATTAATAACTGTCAGGATTTTGGTGGAGGCGACAAATGACACAAAGGTCAGAATGCTTCTGCCATGTGAGGCTGAATAAAGCTTGAAGCTAAAATGCTAACTCTCTGGAAGAGCTAGATGCTCTTTTCTCAGGGTGCCACACTATTTTCTATTCAAAAATTCTATAACTTTCCTGAATAAAATAATTTTTTTCCCAGTTTTCAGTACATTTTGGATGCTAAGAACCCAAAGCATGGACATTTTTGGATCTTGTAGCGTTTGGATGTTTCTTTGATAGTAACATTCAGAGTTCTGTTTTTAATAGCATCTAAAACAGCTTAAACTGAGAATCTAGAATATCAACTGGCTTATCCAATCTGTTGAATGGTAATTTAATTGCTCACCTTTGATATTTCTACTAGGTGCACATGTTCACGTAAAAAGTTGTTTCAACTGTTTTTTGTTAAAACGCACCACAAATCAGGGCCAGTTTGAGAACGGAGTTTAAAACCTGATCCAAATGTCTAAAAAAAAAAAAATGTGAAAGCAAGTTTTTTTTTTCCCCTTTTTTTAAATGAGTTTGCATTAAGATTGAACACTCAAATACAAGGTCAGGGATTTCTGACAAAAACTAGATGCTGTGCAGCAAATCAAAAAGCATCATCTTAGAAAATTAGATTTAGCTTTCAACCAATCAACCGACCGACCTTGGACAGATCCGTCTGCCTACTGGTCACCAGGAGAACTTTTTTTTTATTTCCATTTCTTCTATTATTACATTTCAGTACATAAAAAAAGACAATCAAAAAACAATAACCGAGGATATTGCATTTAAAAATGAAGCTATGTTGTTCTATTTTGAAAAACATTTTTATTAGTTTAATTTACAGATACTTCTGAAAACAAAAGCTGAACACAGGATCATCACAATGTCATAAATACAATCTATTGTTCAGCCAAAACTGCCTCAATATTAAAGTTGATGTAGCATAAATGGAGAAAAATTCAAACCTCTTAGAAGCTGGGATGAGGAGGGGGCAGCTCAACCCAATCTGGGACTGTTTAACAGCTAACCATCTACAGCATGGTTTACTTTAGTTTCTAATTTATTTAGAGCTAGTCTGTTCAAAATTAAATAATCACATAAAAAAAAAAATCTAAGAAAGGGAGAAAAGAAAACACTTAAGGATGAACATCTGGTCAAATCGCCGTTATTATTGAGCTGCCGAGTTGTACAGACTTTACAGAGGAAAAAGGAAACGTGTGAAACCAGATATCTATGACATGGTGATCTGCATGGACTCCAGCATCTCCTCCACGGCCTTTATGGAGCATTTGTTGTCCTTGTTCCCACGACCAGCCAGCTGTGTGACAGTAGAGAAAGGAGAGGAGGCAAAAAAAAACTAATTAATGATCTCTTTATTTTGTTTAAAGAATTTACATTGAGATACACTAGAGATACACTGACAGACTCATTCACTGACTGAAAACATCCGATTTCCGGTTTGATACCCAGACAGCTCAAAGCTGAAACAATCAGCAACTAGAGTGATTCAAGTTGGCAAACAGGAAGGGCAATCGCCTCCGATTAAAATAAATTATGTTCAAATGTTGTATAAGTGCCATTTTTATTTGAGGAAAGCTTGAAGTCAGGACTCCAATATTAGTCAGCTTCCATGGCCCCCGGTAGAGGAGAAAACAAAACCCTCACTCTCATGTCTGTGCCCCATCCAGACTGCTTCACAAGAAGAGCCGCAGATCATGACCACAAACGTGTACAAGATAACTCGAGCGTACAAACAAAGGCACACAATCTTTCTACCCAATTTAGCTCTGCAGCAGGAGAGGCAACATGTCCAGAGAAAGAGGACTTCCTGAACTGCAGGCATAGGGCCAGAAATGGAACGATTGTCTGATCAAACCTCCAAGCAGACAGAAAAAATGCCTCTTTATTCGAGTCCTTCCTATTAAAGTGAGGATGGAGTTAGGGCTGCTGTAATCAATATATCAATGCCTTTAGTGGAACAGCTTTTCCTCCTGACTGTTGCCTGTGGGGAAGGTCCCACAGCTGCAGTCAGCAGCTATCTGACAAACACAACAAACAGGGCATCAGAATCACCGCTGAATAAACATGTCTGAAAAGATCTTCAAGTCTGAAACGGTCTAATACAGCTGTTCTCCCAGTTAGGTAAGAATATAGAGGGCTTTGGATGCTCTAAAGTTAAGGCAAACCATAGCAATCGTATCTTTCCTCCCCTTGTGGGGAGCGGGTTGTGGGGGCAGCAGACTTCCAGACTTCCTTCTGCTCACACACCCCCTCCAGGTATGCTGAGGGAAGCCTGAGGTGCACCAAGGCCAACCTGAGAGATGTGTCCTGGGTCGTCCACTGGGCGTCCTACTGCTAGCATGGCCCTGGAACACCTCCTGAGAGGTGTCCAGGGGGGTATCTGACCTCGGCTGACTCTCTAGGTGTGGAGAAGCGGCTCTACTCCAAGCCTCTCCCAGATGACTGAGCTCCTCACCCTCTCTCTAACCCCAAAATCCCACATCCACCGCAAGCGCCCCGCTGCGCTCCAGACCGCCTGCTCGAAGCAAAGCCAACAGCCTCCGCTTTTCCTCCCCTCCTGCTCGGCTCTGACTTTATCGGGCTTGAGGAGAGCATGCGCTATATTATTATTAAATTCATAGGAACAAAACATGTGGTAATGAACGCTTAATTATGACTTATTAAAAAAATCCCCATCAGCATCCAGCATATGTGCAGTTTCTGCCCAAATATTTTCTTTTTGTTGTGGATTTTTGTAACAGGGATAACTAGGATCATCCATGGTTTGTATGATGGTTTCTTCTCCGCTTCCAAACTCAGCATCTCTTCATCCATGCCTGTGATAAGAAGTTTGTTTTAAAGTTGTGAAATGTGATCTTGGAAGTTGTTGTGACTGGATTTGATTAAACTTTTAAGCCTCTCGGTATAAAATAAATATTTTGATGGACATCAGAAATCTGCTTCCTGGTATGTTGAAGTACCAATAGTTTGCATCCAATAATTTCATTAAAGGTTCTTAGTTTTTGGAAATATATAAAATTCTGCTCTATTTTGTAGTTACCAGTCCAACGTTACTATGTTTTAATTTGACAAACCGGATAAAATCGACGTTCTTCTTCCTGTTTGGTGTGATTGAAATTGCAGATATTGAGCTGGCCGGACTGGAGCAAAAATTAGCTCTATTTTGACGGTGAAGGATGGAGAAGACGTATGTGAACTGTGACATGTGGAGAAGTAGCGGTGGATGTGGAACAGTTCTCATTGATTAACATGACAGACAAGTGCTCTGCATGATGTACGTGAGCGGGGCAGAGCGGAGGGCTGAGAGAGGATGTGGAATCTGGGGGTATGGGAGAGCCCAGCAACTCTCTTTCTGCAGAAAGCTCAATTCAGCCGCTTGCATCCAGGGCCTCTATTTTTCTGCCATGATCCAGATTTCATTACCATATTTGAGGGTAGGCACGCAGATCTAAAAATTAACAAGGTTTGTCTTTTCGCTTAGCTCTCTCTTCACAAAAACAGACCGGCGCATCGTCCGCATTTCACCATCAGCTGCACCGATCAGTCCGATCTCTCACTCTATTCTTATCTTGCTCCTGAAAAGGACACCAAGAACTTCAACTCCTCCACTTGAGACAAAAGCTCTCAATTGGAGACCTGAAGGGGACAATTCACCTTTTTCCAGTCCAGAATATGGCCTCGGAAGAGCTAATTCTCGTCCTGGCTGCTTCAATCACGGCTTTAGCTAAGGCTAAAAGCCGTCTAAGGAGACCAAACCAAAGGGATAAAAGCAAACTGCTTTAAAAGCTGAACACAGTCTGACAATCTTTCTGCAGTTTTTTCCTCTAAGCTGTTCAAGAAAACATTAAAATCTACTATCAAAAACACATGAACCTGTGTTGATGTGCAGACTTTCAGCAGTTTACTGCATCCATTTTTGATTTCATTTATTGTGTAGCATGTATTCTTTTCTATATTTACCAAGTTTAAACCACAGTCTTGCTCCCTTAGACTCATGGTAAAAAAAAAAAAAAAAAAGACGACATAGTGTTCCTTAAGTCTCCATGACAAACTATAAGTAAAGCATGGACTTTAGGTTTGGGGTTCCATGTTTTGACAAAGCGAGTTTTCTTTTTGCTTGTTAATATTACAGGCTCCATTTGATGTATATCTGGGACACCTTGTGCATCATAACCCATTTCAGGTCATTATCTGTGACAGATGCAAGAGATTGCTATAAAATCTGAATGGAATAGAAGGAAATACTTTTGGTGTTGTTGAATTAGGCGAGTCGTTTTAATTATCTTTTAACAAACAAAGAGATCCAAAACACAATTACAATCCAATCAACATCAAATATGCTAAGGTCAACTTTTTCTCTGCATGGAGGAGTTTTATCTTCCAGATAATCACACAGATGTAGATTTGGGAAACATTGTTGTTACTCACTAGGGTCTCTGATGGCCTTACCCATTTACTGTGGGTTCATGACTCATTCTTTGCTTATTATCACCGATGCTTTAGTTTTTAGTGGTTACCCTCTGTGGATCATGGAGCATCTGCATGCTTTAGAACATTAGCATCACCAAACCTTTGCTAAAGCAGTTTTAAGTGGTTATTCTTGAGTTGGTCATGTGAAAAAGGACAATAACATGTGCTTTAATGTCAATAATGCGTGACAAAGAATTAAGCTGCTGCATTCTGCTTGGCATTTAAGCTCTAATTCGGTTCTCCAAATGTAACACCAGTTTTCAGAAATATAAACCTATTCACACTTAGATGTTTACCTCCATCAGTTCCATCAACACCCGAAACATGAATTATATTTTACAGTACAGAAACCACCTGTTTGTATACTGCAGGTGTGGATTTATAGTTTATTCGGGTTAATCTTAAGGGACCAGGTTTGGGTTCGGCTCCAGACACCATGATCATTCTCCAAAATGTATTTCACATTCTAACAGTCTGGGTAAAAATGCTCAATTTGAACTCTGGGTTAAACCCTTTAATTCTCTTATTCATAGACCAGTTACCTGCTGCATTATGTCATTCTTACGGCTTCAAAATCAAGAGGGATCCTGTAAAGATGGTGAAATTCACAAGCTGCACACTGCAGGTAAGCTGGCTGGGAACACTTTCCTCCCAAATATTTGTGTTAAAATAGCAATAGCCCTGACTTAAAAACATGAACCAAAGAATCAAAAAATGCCCAGTAAATAACAAACCCATGAACTCAAAGTGCTCCAACTTCACTCAACCCACTCTCCAATAAATCCAAACAATACAACTTATTTTAATAGCTGCAGTGTAGGAAAACCATGCTTGTTCCTTTTTTCACTAAAAAACGCTTCTTTTATTGAGTTGACACGTTTATTCATCCCACCTTTGGCACTGCTGAAGAGTCCACAAACAGGAAGTAGCTGTAACCTAAACCTAGCCCATACTGTTATTTCCATGCTAAAACTTTTTCCTTCCCTTTTTGCCAAACGGACTTAGACAGGGCAGCTGGCGAAGGTATAAAATTGGCTATGTAATTTCCAAAGTGACTCATTCTTCTAGATTTATTGCGTGTGCATGTGAGTGTGTGTGGGTGTGTAAGAGAGATGGTGGAGCTGCAATGATCAGTGTTTTAAATTGCTTTGCTGCCTAATGCACCATTAGTCCAGGCCTCATAGTCAATTATCTCCTCAGCCTGAGGTGAGACCACCACATTAACTCCTGCCCTCTTTCTCAACAGAAGGAGCCGACCAGACAACTTCAGATCTATTTAGAGGATCTGATAATAGAGTCGTGAGCCAGTGCTTCGTGACAGAGGAGCTAATCAGGGAATTTGTTTGGAGAGTTGGGGCAGGAGGCCAACCTATGTAGTGTGTCTTTGACCCTCCCTCCCCCGTACCCAACACACACCTATAACCCAGCATCCCCATGTCTCTTACATGTCAGCCAGCCCCACCGATCTAATTACATTTCTTTTCGAATCTGCCTCAATTAGCGTGACCTCCCGCCGACATCTGCAGCTACCTGACCCCCCACCCACCCACTGAGGTATGACAATCACCAGGTACTGAAGGGTAATAAAACTGGACGACTGACACGAACAACACTTTTAAGAGGCAATCAATCAGCCCCTGTGGGCCCACAGCTGTGTGACGGAGGCCCACATCTCTGCTACCTAAGAAAAGCTCCACATGCATTAAAATGGAGAAAGCACAGAAACAATAAGAGGACATTATTATTTAAAGTGCTCCACATGTGGGGGGACAGGTTAACCTACATGCTCCCAGCAAGACATGATTACATATAAGAGATGCACAAAATGAAATGTTCCAAAAATAAGGAAATTTAAAACAATCCACTGGACTTTGTTTCCAAGTTTGAAGATGTTTCAATTGTTTTTAATTGTTTAAATTGCTTCAATTGTTTTTAAAATTCAAGTTTTTTAATTAAGTTTCGATTGTTGGTAATTTTCTTTTTTTGGAATGACCATAACCTGGATGACTGAGAATCTTCACCAGCGAAAATCTAATATTTAACTAGTGGAGGAAAATACGAGATCTCCTAGAAAATATATCTACTGGACGAACAAAAAAAATATTATATCATGCCGCTTAAACATTTATCCCCATTTTGGCGTTACTAGAACTTCAAAGTATTTGATTGGCATGGGCGGTTCTAGAGAGGGGCCGACAGGGGCGAGGGCCCCTGCATAACTGGTCCTGGCCCCTGTAGTGAAACCATAAGACTAAATAAAAATGTATGATAGATAAATGATTTGTGCTGGCACAGAAACCGTAAATCATATGGTCCATTGGACAAGTTTTAAATATTTTTAGTTTTATTTCCACAATGGTGGAAAAATTAAGCCGTTGCCCTTTTAGCTTAAGTCTTATTAAGGGTGAACTAAGGTTCATGGTTTTGATCATGATGTTTTATTTGAGGTTTCCAGAGGTGCAAATGGATTTTTGGTTACTAAACAACGAATTATTGCCTGGTTTTTGTTCTGATTCTTTTGTTCATTGGGCCAATGAAAAAACACTGGCTCCCCTGGTAAATTTGGTCTAGAACGACCAACGTTTATTGGAAATGTATAGAAAAAATAGATGAAGGAAAATGATGCATCATTCTCAAACCTTTTTTACCCATTTTTTATTTTATTTTTTTTTTTTTTATGTAAAGTTCTGAAAAGTGTGGGATGCATTTAAATTTTGGACATCGATGCCGATACAGATTATTGTGCCATCATTCTAACTGATCCCTAATATGCAAAATTTTTAGCTGATTCTTGAAGCAATACTCTCTTCCTTTCATTTATATGGCCAAAATAAACATAAAAATGACAACACTGCTACACAAATTAAAAAAATAGCAGTTAAAAAAATTAACAAATCATAGATAACATTACAAATTAATGACACAAAAGCAAATTAAGGGGGGCTGCAATGCTACACTTTGCCTGATCTCATGACATGGCTGCATCATGCAACAATGTGCTGTAATAAGCCAAAAATATGGGCCGGCTGATGTATTGGTTTATCTATAATTGTAAAATATAACACTGTAACTGTGAGGTTCAACTTTATAATCTGCAAGACAAAATGCATTTCCCTCAGTTAGTGAACCCCTTTATGAGTTGTTTTAAAATGTATTGCTTTACTCTGTTTGTTAATGTTTTTATCTAAATGTTTATAGTGCTTAGGATCATTTTTGTTAATAATAAACACAGTTGGACACATACAGGGCTGTTTAGTTCCAAACAGCCAGCATCACTGATCCCAGATGTGCTCCATATCTGTGGGTAAAGCCCCCCCCCCCCCCCCCCCCCCCCCCCCAAACACACAAGACAGAAAAGAAAATATTTAAGCAGGGAAACATATGCTACCCTACTGGTTATGCTACTGACCAGCTCCTCTCAACACTCTCAGATCAGGTCCTTTTTCAAGGGGATTTGGATTCTTTCCACAAATTTTTCCACAACAAGGCTTTTCTTTTTGTTCCTGATCAGTTAGTCAATCTGAAGTCTCCGCTCAGTACTTTAGTATAAGCCATTGAGATCCATTTATATGGTCAGAAATAAAATAGGTTAATAAAATAAAACACTGCTTCTAAAAGTTGATTACTTTATCGTTGGTTTTTAACATCAATTGACTCAACATAACAAGCTCCACTCTATAATACCCTCACATCCTGCTGCTGCTCTTTTTATGTAGCAAAGTTTTAGTGGTATCCTAAAATCAGCCTCTTTGTTTCGATAATGCTTTAAAAACCCAGATAAAAACCTTCATGGAAAATCATTCTCTAGCTTTGAATGATGTGGGAATAATCAGCTGGTTTTTCGGCCATGATCTGAAGTTCTGAGCGAATGAAGCAGAGCAGAAACATAAAAATACAGGAAGCTCCTGTTTACTGTCAGAGTCATTTCAAGTGGTGTAAAAGCCTTTTATCATAACTGGAGAACTCAGATTTGCTTAACATAATTATATCCTTTTAGAACAGTTTTGCAAGTTATACAGGAAATGCCTAGGGTATGTTAATCATTGAAAAATTATGTAGTAGCAAACACTTATATCTGTAATATTTCAAGTCTTTAATGACCAGTTCTGATTCACTTTTTGACCTCATCTGTGAAACAGCAAAGCTCACTTTCAGTAAATCACTACTAACTCAATACAACCATGTTTTTGATTTTAATCTATGAACTAATAAACTTTCCTGTTATGATCATCTGTGTACCATATTCTGAGTTTATCAGTGTGACAAATCTGTGTTTGAGCTGCGTTCAGTCATCTTAACCACAGCTGGTACATAACTACTAAAGGCGAAAAGCTTGTCCAGAGGTCTAGGATCTGGTTTAATCACAATATGTGACAAGATCATAGTCAGGATCATTAGATAGCCAAAAAAAAAGGCCAAAAAACAACCAATCAGATAGACTGTATACAAGGTTTCGTATAATTTTTTGTTGAGTTCAGATTAAGGCTATGTTAGAAGATCATCTCTGAATTTAATTGCATTAACTACATTACATTAACTTTAACTTGATTTAAAAACGGTAAATGTCCAGACCTGAGCATGTGAACGGAGAGGAGCGCCACGCTCATTCCCCTTCAGGAGGACGTTCGCTGAAATTCCGCTCTGCGCTCACCTTAATTTTCCTGCCGCTCTGGTGAAATCGCTCCACACTCACTTATATTTTTAGGAGAAGACATTTTTCCTTCATCTAATTATGCCAGGGGCATGGGAGACATGGCGTTAGATTTAATTATCTGACCGATACATGTGTATTGTCTTATTTAACTGGCTGATCACAATGTTTCCCAGCTGTGAAAGTAACACCTCACTCCATTTATGTTGCCCTGCATTTCCTATTTTATTATTAATTTATTTTACTGGACTATATTTAAAAAAAGGTAATTTTGCATTCCAATACAAATGAGATAATAGCATATAACGCATGTATGCCATCCATTTTTATAAACAGGCTCTTACAACAAAGATCACTTTATGTAAACCCACTGAGTATTGTTAAGTATAGTTAACTTGTGTTTTTATGATATCTTATCCCACATTTTATTAACGCTTAAATTAAATAAATTTTATTTTACAAATTTTATATTGACATTGTGAGGGCGTCGGAGCGAACTGGAGCGGAACAAAATCCTCGTTCGTTTGAATTGAAAACCGCTCTGTTCCATGCACCGCTCTGCTCACATGCTCTGGTCCAGAGTAAAATCTACAAAGGTTGGTATAATAGTGAGAGCCATGAAAGCAAACTACGTTTTCAGGCCCTCAAGCAGTTTGGATTTTGTGTGCATCCACAACATCCAGACACTTGAAATAAAACAGGTTCTTGTTGTGTGGAGACTGAAGAGTCATGTGGAAAGCAGTTTTCTCCTGTAGCAGATATGTCAACCGAAAACAAAAAAGTAAGAAAGGTAATGTCCAGGTAAGATACTAACCTTATAGGCTCTATTAATCTGAGCAGCGGCCCAGGCGGCATATTTGATATTGTCCTTCTTCACCTTGGCACTGACTTTAGGACTGGCAGCAATGTGACTGGAAGACTGAAAGAAAAACAGACAACATGAAGAAGAAGTGAAGGAGAGAACAGGGGAAGAAGTGTTCCAGTATCAAAACTTGGTGAAGTGGCAATAAAAACGTAATTGAGATGAATGTGCAACCACGCTTACCATGCACCACTCTACTAGTCATTGTGGCAGAATAAAGAGAAAAAACAGACCTTGGCCTGATGACACAAGGGAAATCATTTGCAGGGAGGAAAAAGTAAGCACTTTAATGCTTCATACGTAAATTGTCACTTAACAGGGCCTAATTTCTCCAACACCTTTGATTCTCAGTGATGAAAGGACCTTGTATGTTTGAAAAAAAAAAGAAAAAAATGCAGTGAGAGGAGTGCCTTGTGAATCACAGTCTGTTCCTGCCCCGACAGTTCCCCTCTGAACCACAAATCCCATGTCTTTCCCATGTTCCTGCAATCATCTCCACACAGCAAACCCCAACAGACTTACCCAGCCTGCACTTCAAAGCTCTCTCTTATAGTGCTGAAATTGTATCTACATACCAATCAACCTGGTCCTCTTTAAAAAAAATAAAATAGTTTGGGTCTTTTGTTTTGTTTTTTAAGCATGAATTTTCGTTGTTTCTATGTTTCAACTCCAGTCAAACCTCAGTTGGATGATGTCAACCCTGAAAGGCTATCCCTGAATAACAGCGGACACCATTATGGAGGGGAATCCCCGTGCATGTGTTGTCAGTAAGTGAACCACAGCCCAACTGTGGTCAGTGCTACCAAGTCCACTGTCACACTGACTCACAGGGTTTGGGATGGAGAAAGTTTTCTGCCCTTTCACTGAACTGCCTGCACCTGTCAAATGTTGCAGCTTGCAAAACAAAAATCTTAAACCAGATCCCAGATAAAGCTAAAAAGTCCCACTTCAGATATGAATATTTAATAAGTGATGCACAAAGAAATCGACTGATACCAGAATGCACCGACTTTACCCTTGAGCAGCGACGAAGAGGTGGTTTGACTCTTAAAATCCATTTTAGGTTTTAATTAATTAAGACAACGTATTTAAGTACTAACAATCTGTTCCAATAACCAGGGCAGCAACGACTTATTATAAATGCATCATCATCACAATAAGGCAATATTACACAATCTCTTTATCTACATCCAAGTTGTTTCACTTCCGAAAAATAAGATGTCAGCCAGCAACTTATTTTCTATCAAAACTTTCTTGATGCTAAAATAAAGAATTTTTTCCTGGTAGCCGAAGAAACAAACACTTCACAGCAATATTAACCATTTAATCTATTTCCCCCATTTTGCAGCCCTGTTTATAACACTTAATTCTGGAAGCTGTCACTGAGTGAAGAACGTCTTTACACACGTCAATTTGAGGCTCTTAATCTAAATGGTTTTCGATTAAATCTGCTCACTATTTGCTACAACAGATTCGGTAGGAAAGGCTTTCAACGAGGATGAGGAAAAAGGCGAGTTTTCCTAAAGTGTATATGTGAGGTCTAACACGGATGTTGGATGACAAAGTGTAGCTAACAGTCTCTACATTAGTACCAATTAAGGTCCGTTTGGAGGCTGGGGTCAGGCTCTGTATTTATTAAGCATATTGGAGTACCAATACAATTTACTCCTGCTTTCAAATGTGAGAATTGATCAACTTTCTCAAGTCTAAAAATCCCTCCAACTTATCCATGATTTAAGAGACCTCTGATGTGTCTTAGGTAGGTTAGAGGTGCCAAAAGGGGATTGCATGGAGGGGAGAAAGACGTCCACCAACGTTCAGCGAGCAAAATACCCTGTTTAAAAGGGATTTGGACCAAGTTTGAAGACGTTTTGATTCCCATCCAGGAAGCTTTTTTTAATTCAAAATGTCAGGAACAGCGTTGAGTTCGAGGTTTTATAAAGCCTGCAATGCCCCATAACCGGCTAACGAAATAAGCCAAACTACCCCATTCCAAAGGGGTGAACCCTTTGTCTGTTAAAATTTTGCGTGTTTTCAAAACAAAAACAAGGTTTTGTTGGGCTACTGTATTAAACCTTGAACTCAACGCTATTCCTTACATTTGGAATTGAAAAGGCTTCCTGGATGGGAGGCGAAACGTATTCCAACTTGGAAACAAAGTCCAGTGGATTGTTTTTTAATTTTCGATTTTTGGAATGACTATGACCTGGATGACTGAAAATCTTCACCAGCATCAGACGGTATTGTTTGGATGCATCAGGTAGAATTTATAATGTGGACTTAAGGTACATAATCTCACAAGTAACCACATGCAGCAGATCTTCATGCTGGAATTATTAAAAGCCATTATAATGCTCCAACAGGAAATTGAACAAGGACGGCATTTCCATTAGTTTCTAACAAAATAACATCATTTAGGGTAACAATAACCAGTGACCATGCGTCACTTAAACACAGCCACAAAATTATCTCATAGTCATGTTAGAAAATATCGGAAAAAGACATGAATAACTGAATGCTAGCTGGTGCTAATTCATAAACTTGCAGCATGTTTTCCATAACAAACTCCTTTAAGCCCATTTTGAGATTTTTAAATAGTCCTGTATGTGACTGATAGAACTTTTCCAATCAACGCTCATAAAGGTGTCTCATGATTTAAAAAATAATAAATGTACGTTACCCCACTGTGTAAATGGCACACAAAAAAAGAATGCTTTTGTAATCTTTTGGCAAAAAAAAATTCTCATAAAATAACTTTTTGGTGACATCGAGAGATTTTTTTCTTTTCTTTTTTTTTGGATGCTTTCCATTGGTTTACCAGACTTTATTGCAAAATTTAGGCTGTGTTATACTGGAGATAACACTGGGCCATCACAGCCATCAATAAACAGTTCCAGCAATTTGTCAATTCAATGGACTTAGAAGTGACATAAAATTCCATTTACGGCAACAGGAACTATCGTAACCCGCTGTGAGAATCACACTAAAGATCCTGCCTTACACTTTGCTAAGTGAGACACTTGATAAGCAAGTTTTAAGCCGAACTTGTAACGGATTATTTTTGCTCATAAGTCGACTCTTAAGAGTGATCTTGGGACTAATTCTAAGAAGTTTAATAAATATGCACCAAGCTCTATAAACCATGTCTTTATGGATTCTGCTGTGGGGACTGGTATGGAACCATCCAAAATGTCTAAGTTTCATCACTGCAACTAAGGGAAACCCACCTAACTCCTTAAAAAAAGAAATAAATAGCCAAACTGCTGAACTTCCTACTTGACAGTGCAGTTGGGCAGCAGGGGTGCAGTTGTAAGGGGTAATGCTTATACCAAACATCATCCTGGGTGTGTAAACCTACAGGCGCTCTGCTCATCCGCTTCCAGTGTAATTGTGGGTTTTCTCTTGGAACTGCAGCTTCCTCCCAGTCAGCAAACATGACCGTTAGGTTAATGGGTTACTTGAAATCTCGCGTGGATACGAGTATCCGTGTTGCTGTGATAGGCAGATGATCCTTCTTGGGTGTATCCTACCTACTGCCGCACCTACTGCTGAAAATCAGCACCAGCCCAGTCCCAATGATGTACGGTTATGGACAACTGATCGATGGATGCATATACAGTTAGGTAAGTGCTTTTCTCCTGGCAAAGGCCAAACCCAAACTCGTCCATTTGATAGCTAAAAAAAGAGGAACGATCTTTCACTGTAGACAAGATGGCGGCCTCAGAGTCCAGTGGCAGAGTGCTTTAGATGCTTTGTAATAGACTCTATGACGTCAGGCTTGGATATAGCAGCTCCCCTTAGAGAAAAAAAAAAACTTTCCTGTATGGCCTCTACCCACTGTGCTGGAGCTCATCTGAAATCTTGGAAGCCTCTAGCTCTTGACTGAGCAGAAATAAGTTTCCAAATACTATGCTCCTTTTCATCAAATGATCCTACTCTTTTCAGATAGCCGTGGTGGCTGATTTGGTTTTACTCCATAGCTCAACTTTGCTATATTTTCACTAGAGGTTGACACAAATAATAATAATAAATGAATTGTATGGATCTCACATTGGAGAAATTTACCTCTGCATTTAACCCATCCCCTTGGGGAGTAGTTGGCTGCCATTGTGAGGCACCCGGGAAGCAGTGTAGGGTTAAGGGTCTTGCTCAGAGACCCAGAGTGGCAGTCTGTGGGAGTGGGACTCCAACTCAGAACCTCAGGATTCCAAGCTCTATTCCCTAACCAATTGGCGGCCACTCCCCTAACTCAATATTTAGGAGCAAGACAATTTCAGGATGAGACTGATTGTACAGGTGGCATCCAATGATGGTACCACACAGAGCACTGGAGGAAGACCTGTTTCTTTACAAATGTTTGTAGAAATACTTTACATTTCTAACAAATAATCCAATAAGGCCCATAAGTCCTGTATAAAGCAATGACTGCTGCATTACTGTGCATCATTACACTAACTCGCTTGCTTATCTGTCCTTCTCCTCATGGACTTACTGCTACCACCTCTGTGAGGCTTCACAAGGTATGAGCCTCTATGTGGTGACTGGACTTCATGAGAAATCCCAGAGCAGAGAGGTGAAAAACCACTAGAGCTCTGTGTGAGAGACACAATTCCCTCAGCACCTTACATTCCCAGCACTGCTTTGTTTGTGTTTTTATGTCATGTCTCCCTTACATGCATTTCCCTGGCAATAGCTGTCAATATCCTGTTTAAAAAAACCTGCAGAGGGATGGCAGCAATCAAATCAGCACCTGACTGGACAATTTGCCTGTGACAAAATACCTGCTGGTGTTGGACCGTTGTTGCTGATATTTTTGTTTTACACTGTCAGAACTTTTATGTAAATAGAACATAACATTGGTCAAATAAAGCCCTGCAAAGTAGGAGACTTTTCCAATGCCGGGGTTCGTTCTCTGAGTCAGCAGTGAGCTGACCTGTCTGAGAGCCCCTTTTGTTTCCCCCCACAAAAACACACAGAAGGTCTTACTTAACTCTCACTGTGGCCAACCCTAACCTTGACAAACCACAGGGTTACAAAAATGGTTCTGCAGTTCCTTTTTCCCCCTTTTTTTTTCTTTTCTCATGTTGCTTTATTCTTTAAGGTAAGGCAGTACTCACCATATAGAGACCAAACAAAGCCCTCATGTTCCGGTTGTTTAACCTCAGTGCCTGGGCAAAATACTTTCTGGCAAGCTCCAGGTTTTCCATCCCCCCTTGTGTGTACTTCACCTGTGAGAGACAACAAATTGCATTGCCAAAAGAGCAACTCAAGCAATGACAGCATGACATCCTAACAACCAGTACATGGATACCTTGAGTAAATAACTTATTTTATAATTCTACTGTATATTCCCTGTGACATTCATTGGTCCCACCCTTTAACCAAGGCAGCATTCAGATTTAACATTCTGTTAAAGGGACAGTTAAAGACTTTGAATTTAAGTTAGTTTTAGAAAGTTATAAGCAGTGGATATCTCAGTTGCAGTAACTATTTTAGTGTTTTTAATTAGTAGATATCCAGATTAATTTGATTGAAGCTTACTACAAGTCAGAGAGAAGCCATGACCAAGTTAGATTTAAAGATGACACAGATATCCTCCTCCAAAAATACTAGTTTTTAAGTATAGACTAGTTCTGACTTTTTGCTCTAGATGCTTCTGTGTTTAGAATAATAACCTCACAGGAAAGTAGACAATTTCACCAATGAAATTCCTGAGCAAAACGCACAATAAGTAGGTTTAAAGCATTTCTGGTCAGAGTAACATAAAAGAAAATGGAGAAGTCTAATTTAAAGGTATACTGAAGGAATTTCGTGAATTTTTGACAAGACCTGCCCCCTCCACTTTCCTATTTCTAATTTCCAACTACAACTTCTTTTTATTCTTATATAAGCTTAAACAGAACCTTACAAACAAAAGCAATGTGTCTGTTTAACAATGAACTCACCTCAGCGTACTGCTCGCAGTACAAGTGATTGTGAGGATTGGTCATCATCAGCTCCTCCAGACAAAACGCAGCTTTTCCATAGCTGTGGGAATGACAAAGCAGGCGGCAAGTTAATGGATACAGCTCAGGATGAGTCATCCCTTAGTTCACTCAGCATCTTAAAATTCACCAGCAAGTTTAGAGATTTAAACCTTTTCCATCCATCCATCCATCTACCGTGCTGCTCTACTCTCCCTTGATGACATTGACTCTGGATCCTTTTTACTATATATGCCCGTTTAGTGTTTAAACCTCTTTTAAAAGCACACCGCAGACTTTGTGACCAAAAGAGTTGACGCATAAAGGCTGATTTATACTTCGAAACTAGGTTGTCTGCATAGGTGTCGCAGTAAACTCAAAGACGTCCCCGCCCCCTCCGCAGACACTCTGCTTTACCTCTCCCAAATTGTAGGTGACCGCAGACAGTGCCGCAGACAGGAGGTGAGCTTGTTTTGTTTTTATGACTGCAATTGCGGTCCGTTGTCGGACAAACTTGCCCCCACTTCCTCACAGTCTTGGCCATATCAAGACCCACAGCGTATATAGCGCAGACTACGCTCAAAATTGAGCATAAATCAAAAATGTCTGCGTCAAGCTTACTGCGACACACTGCTGCTGGGAGTATAACCAGCCCTTAAGACTTATTTTAAATTATTCCTCAAGCTATTATACAGCGTTTTGACACCATCAATGCAACAAGCAGGGCTTGCCTCTTGAAATAGACTTTGTAAGTCGGGAGAAGACATTCCGTCATGTGGTCATGTGACCGGGGAGAACGTATCGCTCTAAGGCTTTTGCTCTACTATTTTTCCACCTGCTTGACTACTGGTCATGGCTGAGGAAAAGAAAAAGTTTAAACCTTCTGAGGAGGCTCAAAAGGGAAAACGTTAAAGGGATCATGTTTGAGGAGAAATAGATTTGATCATGGAGGGGAGTTTTTTTGCCGCAGACTGAAAGAAGAAACTGGCTGTAAAACCGATTCTCTTTTCTCTACTTTATTATTAGACTGGAAACTTACATGTAACACTTTGCTCCTAGTACACAGCCATATATATTTGTCATTTTGGATGTTGTCAGGGTGCTGCAGTAGTTTCAGTGCCGGCACAGTATTTGATTTTCTTCTATTAGCCATACGTGGTTGTTTGGCTCCGAATCCCACTTAGGGGCACCTTCCACAAGTCACAGATCTCTGCTGAGCCGATCAGCCTCTGGTCCACTCCGCAGCCTCACAGAGATTCAAGCCGTCACGCCAGCAGTCAATCAGCGCAACACCCAGCTGACTGTCACTTGGCGCCACCGGGCAGACTGATCGGCCAAGCCCCGACTAACCCTCCTCCCGCTCGACAGCTACCTTCCCCACTGCAAGCTCCTGCATTTCCCGCCTACGAACCTCTGCATCCCCGCTGACTTCCCCCTGGTGGTTGGTTCACGTCTCACGCGTTAAGCCTTTTAGTCCTGTCGTTCTCATCGTACACAGACTCCCGTTAACAAGTGACCATGACAGATGTTTAGTAGAAGCAAAACACAGGCAGTTACAGGTCTAGCCCCCCCGGCTGCCAAAGTTTACACATTGTGCCTTTAAATGTCATTGAGTAACTTAGACACTCTGTCATGGATATAAGCAATCGCTTAGATTGATTTTACAATAATGTCCATTCTTTATATGAATGATTTGAAAATAATAAAAGCTGCACTGTTTAGGGCTGGATATAAACCTAAAGACATTATAGCAATATCCTCCTAAACTTTTAAATGTTAGGTTAGGTTAGTAAAAATGAAGATCTACATTATGTAAATCTATACACAGATTCTGCAATTTTGCTCTTGGTTAATTGTTAACATAAGATGCTAGCTCTGTCACCAATCTTTCTTTGCTTTAAACTATGTAGACGTTTGCAGAGTTCAAGTTCAGGGGCTACGTCCTCTCATGGCCAGATTCGTCGACCGATTAAATCATAACGCGGCGCTGAGGCCTGTTTGGATTAGAAAACTCCTTCGTATGCGGCAGACAAATACAGCCTTCTGTTTGCCCTTTTGAAGGACAGGTCTGGTGTATCCTAAGTGGGTATTCCGTGAATAGTCCAGTCAAGCCGGCTGCTCCGTGCTCAGAAGAAAAAGATAAATGGCGCTGAACAGTGATGAATATTTTTAGGTGCTGTTTAATATAATCCAAGTATGTGAATAGTTCCATCTGAAATGAATGACGATAGTATTTTTAATGGTTATTGAGACAAATATGTGGTAGATAATCTTTAGTTTATTGCAACTTTTTGTTTTTATGTCTCACAAATATTAGAGCACAGATTACAATATCTCTGCATTGTGGGGACCATAAATATGATATTTGTGACGACGGTACTGCTGATAAAGCTGCTAGAATGTTATTAGCACCTGGAACAGTAGTGAGAAGTTTAGCATCCATTCTTTGCCTCAAGAGAGTGTATGGGGGGTGAAAGAAGGGGAAGGTTGGACCTCTTCCAGCCTCCCTATTTTTAAAGACCTCGAAGGACCTAGTCCATATAGACCAGGTCCTTGGAGGATGCAGCCTCTGAAATCGAACACACCGTCTCCCACATGAACCCTCTTCGAAACAGTCAATAAAGCCAAAAATGCATCCCTAAGGATAGCATTACACGATGAACTAAAGGCATATACTCCTGTGCAGCAAACAAAATACAAGAAAGCAGAAACTATAATGTAGCACCAAAAAGAAAAAGACAACACAGCTTTTCTTTGCATGCATTTAAAAAGAAAGTAAGTCAAATTTCAACACATTCAACAATATTCTCCCCCCCCCATATTCCTTTTTTCATAAGCTGCCTAAGAGAACTTCAAAGAACATTTCACAAACATATTTTCTATCAAATACCTTCCAGCATTTTCGAAGAACAAGGCAAAAGCTGGGAAGTGAAGAGAACCGTGACTCAAATGTTCAATGCGAGAACATGGAGAACTTATCAGCCTACTTAACATCTTCCATTGTAACCAGTTTAAAGATTAGCAGTGCAGCCAGGAGGGGAACGTTGGGACACAGAGAGAAATAAACATTGGGAAGGAGTTGAGTGGAAGGGGAGATCAGAGGGCTTGAAGGGTTGAGGGGCTGCTTACAATTACCACTTCCTTTCCATAAAGACTTTCAGATGTGCTTGTGTAGAGGCCGTGGCTTGCATCACAGCTCACCCCGTCAGCCATCAAGCAGAGTCTTGTACCACATCCAGAACCCTAACCCCCTGTACTCCTCCTCTAAGCCATCTAAACTCTAACATTACCAAACTGCTCCCTAAATGAGGTCCCTAAACTAACTCCTAACCAGGCTTCTTAAGCAGGGTTGTAGCCGCTATGCAAGACTACAGAAATTTTATTGTTTGCTTTGGAGGTTAGCAAAACCACCAGCAGTTGCTTTCCTCTCTAACACCACACTCCGGCTGCAGAGAAGACAGAAATTGATTTAGACTCGGAAAAGTATGTCTGAGTAAAAATTGTTACTATTTAAAATTCAATTTTGGGTTACCAGTTAAATATTTTAGGTCAAATTCAAACCAGCACCAGAATGATGGAGAGCTTTGGAGCAATTACTGCTGATAACCGAATCCCCAGTCACAACATCTCTGGAATAATGATTGTTTAACAGCTTGGAAATTATTAGATACCAAGAGTGTTGGTGCTTCTCTTACAGCAACAAAGCAGACACACATCACTTTGGTTATTATTAGCTCCCAGGGTGTTGCACACAGAGGGTATGATAGTTTATTTCTCAAGCATGATTGAAAAATAACCTGTGTTTTCTCTGGCTGGGAGAAGGGAGGAGGAGCAACACCTTCTCCTGGGAATCTCACAGCAAGAGTTCTCCAGCTTTACCCCTCTGGAAAACCCTGGTGATAACGCCCGGCTGCCCGGAAGAGGAGGAGGAGGGGAAACAGGGAGTTTGTAACCCAAAATAAAGAAAAGAATGAAAAGAAATTGACACGCCTGTAGATAAGGGGCTGTGGGAGTCCATGGTGTGATATTAGAAGTGTTGGGATTAGCCGGGAGATAATAGTCTCACCCTTGGATTTCCTCTGGCTACTACAGCCATGAAGCCTCCCACACAAAAGCAGCAAATATCCAATAAGTAGCCGTCCGACTGTGCAACACATTCCTCTTGCCGCTACCTTCGTACCAGAGCAACCGCAGAGACAAGAGTCTACACAAACGCGCTTTAAAAAGGACATATTAACAGCTGCAGCCGCTGCTTCGCTGACCTCTGAACCTTAAAACGCTCTCAGATACAACAAAATTGACACCAATAATTTCATGTTTTTGTAACTATGCTTTTGTTGATCCGGAAATTCATCTCAACCACTTGCATATATTCATCAGTAGGAGGTCAGGGAGTGTGAAGAGGCTTAAGACTGAAATCCTATCAGACTACTCTTATGTGACAAACAGGGACAAGACTCTATTCAGACCTTTGGCTGAGTTATGCATCTTAGTCTCCTCTATTGTGGCCGTCCAAAAGCTCTCAAGAGATCTAATCACATCTAATGTTTAGGTGACATGTTCATTTTGTTGAAAGAACCATATAACGGCTTCACACAGACGTAGACTCCCACAGTGCCTTAGAAAAATATTCTAACTGCTTCAGCTTTTACACTTTTTTGTTACTACAAAACTCCAATAAATGCTATGTGAAGAATAAAAGAAACTTGTCAAGGAGAAGGAAAAGAATTCCAACTGGTTTTCACAATAAAAGCAGACAGGTGTGGTGTCATTCTTTAAGAGCTGCAAATCTATTTAAGGACTTCTGTGCCAGCTTTTCACCGTTAGAGTCTTAAAGTCTCACCTTTTCTATTCTAAATACCTAAACCCAACCAGATCAGATAAAAGGTGCCTGTGACGATCCATTTAAGTATTCTTTCAGAATTTGCAATGGTGTCTTGGACTAATCGAGGCATTATAACATAAATGTTATTTAAACCATTCCCTGTTAGCTTTGGCTATAGGGGCTATTGGTATTCTAATGGAAAGTAAACCTCATTCAAACTTTAAAGTATTCTAGAGCCTCTAACAGATTTTATTTTAGATATTACCTCTTCTTCCATCCATCTGCTGTTTTATCAACTCAGACCAACCGCCTAGTCTGTCCTAAAGGAAAGTAACCCCACCGCATTATGATGTTCGTGTTAGTTTTTATGACAGACAAGCCCATTAAAATACACTGCAGTTAGAGGGTGTAAAGTAACTAAATGTGCAACTTCTTTAGTAAAACTGGGCCATGAAGTCACATCTGCTCACCTGAATGAATGCTTGAATGACGTAGACCCAAACCTTTTTTAATCTTAGAAGCTTAGAGACATTCTGTAAGTTTTTACTAAAAAAAATATGTAATATAACTGTTCCATTTGACTCTTTATGACTAAAACATTGTTTGATGAAAAGACGGACACATCAGTAGGTCAGGCCGATGCATCTATAAGCCTGTAGCTTATTTTCTTTAATTTACTTCTGGGTGGAAATTCTGCCTGTGACGTCAAGCGTGTTCATGTTAAATAGATCTGACCTAGCCAACAAGCTAACAAGCTGTCACAAGTGCAAAGCAAACAAATTCACTCCCTGCATTTAACCCATCATCTTGGGCAGCAGTTGGCTGCCATTTTGCGGGGCCTGGGGAGCAGGGTGGGGTTAAAGGTCTTTGCTCAGGGACCCAAAGTGGCAGTCTGTGGAAGTGAGTTTCGTACTCACAACCTGAGTATTCCAAGCTCTATGCCCTAACCACTACGCCGCCACTCCCCCTAATTTTATGGATTTTTTGGATACTGAGAAGCGACTGGGATCCAGCTCAACTCAGACACCAATGGCTACTCTGTGTAAAGTGAAAAAAGTAAAAAAAAATAAATAAATTGTTAAGTACGAGTCCGAGCTACAAAAAAAGAGCAGAAGAATGCTGCAGTTTTGTGTTTTGACCACAGGTGGCAGTATCATTAGAAAACTCTGTAAAGCCTCTTTAAGCCGGGCACACACTGTAAGGTTTTTTTAATTGTTGCACACAGCTACAGCTTACACTGTGGGACGAAACTGCAGAGTTTGGTCATACAATGCGAGTTCACAGCTCACGATTTATGTTCTCACCCTGTGCGGCTCGACGCTCTAATGCGATCTACCTGCTCACACTGTACGTCTAAAAACCATGTCTGCCTCAGCTTCGCAGTGATATGGAGCTACTTGGACTCGTTTGTACGGAAGCCAATCGAGTAGAAGAGGAATATGAAGCTCACTAGAGTGAAACACGCTGCCTTAGCAATTTGTGCAATTTTGTGCTGAAACCCCTAAAAAGAAAAGGCGACAACGTCTTTGGACAAAGACATAGCTGATCAAACGTGGTTACTAGAGTCTGTCAATTTCACAGAAAGAACTCCATTTCAACCATACCCCCCGCCATGCTTCTGTGTTTTCATCTGAAAGGAAAAAGAAGAATCCTTGTATTTCCATGCATTTGAAACATGTTTGATTTTCTCCCGACCTCATGATTCCTGATGGGGAGGTGGTCGTGAGAGGCTGACCACCCCTTGTTACCCTCTGTATACCACACGACGCACCATCAGGCTGAAAGTCAGCCTGATTGAAAAATTCTCGCACGACTGAAAAGTCGGAAAAGGCTATGCTATTTTTACAGCTTGTTGTATTTTACAAGATTATTAAACAAACATTAAAACCTAAAAGCATAAATTATTTTAAGCCCCAAAAATATATACTTACTCATGTTCATTAATGTAGAGCTCTGATAACTCGTGCCACGCTTCTTGATCACCAACGAACCTGCAAACAGAAAAAACAATTACATTACCTCTTTTCTAACATAGTGAACTTATTCTACTTACCAAATGTAATTATGCTAATACCAACCAAACTTCAATAATCAAAGTGGGGATTTGCCGTCTTTATTGATAGCAGATTCCTTTCTTAATAAAAGCTAATGGAGATGAAGAGGAAGGATGGCTGAACACTCACTGCTCCAGATACTCATTGAGTTCCCTTATGGCTTCAGTGCTCTTCCCTTGGGCTCTCAGTATAGAAATCTTGCGCTTCCTCACTGCCTATAGAGGAGAGAGTAAACAAGATTAACGTATCTGTTTAAGTGTTGCTGTGAGCTTCAGAGTTACATCTCGTAGTGCAAGTAAAGGCATCTCTTAAACTTAAACTTTGAGACTGTATTTCCTGGAAAGCAGCAGTCAAAAACAGAGAATTTAAAGAGAGATATTTTTTTAACTCAATGTGAGAGCAGGGTGAATATTCATCTATGGAGGCCTAATTGGAAAAGGTTTAGTGCCAATGTCCAGCAAGAGATGGGTACACAGTATGAGTCAGTGTTTGGTAGCTGAAATGAGCTCAGTGGCTGAGATATAGTGGTGACTCATCCTCTTACCAAGTGGGGAAAATGGCACACTCCCCCAAACCCAAACGCCCGTCTTCCTGCCGGCGCAGCACGCTTCTCCAGCTGCACAGGCCCGACTCGCATCAGCTGAAAATGCTTTCCACTTCGTTTTGAAGCTGAACTGACCTTAAGGTGGATTACAGTCTCATCAATCTGCATTAGGAAGAATTACTCGTACTGCTCTGACTTTTCCAAGTAGTTGCCTCTTCCCTATCCAGCTTCTCCCTCGTCTGCTTCTTTCGATACTAAAAAAGCTTAACAGGAGGTTGCTGCTCCATTAGCCCTGCCTTGCCCTGCCACAACCCTATTTTATTTATGGACTGGCACTTGATTGAGTGGGGCTTCCTCTCCCTTAGTAATAACTGAAACCATTGGGGGGAGCGTGTATGAGTCATGTCTAGGGGGTTGTAAATTTGGGCCTCGTCTGACACTGCCATCAAACAAAATCCACTTATCCATCAATATGGGATAGAGACCTGCTGAGAGACTGCAACCTCATCTGACAGGCAATATTTTAGCCTCCAAAAGAAAGAACAGGACACAAGGAAAGAAGAACATCTTCATCAAACAAAAACTGGCTTCCAAACTATGAGCCAAGGATTTGATTTCAGTCAAACTTAAAGTTTCAAAGTGACATGTTTGTCATGCCATGAATCTCATTCCAGTCATGTGTGGATAAACCTCAGCAGTCATGTGACGTAAGTCGTGATTGAAGAAATGCCATGAATGTAGTGAAATATAACATTAGTATCAGCTGTGGTTTCACTCATTGTTAAAATACTAATCTGCCATTTTCTTGTGGGCAAATGCTGTGGTCAAAATCCTCTTTCAAAAAAGGTAAAACAAAGAGACAAAACTTCGGCCGGCGCACTGATGTGGGCATTGGAGAGTTGTGAGCTGTGGAAGCTCTCAGACACTGAAATTTTTTTGGAAGAGCTGCTTGGCAGAAAAAAAAAAAATCCTAAGCAATTTTTGTTGATTCAACAATTTTGGTTAATGTGCACCACATCTATTCCACAGTCTGTAATTACGACAGCTCTCTTTCCAATCTCTGCTTCACATGCTGGGATGTCTTGCAAGCCTTCCTAGTAGCTGCCAGTTTTCCGCCATTTTTTCAGACCCATCTCCGGCAAAACCTTGTGCTATGTGGCGAACACTACAAAGGAGGAGACCATCCCCATCCCAAGACAGGTGGCCCGGATTATCTCATTCCTTCTTCACACTAAACACCGTCGATATCAATGCTGTGGAAAAACTACGGTGGGAAAAAGGCTGAAAGTTAACATCCCAGGCCCAGTGTGCATATTTGTGCATTTTGTTCCATTCATTGCAGATGTTACTGATAGCTTAAGTCTAAAAGGGTGGCAGGCTCAAAGCGTGCAACGTTCAGGAAATGGACCGTTCCCTTTCCGAGGGAGTCCCTGCAGTATTTAGGTGGGGTGCCATGGGAGTCACTAAAATGACTTCTCCCACTGTCAAATCACTGGATGGATGCAGAGCTGCATTATACCACGTTTACTGCAGAAACAGTTTTTTTGTGTTCCAAAAAAAAAAAAAAAAGACAGAATAAAAAACATTAGTATGGGTTCGTTCTTTATAATGGCATAAAAAAAAGAACATGAAAAACGGTCAGGGGTGAAAAAGTAAAGATCAAAACCCTCTGTCTGAATTAAAAACTCCAATCTAGTGCACTCTAAAAGAATAATCAAGCAGAGTTATAGGATGGAACCACGTAAAACAATTACACATTATCAGGGATGAATATTTAACCAGACATTTTCTTACATTCTTTAAATGCAAACTTTACCTTAAGGCCATTTCTCAACATTTTCCTTATTTATTCAATTTATTTTAGATTTTTAACCAATTTGTTTTCACGTCCTCGTTATCACTCATCAAAACCTTTATAACAGTAGATAAAAAGCTTTTATTGCCATTATGATAGTGAAATTTACCATGGGTAGTAATCTTTCTAAGCTAAACTGTAACCCTGGCTGATTGGACACCGACAGAAGTTTTTGTTGATGAACAAAATATTTGTAGAAAATTTCCTGTTAATTTACCTCCAGATCAATAAAAACGAAACTTTATCGAATATCCCGGCTTTGATCTTATGAAATGCGCTGACATTTTTTAGTCACCTAATTTGAACAGATAATTAAAAAAATACAGCCTCTCCAAGACTGTCCAAGACATGAAAGTTCAAAACTTACATTTAAATGAAAAAATATAAGGAAATGGAAAACAAGAATTATGAAAACACAAGCAAATATTTACATCTATGGATAAATAAAAATGGAGGAACTATGAGAGAGAATTTATGGAGGAAGATGTGTTGGCCTTTTCATCTGGGTCCATTTCCAACGCCTACACATATTGTATCAAGCTAGTTTAGTCACTAAACCCTAACATCAGTTTATGTCAGTCAACCTATTTCCTCTAAAACTGTCCCGTCAACATCCAGCCAACTCCAAACATCCAAATCATGGGGTAGTAACTACTGTCTGCCCTCAGTTCAGCCAAAAACTCCAGCTTTGGTGAACATGATCCAATCAGGTAATATTTCAGTCCTGTGGCTCTAGTGGGTAAATGTGTTTTGAAATCAAGGCTTACTTCAGGCAAACCTTCTCAGCTCACTATCAGAGCGTCGCTTTGTAACGCTCTCGTGTGTAATTTAAAACGTTAAATTTTGCCAAAAGGTGAGAGATCTCCATATCTGAAAAATGTGATTTACTTTAAATACACGTGTGTAATCAAACCCTATAATCGTTAACATGTACAGTTTTAGGCCACATATTAAAAAAAGGTAATGTTTGTTTATTTCTATTGCAGATGTGTTATGAAGCTGAATGATGAGGTAATTTATCAGATTTTAATGTTAGAGCCAAACTGGAATTGTTGGAAACCAATACAGTTGAGACAGAAAAAATGACGTAAAGTGAATCCGTTTTCAGGACTACAGATCACAGGATTTTTCATAGTATAAATTTCATATATTTCGTAATATAAAGGGAAACAGAAAACCTGAAATTTCATATATTTCGTAATATAAAGGGAAACAGAAAACCTGAAACAGTCAGAAAAACTAAGTGAAATCAGTCTATTAAGTAAAACATAAGAGTAAGACAGCATTTTAAAGATACATTGATAGCAAAGTAAACTGTCTATTCTATTTTTATCATTTTGTAAGTATAGTATTTTTTTTTCCATTGTACACCATACTTATATGCTAATGTATCCGTATTGTTTCAGAAATCTATTAAATATTTACAAGTAAACTGGGAGGGATATAGCAAAAAGGGGAAACAATCAACACTACTTTTTTAAAACCTTTAAAAGAAATCCCTCCCTAAGCCCCAAGGACTCATAGCAAGCATCACCAGCATGTACACCATCTGTAGGGAAAGCCATGTGGGCATGAAGATCAATATCTAAACTAGGGCTGCAGCTAATGTCGGTAATCAATTAATCTGTCAACTGTTTGATTAATCGATTAAAAATACAATGTCAAAAGGTTCCTTAAGAAAGATTTTTCACAGAATCAAACCAGTTGAAACTAAAACATTTTCACTTGTGGAGCTTTGGATAGAGCACATTGACAGAGGAAAATAGTTTTTCTTACATTAATATGTTATTATTTTTATTTATTTTTTTAACAATCAGTATAATTACTGCTCTGATTGGGTCGCTGTCAGCTAAAGGCATGTTTTAGAGTCTCTATACTCCAGTTAAGGATTAACTGGTTACTAAATTAGTTGAAGATTATTTTAATAAATCGTTTAATCTGATTAATTTTTCAGCCCTAATCCAAACATGCAAGTCTTTCTAGTAATGAACTGCAAACTGAAAGCAGAGGATAAAAAGTTCAGGAGCTCTCTGCATAAATTCTGTTAGCAGCTTTCCCCAAACCAGACGTCTAATGTGACGCCAATAGGAAACAAATGAGAAGGCGGATCAGGAACTTGGGACTAAAAGATCAGATAAATCACTGCCTTCAAAGACTGGGCCTATATTAGCATTTTACTTCCAAACACATCCAACATTGACCAGGTTCATGAATCACCTCCCAGTGACCCAGCCTGGTGCCCTAATCAGTCTTCAGTCGTGTGAGTGTGATACGCTGATCAGAACCATGATTGAGAGCAGAGAGGCCAAAGACTTAGTGAACTCCTACTGCTAACACAGACAGATTTAAAGCCCTTTAGAAAAGAAAGGCCACGTTACTGAAGCTAAGCAGACATACTTCCTCTCAGTCCTACCGTGTTGGTGGGGTCCTCTTGGAGAATGGCATCATAATGTTTGTTGGCATCGTCGTACCTTTGTAGACAAACAGAAACAGATAGAAATGAGCTCTGTAGCCAATCGCTATCCCACATGGTGGGAAATCAGCTGAATTTAAAGGTAATCAAGTCTGTATACACAGCAGGGCAGGATGCTGATTAAAGCAAAGCTTTAGAGAAATCATGGTGTTTGTTGTTTGTCCCACAGCTCACAATATGAACACAACCAGAACAGATCAAACCATTTTAAGATTAATTTAGCATTAAACATCAAAATGCTACCCTAATGTGTTTAACTTGCATTTGTCCACTTGTTTTGAAGCTTAAGATGCGTAACAAATTAGGTGAGATCGACCAATTGATTTCCTTACTTTTGGTGATTCAGCTGATATTTTTTATATGAAAACATCAAATCTTATTTACCACAAGTAAAGGTGAAAACAAAATGTGTCAGTTTTTCATTTTATATTTGAGAGAATTACCTCATGGGCAGTTACGTTTTTTCATGGGAATTGTTCTTTTTTTTAATAAACTTTGGTACATTAAAGGGGTGACTTTATAAGACCTGACAGTGTTATAAAAAATGTAAACAAATCAGTATCCAATTCATAAATACACATGTTCTTTAATGCACATCTGAGGACACGGCTGTGTTTTCACATTAAAAAGAAATATTGGCTCCAAGAATCAGACTAATAATAAAGAGTTTTTAAACGTTTTTTTACCTGAAACAATCCAATACTAATCCCTCAGTTGAGCGTATCGGCTGATATCGGAAACAACTGTTGAATGAATGAATGAATCTTATCTCGCCATGTGAATGAAGGCTTTAGCCTTTGTTTAAAAAGGCAACAAATTAACACAGATATAAAGAGACTTTATATTGTTTATTACCAACTAAACAGCAAAGAGAAGCTAATTAGTCCCCTCCAAGCATCGGATCGATACATCCCATTCCCTACTAAAAATGACGGTAGCACATATCAAGGATCAGTTAGACTGATGTCAACATGTTTTCTTACCTTTTCTAATTTGTATTTGTACAATATTCTAAAAAAAAACATTATCCGCTTTCAAAAAGTCACACACCATTTCTTTTGTTTGATTAGTTAAAATCCTGACAATTAAACTTCTGTTTTTAGCTTTTAAATGCAAAAAAATAAACTTTAGCTAGGCACTGCAAAATTAATTTTTTATAAGTTATGTTTTTCTGGTAAATTTATGTCCCTTAGGGCACAGAGTTGTGATCCTAGAATATATATTTTCTAAGGATCGTCTTTAGTTAGGGGGCTGTAGCCCTGCGATCAGAAAGCATCCCGCCAACAGTCTGCAACACACAGAGGCAACTCTGGTTCTCATTAACAAGGCACAGCCCCATTGCCAGCACTGATGCCTTCCTCACATTCACTTTATTACTCAGCCACACTTTGGGAGATTTCAGATGGCACCAGGCAACCACTCACGAGCCACTTTGATTTGCTTTATTTATTTAAGAACCAAGTGTGTGTTTGTGTGTGTGTGCGCTCCAGTCAAAGGGGAAGGGCTGTACTGTTTGAAGTTGTGTCATTCAAGTGTAGCTGTGTCTGCAGCCAATTAGATCCTACTGTGCAGTGTATTTAATCTGACAGTGCCAAAGCAATCTCTCTCAATTATCACATAAACTGACATAACCAATAAACCAGCAGAGGTGATCCTCGCAGAGTAATAAACAAATTGAGGTATCCATACTGTGGCAGACTAAGTTAACTTATTTAGTTTTCTACGTCCAGCTCCTTATTCTGACTGTGGCAACATGTCAACCTTTACAGGGTTAAAGCCTTATGGCAGAGAGACAACACAGTAAAGTATAAAAATAGAGAGAGAGAAGAAAGAAACGCGGTGAGAAGCAACGAAACAAGGAGAGAAGAGCATAGAAACCAGAGACGACAGAGACCCCTGGAGTAACAGCAGGATCCAACCACTTCCTTCCTGGGAATCCCTGACACAAGCTAAGACCCACAGGAGCACTCAGGGCTGCATCTCTGCTCCCCATTCCCCTTTTCTCCACAACGAACGCTGGGTAATCCAATATAAACACACCGTAATATACATAAACACGCCCGAGTCACTGTTCCATTTAGGTCTTGCAAACACTTTTTCTTCCCTCATCTCCCAATATATCAGCCTCCCTCCCTCTCTGCAGCCTTTGCTACCCCATGCTTACCTTTCCAGAGCTTCCAACCTCATGCCCGTTAATCGCTTCACTCTGTGGCTATCTGGAAACTGCTTCCTCAGTTCCTGTAGACAGGTCTGGAAGGAAGTGGGAAGAGAAGACAGACCGATTCAGGCAGCGGTATTTTGACATCCAAAGAAACTCCTGCTCTCATGCTGCTAACAAAATTTACAATCGTAATCAGTTGTGTGGAAGCGGATGATTTGTTCACCATTTCCTTTACATAAACATAATTAACTGGTATAACAACATGGCATTATTCCAGCACACGTCTGCAGCTCAACTGAGTGACTGTTACTCATCTTGCAGCTTTAAAGAGGAAAATAAGGACTTTTGTTTTACTTTCTTCTTTTTTCCACACAGTGGTGATTTTCTTTGTTAAGATAACCTTAAGTCAAAGGGGGATAGGTTCTGATGACTTTAAGGAAATCTTTTAACCTGTTCACAAAACTGTAGTTGTGGAGTGGGAAAAAAAATGCTATCATCTTAAGGAATTAGAATTTTTAAAATGTGGTTTCTTTTTGTATTAGCAGCACATTGTCAAACCCTTGATCTGAAAAAAGAGCATGGCAGTACTGCAAACCTATCAAGACCTACCAGAGGAGCAGGAGTAACTCGGGAGGAGCTACAGAGAATATTACCACAGGATAACTTTCAGCCTACATATCATTATGCAAGTTTTTATTGAAAAATATAAAATATCTTTAAAATAGCCTTTTATTTGACCCTTTATGACTTAAACCCCATTTAATGAGTAGACTGACAAAAGTATCTGTAAAGGCCAATTTATGCTTCTGACACAGAGCCTCTGCAACCGTGAAACATGTCTGTGAGCGACCACGGTCCCCACGCAGAGGTTCTGCAACCGTTGTCTAGCACCTCAAAAAAATCCTGACTACGCGTCGGACGGTCGCAAACCCGCGCAGACCTTAAGCAGAAGCGCGCAGATAAAAACCAGCTGTGATTGGTCCTTGGTATGCTTTTCCAGTTGTCTGTGTAGTCGTCCTTCTCGATTCGGTGCAGGGGCGTGCCATTTTTAAAATCCAAGGAACAACTACATTGGACAACCTACGCGTCCTCCTTTGTCTTTTTGTCAACTCCATTAACAGAAAAATTTCCTCTTCCATGTTTAGCAACTCTAGAACCACCCTTGTCATATCTTGCAGATGCGCCATTGTTGATTTGGAAGATAAACACTCACGCTGGCACCGCCAAATTCTTGTGACCATCCACCAAAGTTCTCGTAAGTTCACGAATAGACTCCCTCTTGCGCCTTGGCGGGAAACTGCTGTGAGTTCCCTAGAAATTCCAGACCGACGGTGCAGTAGCATACTAGCAAAACTGGCTCGCGACCAGACCCAAGCGACATTTGATGTGTGCGGTTGCAGAAGTCTAATCTGCCCTTCAGCCTGTTGCCTATTTTCCTGAAACTACTTCAGGTCAGAAGTTTCCACACTGTTCTACGGGTGTGACGTCAAGCATGCAAATGTTAAATGGCTTTGACCTTGCAAACAATCAAAGCATTACATTCAAGATGGATTTTATGGATACTTAGAAGCAAACGGGATCCAGCTCGACTCAGGCACAAACCGCTACCAGTGCTGCAGTTCTGTGTTTTGGCCACAGGTGGCAGCATCATTAGAAAAATCTGTAATACCTCTTTAAGCAAGACTGAAAAGAAAAAAAGATTTTTTAAAAAGGGAAAAAAATAAATAGATAAAAACAGTCAGATAGCGGCATCGTGCTGCAGGGATTTTGACCTTCAGTAAAAGCAGATGGATGCAGCTATATTAATGGCAGCTTTGGAAAGAAACCTGCTGCAGGGTGGGGTGGAGGCAAAACAGCCCTCCACCTAAAACTAGAGCTAGGATGGAAACAATCCAATCCAAGCATACTGATTAGATAAATTGGCCTGTTGAAAGGGAAAATCTAAATCCAAGCAGCCTCACAAGATACTTTTCTTTACACTTCCCAATTATGCATAGCAATAAAATACATTAAAGGTAGTGGTTGAAACAAATGTACAAACATCCAAAGTTATACATACTTCCCCAAGGCACTGTAGGAACATCCCGGGGATTAAAATGAATTAAATGGAAAAGTCCAGAGGGACTTGGATTGTTTCCACAAGCCATAAACCCAAATTAGGTCCTTTTTTATTTTAACAGTGGCAACTGGATTACCAACAGACAACTCATTTAATCAGTGAGCTCTGTGCTGCCGGTACTCTGTCACTCATTTGATCTTAAAAGTCATCACATCCATTTCTAACCATGCCTGATACCATCTAATTTATTTTGTGCTATGTAGACTTTCAGGCCTAAGACTACTTAGACATCTAATAAAGTTTAATGGTGCCAAATTAAAAAAAAAAGTCTTAATGAGTAAAAGGATGGTAAACACTTGAAGTGTGCTTCTCGTCTCATTTTTCACCCCCTCTGATTTCCAGCTGCATTTCCATGCTCCAGACAGAGCAATGCTACCCTGCCAGATAGAAAGGACATTTCTAAACCTGGCAGAGCGCGTGCTGCAAAGCTCAACTGGCTGTGACAAGTTGAACGATGAACTTCTAAAGCTTTTTGGGTGTGTGAGGAAGTGTGGTAAAAATTTACCAGAGCCAAGTCATCCCGACTGCAGTCCAGTGCGGCGATCATCACCTGCTCATAAATAATCCAGACTGGGCAGAAGAGAGAGAGAGACAAAGAGGATAGTGTTAAATGACCTTTCCATTTTCCTGTCTGCTGCTATGAACACAAAAAAAAGTGAAGATACTAAAGTAAATACTTAATGTACTGACATCAAGTTTGACCTCAGCAGCAGCAAGAGGGTTTTTTTTCCCCTCTTGTAAGCAGCCTTGTTCATGTAAATCCCTGTGTGATACTTTACCCAAATCCAAGCACTGAAGGTTCTAGTAGAAATGGGAATTTGTTTAAAGCAAGCAGACAATACGGTAAAGCGGGGTAAGGTTAGAATCTAATTTTTATTACTTCAAACCTCACAAGATAAGTTCCAGAAAGTTTTTACTAGATTTATCCGTCTGACCAGAAACATGTTGCAATAAACTACCAAGAATTGTAGGCCATTTTTTATCTCTTAGGTTATAGAAACATTATTTTAGATAAAATTCTAAAGAATCAGTTCTGCTTTGCATGTGTTTTATATTAATGTGATCAAGACAAAAATTTTAATATAGAAAGAAACAGTCTGGAAGTTTAAATCTTTAGCCAAGGACCACATCTATTCCTCTCTAGTTTCAACCCCAACGGCCGACGCAACGTTCTGAGTGTAGCCAGATAGATGTACTTAATCACTATCAAACTGCAATAACACCAAAACTCTTTAGAGTGGATGTTTAAACTGAGTGAAGACAAAAGTTTGAAAAAAAGAGTCAGGGGAAGCAGAGAATGCTTCATGAACCACTTAACATTGAGCTCTTATCACCTAGGCCTGGGCGCAAAAAAAAAAAAGAAATAAACAATTTAAAATTTTTTTGTTGCAGGCAATTAAAAAAAATTAAAAATTTGGTATAATGCCGTAAATTTTGGCTCCCCGGAGCTTCCGTAGTTTAGTATTAAGGCTGATTTATACTCAGAAACCAGGTCGTCTGCATGAGTGTCGCAGTGAATGCAGATATGTCCCCACCCCTTCCGCAGACACTCTGCTGCACCTCTCCAAAATTGTAGGTGACCGTAGACAGTCCCGCAGACAGGAGGCCTCTGATTGGTCAAATCTACATCCCCTCTACACTATGCATATTTCCTGTTTGTTACCTTACTGGCTTGTTTTGTTTGTATGACTGCGATTGTGGAAAACAACTCTTGAAGTTGGACCAGCTAAAAGTGCGAGGTGCACGAGAACACTGGACTTATTGACTCAAATGCAATCCCTTACACTAAGCATGCTTGTAGTGACAGTGGAGAGGAAAAACTCTCTTTTAACAGGGAGAAACCTCCAGCAGAACCAGGCTCAGTGTGAGCGGCCATCTGCCTAGGCCGACTGGGGTTCAAGGAGACAGAAGCAGAGATACAAAAAGCAACTGTAAAAGGCGACCCCATCAAGGAAACACACAGTCAGGCAGACGAGCTCCGAGCCAACTCCCATGTCAGAGGATGAAGAGAGCACATCCAGCCAGCCAGTCAGTCAGAAACGGGACTAAACTAAAAAACAGGTTGATCTCCAACATCTATAAACAGGCAAATAATTAATTTTAGTTAAAGGCAGCAGCAACATAAACCTTTTTTATCATCTTAAACAGAGGCATCTAATACAATATGAAAAAAGGCAGTCTCTCTGGGACGAACAACCCTGAACAAACCAACAAACCTCAGCAAGAAGCATAGACTAGAAGGTGAGGAACAAAACATACGAAACATCAACCGGAAATGTTTGTGGAAGCTAGAATAATTAGCAAGGCGGTTCGTATTAGCTATGAGGACTGGACTTTTCTGATGCTAGAAAACTGATTTTATGAGGCGATTTTCTCATCCTGGAATGTTTTTATTACTAATATCCTGGATTACTTTTTATCTGTACACCCTTATGGACAAAAAGCATATGAACAACCTAAGATTGGATAATACGGCCTCAGGATCGCTTTAAAGGTAGAAAGTCAAAGCTTTATTTTAAAAATTCCAATTTCACATACGGCTTTATCTTTATTAATTGTGCTTTCTTGCTCATGGTGTCCATTAAATTAAATTGGTGGTTGAACTGTGGAGAATCTAAACTTTCTAAGTTTTCTAAGTTTCTAACTTTGACCTTACCATGAACTCAGGCAGGCTGCAGCATTTCCATGTTCAATGTATTGAATGAAAAGGCAAGCTTGATATGTTTTCTAATCTGCAAACTCAGGCTGTGCTGCCTAAGAGTTATAACTGATTAATAATAAAGATGATGCAGATTGAAAGAAAAAAAGCTAGATATGTTTTAGATAGGATTCTGACAAAGTTAAGGGGTCTCTGATTAAATTAAATTTGCTGCTTGTACCAGTTAGTTCTGACGCGCGGCTGAAGCATCTTTGCTGCTCTGGCTGCGCAGTGAAAAAGTGGGTCTGACGCGCGTTGGGCGGAGCTACTCTATCCTTTTTTGCCTTGCAGCTATGTTTGCTGTGATCAGTGGGAGTAAAATGAGAAAATCCACCTGAAAACTTAATCAGTGCAGTCAGTTCATCCAGATTACCATCCTGCCTTCCAATATTATTTCTGTTGGAGGCGCTCAGACCCCCACATACCAGCAGTGCGCTGTCAGTAGGAATCCCATTCAACAGCAGCCTATGGCCCGGTCGCCTCCTCGCGGTGTGCCGCGGCGGCTGGAAAGCCTTTTTTTATGTACATAATCCGAACTGCAGGAACCAGGATAATAAAAGTGAACACGCTTTGTTGGTTTCAGCATTTTAAGTTAATTTAGGCGTTAATAAACTGTTTCAGAGGAGTGATCGCAGCGCTCTGTATCATCAGCGATGTGTCTCTCTCCCAGGCAGCTCCCGGATCAGCGTCTCTGATTGGTTGATGCGGCGCGTCGAGCAACAAAAGTTCAATTTTTCCATCTCGAGCAACAGAGCATCTGCTGCATGTCGCGCGCGTCAGATGCTTAAACACTCCCGACGCGCTGCGCCTGCTGCTCAAAACGCGCTGCGGGACCTTTTGCTAAGCCTTGACGCGCGTCAACCATTGACTTTGCATGCAAAGTCTCTGCTTCTGCTGCACCTGCTGCGTCCGGTGTGAACGCAGCATAAAGGTATACACTCACCGACCACTTTATTAGGTACACATGTCCAACTGCTCGTTAACACTTAATTTCTAAGCAGCCAATCACATGGCAGCAACTCAGTGCATTTAGGCATGTAGACATGGTCAAGACAATCTCCTGCAGTTCAAACCGAGCATCAATATGGGGAAGAAAGGTGATTTGAGTGACTTTGAACGTGACATGATTGTTGGTGCCATAAGGGCTGGTCTGAGTATTTCAGAAACTACTGATCTACTTTGATTTTCTCGCACAACCATCTCTAGGGTTTACAGAGAATGGTCCGAAAAAGAAAAAACATCCAGTGAGCGGCAGTTCTGTGGGCGGAAATGCCTTGTTGATGCCAGAGGTCAGAGGAGAATGGCCAGACTGGTTCAAGCTGATAGAAGGGCAACAGTGACTCAAATAACCACCTGTTACAACCAAGGTGGGCAGAAGAGCATCTGTGAACGCACAGTACGTCGAACTTTGAGGCAGATGGGCTACAGCAGCAGAAGACCGCACCGGGTGCCACTCCTTTCAGCTAAGAACAGGAAACTGAGGCTACAATTTGCACAAGCTCATCGAAATTGGACAATAGAAGATTGGAAAAACGTTGCCTGGTCTGATGAGTCTCAATTTCTGCGGCAACATTCGGATGGTAGGGTCAGAATTTGGCGTCTTCAACATGAAAGCATGGATCCATCCTACCTTGTATCAACGGTTCAGGATGGTGGTGGTGGTGTCATGTTGTGGGGAATGTTTTCTTGGCAGTCTTTGGGCCCCTTGGTACCAATTGAGCATCGTTGCAACGCCACAGCCTACCTGAGTATTGTTGCTGACCATGTCCATCCCTTTATGACCACAATGTACCCAACTTCTGATGGCTACTTTCAGCAGGATAATGCGCCATGTCATAAAGCTGGAATCATCTCAGACTGGTTACTTGAACATGACAATGAGTTCACTGTACTCAAATGGCCTCCACAGTCACCAGATCTCAATCCAATAGAGCATCTTTGGGATGTGGTGGAACGGGAGATTCGCATCATGGATGTGCAGCCGACAAATCTGCGGCAACTGTGTGATGCCATCATGTTAATATGGACCAAACTCCCAGAGGAATGCTTCCAGCACCTTGTTGAATCTATGCCACGAAGAATTGAGGCAGTTCTGAAGGCAAAAGGGGGTCCAACCCGTTACTAGCATGGGGTACCTAATAAAGTGGCCGGTGAGTGTATGTACTCCCTCTGTTGCTTAGCTGATTGTGTAAAAAAATCCATATTAACTTTTCATTTGAGAGACAGATTCAATTAAAAATCAATACAATTAATCTAAAACCACATCGTTTCAGCATGGCTATCTCAGTTATACTCAGAATTCTATAAAATCATTTTTTGTGCTTTTTATTCAATACATTTCATAAAAAAATCTGACTTAAGAGCAAGAGGATACAAGATTAATTCCATGAAATGTGTAAAACATGTTTCTTTTCTTACATTCTACTGTAGTATCATGAACAACTGGCAGTAAAAAGTCTTAAAGAGTTATTCTTGGAGTTAGTAAGTTAGACACCATGTGTGGGCAAAATGAAGCATGCAGAGGCCTAGAAATAACAAGTTCACTCGTTTTCTTGACTTTAACAATTTCCACTTTTTCTAAATATTGCTTTCTCACTCCACAGCTAATGTAAGAGTTCCATTGGTTTTAAGGAAAGCGTGGCAAGTGTTTCTATCTCCTTACAAGCACAGTATGGATCATAAAGACCTGAGACGTTTTATAGAATAAGGCAGCAGGGCAGTTAGCTTACATGGATAATTAAGACTTGTGCTATGTTAACAGTCATTAAAATACTCAAATGCCTTCAAATCAACAGCAGACTTGACTATACGGCCTAACGGACTGCAACAGCAGTTGCTGTACAGATAAAATGTTTCAGCGAGTGCAAAATAAAAAATGCAAGAACTTAAGAATATCCTTCAAACAGGTATGCTTCTTGCCTTTTTTCTTTTACATATCAATAATTTAATCATGCCAATAATCTAGTTTAATTAGATCTATATTTGGCCTAATGAACACTTTCTTTAACAGTTGTTCTTTTTAACCTTCACAATTTATACAATAGAACTCAACCGACATAATCGATGGGCTGATATATATCATCCACCATCTATTGAACACTACTTTGGTGTTCTCTTTCTTTATCTAGAATCATATTATCACAATATTAGTTAGACTACAGTTGGTCAGTGCATATCATCTATATGTCCATGTTGTTTTTAATTTTTATATATATATATATATATATATATATACTGGTCAAAATATATATTGGATATTGACCAATAGGGCTGGGCGATATAGAAAAAAAGCTTATCGATAAAAAAAATGCATATTGATCGATATCGATAATTATTGAAAAAATTTGAAACCATATTTTATGTGCAGCTCTGCCTGGACTTTTTATAATATTGCTAAATGAATTAATTTTAATAAAAAACACAAACACAGACTTCGAATTAAATCTTTATTTAACCAACTTTTTTAACCATAACAGAATTGTTTTAAAGAAAAATAACTTAAGAGACCTGGGTTATGTTATTAAATACTGACAAAGAATAAACTAAAGTGACCAGAAAAGTGACCAAAGTAAATATAACAAATAAATAAATGCCCCCCCACCGCCGCCGCCGCCCCCGTTTCCTGCTTTAACCTGAGTTATTACTTTGAAGTTTCTGGCCCCTCAGCATTTTTCTCTCAATTGTTAGAACTACGTGGGAAACTGCCCAGAACTGAAAATATATATATATTTTCCCCAAATTTCCGAAGATTCCTCGGAGGAGAGCCGCGTCGGGGCCTACACAGCTCGTATCTCCTGCGGGTGTGAGCGGCAGAGATGATAAAAAAAAAAAAAAAGTGGGCTGTGTTACCAGACTTGGTTTTCACTGGTTCCCTACACATTTTACAGATGACTGTGGTTTGTTTTTGGTCCGACTTGCCATGACCGAAATACTGCCAAACTGGCGAACTACAAAAACCTTTCTTTGGAACAATTTCCTCCGCCTCTCCTTGCTGCGACATCTGCATGTGCTCTGTGTTGTGGTTTGAGAGGGCGGCGCTTGGTGACGGCGTGCCTGGGTCCGCGATTGTGATTGGTTGGGAGGAAGCAGTGACTAGCATAAACCTACATGCTAGGCTACAATGAGAAGGAAGGAAAACTGCGTTTCTTTTTTATCGAACTTTTATCGACCCTCTTTTTTTCTATTGCGCCACACGTCTATCAATCGATATATATCGTTATTGAATTATCGCCCAGCCCTATTAACCAATATATCAGTTATCATTTTCTTAAAAAAATGATGCCATAGAAATCATGAGATGAATATGACAGAAAAGGAAACTGACACCAATCAACCCCACTCTGTCTGTGTAGGTGGTGTTTAAAAAACGCAGCATTGGTGCTGCAAAGGGCAAAACAAAAAAATGTCAGTGATAAATACATATTTTGGTACTTTTGTAATTGATTTATTGAAATGCCTTGATTTTACTTAAGGTTAGCACACATTGTAGCCATAAATGCCATGATTCTACCATTTAACATAATTTATTTGAGTGTTTTGCTTTCTAACTTGGCTTCCTATTTTTGTTTTTTTGTTTTTTGTGGGGGGGTCGGGTTCCGATTTGAGCAAAGAATTTTCATTTTGGTGAATCTATAATTAAAATGCCATGGAAATGTCCCGAGTGACTGGAGTTTAGAGCAGAGCTGCTCCCCAGTCACTAAGTGAGAAGAAAGGCTCCTTCGAATGTCTGTGGTGGATACTAAAAGAACAACATTTTACTGCAGCAAAGGTAATTTCTTTTAAAGTAAAGCTGGTGTAATAATAATTTATAGCAGAAAGACTGAAGCAAAATATAGTCTTGCTTAGAGACCATAGCTTGGGAGCTATTTGGCAACATAATATTAACTTTAAGTGTCATTTCTATGAATAGCAGAATGGAAAGAAGCCATAAGGGTTGGTTATACTCCTGCAGCAGTGTGTTGCAGTGAGCTTGATGCAGGTATAACGCAGACATTTTTTATTTATGCTCAATATTGAAGCGTGGTCTGCGCTATGTTTATTCCATGCCACAATGCAAAAGGGGAAAATCACAAACTAGCTGTGGGTCTAGATACAACCGAGGGGTGAGGTGAGGAAGTGGGGGCAAGTTTGTCCGACAACAGAGGGACATGAAGGCGAAAAAAGCGGGGATCCAGGTGGAAAAAGTGTTCTTGCACACCTTGTTCTTCTAGCTGGTCCAAATTCACGAGTCGTTTTCCACAATCACGGTCATACAAACAAAAGAAGCCGGTAAGGTACCAAACAGGAAATACACATAGTGTAGAGGGGATGTAGATTTGACCAATCAGAGGCCTCCTGTCTGCTGCCACCTAAGATTTTGGAGAGGTGCAGCAGAGTGTCTGCGGAAGGGGCGGGGATGTCTCTGCGTTCACTGCGACACCTACGCAGACGACCTGGTTTTGAAGTATAAATCAGCCTATAGGGGTACAACTGATACAGTTATTTAAAAATAATAGGTATATTCTACCTTTCACAGACTCTTCACAGAGATATACCATTACACACCATGTGTTCATGCAATATTAATCTAAATTTAAATGTATGTAAAACCTTTTATTGTCCCACAATGGGGAAATTCACTCTGCATTTGACCCATCCCCATTTAAGAGAGTTGTTTAACATTTTTTTTAATCTTTCACCTTTAATAAATACTACTTTACCCATTGACATCGTTTTCAACTATAATTTTGTTTTATTCTCTTCTTAAAACACATACTTAACTATATTAAAAGGCGCTCATGTCATTTTTTGACACTCCCCCCAAAAATAAAAAAGTATATACATTTTCAAGAACAGTACAGGATTTATTTTTGGCCTGAAAACAAAATAAAAACTTACTGTCATCCCCCAGTTTAGATGCATGTTCACTGATGAGCTCCTCACCAACATCCACTATTTGCTCACTATTTCTGCAGTTGTCTTCTCTCCATTTACGTAGCTTGTCTCTCATCTCTGTACAAAAAGATATACCACCACAAAAAAAAAATCTTAGTTTGAATCAATAGTCGACTTATAACACATGCACCTCTGAATATATGTCAGCTCAAAATCTGGTAACCTTTCCCAGTGCTGGTTAGCATTTGACTGTTAGACATTTTAACCTCGTATCTCCCAGCAAACAACCATTGACAATAATGACCACGAAATATAGCTAGTTAATGTGCACGTTAAATCACTAGAGAGGCGTAAGAGAATAATAAACACAGCTGGCATTACGGTTTACACCATTTCCCTGTGTCCTATTGCAGCGTTAGCAAGTGTTAGCCGTAACCATGACAGAATATTAGCGTTTAAAACGTGTCTTCACACAGAAAACGGACACAATAGACTGTATTAGTGTCCTACAAAGTCTATATTATCGTTACATCAGGTAATTATAATCATTGCCTCTCTTTGTATCTATGGTTTTTACCATTTAGCACAGCAAGCTAGTTAGCATTTCCCCACTTCTTCAAAGACGTCCTCCCATCAAAATTCAACGGTTAAACAGCGAACATTACACGCTGTGCCACTACGAATACAAATCTGAGAAGTCTAAGAGGCAGATGAAGCCTGCCATTGTGAAACAAAACAGAGAATACATTACCTTCCCATCCCACATCGTACATTTCTGACAGTGACGCCATCTTTCTTCCCCCCTCATATGGCAACATAGGGCACCTCTACGTCACAAGAGGGCTGGCTGAAGGCGTGCCTGAGCAAAAAAAGATGATAGATAGATAGATAGATAGATAGATAGATAGATAGATAGATAGATAGATAGATAGATAGATAGATAGATAGATAGATAGATAGATAGATAGATAGATAGATAGATAGATAGATAGATAGATAGATAGATAGATAGATTTTTTTTTTTTTACATTAACCCTATGGAATAACTTCAGTACAGTACATATTATCACTACCTCCAGTGATAATATGTACTGTATGCTGTATATCAACTAAACCTGCAAATGCAGACTGACAGAAAACAACATTAAACATTAAAGCTTATGTCTTAAAAATAATAAAATTTTCAACATAAACTCAACTGTCTATGTGTGACTGGTGATGATTGTTTTAACACGCTTGTTCTTTTGTCAGTGAAGGTGCTCTCAGTGAGTTGAGCTATTAATCAAGTATAAATCAAAAAATATGGTTCAGTAAAATGACTCCCAAGCCACATTTAATAAAGGTAATCTGATGTATTAGTTATCAGTTTTGTCACACTAAGGTTTTAAAATCTAAATTATATATTCAAAGTTTATACAGTATGCTAGATTAAGTAGTAATATATGTTTTATAATTGTCACATATTTTGATATATCTTTGATATTTATTTCGAGATCTAACCTAAACCTTTTAAGCAGAAAACCTGCTGAGCAGGTTACAACAAGCCCAATTTTAGCTTATGCTACCTACATGATTCCAGCAAAGATTAAACTTCCGCAGTGTCGGCAATATGCAGAATGATTATCAGGAGGCCATGCCTCATCAAATTTTATGTCTTTATCAAAGTATTCGATTACAAGGTCTGTCTCTTCCGCAATTTTTTTTTTCCTTTGGAAAATCTGAGAACTGCTTTTCAAGCACATTTGCCTTTTCATCCCTAATTCCCCCTGGACTCTTAGTGAATCTCATCCCTTTACAGCGACTCCTTGCTTACGTTCTTCTCTCTTACCACATTACACACTTGTTGATGTGTAGTCAGGAAAACCTGCTTACAAAGGACATTTTCGAGATATAATGTCATATCCAGTGCCTCTCGCTGCACACAGCCTTGTGTTACATACTCTGTTGATATTCCTCCAGGAAAGGGCAACAAGGAGATGTTCTTTCGTATACTGATATGCTTAAACACCCTGACATAATCAGTAATGGGCAAGTGCAAGCTGGCAGGAAAAATGTCATAATCTCTTCCAGGGATACAAATAATAACACCATGTACAGTTTGGGTTACGTTCCACTCTGGCAATTGGTGTTCTTGTAATTTTCAAGTCTGCACATGGCAGTCGGTTGATATGTGGTCGGGTTTTTGCTGGAGTACCAAATACCAGAGCAGCCACATTAAAACAATCACACTCTGTCCTCTGGGGTGGAGGGCTTCCTCTGTCTGCCAAGGTGCTTGTGAGGGCCAAAGCCCTAATAATGACCTGCAATAAACACCGTGCAGCTGGTGTGTCTCCTGGGATTTCGATAGATGAGGGTGAAAGCCATATGTGAATACGCTGCTCATAACTTTAGGTTGCAGCTGAATGCTATGTTGGTAAAAACAGCCTCTTGACATGCATACTGCTGAGAAGTTTGCATACACACATCACAGACATGAATCTCATATTAGTTTGGGGCTTTGAAAGATGCATTTGAATGATGTGTTTTTTTTCAGGGTGGAAGGATTATGCAACAGAACAACTACATTGATTTCTAAAACCAAACATTTGGCAAACACTTGTATTGTTGATTTTCTCCAATCCACACATGGTTAAAATTTTACAAACAAGCTAAATTACAGAGAGGACTATCCTCACCGTTAAAAAATACAGGTTTTTGTGATTTGACTAAACTTTTTCCACATATATGACATTCACAGAATTACTTAAATCTGTTGGGGGGTCGTGAGGTTCTGGTAATGTATAAATATGCCCAACCTGTACTAATACTTTATAAAAGTTCTGATTGAGTTTTACCTTTTAGCATGCACCCAACATGAGTGATATTTAATCTAGTTTTCTTAATGATTTTAAAAGCTTAGGAACAGCAGAAATTTACAGTGATTTTATTTTTCACATATACAACATTCTAGAACTCTGTAAATTTAAGGTAAGGGGTCGAATAAGCCGAGTTGGAAGGCTTTTCTTTTTTTAAGGAGCAAACATTCAGTATTGCCTGACATTATTAAAAACTCTGTCAGAGAATGGGTATTTAGAAAAATAAAATTGATGAGCTTCATCAAAGATCTTAATCAAGCATAGCAATAATAACCGCATGGTACTGCACTGTAAAAACGATCTACAAATAAGTACAAATTTCTTAAATTAAATCTATTTACCCTTAATTTGAAATGAGATAGTAATTAGATAGTATGCACTTGAAATAAAACAATGCAATTGTGTTTTCTTATTTAAAATGTAAATTGTCTTGTTCTATTGACAAAATCCCTTCTTTAAGTCCTCAAGTCAAGAAAAAATGCAGTTATTTTATGAAATAGTTACTTATCTAGATATCATTTCAGTGTGTGGATTTATCAGCTGGAACTAAAGTGGGTGATATCATTAGATGATTGAAATACCTATGATATTTGGCTCAGATCCTTCAGATATATATTATGAAGTGGAGGAAAAATATATGGGATACTGACAGACTCTCATTAAAAAATGAATAAATAAAAGCAATGCTGAAATTTTAATTGAGGTACTTCCTGTAAAGTTCAGTTTTGAATTGCTGTATTGTTTTAAATTGTTTGTCATTTGGAGAATGCAGATTCATTGCTGAAAAGTTTATTTGAAATGCTTCATAATCATATTTGAAATGTAATTGTGTTGTGTAAATATGTATACCAAGGGTGTAACTTTGTGATGAAAGTTGGTGGGGATGTTCTAAGGGTGGCGGCTGATGGACCTACAGTTACCCGACACAAACGCTTTCAATAGGGTTTGTATTTTCCAAAAATTCCTGACTCACTTAACACCTTAATTGACCTTTTTTTTGTGTGTGTGTGTGTTTTTATGGCTTAGTGAGAGCAGTGGACTTTTTGCTGCCCTGCAAGGCTTTAAACCTGGGTTTCAATGGAGACAAAGCCATTCTAAAGCACATATCAAGGTGCTCATTTTGAGCCTGCATCGATATTTATTTTTGATTATGTTCATAGTGGAGAATCCTGCTTCACAGAAGCAGGTTGAGCCAGACATACTCTAAATTTTCAGGGTCATCTTTGAGCACACCATTGCACTTTTCGTTCACCAGTTCAGCACGGATATTCCAGCAGTACACACTTTCCCTGCTCTCTTTTTCTCATCATCTTCTCCTTCTTTCCCATCGCCTTGCTTGCCACAGGTTTGCCTGCTGTGTCTTAAAGTAGCAGCAGCAGCAACCCAGACTGACAGCAGCTCATTGGCTAATTTGTATCATGTGTAGCCTGGTCCCGGACACTCCGGAGGACTTTACCATATTAACAGGAGAAGCAGCGCAAGTGACGTTTAGACACTGTCGTCAGATAACATGCAGTAATTTATAAATGTTTTAAATCAGGTTGGGCCGGATTAGCCAGCAGGTGGTTCCGGACCCTGTCCCACTAATCTGTGACCTCTGCTCTAGTTAATTCAAAGGTTGATCGATCCAAACCCACATAAAATCTGAGGGGGAACAGACAAAAAAGACAAGCATTAAGCCTCAGGTATACATTTTTTTTCATAACAATTCAATGTTTTTAAAAGGATGATTCAAATGTGTTTTTATTTACTGAAATATCCATTCCTATAATTATTTCATGTGTCAGTACTACAACCTGCCTTTTTAACTTGGTGCAGCTTTCTTGTGTAGTATCACTCTATGGCAGATCACTTGGACTTTCTCTTATCCATATTTCCATGCTCCATAAACCCCAACATATGGCACCCAGGGTGAGCTTATATATGTTTTTCTTCTCAGCCTCCACGTGTAAAGAAAAAAAAAAGAAATATTCCAGAAGAAATACTTCACAGACATTTTATTTTGATTTCTGACAGAAGCAATCAGAGTTGGCAATCTCTAAAGTGAACAGTTGTGGCCCAGGAATTGAGGTAACGTTGAGGTGCTCCCTGTGGTTTTGAAAACAGTCCTTTTCCACTGGGACCTCTGTTCCGTTGGTTTTGTACAGTGAGTTGCGGAAAATGAAGGCTAGTGCAATTAGCGGCAATGTTTGGACTCTGCCTTCAAGTGTTTGCTTTGAAATCTGATTATGTTTCCTGACCGAACAAGTTGCTTTCACCTCACCGCGGATAACTCTGCGCAGAAGACTTGGAGCATGCTTTGCCTTTGATGGACTCCCTCGATTGCACCTTTGACCTCATCCATACCCTGATGTAGAAGCCCAGAGACTCTCTTGCTCCTCACTGTTGCATTTCTGGTGCCAAGAAAAATAGTCAGCCCTCATGTTAGAGCAGGACCCTGCTGGTAATTGACGCACACACACGGCACAAATACCAGAACGTATTGCTCCCCTGACACCCCTGATTGCAGAATGTTCGACGGAGTATTACCACATGTATAATCCTGTGTGTTGCTGGGTTGAATTAAAAGACTAAATGTTTGTTCTCATTAAATCTAGATGAATATTTATCGTTGTGATGCAAATGACTACTGACAGCACGCTCCAGCACAAACGGCAGGTGATGTGCTGTATTCACAACAAGCTCTAATGGATTTCCCCACGAGTAGAACAAGCCCTGTGAATCGGAATGCATGACAGAAGGAAGTCAAACTGGATGCACTTACATTTGAGCCGAAGCTTACATAAGCAGCATGCGGTCTTTTTAAAGAGCGAGGTTGATGTCTAAGAGAGGATCTGGCACTGACTATGCAATTTTGATAACTTATAGTCAAACACTGAATATTTAGCTTGCTATTTGTATCCAGGAATTAAATTGCAACTTGTGGACTCTCTTATTCTGCCAGAAATTCTTGTTTTGTGGGAACTTTGAATATTTTTCAACTCAATGAAATTCTCTCTAAAGAAGAAATGAAGCTTTTGAGAGAGGGGATAGTTCTATTGATGATTTATTCTATAACCCCAGTAAGCAAAACAAATCCATTGAGTAGTACCTCTTAAATAAAATAATACAAGAAGCAAGCACCCATGGCCGTAGAACTGGATTGAACATCTACATTAATGAATACAGTTGTCAAACTGCTCTTTTTATTTAATAATTATAGTAAGTAAGTAAGTAAAGTTTATTTATATAGCACCAAGAAAAATACATTTACAGTAACAAAAGACATAGTCATAAAACATCAGGAAATCTACAAGCAGAAAGCCAAAGTAGTGCATGATATGAGGATCAAACAGCAGAGGTGGATATTGAAAAAATTTCAAATATTAATTGGCTTGTCTGCGTTCCTTGCATGTAAATCCAAATCTGTGTGAAACAAATCCCCCCTTGTTTGTGCAGTGGAACATGTGCGGCACACATGCTGAACCATGGGAGCTCAAGAGAAATCTGTGTTGTTTTCATCCCCATCAGCCTGGTCGATAACCTCCATATCGCTGCCACTGAGTGTGACACTGCTGAAGTCAGCACTAGGCTATGAAACCAGAGGGCTGGCTGCTGATTTATAACACAACGTGCACTCGGAGTGAGGTGACGCATATCTAAAATGTTTACAAAGGAATCATTGAAATTCATATGAGATGCTGAAATTTGAACTCAGCAGAGAGAAGCTTGGCTTTGCAGCAATAAATGCCCGGTCATTTATCTTCAGAGCATATTGATTTATATTTTGACAGATATTAGCACAAGGCCAGTGGTGGGTGTCTTTGGCAGTGTCATCTCCTCTTCCTCTCTTGGATTCATTTGTTGACCAAGTAAGATTTCAGAGAACTGAAGAGTTGAGGTTTTCCATGGAATATTTGGCCAGGGTCTTCAGCACCCTTTTGAGTTTATCCCATTAGGTTTGAGGAGTACTTTCTGCAAGGCGAACAAGAAGAATGATGGATAACCGTTTTGCATGCAGAAATGCGTCGCCTGTCCTGACAGCATCCGAATACTGAACCTGGATGTCATGTGTGGTCCAAACCATCACTATTTGCATCATCCCATAGAGAAAACACACAGGCTTTGATTTGCAGTGTCAATTTGTGTCTTGGTGTTAATGTTTACTCCACTTTTATTGGCTTCGCATAGAGTTTTGATAAACCATTGGTCCAAACCTCCTCTGAGAACCCTGGCTGGATATTGAGGTGGATAATATGAAGAGATGATCATGTTTTTTTTTTAAATAATGACCTTCAATAACTCTTAAAAGAATTAAAGTAGCATAAAGATATGCTAAATTGCTTTTTTTGTATTCAGAATTTGGATTTACACAAGGAGAACTCCTAAAGTCAAAATCCCAACTGTGAAATCTGGAGGCTGCTGAGAAATCATGAGTTTAAAATCCAATATGGCTGCTTTGCAAATAAAATGTAAAAGTTGCAAGTACTTTTTTTCATTAATTTTACTTCTAATGGTTTGTTTTATATTTCGTTAAAACAATTCTGTGTATTGTGTTACTTTAGTGTTTAGATACCTAAAACAGGGAGAAATACTTTATAACAGTCTTTGCAGAAAATAGGAAATCCAACCAGTTTTACAACAAAAATGCGCTCAAATCTGGAGGGGGGCTTCATTCTTTGATTAAAACTGGGACTTAAGAGATTTATTGAAAAAGGCATTATATTCTGATATTGAACATACAGCCAATTAGAATTAGCTTGATTAAACGCAAACATGGTCGCCACTAAAGCCAGTTAGATTTCTTGATTAAGTGCAAATAAAATAGACAAAATACAGATCATTAGCAATGGTATGTGTTTAACTGTTTAATAGTTTGCACAAACGTTGCTCTCTGTACCCCTAATCCTAACTGTCAACCAACTGTGTTTGTAGTGAAAGGGGAAATATGTATCTCTTTATTTAATGTAACATGTCTTTTTTCAAGTTAAATTTTATTACTTACATTTTTTTTTTTTTTTGCTTCTTTAGTTAGTGCAAATACGATACTAGATTTCTTTTACAGCGAAGGTCTTTAACAGGGGTCCATGACCCCAAGGGGGTCCAAGGAGGTACTGCATGGGGGTCGCGAAAGTTTTGGTTGATTAGACTTTTTTTTTTATAATCCCCCTGCAATTTTTTCCACTAATTGACATGCACACATTCAGCGACACACAGGAGCTCTTTTAAGCTGGGCACCGTTTCATTCAATAGACCTGTATCATCAACCAGGAATTTATTCAAACATTATGTATCTATACTAGTTCATCTTCAATCTAACAGGGTATACACATGGAAACTGTCTTTAACTACTTGTCACAGAATTCTACAGTAAAAACCCTATTTACAGTCTTTTTTCCAAAATGGTACAGTTATACAACTATGGTTAAACTGGCCTCTGAAGAGAAAGTGACATACAGCCTCCTGTGTAAAATGCATCATACTAACTGGCTAACCGTAAAGTAGAATTTGAAAGGTTGGTGTGTTGACATATTTGCCGTATGTTTTTTAAAAGAAAATTAAATAAAGATTGCATTACAAAATAAAATGGTACAATTATTATCAACTTTTAGGAGTGTTGGTCTAGTGGGTTAGAGCAGTGCACTTGTGCTCTGAGAAGGTTACAAGTACCCGGTTTGATCCCAACAGCCTTCACTCTGGTTTCCTTAACCTCACACTGCTGTCCGGGTGCCACACAATGGCAGCCCACTGCTCCCCAAGGGGAAGGGTTAAATACAGAGAGTGAATTTCCCCACTGAGAGACAAAAAAGGGATTTACATTTACTTTTACAACTTTTACCCTAAAGCTGGCAATATAACAAGATAAATTTAACAATAATAACAAGTCCAAGGAAAGCGGAATCTAAGAAGCAGTTGCAATGCGTTTGATAAATCATCAAGTCAAAACCCTTTTAAGCCTGGAACAATTAATCAAAAAACAGAAAATTCCAATTTCTTAAAATTAGAGTTGTCATTGAATTCTCTGACAAATTAAATAAAAAAATAAAAAAAAAGTTGTACATGTTAAATTGGATCATATATTTGCATCACTTTTGATACATTAGGCATCTCTGTATAATCTTTCATACGTTTTCTATTCACTATATGTGTCTGACTGTGTGAGTTGGGTTTTTCAGGAACAAAAATGTCACATTGGTGTTATAGAGGTCTCAAAAACTCATGTGTGAAATACGATACACTTGGATTTAATGGGTGTTCCTCTCTACTGTCACCGCATGCATGCATGCATGAGAGATTGCTGTCAAGTCACTGATGAAACACTACCGCATATCTGCTGTCGCCACATGCTCATCCAAGAGAATGTTCTGCAAAGTCCATGACTCTATGCAATCAGATGTGTTTCCTAAGAACACTTTTTAGCATCTGAATGGATGATCTGATTGAACTGTCTTTATCTAAATTGTCTTTAGATAACCTGCTGTGAAATGGTCTTACATGAATAAACTGAATTGAACTGAATTAAAAAGAAACAGCAGTTCAAATGATAGTATGATCGTTCTCAAGGGTAATTTGGGGTTCGATTAGGTAGTTATTTTGATTTAGGTTGAAAGCTAATTTTGTGTAAATGACCCATGAATAATGGGCTATCGCTGGTCTCCGTGTTATTTTGTGGGTCAGACACTGAAGAGTTTAAGAAACTTTCCCTCAGCTGGGTCTCTTTCTGGCACTCATCTACCACATGTCAGTAATGATATTAGAATTTGTGTGAAAACTTGGAAGGACCCGTCCTGTCATCAGTTGCTGTATACATTAATTGTATCTCTTTTGCCTATTTTATGATTTTTATTTTTCTATTTATTTATATTCGCAAATCTTGGGCTTTGGTTGAGCATATTTTAAGTCCTGTTGGCATTTAGTGGGAAGACATGTTTGTTTTTCAGATTTTATTATGAAACCCGTACAAGAAGTTAGTTTTCATAAATGCAGTATGCAGATGTTTCTTTTACTTTAGTTTTTCAAAGTGTCTAATAAAAACTAGTCTGACACATAATTTACATCTGATTCACAAATTAAGGTTGGCTTTAGGATAGAAAAAACAATCAAACTCAGAAGTAATTATAAGATCCTGTGGTGAGTTTTTTCCAAAGTCCTCATCCCAAGCACCTTTTATGAGGATTTCTTGGTTGAAAGATGAGAAACCAATACAATTTGGCCATCAAAGCATTGTTTAAAATACATCTGCTCTTGTCATTTTAGATTTAATTTGCGGTATTTAAACCATCTGACTGGGTGTATTGGCTTTGCCACGACCAGTGATGGTGTTTCTTTTTCCTTCTTGGTGTTATTATTTCAGCACACGCCTCACATTAACCTGTAACTGTACACAATACAGTAAACATATATCTGTTTCACGATAAACCGCTTAATGGTTTCTGTTCATTTTAAAAGAAATTTAGTATGAAAGGAAACAGATTTATTTTTAGAAAGTGATAAGAGTGTGAAAAATGTATGTTTCACAATATACAAAAAAAGTAGGTTTTCTTTAAATTCTTCTTAAATATAAGAAATAAAAGCTCTACTTTTTAAAAGCTTTTACTTTAAAAAAAGCTTTACTACATGTCAGAGCAGGGACGTGGAGAGACATTTTTGGGGGACAGGTGCCCCAGCTATTACAATGGTAACAATCTTATTCATAAAAGACAGTAAAACACAATCAAAAAAAGTGCATAAAAAAAAGAGGAATATATACTAGACTCACGCACTTAACTGTGTTTATAAGCGAATCTGCCAAAACGAAATTCTGATTTTTTGCGATCCATCATCAAATTAATCAAGAAAAATGGATCAGCGTCAGGAGAAAAGATCAGCGTCAGGAGAAAAGTGAGCATGTGGGGCTAAATCCTAGCCCCACATGCTCACTTACATTTTCCCATTATCTGTTCAAATGTATGGATTGTCAAAAAATCTGAAAATATCAAACATATTTTAAATTTAAACGAAAATATGAAATATACATTAAAAAAAAGGTTTTAAATATGATGTTAACAAAGGTCATCAAATCAGTGTCAGTTTAGTATCACATTCTGCCTGTAGTGTTTTTAAATGTCCAGCAGGTGTAAATATTCAGTGACACAGAATCAGTAAAGTTTGCCAATGTGCCGAAATGCTTCATGACGCCTCATGAAGCCATCACTAATATATTCATTTTAAATAATAATCTGATACCAAACAAAAATAGAGAGAGCTGTCAGGTTGAGTGGAGGTTTTAGAGGACCCAAGAGTTGTGCAGAGATGAGTTCTTGTAGGTTTAATGTCCAAAAGCGGCAACTAAAGCAAAAAATCCAGTATAGCAAATACAGAAAACTGAAATCTAGGAGACATCCAGGAAAACACACATGAGAAACCAGGAAACGACGAGGAACCAGCAAACAGTGACTGAACATGAGGCGTATAAGTGGGAGACTGAACAAAGACTAATAAGCAGATTGGGAGCAGGTGTGGACAGAGGAGTCTAGAAGGGAGCTAGGGAAAAGGAGACCAACACAAGGGGGCAACAGAGGGCAAACAAAACCTAAGAACTCAAATTCGATAAAAAATAACTGGAATAATATAATAACACAAACCGGAAATTAAACCAATAAACTAGAAAACACTGAAAAACATGAATCGAGGTATAACTGCAAACTCAAAAAAGAAAACTTAAACAACCAAAAAGTGCCAAGTCATGACAAGACCAAGCTCACATTGTGCATCCTTTCAAAAAACCAAGAAAATATATTCAAAGATTGACCCCCCAAAATAAGTCACCGCCAAAAAAAAGGTCATACTTTAACTTTTATTTCTTGGACTACTTCATTGATTTCACACACATTCACCGTGCCAATTATTGGATAATCTTCTGCAACATAAGTGTTGCATTTATTTCACGCCATGATCTAGAACTGATGATCGGACACTTTGACCGTTGTGCAAAGCCTCCTCCAACACCTCTATCCAAAAGTTGTTTGTGATCACAAGCAGAAGACAAAGTTTAATCAGCAAAAAAACTAAGATAAGGTAAGAAAAGATTATTGCACAACCTTTCCTGAATTAAAATGGACAATAAAGGTTTTGGCAGGTACAAGCTGTATTTCTCATTTACAAACAGGCTGCTTCTGCTGAGTGAAAGCTGGCTGTGTCAGAAGCACCCAGTAAAACACCAATAGGCCACAGAGAGTGCTGTCTGTTCATGACTCATTTCTACCTGCCATGAGCCAGAGGAGAGAAGTGAGGGAGACTCCAGAGCCAACAAGGGAGGAATTGTGTACGGACAAAAGACAGCACAGCAGGCTTGTCAAGAAAACAAGGTAGCAGTGAAACCTATTAGAGATGGGCCATTTAGAAGCTGATATTGGCTGCTGTCAGCAGGATATGGTTAACACATGGCCACCTTTATGTGTCAGTCTCTGAAAACAGGGGAGACAAAGAAGGATGGTCCAGAGTCACAGTAAAGACATTCTAACCTTTTGGAAAAGCCAGGCGGATGGAAATGACATGGTTGTTTTTATTATAATTTAGCAGCCTCGTGAGTAGAGGCGGTGGGGGTGGGGTGGGGTGGGGGGGCATTGGGAATATATTTGCCCTCAAAGGGATTCAGCCTCACAAAGAAGTTTTAGGAGCAATATCGGTGGTGTCTGGAGGAAAGCCTGTGTTTTTATATTCAACAAAGTGTTCATTTGGAAAGGAAATGTTTCGCTGCATCAACACCGCAGAGAAATTATGGGAATTCCGAAAGGTTAACAAGTTACATACGTCTGTTGGAGAAGCCAGCGGAGTTAAAAAAATGTCATGAACACTTATGAGCAACGGTATTATAAGTCAGTAACTTTCTTTGTCTTCCTAGTGTTAAATGTAGCAGTATTCCTGTCTCCTGCACACACGGACACATTTTCAGGGACTTTTTAGGACTTTAGACAGCTAAGATTACAATAACTTTCCCCAGGAGTTTTAAAATAATTTGCCTTTAAGGTTATCCCTTAAAGGTGATTGTTTTTCCAACCATTTAAAAACATTTAGGGAATTGTTGATTGATTAATTGATTGATTGACTTTATTGATCTCACAGTTCAATTCAGTTTATTTATATAGCGCCAATTCACAACATGTCATCTCAAGGCACTTTACAGTTCACCAGATCATACACTGAGATTGACTCAAAGTTTTCTATCTAAGGAAAACCAGTTGATTGCATCAACTCATTGACACTAAGTAGCGAGTGGAGAGGAAAAACTCCCTTTTAAGAGGACGAAACCTCCAGCAGAACCAGGCTCAGTGTGAGCGGCCATCTGCCGAGGCCAACTGGGGTTCAAGGAGACAGAAGCAGAGATACAGAAAGCAGCTATAAAAGGCGGCCAGGAAACACACAGCCAGGCAGACAAGCTCCAAGCCAACTCCCATGTCAGAGGATGAGAGAGCAGATCCAGCAAGTCACAGTCAGAGAAACAGGACTCCACTGAAAAACAGGCAAATCTTCAACATCTAGAAAAAAAGACGTTTATGGCAGCAGCAGAGCTGGTATTTTTCTCCAGGATGGTGTCACAGCCAAACAGGAACAGACGACGCAAAGCTACTATGAGAAAAAGCAGAGAGAGGATAACATTAGAGATTGAACTAACAGATTCTGCAGAGTGGGAGAATCACAGTGGAGAAATGTACTTGTTAAATCAGCTAAAATAGTCAAAGAAGAAAAATTTGCCAAAGGAAGAAAAAGCTGCAGAGGATATATACGCTATGTCCATATATGAGACCTTTTTTTTTTTATCGTAGGATCATTATACCGGGTTATTGCACAGGGCATTTAGACAGATATGTATATGGATGGAACATTCACAAGCTCCACACTATAATTTTAGCAGAACCCTCTGGGGATGTTCCTTCAATGACATTTAACAGTTAAACAGCCTCAAGTCTGGTGTACATGAATGATGCCAGAATGTTGAAAAATCATTTGAGTTTTTTCTGTTTGTTGGTTGGAAATGCAATCAATTGGACAACCTGAGAACAATTCAAGACCGTCTTGAAGAACGTCTTGAAAAAGGTTGCTCGAAGATAGTAGTAAGATATTCAGTATATCTTGATTACATGTAAACTAAAGTTATCTCTGTTAAGAAAATTCCCTTAAATCACAGTTTTAAACATCAGAAGGGAAAATGGACAGCTTACAATGAAAATACAGAACAATGAAGAAAGACTAAAGAATTACATAAACTGTTTTTTGCACCGGTAAGATTGGAATAAGACTCCAGTTTTATGTCAAATCACAAAATAAAGCTGGATATATTGTAGCATAATACATGTTCTAAATTAAAGATTTCAGCTAACATGTTTAGTTTCATTCTGAATGTGAAATGCTGAGAAAATAATTAGAATACATGTAGTTAACCTTTGTTTTTCTTTTGTTTTTCTTATTAGCCATGTAACATTTTTTACAATTAGCCATGTAAATTTTACAATTTTAAATAATAGAAACAACTTATTTGATGCAAAATGAGTAAATTAAATTGGTAAAGTTAAAAGAATAATATTGGTAAAGTTGAAATGATATCCTACTGCTGTCTTCTACAACTGTAAGCAGATGTCTACATTCACTGCTTTTCTGAAAAACACAAATTATTATTTTTATCATTTTTTATGTAAAGTTTGATCATAGGCAAATCAGAATTCTTACTTTTTCCCCCTCATAATTCTGACATTAATCTCAGAATTCAGACTTTTTCCCAGACTTCTGACTGTAATCACATAATTTTGGATCTTAATGTAGATGGGCAGCATAAATGTATATATATATATATATATATATATATATATATATATATATATATATATATATATATATATATATATATATATATATATATATATATATATATATTATAAAGTATAATGATAAATTATACAGTGAAACATAAATGTATATATCTCTTTTAATTTTAATTTAATTTTAATGAGATAATATTTTTGTCTGTTTTATTCTTCCTTTGTATTTTTTTACCCTATTTATTTCTTCAACACTATTTATTTCTGCCTGTCATTTTTACATTTCTGTATGCATTTTTGCCTATGTCTTACTGTATAATTTAATTTCTACCTACATTTATTTGTTTATTGTATTTTGGGGGGCAATTAATTGTATTCTTATTTATTTATTGAGCATTTATTTATGTATTTATTTTTAAATATGGCAGAGTTGGTCCTACTAATCATCTTCCATAAGGTTGTGTACTCGTAAAATAAAGAATTTTGATTAAAAAAAAAAAGAAAGGGAAAAAAATTACTTCAAGGATAATGTCCCCTTTACCCCTTTACAAAAGAATATGTCGGTCATAACAGAACGATATCTTTCTTTTTTTTAGGTTAGTCCTCCCTAAGGATGCTCAGGGTGTCTCTGATTGGTCAGCGCCTCTGTACACAGCTGCATCACACTTCCACTTCCTCTTCCCCGGCGCAAAGATGGCGGAGTACGACCTAACCACTAAGATAGCCCACTTTTTGGATCGGCATCTCGTTTTTCCTCTGTTGGAGTTCCTTTCGGTCAAAGAGGTATGAAACAAATCAACCAAGAAACTTGTATTTCAAGTTTTACTCTTATCAAAATGTATGTTTAGACAGTCGTAGAACCTTAAGGAGTTGATGAGCACATTTTCCTCCCGCGTGTAAAATCTCTCCATTTTAGGCGGAAGAGGGTGGGAAGCTATTTTCAAAATAAAAGCATGGTTCATCTCTTCTACGTGGTTATAAAGTATGTACGACATAAATAACTGAAAATGATTATGTAAAAATGAAAATAATGTCAAGATGGATACATTTATTAGACATGAACAACACATTTTAAGTTTAGAGCGTACTCTGTATTCCCCTGATGTACATGTGAAGGGAATTAAACGGAAGCTTTTAAAGTTGTAACGTCTAACTTTACGTTAGCATTAGCAACGTGAGCTTGCTACAATTGATGTTTTTCGTGCTTCAAAGTATTATGTTTGTGTTCAGATATTCATCTGGGCTTTGTACAGTTTACTACATGAGTTGTCGTTGACCTTGTAGGATATTCTGGGTAACGAAACAGTGTTAAAAAAAAGCTCCCAAATGTAGCGGTTTCTGTGTTACCCTCCCCTACTGCTGGGTGATGTTCCAATAATTTTAGCTTGCCTACATTTGCCAGCAGCTTGCGAACATTTTCTGGTCTGTTTTGCCTTGACTAACTCGGTTTATGCACGCTAACATATAAACCATTATATATATCGTCGTATATGATCAGCTTATTTCAGAGCAAAGCTTTTGGCTTAAACCGGGATGCTAACCAGGCTAGCTAATTTATCCTTCATTTATCAGACTGGGTGTTTGAATCCATGTTTAACACCATTGTTTTCCTTGTATTTTCCTACAGAAGATTTTAAAAGAAGAAATATAAATTAATTACACTATCAATTTTTGAAATGGAAATGAGAGTATTGCTAATATTTAACTTAATTTTCAACAAAAAAAAAAATATATATATATAAATAAATAAAGAAAACACGAATTACTGACCACAATGCCATTAATAAAAATTTTGGTGAGATAAACTACTCTGAAGAAAAACAAATCAAAACTCATCATGCTACCTGAAGCAAAACTATCAACATCAGTACAATTTAATTGATGGCTTCAGGTAGTAATTTTGAGATTTGTTTTGACATGTTCTTAAATCCTGCGTGATAATGATCATGAAAGGCCTGTTTACAGCCATGTGCTTTATTTTAGTCTTGTTTAAACCTTTACTTTGGTTAGGCCACTCCAAACCTTTATTTGATTAGGTAGATTGCTAAGGTGCTTTGGATCATCATCTTCTTGCATAACTCATTTGTACAACAGTCTGACATCTTAATATGTGAAGAACAATGCTTTTACTGAATTTGTGTTTTAAGTTTAACAGTCAAAAAATTCAAACTAATATCCAGGATGCTAAGCATGCTTCTTACTGTGTTCAGATTGTTGAATGTAGAATAGATGGTTCACTGCTTTGGTCTGGTTTGTTTTTAATCTGAAAGATGTGATTTCTCTTTGTAGAAAAATTCATATAGCTGGTGCTGAGGTATGGCAAGCCAAGAAGGCCACATTTCACATTGAATCATCGCGTTAAGATTGAAAGTAACCTCTAAAAACGCGCATTTTTTTTCAATCTTAACGCGATAGTTCAATGCGAAATGTGGCCTTCTTGGCTTGCCATACTGAGGAAGCATGAGCACCAGTTTAGAGTTGGAATCACTTTTTTGATAAAGGCTTCAATTTAGTCTGCTGGCCACAGCTTACCCCTTCTGAGGTGATATGGTCTCAAGCCTTAGAATTAGTTTTCAAGTTTTTGCAGAATTGATATAAATAGGTTCTTATTTCTTTTGTAAATAAAATGACGTTTATTTTACCCTACTTCATGTTGTCAGAAAGTTTTAGTTTAAGTCATTACTTGTTCGGAGGATTGGATAATTTCATGTATTTTTTTCCTTTAGAGAATCAATGGATGTAAGAACATCTTTTTGTACCAGTTAGGGTTATCCTTCCCCAACAATTACAATAATTTATTTTTTCCCCATGTGATTAAAAAAAGTCATAGTAATCTCTTAAGGTGGAAATTCTGTCAACAATCCTCCGAGTCTGACTGTTACCAGCTACAGTATTTACACCCCCTAACTTTTACACACATTATCACATAACATGAAAGTATGTTCCTGGGAGTTTGTGTATTTGCAAATAGTTTTAAAAAATTATGCATACTTCACATCTTAGAAGTGTGACATGCATTGGCAAGACATGGAGTTTGTTTCTACCTGCTTTTTACTTCTACTGACTGAAATTAGCTACAAGATCTGCTTCCTTACATTTTGTTCTCCATTGTTTAATTTCCCAATGGTGACATCAACAACGCTAACCCAGCGTGATGTTGTCACCAGACATGCACCTGCGGGTGGACAGAGGCCACCCAACTTGTCAGTTGGGGTTAGGCCAAGCTTTTTTGGCAATGGGAAGGAAGCCAAATGCCGATTGTTAGCTGGTCTACCGGCGTTTGAAAAACCTTGGTTAACCGGCAAATTTCAGTGAGAAAGATCATTTACAGGGTGACTTGTACAGGAAAGACACAGCTAGGCAGGTGAGCTCTAACCCAGCTCCCATGTCAGATGATGATAGAGAGCACATCCAATCAGTCATAGTAAGAGAAACAGCACTACAATGAAAAGACAGATCAAGCTACATCATCTATAAATGAAGTTGTTGATGGCAGCCGCCCAGCTGATATTTCTCTCCGGGATGGTGTCACAGCCAAATGGGAACAGACCAGATGAAGCTACTGAAATGAGAAAAAGCAGAGAGAGCTTAAAGTTAGAGGTTGAATTAAAAAATACTGCAGAATGGGAGAATAGAGATAGAATGATGAAATAGGGGTTCTCATGAACTCCAGATGTCTAAGCCTATAGCAGCATAACTATAGAGATAGCTCAGGATAACCTGAGCCACTCTAACTATAAGCTTTAACAAAAAGGAAAGTTTTAAGCCTAGCCTTAAAAGTAGACAGGGTGTCTGCGTCACAGACTAAAACTGGTAGTTGGTTCCAGAGGAGAGGAGCCTGATAAATAAAAGATCTGCCTCCCATTCTACTTTTAGAAGTTTTGGAACAACTTTTAAACCTGCAGATTGACAGCGAAGTGCTCTGTTAGGAATAATGAGGTACAATTGCATCTCTGATATATGATGGAGTTTGGCCATTTAAGGCTTTATATGTTTAGATTTAACAGGAAGCTAGGGCGGGAGAAATATGATCTCTTTAATTTTCATCAGAACTCTTGCTGCAGCATTTTGGATCAGCTGAAGGCTTTTAACTGCAGTTTGTGCACTCCCTGATAGTAAAGTATTACAGTAGTCCTTGAAGTAATAAATGCATGGACTAGTTTCTCAGCATCACCCCATGGCAGGATATTTCTAATTTTTGCATAGTTCTGGAGATGAAGGATGGAAATTCTAGAAAGCTCTTTGATATGGGATTTAAATGACAGTTCCTGATCGCAGGTCTGCATTGAGGCGCTGCCGTCAGCAGACCCCAGATTCAGCAGAATGGCCTTGGTGTTGATCTTAAGATTGATTTTCATCTCTCTCCTCATCCCATTGATCTGTGCAGGTGTTGCCTTTTGCTTCCAAAAATGTCCTCTGAGGTTTTTGATTCTGCAGATTCTTTTTTAAATAAAATATGCACTCTATTCAAATGTACTTTTTTGTTTAGATTTCAATAAAAGCTGAAATATCTTTGGACAGTGTTACCTATTGTACACAATCCTGAGCGCTGTGCCATTTCCATACAAAAAAAATTACATGCTGTTTAAATAAAATAAACTTAGTCAAAAATGTTCCTGTGGTATGAATAATTCCATCTTTGACTGGACTGTAAGATAACCAATTTTTGTTATTTATTCACATATCATGTAAATAAGTATGAATTTTCTTGGTATACAGATCTACAATGAGGAGGAACTTCTTCGTGGGAAACTGGATCTCCTCAGTGACACCAACATGGTGGACTTTGCCATGGATGTTTACAGGAACCTCTATTCTGACACGGAAATTCCCCAGAGTGAGTTTGGATGCTTCTTATATACACACAGCTTATCCCTTTTTCCCTGTAGCCAACACCCTCAGAATCAATCAGTACACTTATTATTGCTAGATGGACATAATAAAAAGGCTTCTGCTCCGCTCCACTCACTCCACTCGCCATCGATTTAGCAGTAAACTTTTATTTTACAGCTTTTCGGTACTGGAGTTCAGACTGTGTCCATGCTGCTTTATGATGCTGCTGTAACTAATATCTGTCTTTATCATCTTCGTGTCAGCTCTTAGAGAGAAGAGGACGGAGGTTGTGGCCCAGCTGAAGCAGCTACAGGGCGAGACAGAACCCATTGTGAAGATGTTTGAAGATCCAGAGACAACAAGGCAGATGCAGTCCACCAGGTAAAGCCTATTAATATTAACCCCTCAGCTCCCTCCGCCCAGTCCCAGGGCATTTTGACATCACATTGGATGTGCTGCATCTAATGGCAAGCTTATTTAAAAAAAAACCAACATGTTGTACCTCTTTAGGATCAGGTGATCCTAAAGTAAACAACCATCAATTAAACTATAAACCAACTATACTCTACAAACACTAATAACCAATAATCTGTCATCAAATTAGAACTCATAATTTTCACTTCTTACCTTGGTTTCGTCTTCTGGCATTCCACAACACGCTCCATCCTGGCATAAAGGGGCTCATTTTGACCGTAACACTCCAAGAAAAAGTTATATCCACTTGTTTTTCCCATGAAATAAAAACACGTGATAATCACCAAAGCTTAGAAGTAAAAATAAAGTTGATAAAAGCAAAATTTTTATGTCTGCCATTTTAGGTTATCTATGTTACTTGGGCTTATTCACTAATGTGTTTGCTACCAAAATCAAACATAAGTTCCTCTCTCAGTATCCAGAATATGTCGGAAACGCCCAGCACGTGAGAAACGGCGTTCCCAGGCACTGTAGTTTTTGCGCAGCTGCAACTCCACAAATCAATTTTAATTGACATGTTAGCCAATGATATGAGCTTTTATTGGAAGTGTAGGGTTTAGTGTGCGTAAGGAGTGTGAGGAGAAATAATTAAATAGGCACAGAAAATGCAGTAAAAATTCTGAAAGCTGAAAATTTGAAATATTATAAAAGGAAGTGCCTGAATGAAAATTAGCATAGAGCTACATATACACTCACGGCCACTTTATTAGGTACACATGTCCAACTGCTCGTTAACACTTATTTCTAAGCAGCCAATCACATGGCGGCAACTCAGTGCATTTAGGCATGTAGACATGGTCAAGACAATCTACTGCAGTTCAAACCGAGCATCAGTATGGGGAAGAAAGGTGATTTGAGTGACTTTGAACGTGGCATGATTGTTGGTGCCAGAAGGGCTGGTCTGAGTATTTCAGAAACTGCGGATCTACTGGGATTTTCACGCACAACCATCTCTAGGGTTTACAGAGAATGGTCAGAAAAAGAAAAAACATCCAGTGAGCGGCAGTTCTGTGGGCGGAAATGCCTTGTTTATGCCAGAGGTCAGAGGAGAATGGCCAGATTGGTTCAAGCTGATAGAAGGGCAACAGGGACTCAAATAACCACCCGTTACAACCAAGGTGGGCAGAAGAGCATCTCTGAACGCACAGTACGTCGAACTTTGAGGCAGATGGGCTACAGCAGCAAAAGACCACACCGGGTGCCACTCCTTTCAGCTAAGAACAGGAAACTGAGGCTACAATTTGCACAAGCTCATCGAAATTGGACAATAGAAGATTGGAAAAACGTTGCCTGGTCTGATGAGTCTCGATTTCTGCTGCGACATTCGGATGGTAGGGTCAGAATTTGGCGTCTTCAACATGAAAGCATGGATCCATCCTGCCTTGTATCAACGGTTCAGGCTGGTGGTGGTGGTGTCATGGTGTGGGGAATATTTTCTTGGCACTCTTTGGGCCCCTAGGTACCAATTGAGCATCGTTGCAACACTACAGCCTACCTGAGTATTGTTGCTGACCATGTCCATCCCTTTATGACCACAATGTACCCAACTTCAGATGGCTACTTTCAGCAGGATAATGCGCCATGTCATAAAGCTGGAATCATCTCAGACTGGTTTCTTGAACATGACAATGAGTTCACTGTACTCAAATGGCCTCCAAAGTCACCAGATCTCAATCCAATAGAGCATCTTTGGGATGTGGTGGAACGGGAGATTCGCATCATGGATGTGCAGCCGACAAATCTGTGGCAACTGTGTGATGCCATCATGTCAATATGGACCAAACTCCCAGAGGAATGCTTCCAGCACCTTGTTGAATCTATGCCACGAAGAATTGAGGCAGTTCTGAAGGCAAAAGGGGGTCCAACCCGTTACTAGCATGGGGTACCTAATAAAGTGGCCGGTGAGTGTATATATGTTTTTATTCATTGTCAAATTAGTCAGATAATTCAAATCTAATTTTCAATTGTGCCAAATAGCCTTTTTCTCACAAAAAGAGTCACAGTTTCGCAATGCTTCTGACTAGAGATATAAAATTTTACTCAGTTGTTGTCGAGAACATAAACAACAAATGAAGTGAGTTGTAGAGGTCAACTATGAATTATCCTCTTAAAATCTACCCGGTTGCTGGCGACTGTTTTTTTTAGATTTGTACAACTAACAACTCAGAAACACTGGTGACACCAAAAGGTCAAAGCCCCACAGCTCTGGAACTGTTATACTTAGAGGTCTGAAATACTCTGCAGTTGTGGCTGACATGATGTAGAACAAATGTAATAAAATGAGACATGCCTATTCTCAGGCATGTTTTCTGCTGTTCAAAAAAGCAGAAAATTATGTATCACACATGTAATTTGGGCGTACAGTTCCTCAGCTATTTGCTTTTCTATTTGGGTATGCAAAATAGGTGAGGATTACCCAAAATTATGTGGGTGTTAAGAGTTAAAACCCAAGATATAGAATATTAATTTTTTTTTTGTACAAGATAAAAAATTATCATTTTGGACATGCTAGAAGTTGTGTAAAATATAGAATTTGTAAAAATATCTCCAGAAACTAGAAGAGTGTACCTTACAAATGAGGAACATCACATGCATGTGTTATTTATATTAGGTTACTAGCCTATGGTGTTTGGATATACAATTTGTTAATGCACAAGCTATAAAAATGTGGAAGCTAAGGGGTTAAATAATGAGTTTTGCTGACATTAGCATTATGTGAACCTGCTCCGTAAACTACTGCTCAACAATCTGGGATGAATTCAAGCTCTTCCTTGATCTTTTCTAGTTTTTAATTTTAATTGTGGACTAATTCAGCTGAACATTACATTGAAAACATGAATTTTGCAAAAAGCAGTTTTATTCCAGTAGGTTTACTGATTACTCTGGTTACCAAAAGCTGGGTTTTATTTAATGTTGAGGGTATTCTCATACCACTGTGGTGTTTCTGTAAAGATCGGTTTCAGAGCAACAGACTATTCAACTCTTAAATCTTCTGTTATGTTTCTTTGATTATGTTCTTGTCAAACTTATGTTTATATTCTAATCAGTGAATGGTCTATTTATTGAAAACTAGGTGTGTCTGGATGCAACTTTTTATTTCCAATACAATACCCATATTGCAGCTGTGAGTATTGACCCTATACAATATCAAATCATACATACTTTGATTAATTATTTTGTAGTTTGGAGCGTTAGAAGGTTGATCATGTTTTTTTACTCTGAGAAAAATATTCAAATGCGATCAAGAGAACCACTGACCCTTTTATTATTAACAAACTGGTTTCATAACCTTTAAACAGGAGCAGATAGGAGCAAAGTGTTTCTATCGGCTTTCGAAGCATGTTTTTGGCTGATATCAGATCAATACAAAAAATCCTGACTGAATACGTGCACTATAGTTGCAAAAATCACTAAGAGTTTGATCATCTTATTGTGTAATTGTTTGGCATATACTATTGCCAACTGATTTAGTTGGTATGTTTATTAATCACTGGCATCTATTATCAGTGAGAGATAAATTGTATCTTTCAGTCAAAATAAGCAAGTTTATCAAACTTTAGAACAGATAGGATGCTTTCACAGTAATAAAACCAAAAAACAAACAAAAAAAGGTGCAACATCACATGGCTTCCTTTTTATGATGTAAGACCACAAGAATGCTCCTTATTATCACGCTACTGGTAAAATCGGTTTGGATTTGTATTTGTAGGCAAAGCTGTAGAACAAGGACATATAAAACAGAAGGCATTTAATTTTCATAATTTTAGTGTGCAAGTATTTAAACTTCTCTGTGTTAAAATGTTTAAATGCAGCTCTGGGAGGATAATAAGCTAATACTATTAGCCGGGCTTTGTGCTCAGGTAGGACCAGCAGTCGCCTGTTAAACTGACACGTAGCTTATAGCTTTCCGCTGTATTTTGCCTTAGTAGGCAAATTTTCTGTTTAGCTGAAATAATATCTTATGTTGAAGAGGGGATTAATTGATTGTTTGTCTTTATTGATCTCACAGTGGAGAAATTTACTCGTTACATCGCCTCAAATAGTCAATAAAAGAAGAAGAAGGTGCCATAGAAAGAAAATGGTGCATATGTATACATTATGTCCACATATGATAGCTTTTTTGTTTTATGGTTCTCAAAATAAGCCATTTTAACAAACTTTTGAGCAGAATGCTGTCACATGAGTAAAAAAAAAAAAATAAACATTTTAAAAACCAAAAAGTGTAACATCATCTGGCTTCCTTTAATTGACGGATGTAAGATGGCAAAGGGTGGTTCCCTGTTCTTAGCCTGCTGATTAGGCTTGTCTAGTAACAGGTGGGGGAGGGGCTACAGTTATTTTGACAATAAAGCTAGAAAAGGTTGGTTAGTCTGCTTTTATTCTGATTTCAATGACTGTGAACCTGAGGAACTCTAAAAGATCATTTTGAGGGTTTAAAATCCACTTATTAAAACCTGCTGTCTGAAAGCACCCCGCCCTCAGTCATCATTAGGATTATCAAAGCAGCGCTCTGTAGATGTTTTGACACGAGTTTCTTTTCCCTGTCCAAATGTGTGATGGTTCTGTTTCTCAGTGTGGATAGCCCCTTAAATCTCAGCACAAATCCGTAGCAGAGTTTATGGTCCTGATGTATCATGGAATGGGTTGTGCAGAGAGATCTATTGCAGACGTTGCTGTCTCTAATCAATCTTTGGAATCTTTGTTCTGAAACACCCAGAGGGTGGCCATTCCACACATTGGACAAAGCAGCGAGGAGCCCCTAGATCTTGAACCTCTGAGCATTCTTGCTGCTTCAACCTGGCCTGCAACAGAGAGGAATGCCTCGGCCCCAGTGAAATTCATTTAACACACCACACATACGTGCCAGTGAATGCACACTCACACTTTCCCCTTTTATAAAACAGAATTTACTCTAGAAAGAGACATAGTTTGAGTGCGGTGTCCACATAAATAGATTCTTGGTCAAAGGCGAAGTAGTAAAATGCATCTGGGATACAACAGTGTCGAAGAGCCAGTGCATTCCTTGATTTTGACAAACCCAGAGAGACTCAGAGGCTTCGCTAAGAAATCAGTCCTCACTTTATTCACCATGCAAAAACTTCCAGCCAAACCGAATCTAATAAATGGCTCATCACACATTTTTGAACACTTTCCTCTTGCTTTCGACCACAAGTTGAACAGAATACCTGGATGAGGTTTTAAACAGCAGATTTCTGGCCAAATGGCGGCTCCATTTAAACTGCCTCTAACTGAAGAAATTGTCTTTTCTTTCTTTTCCAGAGATGGACGAATGCTCTTTGACTATTTGGAAGAAAAGCACAACGTAAGTTGACCTGATTTGCTGACTTCTCCCTTCTGTACTGCGTTTCCCATGGCTCCTGGGTGAACCCATGGTCATTTTAGGGGCAAAGTGGGAGGGACAGGGAAAAGCAGAACTACTTCCCAAAACCCTTAACTCATTTTTGGGGTTTGTATGGCTTGCACAAATTCTGCGGACATTTATATTCTGTGGTGAATTGTTAAGAATAAACGGAATAGCTCGGAACCCGTGGATAGAGCCGCAAAAATGCCGGAGGTTCTATATTTACCATGATGTTGGGCCGCTTCCCCTCCCCTCCATCGGTCCGGTCCCACTCCAGTATCCTGCTGACCTGCATGCTATCCTCAGTGTTCCTCCACCCAGTTCCAGCCCTGGGCCTCTTCATCTGTCCTTGCAAAGGCTTTATTTTGGGGTTTCTTACATCAGTGGGTACTGCTGACATTACTGCACATCACCAAACACCATCATATGAAGGAATACACGTCTGCTCTGGCTGCATTTATAAGTATGACCGCTGCTTGGCAGATTTGGGAGTAAAAGTAAAATCCCACCTATTGAACAATTTGTAGTTCCTGACACTTTGTCACTCGACTGCCTCATATTTTTGATGCATTTTTATTAAATTTTTGTTTAATTATTGACCAGAACAAGGATCATGATTGTAAAAGTGGAGGGAAATTTGTAATTATTTTAATTATTCATCCTTTTAGGATTAGGAATCTGAGGGGTATTCATTTATATTCAGCTCACTTCACCAGCACTCGTCTGTAGAAGTGACCTAATGATAAAATCTTCGATTTAATCAGAGTGTAAATGCAGGTGTTATAGAAACACTTCAGGAAGAAATACTACGACTCGATTTAAAGAAATCCTCCAAAGATGGAGAAAGCTTGGTCTAGTGAAAACCTACATGCCATCCACCTAAACTAACAGGCCGGTTAAGTAATCAAGACTAGAGTTACACTTTATGGTATATGTGTGAACAACTGCATGCAGGTAATTGACCCTGCTTATTATGTTGAACTCAATATCCTTACGTTTTTTTTTTTTTACTTCAGTAGAGATGGGAAGCTGGTAAAGGTTGGTAAAGTGGAAAAAAAAAAGCTCACTTTGCCTTAGGAGGCTGTTTCATCAAAGCAGGTTAATTTGTTAGAATGGCCTAGTCAAAGTCCGGACCCTAAATCAACTGAGGATCTGTCGCAAAGACTTGACATACCCTCTCCACATAATGAGAAAATATTTCACACTATTGACATTCAAAGCTTCTAGAAAAGTCCCAAATCATTATGTTCTGGAACGGCAGCAGCAGCTGGTTCTACAGAGATCAGGAGCTGAATATAACTTCATGCTACGCTGTCTAGAGTATTATTTTTGAGAATTTTGAAACAGCAATTTTCCTTCAGCTTTACAATTGCCAAACACTAATCGTTGGCCTGTCACTTTACATTCCAAGTAATCCAGACGGTGGTGCTTTGACTCATTGTATAAAATGCAGTTCAGAAAATATAGCATCAATTTCTCACTTGGCAGCTCAGAGATTTTCCTGAGAACTGCTCAACACTTTTCCCTTTTCAGCAACAGCGTCCATACATGTGACAGCTGCACGTAATTACGGAGCAGCCCATGTTTAAATTAGGAATGGAATCCAATGTAGTTTTCCTTGGTTTGACAACAGTTCCCGTTCTCCCTGTGATATTAAAGCTGTTCTGTTTCTGTTGAAGTTCCGTCAGGAGTATTTGGACACCCTGTACCGATATGCCAAGTTCCAGTATGAGTGTGGGAACTATTCTGGTGCTGCAGAATACCTCTACTTCTTCCGTGTCCTGGTAAGTCCTCAGCTTTGATCACACATGTTTACCATAATCATAATAAGTAGAGTCAGCTTCACTCTTTAATGTCTCCGTCCCTCAATTTGTGAAATAAGACGAGTTTTACCTCAAATATGAACATCAGTTTTACTGGAATAGATTTTCAATAACCTCACAGAAATTCACAGAGGTAAAAGTATATAATTGAATCATCTTTCACTTAAAAACATCAGATTTGGTACAGAATAAAGAAACAATCAAAGGTATTCGTTGAATAAAATTGTCTTTTTTTCTTCTTCTTAAAAACCATGTTTATTTTATAGTCAATTAAAAAGTTCCTGATCGTATTAAAGAAATTCATAAGAAGAGTTACTGCCAGCTGCAAATTGAAGCATTATTTTCTCATCTAGTTATAGATTCTGGAAGAAGATAATCTGCCTTCAGTTTATCAGAAACTTTCTATAAATCATTTCTGTTCCGGTTTCACTAGAACTTCCATCTCAAAAATGACCCAAAGCTTTAGAAGCTTTCAACTGATCCCATTAAACAAAATCAATATTTTTGTGCCTTTTCCACCTGTCAAACATGGCGGGTTTGCTCTGGTATTTTTGCTCTGGTGTTCAGCTGATGGAGGTACTGGTTACTGTTAAGGAAAGAACTTGATAAACTTATACAAGGTTTCCGTGGGTCATTAAAAGTCATGAACTTATTTTTTAAATTAAAATTCATTAGATGTGATTATAGTGGCATTTAAAATGCTTTATTTAAAAATAAAGAATTTATAAAAAATAATTTAGTCAGATATATGAGATATAAATGGTTCCGCATAGGGCTGGGTACCGAACTTCGGTTCTTTTATGGTACCGACCGAAATGCTTCGGTTCTACAGAGTATCGAAACATGCCTCGTCTTTCGGTACCAAGTTTCGGTGATTGGCTGTAACACTTAACGTGATTGCATCATCCAGGAAAAATACACAGGTGGTCACGCCTACAGCCAGGGTTCATGTGTATCTGTTGTGATCTGGTTTCGAGCATCATGGAACCCCTTTAAAATGCCCCCCAGGTCAAAAGTGTGGCTTCACTTTATTAAGACTGCTGGAAATAGTGCGCAATGCAAAACATCGTGCACGGAAACAATTTAAGAGCAGAAAGTTGCTCGGTGTTTGACTGCAAGAAGAGCGGACCGCAGCCAGCGCAACCATCCTCCTCTCAGCAGCCCGTGGGCAGTGCAAAGCCAGAGCGGAGTGAATCATGCTGCTTTCACACCGGACGCAGCAGGAGCGTCTGCTGCTTCCTTTTTGCTGCTTGTACCAGCTTCTGACGCGCGGCTGAAGCAGCTTTGCTGCTCTGGCTGCGCGGTTGAAAAGTGGCTCTGACGCGCGTTGGGCGGAGCTACTCTATCCTTTATTTGCCTTGCAGCTATATTTGCTGTGATCAGTCCGAATAAAGTAGTTTTATTATGTTTTTAAGTGGGAAAATCCACCTGAGAACTTAATCAGTGCAGTCAGTTCATCCTGCCTTCCAATATTTCTGTCGGAGCCGCTCAGACCCCCACATACCAGCGGTACGCTGTCAGTAGGATCCCATTCAACGGGCTTGTTTGTCAGACATGGTAATTTTACTAAAGGAAAACTGCTAAGTTAAAAGATCCTCACAATGTAACAGTGAATATTAGAATTTTTTTTTTTTATGTAAGAGGAAAAATGTAAATGGAAAAATCAGAGCTTAAAATAAAAGTCAAGATTTGTACTTTTTTATGTTGTGTAATTTTCTTTTTCTTCGAATTGATATTATAAAACTTGTATCGAAAAAAGTATCGTTCAGGAACCGGTATCGAAGTGAAGGTATCGGTATTGGTACCGGAACCGAAAATTTTTGAACAATACCCAGCCCTAGTTCCGCGTGTTTGCGCAGAACTGCTTAGAGTTGATCGTAAAGCCTGAGCTTTACAGCTTTACAAGCTTGAGGATGCCAGCGAGTCGGATAGATTGTCCCGGATTTTAGACTATGCGAGGTGGCGTTTCTATTTCATATAGGCTTCGCCCTTTAAGGCTCTCGCTAGTGGGTTTTTCCTTTTGCGCACACGCGCGAGCACTGAAAATTTTAGTCCACGCCCACCTGCTGTGTGGTTCCGACTCTGGTCCGTATAAATAACGGTGAGACCGGACAATTAGCTCCCAGTTTTCCTTCAGAGACGTAAGGGCACTAGAAGAATGAAGAATAAAAGATGTCCAGCAGCAGCAGGTGGTGTTTTTTTAATGCGAGTGTGAGCCTGCAGGAAATACAATAATTCATGCACCATGCGCCGATTAGAACTACTTTGATTGTGTTGGCACAACAAGAGAGAGAGAGGGGTGTGGGCAGGAGGTTGCTTGTGAAACCTGTGCGTATCTATCCAAGGCGATGCTTTGCAATGCTTTGGCAAAGGAAAAGGCAAATTTCAACAAAAGTGGCTGGAAAAAAAGGAATTCGGGATATGGCTGCAGCTTGTGGACGGTAAAGATGACGAAGGATTTCGCTGTGTTTTGTATGCATGCATGTGTGTGTGTGTGTGTTATATAAATAAATATATATATATATATTTATATATTCATGGGTACTTGTCGATGGCATTACATTTATTTCTAAGAGTATTAAAAAGCATTTAATTAGAGTTAGTCATTCCTGTAAAAACCCTGTTATAAATTAGCCGGTATGTATTGGGATGTGGAATAACTAAAATACAGCCTAAAGTAGATCAAATCACATATTACAAATTCAGTAAGCAAAAAAAAAAAAAACACTAAACAGAGCCGTATTATATTTGGGACCTTTGAATGATTTTATCCAAACTAGCTTGGAATGAAAAGCAATGGGACTGATGCTGTGTTTTACTTATGAAAGAAGAAACTTTATTTTCTTTTTGCACTGAAACGCATTTGTTCTCGTAAGCAAAAAAATGTTTGTTTTTTTTAGATCAAAATGTTAGTTAAGGAAATAAGTAATTTTATTTACTTTATTTGCAGTAATCCATTACAATGCAGAAAGTGATTGTTTTAGTTATTTTATCATAGTTTTCATCAACGTTTTATTTTAAATTCCTTTTAGTTTGGATTAAAATAAATTCTTTCTCAGATGCTACATGATTATACCTTTTAACATTTTTAATATCACCAAAAATGTGTCGATATCTGCCTGCTCCAGTTTAACAAATCCTTACTAATTTAGATAAGTTGAGAATTAAACAGTGATGCTTGTAGAAATGAATTAAAACTCTTAGGATGTAAACAAAATATGTGAAGCCCCTAGAATAGTAAAATGTCTAATTTCCTTTAAACATAACTGAAATAATTGGCAGCCCATTTTGTTTTTGTTAAACAACGCCTTTGAATGATTATTTATATGCTATTTTAGGTATTGGAATTTCTTAGATTGAGTCAGAACTGCATTATAGCTTCATTTTTGATGGATTGTTTTTTTAAAGTTCTGTCAGATGTAAATACTTCCTCAGCAGAGGCTGGTAACACTTGGAAACAACTAAATGTGTAAAAGCTTAAGTTATTGCCTGTTTAATTCCCTGCACATCGTCTGTATTAAGCACATGCTTTTGTAGTACTTGAGTGGGATCTTTTATTGGGCCAAATGAACAGTGGCAGGCTGCATAATCTGTCTGTAGTCTTTTCACGGGGTGGGGCCCTGCCAGACAGCTTATTGATTTTTAGAACCGTGGCCAGAGTCCCCAGTCACGACTCCCAAGCTTTTCTGCTTGGTTATAAAATCACTTTTGACTTGGCAGCAACAGTTAGAGGCAGTTTGCAATGAGTTTTAGACGGCATGGATGCCTGTGATCGGAAAATGACATTAAAATTGACACTGAAATTACCAAAGTTGAGACTGAAACAGCTTTACTGCGTGGTTTCCTTAAATAAATCTTTAAAACAAACCCAACCACTAGTTCAAAATAAAAGCCTGAGTCTCTGAGTTAACTTTAGTCATATCAAATGTATATTTGTACAATTTGTATACCATCACCATAACACACAAACTTTTTTTTAACTTTTTTTTTCATTCTCTCAGTTTGAAATCCATTCAAAAGCCCATTATTTGATCATTTCCACAAGTTAGCACAATTGTTTGGTTTTGATATCTGTTATTGATGGTTCAGGCTGACATATATTTCCAATCAGTTTATTATCAATGTGCCCAGGAAAAAGAGAAAATGTTAAATGTCCTGCTTTCTATAAACTTAGCTGTTTCCTTTAAACTTTCTTCAGGCTGTTTGGGAAATAATTTGAAATTCAGAATTTCAAGCCAAGAGAGTTATTGAAGGATATACAGTGATACCTTATTATTTTGTAACAACGAAACTATTTATATAATGGCTAAAATCAAGCTCAATGTAATTACTAAAACAATCATTTCACCTAATATGGTAAACAAAAAAGGTTGAAAACACTAATGGAAAGAACTAAACACTTTGGTGAAAACATAACCCATACACAGGGTTCCCGCGGGTCCTTAAAAAGTCCTAAAAGGCATTGAATTTTTCAAAATAAAACTAAGGCCTTAATTGGTATTAAAATGTCTTAAATCAGTCTTTCGTAGGTCTTAATTTTTAAAACATCATAAATAGGATCATTTTTATTACGATTTATTTTTGTAATCTAAATAAAAAAATTAAAATTGACAATTCTTTTTTTATTTAAAAAAAAATAACTGCTTGCCATTATTGGTTCCATCCCGATAGCGGAACTAATAAAAGCATTGTTGCGGCCCGGACATTTGGGAGATGCGCCATTAACTTTTTGTCTGGAAAATATGAGCAAGTGTAAATGTAACAAAGATTGGCTCCAGCCAAGAGTTTTCTCCATGGCTAAAACCAGTAATCCAGAGAACATACAGGTGCTGGTCATAAAATTAGAATATCATGAAAAAGTAGATTGATTTCAGTAATTCCATTTAAAAAGTGAAACTTGTATATTATATTCATACATTACATACAAACTCATATATTTCAGATGTTTATTTTGTTTAATTTTGATGATTACAAATGACAACAAATGAAAATCTCAAATTCATCATATCAGAAAATTAGAATATTACTGAAGACCAATAAAAACAAAGGATTTATAGAAATGTTGGCCAACTGAAAAGTATGAACATGAAAAGTATGAGCATGTACAGCACTCAGTATTTAGTTGGGCCTCCTTTGGCCTGTATTACTGCAGCAATGCGGCGTGGCATGGAGTCGATCAGTCTGTGGCACTGCTCAGGTGTTATGATAGCCCAGGTTGCTCTAATAGTGGCTTTTAGCTCTTCTGAATTGTTGGGTCTGGTGTATTGCATCTTCTTCTTCACAATACCCCATAGATTTTCTATGGGGTTAAGGTCAGGAGAGTTTGCTGGCCAATTAAGAACAGGGATACCATGGTCCTTCAACCAGGTACTGGTAGCTTTGGCACTGTGTGCAGGTGCCAAGTCCTGTTGGAAAATGAAATCTGCATCTCCAAAAAGTTGGTCAGCTGCAGGAAGCATGAAGTGCTCTAAAACTTCCTGGTATGTGGCTGCGTTGACCCTGGACCTCAGAAAACACAATGGACCAACACCAGCAGATGACATGGCACCCCAAACCATCACTGACTGTGGAAACTTTACACTGGACTTCAAGCAACGTGGATGAAGTGCCTCTCTTCTTTTCCTCCAGACTCTGGGACCTTGATTTCCAAAGGAAATGCAAAATTTACTTTCATCAGAGAACATGACTTTGGACCACTCACCAGCAGTCCAGTCCTGTTTCTCTTTAGCCCAGGCAAGACGCTTCTGACGCTGTCTGTGGTTCAAGAGTGGCTTGACACAAGGAATGCGACAGCAGAAACCCATGTCTTTCATACGTCTGTGTGTGGTGGTTCTTGAAGCACTCACTCCAGCTGCAGTCCACTCTTTGTGAATCTCCCCCACATTTTTGAATGGGTTTTGTTTCACAATCCTCTCCAGGGTGCGGTTATCTCTCTTGCTTGTACACTTTTTTCGACCACATCTTTTCCTTCCCTTCGCCTCTCTATTAATGTGCTTGGACACTGAGCTCTGTGAACAGCCAGCCTCTTTAGCGATGACCTTTTGTGTCTTGCCCTCCTTGTGCAAGGTGTCGATGGTCGTCTTTTGGACAACTGTCAAGTCAGCAGTCTTCCCCATGATTGTGTAGCCTATAGAACTAGACTGAAAGACCATTTAAAGGCTTTTGCAGGTGGTTTGAGTTAATTAGCTGATTAGAGTGTGGCACCAGGGGCCATCAATTTTGAACCTTTTCACAATATTCTAATTTTCTGATATGATGAATTTGAGATTTTCATTTGTTGTCATTTGTAATCATCAAAATTAAACAAAATAAACATCTGAAATATATGAGTTTGTATGTAATGTATGAATATAATATACAAGTTTCACTTTTTAAATGGAATTACTGAAATCAATCTACTTTTTCATGATATTCTAATTTTATGACCAGCACCTGTACATGAGGCACAGTGTATTTTGTGCAAGAACTCATTCAAGCTCGGAACGATGGGAATTAAGGCAGTGTAGTCGCACATGCGAAGCACGAAACACAAAGCGTCAAAATCGAGTTACCGAGAAACAGCCGGTATTTCTCAGTTTTGTTCAACCCTTGTCTCTGCAACGCCTCCACTTATCACCAAATCAAACATACTAAGAAAACGACACAAAGAAAAATAGCTGCAAAAAAGACTTAGCACTGGTTATGTTGTAGCTTTCTCTGCTAAAACAAAGTTTGTGAACTCAGTTAAATAATTATAAATAATATATTAAAATATATCTTTCATTTGTGTGTTTTTTTTTCAAAATTTGAAACGTTGGTGCAATAGTTTATGTTAAAATAAACCTTTGGGTAAAGTTGTCGCAAGTGGGTTTTTCTTGTGTTTCTTGTAAATTTGGTCTTAAATTATTTCAATTGGCATTAAAAAGTATTAAAAAGTCTTGAATTTAACTTTCCTTATGCTGTAGGAACCCCGCATACAGGAACCTTTTTTTTTTACTTTTTGAAATAGCTTAGCTCCCCCTTAAATTAGTTTTTTTTTTTTTTACATTTTTTATTAAATATTTACAGTTTTTAACTTTTTTTCACTTCATTTACAGTAGGAAACATATCACACAAAGTAGGCAACATTAGATTTCTGGTGGTATTCTCAGTGTATTCAGTTACACTCAGCTTTATGAAAGAGATGAACCTCGCAGACCCTGCACACCACATTTGACCTTATGATTTCTTCCTTGTTTGCTGCAAAGTAGTTTTTATGTCCATGCTACCAATAATGGTATTTTGGACAATAAAACATAATTGTATAACAGTGATAGGCTAGTGTTTATGGAGAGCAGTTCAGACAGACTGGAAGGTGCAGCACTGTTTCTTTGACTGTAACCTTTAATGACTGAGTGAAAAAAAAAAGTAGATTTCCAAGGAAAACCCACAGTGGTTCATTTAGCTAATAATTTGTCACTGCCTATAGCAGGGGTGGGCAATTGCCATTATCCTGCAACTTTTAGATGTGCCTTTGGTTCAACACACCCAAATCAAGTCATTAGAGGACTCTAGAGGAACTGATTGAATACTTAGAAGACAAAAGACACACCTCAATCAGGTCCGTGAATCATCCAGGGTGAATCTTAAAGGTACACTATGCAACCGGTGTTGATTTTCCAGCGAGGCTCCCCCCAGAGGGTGAAAGTAAAAGTGCACTGTCGTAAATATGCTCAGCTATTCTCCTGGTTTCTCCGTCAAGCCAGGCGCGGTTGTTTTGAGCTTAGCAGACAGGCGAACGCAACGAATGACTAATGCTGCGTTCACACTGGACGCAGCTGGCGCGACAGAAGCAGCGAGTTTACATGCAAAGTCAATGGTTGACGCGCGTCAAGGCGCAGCAAAAGGTCCCGCGGCGCGTTTTGAGCAGCAGGCGCAGCGCGTCTGAGCAGCTGAGGCAGCGCGTCGGGCGCGTTTGAGCATCTGACCGTAAAACGTGCTGCTGCTCGAGATGGAAAAATTTAATTTTTGCTGCTCGACGCGCCGCGTCAACCAATCAGAGAAGCTGATCTGGGAGCTGGCAGGGAGAGAGACACAGCGCTGATGATCAGAGCGCTATGATCACTCCTCTTAAACAGTTTATTGACGCCTAAATTAACTTAAAATGCAGAAATCTGCCGGCAGAATATGTTGGCTTTTATTATCCTGCTGCCTGCAGTTTGGATTATTTAGATGAAAAACACCTACCAGCTGCCGCGGTGAACCGCGAGGAGGCGACCCGGCCAGAGGCTGCTGATGAAAGGATCCCTACTGTCGGCACACCGCTGGTATGTGGGGGTCTGAGCGGCTCCGACAGAAAAAATATTGGAAGGCAGGATTATAATCTGAATGAACTGACTGCACTGATTACGTTTTCAGGTGTATTTTCTCACTTAAAAACATATTAAAACTACTTTATTCCCACTGATCACAGCAAATATAGCTGCAAGGCAGAGAAAGGATAGTGAAGCTCCGCCCAACGCGCGTCAGACACACTTTTGCACCGCGCAGCCAGAGCAGCAAAGCTGCTTCAGCCGCGCGTCAGAACTAACTGGTACAAGCAGTAAAAATGAAGCAGCAGACGTGATTTTGCTGCTTTTGCTGCGTCCGGTGTGAAAGCAGCACTGCACAAAGATCGCCACTGTGCTAGCAACGAGCATGCTTTTAACTGGGGGCGTGTAGCAGTTCTCGCCATAAAGCAAGACCGACTCTCGCGAGACTTCTGAGCCTGTGGGTGCGGGTCGGTTCTCCTGCAATTGCAAGTGCGGTATTTCCCCCACAGACCACCAGGGCGGCCGAGAATACCTTTGTTTAAGCTGAAATGACTCATTTAATCATCCAAAACGTTATGGAACACATTAATTAACTGAAAAATGTTGCATAGTGTGCCTTTAAAGTTGCAGGATACCGGCCTTCAGGAACTGGAATTGCCCACCCCTGACCTATAGTGATTACTCCATGCTTTCTAATGCCGTCACACACAGTAGCGCATTCACTTCCTTTATTCTTCCTCGTTGATGTTCAGCAGCTTCTTTCAACGATTGGTGGGCTGACTATCAAACCAATTCATTTCATTTAAATTTATATAGATTGTTTTAGTCCAATCCTACCGACGGTACAGTTTAAAAGAATGCAAGTGGAGCTACTAGTTTAACCAGTTTCTGATACTGATCAATTGATTTGGACAGGAGTCACCCTGACAGGAAGTTAAGGATGACGACATTAGTTTATTTCTAATAATCTGACTTTAACCATCTGCAGATTGTAGTGGCTGCTTCTATTATCCCTCTTAACGATTGTTTTCTTCATGGGTGAGATTTTTTTTTTTTGTATTAATCCGAAATAGAAACATCATGTGATGTTGCATCAAGTGTTAACAAGTTAAAGTCAGCTAAAGGTCCTCTAATTACTGTTGCAAGCACCCTGCATAACTGGTGGTTTCCAAATGTCATTCATTTGTCCGCTGCGTTTGGTTTGACTTTAGTTCAGCATTTAGCTCTGTGGGAAAACGAGCGCTCAGGCCAAACCCAGTCCCGAAAGAACAGGCAACTGTAAGATAAACATTTTCCCTCTTTGTAAGAGTGAAAAAAACAAAACTTTGACCATCATTCTAATGAAGACTTACTTGTGAAAAGTTTTACTTCCTATGTTATTGACGTCAGTGAACCAGGTTCTGAAGGTTCCCTTCTTGTAAACCCCGCATTTTAAGCAATTATGAGTGTTACTCCCCTCAGGATCTGTTTTTATTTATGTATCTGCTCTACTGCATCCATGGTGACAAGTAATTTGTGCGAGAGGAGAAAAAGCTTTGAAAGTGTCCGTAACCCTCGCAAAGGTTGTCTGACTCTTCCAAAGACATTTGTTTGTGGCTCTCCAGCTCGTTCTAAATAAACCAAAATTGCTCTAATTGAGTTCAGTTGTTGAAAGTCCTAAAAAAGATTCTTACCCCACAGTTTGCTAGATCTCTGGTGTAAAGTTAAAGCCTGACCTGACTCTGTAACTAGATCTTTGTTGCCTAAACTTGACAATGCAGCAGGCTTTCATGAGAAGGGAAAGGCTAGAAATGGATTTCATTAGTCTGTACGGCTTTCCCTCTCCTTTCTGTTCAGTGTATTTGAGGACCTCCCATCCTCACAAGCCTCTTGTCTGTGTCTCCCTCCCCCCCGCATGGGAGAGGTGAGGCTCCATAAAGTCATTTAACGTGGGAAACCCAGTCAATTAAACGAAGGAAGCCAGGCTTGCAAAATCCACGGCTCAGGTCTTGTTACAGTGTGGCCTGGTCCGAAAAGAGCAACTTATTCATATCATCACTTAATGCAGGGATTGAATGTTAAGAATAAAGATTGGATATCCCGCCTGAACCCCAGCACAGTAAATTTATTGTTGCTGGTCAGTCAGGGAAATGTGCCCATTTCACAAACCAGTGGAAACTTAAGGTAACTGCTGGAAAAACCCAGGTATTGAAACTTGTCTAGCGTGGCCACTAGTAAAAGCGGGACTCTGTGTTTGTGTGTGTGTGGAGAGAGCTGCCATAATGACCTGGAGGTCAGCCAAATGTAGCAGGCTGGGACTTCCAGGAGAGAAAAAAATAGAGAAACAAAATAAAACACTTCTACAGATGAAACCCTGACCTTTACACAAGCTGTGTCGCCACAGCAGTAATGCTGGGCTTTGTTGTTGCTTTGCTCTTCAAAAAAAATGATATTATACACCTCAGTTATGCTCTGCATTTCCACTGAGACTTCCACTGCCCCGTAATAAACCATAATTTCCGATGGATCGCAATTATTCAGCTGATTTAAGCAGCTACGTCGTAAAGCAAGTTATTTTTGACTTGTATGTCGAGCAATGTATGGGTTTGTGAGATGGGGTCCTCAGGTTTTCTGGACGCTCAGACATCCACCCTGACTTCCTGCTCGACTCATGTCATCAGTCTGGTTGTTTGATGTTACCATGAACTAATGGGAGGCGGAGTTTCCCACAAAGCTTCATTGAAGCCCAAATGTCCACCACAGACTGAGGATCAGAGGACTTTTCAACCTGTGTTTCATTACCTGGTTTTTCCTATGTTTGTTTTCAGCTGTTCTGGAAGTCAGGAACGATAACCTGCAACATGTTAGAGAGTAATTATCCTCTCAAAGATGCCTCGTCAGAATCAGTTCACATTTCAGTCTAATTAACCCCGTTATAAAAACAAGATTATCTAGACTGAGGATAATGATGATGAAGCTTTTTGTCGGTTTCCGATCCTTCTGTCTGAGCTAAGCTGCATTAAAGTGTAAAGAACATGTAACAAAATGAATTGAATATTTTTGGTCGATTTAATTTATTTTACTGACCCAGAAAAAACAGCAAAATAAAACTTTTGTAATAAGTTTTTAATAGAAAATTTGGAAGAAAAAAACTATATTTCTACCAGTGTGTCAGCTCTTAATTCAGTCACTTAATCACATATTTTAGGTAGGTGAGATCAAATATTTTGTTTTCGATAAAATGATCTAGGTTTGAAACAATTAATTTGATTAATCATGATTCCTCTATTATTGAAGTAATAATCGACTAATTAAGTAATTGATTAATCGTTAATTGGAGTGTAGAGACTGTTAAACATGCCTGTAGCTGACGAGCGACCCACTTAGAGCAGTAATTAAATCAAAATTGTAAAACATTTTGTACACATTTTGCATTTAATATGGGGGGGAATTGTCAATACGATTTATACAGAACTCCTGAAGTGGAAAAGTTTTAGTTTCACCTGGTTTAATCTCATAAGAAAGTCTTCTTTAATAAACCTGTCGCTATCTGATTATTTATTGATTAATTGAAAAAATAATCGACAGATTAATCAATTTGCAAAATAATCATTGGTTGCAGCCCTAAACCGATCATATCACACCTGTTGATTACCTGTATGAACATGATTTCTTCTATTACATTAAAGTCTGATCCAAAGGCTGCATTTGTAGTAGGGCTGCAACTAACGATTATTTTAAAAATCGATGAATCGGCCGATTATTTTTTCGATTAATCGATGAATCGGACAAAAAATATTTTTTATATTAACGTCTTTATTCCAAAATAAACATTTTAGACAGAACAAACAAGCACACAAGTACAGGTTGCTAATTAACTGTACTGGTGCAATATGAAAAATAAATGTTTGTGTTAAAATTACGCAAACTTACATGAGAAATGTAGCTGTACATCCGCAAAATATAGGGTACTTTGTTTCATAAAGTGCATAAAGAGATATTTTTGTTTTTAAAAGCCCCTAAGGGGTTCAAACAATAGGTCCCCCCATTTCAACAAATGAGTTTTTTTTTAGACTAGAAGAGTTCTGCCTTTTAAAGCTGAAGTCTGTAAGTTTTAAAAAATCACTTTTTTGTCATATTGGCTAAAACTGTCCCTATGCCCAGACAGCAGTACATGTGATATGTAACCTGTGAAAAAACTGCTTCAATTGGTCCCGCATACTGCCTGTATTTCAATCTGGAAAGAATAATTCGGGACGAGTCAAAACAACCAATCACAGCCAGAGGAGCGTCTGATGGAGTGTCAATCACAGCTCACACACGCTGAATCCCCCCCCCCTCTCACCGCTTAACCTGCCGCTGCCGCCCGCAGTCAGGAGGACGCGCGTGGAAGTCAAGGGGGAGCGACAGCCACCAGCGAAAGAGAAACTGCCCTTACTGCCCCTGCCGACAACTGCTTACACGGCAAACTTCGGTATAACCAGCATCTTATATCTAGCTGCTTGGAGGTGAGTGTTATCGCTCTTACCGGTTCACACTCCATGCCGCGTACGCTGCTTGGACGCTTCTGGTCGCATGCGGTAGCCGTGCAGATGCTGTGACAGGGGTGGAGCTTGGAGGTGGGGCATGAGTGAAGCAGAGAGGGTGGGGGAGTGGCGTGAAACCTGCTTTTCTTCAAATTTTCAGTCGAAGTCTGCTCTCTTCTCAATGTTACAGACTGCAGCTTTAAGACAGGAAAGTATAGCAGTTAAAGTTGCTACTTGAGAAAATACTTAACCATAGAGGTAAAAATAGCCCTGTGATTCAAATTATAAATTGTATTTGGAATAAAAATGAGAGAATTAGGGGTGCTAAAAAACACATCCTCCAAAGACAGATATTTACATAGGAATGTGGCAAATATAATTAATTGACATATTACTGATCTTGCTGGATTTTATTCTGCTTTACTTCCATAAATTGCAGGATCTTCTTTTCTTTATCTTTGCCAGAAGATTTAAACTTTAAAAGCCTTGCCCTCATAATTTGCAAGTTAATTTATTTATAAAGAAAATATAAACGCTGCTTAAGCTAATTCAAATGAAATTAAAAGTAAAATAAGTAGCCAACCTTATCACTGTCTGTAACCTACTAACACGGTAAGGAAAGCATCAGATGAGCTACCTGAGAAACTAACGTTACGTTTCCCCACTTTAAAACGAAACAAACATGGTGGTTCCGTGCCATGTTAATTTGTTTTGACAAAAGTTGCATGTTACGACTTTTTTCGCTTTACAAAGCGCAGGCTATTTTAATTATTGTGATCAATTTGCGCCGTCAATCCCAGCGCATGCGCGCTTCATTTGCAGTCTGGACGCTGAGTGTAAACATCCTGCGGCTCTGACTGCAGCGCTGAGAGGGACTCCTGCGGGAGCGGGAGAACGGGGTTGGGATGAGGGAGGCGCCCCACGGCAGAGTAGGAACGATACATGCTTTCACGTAAGAGTCTCCAAAAGCCGCCAGTGACACCGTAAAGTCGCCAGATTTGGTGCTAGTCGCTTTTTTGAAAAATAGTCACTGGAGGGTTCTGAAAAGTCGCTGAGTTGGCAACACTGCTGGCTCGCTCTGCCGTATTTTTTTTTTTCTTCCCCCGTTTCAGTCAAGTGGATGTGATGACGGCGGCGGGGGATGACGCATTAATCGCGCGATACAACTAATCGATGATGAAATTCGTTGCCAACGCTTTTAAAAGTCGATTTTTATCGATTTTATCGATTCGTTGTTGCAGCCCTAATTTGTAGTATTTTACTTTTAAAGCTACAGTGTGTAATTTTCAGCGACATCTAGCGGTCAGACTGCAGACCTCAGCAACATGAACATCTCCCCCCCACCGCTTCTCCCCCCCAACAGTACGGCGAGCGTTACGGGACAAAATGTCTTCCACGACGTCCGCATCACCTACCTTCTCAAATGATGAGGTTTGTTTACATAGATAATTTTACAGATAGTATTTCATTAGTCTTTGTGTTCAGTACCGTCTCAGTTCATCTCTCTCAACTTGCCGTAGTTACTTTCGAGCGTAACGGGCGATCTCGCAATCGCTAGTTTGTTGGCTCTGCGCTGCCGTAGCGCAAAGATGTCTGCCTCCATGGCTGCGAGACCCGCTCCTATGTAATTATAAATAACGAATTCTAAGGCAACGCAAATATTAAGGTTAAGAGGCTGAGCTCGTAGATGATGATAAATAACATAGTTATGTATAATATATTACATTTCTGACTGTATATCCCTGTAATTATTACACACTGTAGCTTTAAACCCAACCGACTTTTCTTTTCCATCAACTGTCTTCCTACCTGAACGATTTGCTCTGCTCAAGGTTAATGTGGATTTGAAGCAGTAAAAATGGAAAAGCCGCCTATCTTAGAGAAGGGGTAAGGAGATTGTTCTTCAGAAAAGTGCTAAAGGGCTTTAAGTGGAAGCACCTCATGACTAGAACTGCTGGGATCAGCCTGACAGAGTAGCACAGCGGTTTATATGCGCCGCTTCTAGTGGAACAGAGGAGTAAAAAAAAACGTAAAAGAAGTAAAAAAAGATTTTTTTTTTTTTTTTTGGAGACTTGATATAATTGTTTGAGATGTTTAGATGTTATCTATCAAATGAAGATCCTCTTGTGACAAACTGTGATATTAGCCCTGGGAGGATACTATTCTGTGTTTTACTTGGCCAGAAACATTTCCAGATACTTATGTTCTTCTTTTTAAGTAAGGGAAAAATGCCACTGCAAAAAATTGTAATCTAGATAAGTCATTTTTTCTTAAAATATAGCGTTTTTTCTTGAATTGAGGAGGTAAGTGAAACACTTTGCCAATAGAACAAGACAATTAACATTTAAAATAAGAAAAAAAATTAATTGTCTTATTTCAAGTACATATTACCTGATTATCCTATATGAAGAGTAAAAACATTTTTACTCTTCATATAGGAAAAAAAAAAAGTGTAAAATTTTAATTCCATTGGTAAATCTCCTTGGCTACACAGCTGCAGGCCTTGATGCTCAATTCCTAATTTTTTTGATGAAATCCGATTTTTTTGCTTTGCCGTTCACATTTCCATATATATACGACTTATATGTGCTATCCTGTGTGAACTGCAGTCATACAACGCAAGTGTCCCGCATGCGCAGTAGAGGACGCAATGACGTCACAAGCCAGCATGCTCTGTGTTTATGGAAGTAAACATGGATGTAGTGCTGGAGCGCATCTAGCGATCCTTCCGAACCTCAAAACCCCAATCTTTTCAAGATGGTTAAAAAAACACTTCTCTCCGCATCATCATCTGCCATGGTTGTTGTTGTTTTTCTTGCCGCTTCTGTGTAGCAAGACCCAGAATAGTGACCTTTGTCTGGTAGTAATGGCGTTCAGGTCGGATGAATGCGACCTGGCCGTTCAGACACAGGTCGCATGTGAAAAGATCAGATTCATATCGGATTCAGGACCACATAGCCAAGCGGCCCTGGTCGGATTGGAAAAAATCGGATCTGTGTTGTTCAGACTGCCATGAAAAGATTAGAACCAGGTCGCATATGGGCCAAAAGATAGGAATGGCTCTCTTCAGGCTGCGGTGTGAACGTAGCCCTTGTTTGCCTACACAAATTAAGGGTAAATCAACTTAATTTAAGACATTTTTTACTTATTTCTAGATTGTTTTTGCAGTGGCGTCGTCTTTCAGCCATCTGACTGGTAGTGTACAATATCAGCAATTACAAATTACCAGTTGTTCTCTTGGTTATGATTTAGATTAAAGCATCTATTTGTGGCTTTGGTTTTTAGTGTTTAGTTCTGCTCTCATCATTGTGATCATCAAACCACGACCGCATTTAACGTTGAGGGTCCAGTAAATGTTGAACTAAATGTTCTTTATTGTTGTGATTCGTCCATTTCTCCTAACAAGTGTACAATGTCAACTGTCCTCTAGGTGCCGTCTACAGACAGGAATGCCCTGAACTCGCTGTGGGGGAAGCTGGCCTCTGAGATCCTGATGCAGAACTGGGAGGCAGCCATGGAAGACCTGACCCGCCTGAGAGAGACTATTGATAACAACGTAAATGCCCTACTTCTCAGAATTTGATACCACATTTAGATTCCCTTACATAGACTCCCATATCGACATCTCAGTTGCAGAACAGCTCTACTGTGGCATTTTATTTCTTACCACACGCACTCATTTCAGTACTTAAGAAGTTGGATCCCTACATGAAGGAGGCGTTGTTGGTGTTTAATTGCCATTTAGAGGGCAAACGCACATGATTTCCCTCTCCCTTACTGAAGAAAGACTTTTTAATGTATGCTTTTGTGTTTATCAGCTCATTTTTTCTTTGACCATTTCTCTTTCTGGTTTTGTCCAGTCCGTGAGCTCCCCTCTCCAGTCTCTCCAGCAAAGGACATGGCTCATTCACTGGTCCCTCTTCGTCTTCTTCAACCATCCCAAAGGCAGAGACAATATCATTGACCTTTTTCTGTACCAACCACAGTAAGTACGATTTATTTGCAAGCGAGTGTATTTTCAGTTGCAAAGTGATTCATTTTAAAACCCAAGGATGGAAAAAAATAACTGTTTGGAGATGCAAAGTCTAAATATATTTCCATTCTGAAATGGAAACTTTGATTTGATTGGCCTTTAAAATTGTACTGTGAGTGGATGTGGTTGGTAAGAATCACCTCTGGTACTTTTACAAGAAGCTGTCATTCCGTCCTTCTGCAGTAACGTACAAACACTTGGATTAACGCCGCTGTGTCACCGGCTGTCTGGGGCAGCTGTTGAGTTCAGTCTCACCCGGTTTGGATTTCTAAAATTGCAGCGTATGAAAATAATAACTCTTTTTTTTTTTTTTTTTTTTTTGGCAAGATGTACATTTAAAGTAAACTATTTGCTTTAATAACACATTTTGGGGTGCTGGGCTTCTTCATGAACCCTGCTGGTATGTGGTTTCAGAAGTGTGTGTTTTCCGTGTGGTCTGTTTACTCTCCAAGTCGAGGAGCAGGCCATGTGCATCCAGATCGGAAACTTTATACAGCGCGTTAAAATTTGCACACCACCTATTTTGATGTCTTTGCTCCTTCCCTCGCCTCGTTCTGATTGCAGGCTTGTATAATTGTACAGATGATTGGGCTCCACAGACAGTATGACCGAAGACCACAACGCAGCACTCTCAAATGTCTGGTTCCCCGAATTTTACTCGGTTTTTAATTTTATTGTGGATGATTAAGGAGGCCTGCCCGATAATTACTCCTGAAAAGCTCACCCAGCCATCTGTTTGGACAAACTGAGGTAGTTTTGTGTGCTTTGCATTCTCACTGTAGAAACCCCTTGTTTTCCCCACTGAGGCTTGGCTTGGCTCTGGTTTCCTATCCCTTGACCAGTACTTCCTTTGGCTGCAGTCGGTGACCAGTGGCTGGGTTCACCCTCACATTTGACCTCTCTTACCCCCACAGTCAGCAGATGTTTGTCCAAAGCTTTGTTTATGTGTCATTGACCAGCGTTATGGGTCAATCCATCCACTGTTGTCAATAAAACTGACCTTTATTTTTTACCTGTCAGCTTGAATAGTGTTAGACCAAAACTGTAGTGATACTTAACATAGAATTTTTTATTTTATGGTAAATGGATAGATTTAGCATGGTGCATGTGGAATAGGATCCAATCCCTCTCCCATTGCGGATGTGTTTGTTCTATCTTGGGCTGAAACAGTCAGATTAATTAGTTGACAATTATTTAATGTTATTGAAATAATCGTCAACTAATTTAGTAATCAATTAATCATTAACTGGAGTATAGAGACTCTAAAACATGCCTTTAGCTGACAGAGCAACACACTTAGAGCAGTAATCATATCAAAAAAACGTGTTTTTGTATCTTAAAAACCGTTTGCCATCAGATTATTTGTTTGATTAATCAAACAAATAATCAATAGAGTAATCTAGTAGCAAAATAATTGTTGTTGCTATAGGTGTACTCCCACCCATCTTCCTGTCTTTGTTTCACTCATTCATTCCTGTTTGTCCATTAAGGAACACATAGGACATAAGATGTACCTAAAGAGAACATACGGACATGCTGCAAAGGTCCCTAGGTTAGCATCCGAACCCCAGATGGTGACATAGAGGTCAAACGGCCTCGGTATGAGCGCCTTTCCAAAGCCACGCCTCTCCCTGCCCCTCATTTGACTTTCTTACAGTCTGTGGTTTTTCCAGATTATAAATCAAACCAGCCTTGTTATCTTTCATCTCTACTTTAAAGATTGCCTAAAAAAGGACTGAAAAGCTAATAAAGAGGGCCTGAAAAAGGCTGGAGTTTGGACATGAAAATGCTCAGGATGTTTGATTGGGAGCTGTTTTTTTTTTATCTGGAGGTTAGTTCTCCAGAGCGAGTAGGTGTAAGTTAATTAAGACCACAGCATGAAGCGCTGTGGTCTTTAATAGAAGTCTGCCACAAAGAGGAGGAGGTAGCCGTCCTAAAATCAGACCAATCAAAGGCCCCGCAGAGGAACCCACTGCTGGCTTTAGACTCAACATCACAGCTGCCACAGGTCCCCTGTCCCTTTCATTGATTCACCTAATTAAACTGTTGTCAGTGCTGTTTTTCTGGGCAACATGTGTTTCTCCGAACGTTGCTATAGGAGACCTGAGGGGACCCACTCAGCTTCCTCTTTTCTAAGTTGATGTGGTCACTGAGGTTTAGTTCAAAGTTGGTCGGTTAGAGACCAGCTTTGGATGTACAGGTGATGTGAATTTCTGCTCGTTTGGCCGAGCCGAGCTGAGCTGAGGTGATGCTTCTTTTCAGCAGCACAGCGACTCCGGCGCTGGTGTGGGATTAGAATCAGCCTGTAACAACATTGTGTACCTTGTGTTCAGCCTTTAGCAAGTTGACCTGTGGTTGCAGCATCAGTCCCCGATGGATTGGGTTTCAGCTACTGGGCCTGTCTGTGCTCACTGATCTATATCTTCTTGCCAGGGTTTCCTCTTCCTCCCCCCTGCTTTATTTCAGGACTCTAATGAAAGAGACAGATTAAAGCTGGAGTCTATGTGCAGAAATTAAGCTCCAGTTGGGACATTCATCTGTTTAGCCACTAGGGCTTTTCTTAAGTCAAAATGCCAATGCCCTGAGAGGCAGCCATAATGTTATGTCTCCACAAAGATCATGTTTTTGCTTACATTGGTCTAATAAGTGATTACTTTTACCCTTCCTGATTCCAGATACCTAAATGCGATCCAGACCATGTGTCCCCACATCTTGCGTTACCTGACCACTGCGGTCATTACAAACAAAGATGTCAGGAAGCGCCGGCAGGTTCTAAAGGATTTGGTGAAAGTCATACAACAGGTAAGCCTTACAGTTTTTTGATTTATTCTAAAAGCACAGACATTCACTAGATTCTGAGGGATAGTTAAGAACCCAACGCATCCTTAGGAGGAGGGGTGTAGTGGCTTAGAGCAGTGCGCTTGTGCTCTGAGAAGGTTGCCAGTACCCGGTTCGATCCCCACAGCCTCCACTCTGGGTTCCTGAGCAAGACCCTTAACCTCACACGGCTCCCTGGGCGCCACACAATGGCAACCCACTGCTCCCCAAGGAGGTGGGTTAAGTGCAGAGAGTGACTTTCCCCATTGTGGGACTCAGTGGGGATTTATTAGCAAATTAGGTCAAACTGAAGAAGAGAGTTAGGTAGCATTAAATTAGTTTTTGAGATCGGGAATTTTTTCCCCAGACTGATGCCTTTAAAATGATGCCTTTAAAATACATGGATGATGCTAAGCCTAAGCGACTAAAGCGGACACTGCCAGGTTTATAAGACGTTGGGGGGGAAACCCTGCATGCCTGTTAAAAGATTTAACTCTCCACTTGTTTTTGACTAGCGTCAGAGGATTTTTCTTTATCTGTTTTTAGGGAAGCAATAATTCCTTGTCCGTTGCTACACACATACAGTGGGGCAAAAAAGTATTTAGTCAGCCACCAATAGTGCAAGTTCTCCCACTCAAAAAGATGAGAGAGGCCGGTAATTTTCATCATAGATATACCTCAACTATGAGAGACAAAATGAGAAAAAAAAATCCAGAAAATCACATTGTCTGATTTTTAGAGAATTTATTTGCAAAATATGGTGGAAAATAAGTATTTGGTCAGTTACAAACAAGCAAGATTTCTGGCTCTCACAGACCTGTAACTTCTTCTGTAAGAGGCTCCTATGTCCTCCACTCGTTACCTTCATTAAGGACACCTGTTTGAACCTGTTATCAGCATAAAAGACACCTGTCCACAACCTCAAACAGTCACACTCTAAACTCCACCATGGCCAAAACTAGAGAGCTGTCAAAGGACACAAGAAACAAAATTATAGACCAGCACCAGGCTGGGAAGTCTGAATCTGCAATAGGTAAACAGCTTGGTGTGAACAAATCAACTGTGGGATCAATTATTAGAAAATGGAAAACATACAAGACCACTGATAATCTTCCTCGATCTGGGGCTCCACGCAAGATCTCACCCCGTGGGGTCAAAATGATCACAAGAACGGTGAGTAAAAATCCCAGAACCACACGGGGGGACCTAGTGAATGACCTGCAGAGAGCTGGGACCAAAGTAACAAAGGCTACCATCAGTAACACACTACGCCGCCAGGGACTCAAATCCTGCAGTGCCAGACGTGTCCCCCTGCTTAAGCCAGTACATGTCAAGGCCCGTCTCAAGTTTGCTAGAGAGCATTTGGATGATCCAGACGATGACTGGGAGAATATCATATGGTCAGTTGAAACCAAAATAGAACTTTTTGGTAAAAACTCTACTCGTCGTGTTTGGAGGAGAGAGAATGCTGAGTTGCATCCAAAGAACACCATACCTACAGTGAAGCATGGGGGTGGAAACATCATGCTTTGGGGCTGTTTTTCTGCTAAGGGACCAGGACGACTGATCCGTGTGAAGGAAAGAATGAATGGGGCCATGTATCGTCAAATTTTGAGTGAAAACCTCCTTCCATCAGCAAGGGCATTGAAGATGAAACGTGGCTGGGTCTTTCAGCATGACAATGATCCCAAACACACCGCCCGGGTAACGAAGGAGTGGCTTCGTAAGAAGCATTTCAAGGTCCTGGAGTGGCCTAGCCAGTCTCCAGATCTCAACGCCATAGAAAATCTTTGGAGGGAGTTGAAAGTCCGTGTTGCCCAGCGACAGCCCCAGAACATCACTGCTCTAGAGATCTGCATGGAGGAATGGGCCAAAATACCAGCAACAGTGTGTGAAAACCTTATGAAGACTTACAGAAAACGTTTGATCTCTGTCATTGCCAACAAAGAGTATATAACAAAGTATTGAGATGAACTTTTGTTATTGACCAAATACTTATTTTCCACCATATTTTGCAAATAAATTCTTTAAAAATCAGACAATGTGATTTTCTGGATTTTTTTTCTCATTTTGTCTCTCATAGTTGAGGTATATCTATGATGAAAATTACCGGCCTCTCTCATCTTTTTGAGTGGGAGAACTTGCACGATTGGTGGCTGACTAAATACTTTTTTGCCCCACTGTATGCTTAGCGACATTTAACCATGTGTTTGTTGGTATTTTAGTGAGATGGAGAAACATTGCAATAACTGCTTGTAGTTTTTTTTAAGTATGCAAGGTTTTTTTTTGCCATCCGAGGAGGAGGAGTTGTGGGTGTCAGAATACTTTAGACTGGATGTTCATCAGTCATCAGGAAATGACTGACAGATGAATATCCGATAAAAGCACAGATGCAAAGAAAATATTCTGGAGCCCTGAGGTAGGGCTGGGCGATAATTCAATAACGATATATATCGATCGATAGACGTGTGGCGCATTAGAAAAAAAGAGAGTCGATAAAAGTTTGATAAAAAAGAAACACAGTTTTCCTTCCTTCTCATTGTAGCCTAGCATGTAGGTTTATGCTAGTCACTACTTCCTCCCAACCAATCACAATCGCGGACCCAGGCACGCCGTCACCAAGCGCCGCCCTCTCAAACCACAACACAGAGCACATGCAGATGTCGCAGCAAGGAGAGTCGGAGGAAGTTGTTTCAAAGAAGGGTTTTTGTAGTTCGGCAGTCTGGCAGTATTTCGGTCATGGCAAGTCGGACCAAAAACAAACCACAGTCATCTGTAAAATGTGTCGAGAACCAGTGAAAACCAAGTCTGATAACACAACCAACTTTTTTTTTTTTTTATATCATCTCAGCCGCTCACACCCGCAGGAGTACGAGCTGTGTAGGCCCCGGCGCGGCTCTCCTCCGAGGAATCTTCGGGAATTTCGGGAAAATATATATATAAAGTTCTGGGCAGTTTCCCACGTAGTTCTAACAATTGAGAGAAAAATGCTGAGGGGCCAGAAACTTCAAAGTAATAACTCAGGTTAAAGCAGGAAACTAAGCTGAACCAGGTTTATTTGTTATATTTATTTTGGTCACTTTAGTTTATTCTTTGTCAGTATTTAATAACATAACTCAGGTCTTTTAAGTTATTTTTCTTTAAAACTATTCTGTTATGGTTAAAAAAGTTGGTTAAATAAATATTTAATTGGAAGTCTGTGTTTGTGTTCTTTATTAAAATTAAATCATTTAGCAATATCATAAAAAGTCCAGGCAGAGCTGCACATAAAATATGGTTTCAAATCTTTTCAATAATTATCGATATCGATCAATATGCATTTTTTTTTATCGATAAGCTTTTTTTCTATATCGCCCAGCCCTAGTTATAACCAAAGAGTTATTTGGTGTTTGGAAAATCAAAGTGCTGTCTAACATCTTTTAAAACATAAACATGTGAAAGCTGTGGTGGCCCCCCATAGGACAGTACTTCATAAAACCCCTTTTGGCTTCAGTTTAAGCGCTAACTCCATTTAGTACGCTGTACGCTAGTACAGCTTTAACATCTAAAGAATAAAAGTTTTGTTACCACTTAAACCCGGCAGGCCCGGCACAGGGCCAACTGACACCTGCTCATGTTTATAGAAATGGCCAAAACATGGTCACATGGTGTTTCATCCACACGCCTTGCAAATGGGGTTTCATGGTGTTTTGTAGTGTTAATCTTAAAGAAAATGTGGCGAGGCTAAATACTTTTCTTTTTCTTTGTGTAATCACCTATAAATCAGATATGGTGACATTTAAAATAGTGGTTCCACCTGAAAAATATCCCTCAATGCCTTTCTGTAATACAAAAACAAACAATTGTATTTCAAATTTATAGTTTGGGAGCTTTTCTTGCTTTAATTCACATGTAATTTCAGGCGGATTTTGCTCCTAAGACCCTCAGGGTAGGGCTGGGCGATATAGAAAAAAAGCTTATCGATAAAAAAAAAAGCATATTGATCGATATCGATAATTATTGACAATATTTGAAACCATATTTTATGTGCAGCTCTGCCTGGACTTTTTATAATATTGCTAAATGATTTAATTTTAATAAAAAACACAAACACAGACTTCCAATTAAATCTTTATTTAACCAACTTTTTTAACCATAACATAATTGTTTTAAAGAAAAATAACTTAAGAGACCTGGGTTATGTTATTAAATACTGACAAAGAATAAACTAAAGTGACCAGAAAAGTGACCAAAATAAATATAACAAATAAATAAATGCCCCCCCACCGCCGCCGCCGCCCCCGTTTCCTGCTTTAACCTGAGTTTTTACTTTGAAGTTGCTGGCCCCTCAGCATTTTTCTCTCAATTGTTAGAACTACGTGGGAAACTGCCCAGAACTGAAAATATATATATATTTTCCCCAAATTCCCGAAGATTCCTCGGAGGAGAGCCGCGCCGGGGCCTACACAGCTCGTACTCCAGCGGGTGTGAGCGGCTGAGATGATAAAAAAAAAAAGTTGGTTGTGTTATCAGACTTGGTTTTCACTGGTTCCCTACACATTTTACAGATGACTGTGGTTTGTTTTTGGTCCGACTTGCCATGACCGAAATACTGCCAGACTGCCGAACTACAAAAACCCTTCTTTGAAACAATTTCCTCCGCCTCTCCTTGCTGCGACATCTTCATGTGCTCTGTGTTGTGGTTTGAGAGGGCGGCGCTTGGTGACGGCGTGCCTGGGTCCGCGATTGTGATTGGTTGGTAGGAAGCAGGGACTAGCATAAACATACATGCTAGGCTACAATGAGAAGGAAGGAAAACTGTGTTTCTTTTTTATCGAACTTTTATCGACCCTCTTTTTTTCTATTGCGCCACACGTCTATCGATCGATATATATCGTTATTGAATTATCGCCCAGCCCTAGTTATAACATGACAAAATGTGGAAAATCTGACCAGATACAAGTGATAATCTTGTCCGGCACCGTATATTTACCTCTAAAAGCCTTCTGGTTGTTTTTTTATTTTGCTTACATCTAAAAAAACTAACAAATGCAGTTACATCAACAATTTGTTTTCTCATTCTTTTAGGAGTCCTACACCTACAAAGATCCAATTACTGAGTTTGTGGAATGCCTCTATGTGAACTTTGACTTTGACAGCGCCCAGAAGAAACTCAGGGAGTGTGAGTCTGTAAGTAACCATGTCAGAATTTGAAACAACGTATCTATTCAATGTTTACTCCTTTGCTCTCTGTTTTCTGCCTTTTTGTTGCGGTATCAGGGTTGTCAGACGTCATTTTTAATTTTTATTTTTCGTCGGGGGTTCCTTGTTCCTATTTGATGATTGCAGTAAACATAGTAACAGTCATGTGATCTGTCTGACCTTAAGCCTTCCTTATGAACAGTGGTCGTCTGTACGACCTTTCTGGATGCTGCGTCACTCCGGCTTGAGTCACACTTTACAACAGCCTGTAATTGACCCATCAGGCCGGTTGTTAACAGTGAAAGCTTTATAAGCAAAAGTCTCCGCAGAGGCGTTGGTGACACTTGTTTTAGGAGAGATCTGTCATTGTGCCGCTATTTAAGGAGTTTCAATTCTGCTTCATAAAATATAGATGTACCTGCAGCACCAAAAGTTACTAATAACACAGGATTGAAGGTTTATATGTGGACTATAGAATTTCATTGAATTGTGATATACTTGACAGAAAGTAGGGTTGGACAATATGGTCAAAACTTGGATCATAATATATTTCTTAATTTTGATCCATACAATAAAATCTAATATCGATTTAAAAATATAGGTCTTAGAAAAATAGCCAAGAAATTAAACAATAGAATCTTGTAAAAACTTTTATTATGCAAAGTCATTCAATTTTTTTCAATCTTAACATTTCAGAAATAAAAGACAAGAGTTCTGAAATTGCTGACTAAAGATCCCCAATCGATTCTTAAATATCTTAACTTTTTGTAAACCCCTATTGACTCTGGCGGCAGCATTTTTACAAAAAGTAATTTATTTTAAATTAGCCTAAATAAGATTTCTCTCCCTCTCTGTTTTAACCCCCACTTTAGTCATGACTAATGGCATTCTGTTTTCTAATAATAGCCTTACTATTATATATAATAATAATAATGACTGATTAACTGGAACAGATATTAGAATAAAGGACGCTGATCCAGCATTCTGACTTAGGAGGTTAAAATTTTTGATATCAAACACAACGATACAGTTACATTCACCTAATTACCTCACTTTCATGATTGTAACCGATTACATAATTACACAGAGAAAACACAGCATCTGGTGAGGAGTTATAAATGTTTCCATTTTTTTTCTTTTTTATAATTATTAATGCAAAGGATGATGCATTTACTGACCTTGCCAGGTATACAGGGAATTAATTCAACAGAAAACGCGGTGTCCGATATTTGGTAATACACTTAACCCGTGTATTGGATCAGCAAAAAATGGATGCTTCTCTAGTGAAAATAAAAAAAGAACCCAGCCCTATTTTTCATTTTTTGAATGTTGACAACATGAGTAACATTTCCTCGCATGAATCAAACCTTTATCTCAGTAAGGATGAGTTCAGTCAATACAAAGTTAATCAATTCAAACATCCCAAAATATCCCTGGACTGCTCCTTGTCTGCGATCAGAAGCTTGCGCTCTCCTGGTATTTGAAGCCTTCACTCAGCTTTTCTCCCCTGACTGCAACTTACACATAATCCACAAGAATTGAGAAATAAGGTCTCATTGTCAATGACGAAAGAACAAGAATATTTTTTTCACATCTGACTATTTGTAATTAACTAGAAACATAGCTGCTCAATTTCTAAATAAAAGCCCCATCCACTGTAGCATACAGGAAACCATTAAGAGACATCACAAGATTGGAAGCTGGGGCATTTTAGTCATCCTAAGAGTCACTCTACAACACACACCATCCGTACACACTGGAAGTTAGTTAAGTTGGCCGAATATTTTTAAATATTTTTCATTAAATTATTTTATTTCAAAACTCACGACTTTCAAAGTTTTAATTTAATACTTTAATACATTTTACATAAAATGTTAAATATTTTACATAGATGACCTCTGAGTGGTGTTTGTAGAGATTTTTAAACACTGTATTTTAGTCGGTAAAGTTCTGTTAAAGTTCCTCGTAGAAGTTTTGGTGGAAATCTAATGTTTGCTAACTTAATACCTAAACCTAATACAATAGCTCCGCTTTATCACCTCCACTGAGGGCTAACCTGATCTTAACATTGGTGGATGAGAAACCTAAACCTAAGGTAAGTGAATTTAATGACTTGAAGCAATTCCCAGTGGGACAGACTTCCGGCATTGATTATAAAAATGCCAGCATACTTCTCTACTAGTACAGTACTGTTGCATTTTTTTCTACTGATGGAGCAGAGCAAAATAATTCAATTACTTAGAAGTTTCATACAGATGTTCATGTTTTCTCACTGCCTCGCCCATTAGATCCTCAAATCTTATCCTCTCCAACTTTATCTAATTAATAACATGCATCCAAATCCCGACTAATACTGCACCTGTTGTTGGGCATCAGGTTAGAAAAGATGTCTACCCATGTTTTGCTTCTAGCTTTAAAAGCTGCATAATGAAATGGGTCTGACCTGATGAAGTTCTTCAGAGCTTCTTCATCAAAAGTTTAACTCTCTTCAACTAGCCTGATGGGCCAGACTAAATATGATATTAAATGTGTAATTTAGTCTGGTCCCAAAGAATAAGACATCGGAAGATTGTTGATGAGAACAACCCGTTGTCTTTCAAACCATGTCTGTGCCTATTGGCCAACGCTCTGACCAATGAGCGCAACTGACCGTGACATAGTAAGCACGACAGAAAGCTGGTGGGGGAGTGTAAACAAACAGCCTGTCGGTAAAATGGCGAATACGACCTTAAAAATGAATGAGTGTAGAGCCTCTTCCTACTCACGTTTCAATGAAAACCCCAAGTCTAATTCTTCCTAAACTGATTCCAAAGCTGAGTCAAACGAGAACTGTTCAATACTTGTTGCCATCTTCCTTTTTGTGCTTTCTCTAATGTTTCTCTAAAGCTTTGTCATCCCGCCCTCAAAAACCCACCCACTTTGCATCCAAAAATTCAAAACACATCTCTGCGTTGTGATTGGCCCGCCAGTACATTGATCGAGGCTAGACCAAACTCGCAGGCAACAATGATTTTGTCCGCTGGCGGGTAAGGCTAGTTTACTAGGCTAGCCTACAACACAATGAGTTTAGTCTAGCATAAGTGTGCAACTGTAGTAGCAACTGGAGTTCACTCACTCAAGAGGGGCAATCATGAACTTTCTGTGGGTCTAGATACGGCCAAGGTGGTGAGGAAGTAGAAAAAACCAGGGGGCAAGTTAGTGCGACACTGGAGGGGCATGAGGGCAAAAATGAGCGGGGATTAAGATGGAAAAAGGGTCCCAGCGTTCCTGCGCACCTTGCTCTTCGAGTTGTTTTCCACGATGGCGTTCAGACAAACAAAACAAGCTGGTTAGGTGCCAAACAGGAAATACGCATAGTGTAGAGGGGATGTAAATTTGGCCAATCGGATACCTCCTGTCTGCGGCACTGTCTGCGGTCACCTACAGTTTTGGAGAGGTGCAGCAGAGTGTCTGCGGAAGGGGCGGGGGCATATATGCGTTAACTGGGACATATATGCAGACGACCTGGTTTCTGAGTATAAACCAGCCTTTAATGTGTTGATGATACGATATTGACAATATAATATATCCTTAAAGTGTAGTTGTTTTTTCTAACTTTAACTTGACGATGTAAAACCAAAATCTCTCCACTGCAGTCGGCTCTACTATTTCAGGTTTTCTGTGGACGGTTTTGTAGCTAATATTAAGCATAATTGGAGATGTATGTCTCTGATCTAATTTAAAGCTTTAAACTCGAAGCTATTGACAAGATAAGTCCAGCGTTGGGTTAAAACATACTCTTGTTGTAATCATAGGCCTTTTCAATGTTGACTTTGCCTCAGACTGCGCTGTTGTAATGGATGGATGCTCTCAAATACCTCTCAGGTCAGAACCGCGGTTATTCCATGCCTTTTTAACTAAGCTACAGCCCATTGTAACCAGAACCCACTATTGACCTGTTTAGAAGCAGGTTTAACAACATTGGCAGTGGGAAAGGGCTTAAAAGTATCTGTAATGCAGTACCTGTGATGGTCTGCAAACAGTAAAACATTTTCTCAATTGTATTGTTAAATTGCAGCAAATCGGCTGGCTTACCTTCAAAAAGAAACTAAGAGAAAAGTCTTCAGAGAACAGGGATGTTTTACAGATTGTAGGTAAATGGATATCCATTCCTAAGGCTTTTGCTAAAAGAGCATCAATTTTAAGCCAACTGGAGCATCTCTGTATTAGTAGGTTACTCTAGCAGCCAGATGTTTTTATTGTTTTACAGCTGTCCTGTTTTAAGTTTTCTGAATGTTATAAAAGTGCTTTTAAACAGGGGAATTAGTCTGTGTTAAATGATCCTGTTTGGGCCTCACAGGTTTAGATCCTTGCCCACTCTACCAGCATCTCCAATCACTGTCAGATGTGAGAGGCCTTCATGTCAAAGAAGGAAAAGTATAATACTACATATAGTGAGGCCCACAGATTGTGCACAAAAGGGCTCTTCAACCCATTTTAGAATTTGTTTAAGCTTTGTGGTCTAAACCCCAGATGACAATAATTAGGGTGCTTAACTGTTCAAAGTTTATCAAGCGTAGATAAGCATTGATGTAGCTGAAGAATGCGTGGTCTGATCGCACTATGCAGTTTGGATTTATTCAACCAGAACTCTGGGCAGATAACAGCTTTTTAGGCTTAAGAAAACAAAGAACCATTAATTCTCAAATAACTTTTTTAAAGTTGGAAGTCTGTGCTGTAAAAACGACTCTCAGTGGAGAGGTGGAATGCAACAGGCACCGAGAAATGAGAAAATTTCACACAGTGGTACCTCTGGGGCCAGAGCCGGGTCACGAACAGTTACAGTAGAGTGAAGCACATGAATTAGTCTCAGGCAGAAAAAAAAAAACATCCAGTCAACCAGTTCAAGCAAGACTTAACCGCTCACCTCAGCTCAGCACAGGTAGCGGGGTCCTGTGAAGGAGCGGTCTGTATACCATCCATCCAGATGTTACTGGAGGTTCTAGGATCATCATGGCTGTTCGATTGTTGAGCTTTAAAGAAGAAAAATATATTTCTGAAAAGATCGCAATCCACCATGGTGTTAAAAAAGACTCTTCATCTCCATTGTATTCCCCTTATTAGTTTTTTTTTCTAATTTATTCCATGTTATAAAAGAACAAACCTAAAAAAATGTTTCTAAAACTTATTTCTGACCCTTAAGAAATGTATATAAAAATGGGAAAGAGTTTCGATCACTTTGCATCTTTTCCATGGTTCTGGACCCACTAGTTTTATAAAATATCTTTTCTTTTGTCCTTAACCCTTTGAGAAAACAAAGGAAGCACAGTAGGAGCAAATCTGCTCTTGGGTTAAGTTGAAGAACTACATTAGCAGCAGCTCTGAGCTTGAATAAGAAAACTGAAAATTAGGCTATGTTCACACTGCAGGCCTTGATGCTCAATTCCGATATTTTTGTGAAATCAGATTTTTTTTTTTTGTGTTGCCGTTCACATTTTCAAATATATGCGACTTGTATGTGCTATCCTGTGTGAACTGCATTCATACAACGCAAATGTCCCGCATGTGCAATAGAGGACGCAGTGACGTCACAAGCCAGCATGCTCTGTGTTTATGGAAGTAAACATGGATGTAGTGTTGGAGAGCATCTAGCGATCCTCCCAAACCTTAAAACCCCAATCTTTTCAAGATGGTTAAAAAAATACTTCTCTCCGCATCATCATCCGCCATGGTGTTTGCTTTTCTTGCAGCTTCTGTGTAGCAAGAAGCAGAATAGTGACCTATGTCGGTTGCTAATGACGTTCAGGTCGGATGAGTGAGACCTGGCTTTTCAGACACAGGTCGCATTTGAAAAGATCCGATTCATATCGGATTCAGGACCACATACCCAAGTGGCCTGGGTCGGATTGGAAAAAATCGAATCTGTGTTGTTCAGACTGTCATGAAAAGATCAGATCCAGGTCACATGTGGGCAAAAAAAAATCGGATTTGGGTCACTTCAGGCTGCAGTGTGAACGTAGCCTAATAAAATTATTAAATAAAGCAATGATCTTAGAAAACATTAGGTTTAACTAGCTTAGTATTGCTGTTTTGTTTCTTTTTCTTTTATTTTATCTCACTTTGGCGCAACACTCAAACACTTTGCAAAGCTAGTTCTGCTGAACATTTGCCAAAACTGGAAATAATGCAAAGAAACTACTGCTTGATTTAGGGCTGGGCGATATAGAAAAAAAGCTTATCGATAAAAAAATGCATATTGATTGATATCGATAATTATTGAAAAGATTTGAAACCATATTTTATGTGCAGCTCTGCCTGGACTTTTTATAATATTGCTAAATGATTTAATTTTAATAAAAAACACAAACACAGAATTCGAATTAAATCTTTATTTAACCAACTTTTTTAACCATAACAGAATTGTTTTAAAGAAAAATAACTTAAGAGACCTGGGTTATGTTATTAAATACTGACAAAGAATAAACTAAAGTGACCAGAAAAGTGACCAAAATAAATATAACAAATAAATAAATGCCCCCCCACCGCCGCCGCCGCCCCCGTTTCCTGCTTTAACCTGAGTTTTTACTTTGAAGTTGCTGGCCCCTCAGCATTTTTCTCTCAATTGTTAGAACTACGTGGGAAACTGCCCAGAACTGAATATATATATATATATTTTCCCGAAATTCCCGAAGATTCCTCGGAGGAGAGCCGCGCCGGGGCCTACACAGCTCGTACTCCTGCGGGTGTGAGCGGCTGAGATGATATTAAAAAAAAAAGTTGGTTGTGTTATCAGACTTGGTTTTCACTGGTTCCCTAAACATTTTACAGATGACTGTGGTTTGTTTTTCTGTCCGACTTGCCATGACCGAAATACTGCCAGACTGCCGAACTACAAAAACCCTTCTTTGAAACAATTTCCTCCGCCTCTCCTTGCTGCGACATCTGCATATGCTCTGTGTTGTGGTTTGAGAGGGCGGCGCTTGGTGACGGCGTGCCTGGGTCCGCGATTGTGATTGGTTGGGAGGAAGCAGTGACTAGCATAAACCTACATGCTAGGCTACAATGAGAAGGAAGGAAAACTGCGTTTCTTTTTTATCGAACTTTTATCGACTCTCTTTTTTTCTATTGCGCCACACGTCTATCGATCGATATATATCGTTATTGAATTATCGCCCAGCCCTAGCTTGATTAATGTTTTTCATGGTTGTTATTTGTAGAAGCTCTTGTTTAGGCTTATCTGTGTAACTTTGGGAAGGGGGGGTATGGACGGATACGGCACTGGCTTTAATCGTCTTTAACTGCTGTTTCATTCTGTGCTACAAATCTCTACAATGGAACAGAGTTTTTAATGGTGGTTGAGTTTGCCACCATTAGTTTAGATGCAGGCAGAAAAAAATTGTGATTACTTGTTAAGCTAGTTGTTTCTTTTTATCAAATATTTCATATGGGGACAATATCAGTTCTAGGGGGAAATTATCCTAATTTGCACTTTTGGGCTATCACTTTTCAGTCGTCTTTATTTCTTTGTAAACACTTTTGTGTTTTGAAAACCAAATTTATAAACACAATGCAAATAAATAATCAAAATTATTTTCCATACATATTTTAACGGATGGTATGTAGACTTTTGGGATCTCCTATAGGACTGAATTTTGAATAGAAGCTTCTCAGTTGCTTTCTGAACTTATAGCGGTATGATCACCACATTATATTTCATGTGTGTTTTGATTTTTCTCTCACAGGTTCTTGTGAACGACTTCTTCCTGGTTGCTTGCCTGGAGGACTTCATTGAAAATGCCCGACTCTTCATCTTTGAGACATTCTGCAGGATTCACCAGTGCATTAGCATCAGGTTGGTCACGTTACTCAACCCTAATTTGTGAAGTCTTGCGGCAAGCAGGACTATGCTAACAGGGGGACATGCAGGCTGGAAATTAGACATTTCTAAGGTGACAGGACATACTTTTTTGCAGTAATTCGCCATTTGAGGCAGTCAACACTAGGGGTGTGGGAAATAATCGTTTTGGCGATATATCGTGATATTCGGCTGCCCAATATAATATCGATCTTTCACTTCTTAGTATCGATTTAAAAAAAAATGGTTACATAAAACATTGATGGGAAAATGGGCTACCTCTGCACAACCACTCTGGCAGAAAGCGCTGTGGAGCACTTTAACTGCGTGCAGCACCAAATCTGTATTTGAGGCAGTCTCAGTGGAAGAATACCCCAAACAACATGGATAATAATACCTAATCAATATTTTCTGATGAAAATATACAACACTTGCTGTTTTATCTCATCATTTGATTTTGATAGCTGAGGAAAATATGGCAATATATAGTGATACTGCAATATCGTTATAATATCGTATCGTGACCCAAGTATCGCGACATGTATCGAATCGCAATACTCATGCCAATACTCACCTCTAGTCAACACTTTGATTAGCACACACTCACTGCCGTGCTGACCCCACAAATCTCTGAGATTAAACATTATGTGGTTTAACTGCTTCCATGTCCTCTCAGGTTGCTCGGCTGGTTTGACTTTGTAGAGACCACCTGTCCTAGGGCGGTTCAGACATTTTTTTTTTCTCCAGGAAGGGGTCAAGGCTTAGATGGCTTTAGACGTTCCCAGCTGCCTCAGTGCACAGAAACATTCTATCTCTTATTTCTTGGATAAATGGAGGTTAGAGGGTTCCTTATGTCTTCCAAAGTGACAATTTAGAAATTTACAAATGACCTTTGACGATTCTCCCAAAACCAAGAAATTTAGTAATTTCTAATTACAGCATTAGTGGAGAGAAAAGTTAAAAGGATTGTTTTAATTGTCTGTAATTAGAAGAGATTATAGGATTTGGCTGCCTTCTTACATCAGATTTGGAATGTAACATGGATAAAGACAGCATTAAGCCTTCTTAGAAATTATTCCCCATCTATAGAAGAGTGTATAGTCTCACTTATCAGTTTTTTTCTTCTTTTTTTTTTAGGTCATTTGTGTTTAATCTTATAACCCAATTTGAATTCATTGTATTTGATAGAAGCTGCGTCTTAGGCAACAAATCCATTGTAATTATTTTATGTATGATGTGCAGACAAAAAAAAAAAAGAGTTACTAACTTTGGTTTAGATAGAAGTGATGGCTGCTGTGTAGTGCCTCGGAGGTCTGCTGTCAAGGTTGAACCGTGGAACATGATCAGGGTCGGTCTAAATCTCCAGTTGCAGATTGTCTGGAATTGATTAGGAGTCCTGGTTCTTTTTTGGCAGACTTACTGCAATTGGATCCATTTTCTTGTTAAGGACCACAAAGGTTAGTGGTAACACTGAAGGAGGAAGTTAAACGACGATTTTGTTTGGTGTCCTCAGCTCTCTGCTTGTTGAGGTTTCTGATGCAGGAGCACCAATTAGGGGTCGTTTCAGGGATTTCCGTGTTTATTTGGTTGGGTGTTATGACGATGAACAGAAAATGTCTATTTCTGACAGACAGCCGGATTTCCAAGTCATTAGTTCTCTTCCAAAAAGCCCGCTGCACCCAAGCGTGGATTTTAATGAATTTGATGGCTGCTCCTTTTTTTTATTTTTCTTAATGAAGAGGTTTTCACAGCTGTTGGCCATGATGATTTCACAGATACTTAGCCCAGCTTCTGCCCACAGCCTGGACCCAAAAATAGACCAGACCTCAGCATGATGGGGATATTTTATGCAATAAAGCCTTATGTAAAATGTACTGTAGGCAGAGAAAATATGATTCACCCTACTCTTGTAATTGCCCACACACATACACACATCATTTGGGTCTAGACTTTTTACCGTCCAAAGTGTATGTTTTCAATTTAACCTCGCTTTCCTGGTTCGATTTCCTGGCTTTATTTTCATAGTCTTTCCATGAATTTTTGAATGGCAAGATTCTCTTTTGACCTCAAGTGTTCACTTGTCTTTTGAGATTTTGTGTAACTGCTGGAGATGTGATTACTGGAAAGCGTTTTCTTCATTTCAAAATACCTATTTGTACACAACAACTCACTTGAAGTTGGAAATGTTTTTTTGGGGATTTGGATGCAACACTGGAGATCTTTTCCACCTCTCAATTGAGTCATTAAAAAAAAAAAAGACCACACAATTATTCTGGTTTTCCACCAAAAAAAAAAAAAAAAAAGAAGATAATAATTTTACTCCAAGCCCAAAGCTAGGCTGCTCCAAATGGGTCGTAGCCTCTATCACGTGTAGCTGTTTAACAATGCAGGCATTTTAGGTGTTATGTTAAAAACTGAGCTGCGTTGGTGAAGGATCCCCCAACCTCCTCTCTCTAACAGAGTCAGACCCTAATCCTGACCCTTCTCTTTAAGTGGGTGGCTAGTACTGAGGCCCCCCTCCCTCCCCAGCCTGAAGTCTAAAACTGAGGAGCCTGAGAGAGCAAGGGGTCGAACTGAAACTAATATCTGTACCCCCGGGAACAAGATCATGGTTGTGTAAAACAAAACCAGCCACAGAGGCCTTCGGTTCGGCTCATGGGCCAACGGATGTCGATAGAGTAGGTTCTAGCGATCCCACCCAATCCTCGTTCTCTCTCGTATCTTTTAATCTTCCATTCCTGAATTTTCTCTAAGGACTTAAGCTGAGCCATTAAATATGAGACAAAAGGTATAGAACCTCTGATCTTTGGTAGAAATTTGCTTCCTGGGAGGAAAACATTGCCAGACTTTATTTTATAAATTAGATTAGAGAACTTTGACTGTTTCAGCCGAGCCTGTGGGCCTTTTGGGGCACATGGTGGTCCTGTTTTATGCTGCACAGAGCTCGTTGACAAGGGTTAGGGCTTAGCTTAAGTCCCTGGTGAGGAAACCAGACCTTGTTTGTTTTGATCAGCACATCTGACCTGGACTTGACTGACATGTGCCCCCAGTCACTTAAATTATCAAGCAAAACAGCCCCACCAGCACTGCGCTCCAATCATTTAATCACTGATGTCGCAGTGGAATTCACGTTTTATTTACAGCTTCTTCAGGTTACCTGATTAAGATGTGGATTCAACATTTAGTCTTCATTTCTTCATCTTCATCACCCTATAACCTAATATAGGTAAAATACTAATTAGTATCATCAATATAGGAACTGTCAAATTTCCACAACATTTACACCAGCTCTTGATTTTGTCACACAATTCACTATTGTTTGATCAGGACTTCATCATAAAATGGCAGAAAAATGTTGCATGGTTTTTGCATTATCAGGAAAGTTTGTCATGTATTTTTAGTACTTAATGAAACCCACATTTTGCTGCTGTTCTTTTGGGTATCAGTCTGTTAAATAGTAAAATATCTGTTGTTGATAATGGATCATGAACATTGGTAAACAGCAAAATGTTTGTCCTTCCACAGATTTTCAATTGTATCTAGACCTGGTTTGTGAGGCATTTTACCGTCAGAGCGAAGAAAATTCCCATAGCATGATGGTGGCACCACCGTATTTACTGACTGGGCTTAAATATTCTGTTTTATAAGTACTGTTAGTTTTCCAAAAAGCTGTTTTTTACAAGTAAGCCAGGAAGTTCTGTTTTTGGTTTGAACCAGGGACCAGAACATCCTCTTTAACCTGTTGACTGTGTCGTTAAATGAGGATGAATAATTGCATTTGTTTGTTGGAGTGGTTTTCTTTTAATGGTTGCCTTCTTCTAGCCAGTCTGCAGAAAGGACAGATCTTAGGACACCTATAAGTTGTAAACTCCTATCATCTAATTTTCCTACTCAAGTTTGGTATCACTACAGATCTTTTAGATATTTAAAAATTAATACTGTAGTATCAGTATTTTAGAGGCATTGTAACTTATCTAAGCTGCAATCGACATTGAAGGCAAAGTGGAAAACACACTAAATTCACAGATTAGTGGCTCATAAATCCCACAGAATAAAATGAAGGCTTGATCCTCAAAAACAATCCCATTTAAGAGCAATGACCGCTCTTGGTTCCCTTATTTTCTATACTCCAGCTATGGAAACTTAGGTGTCACTTTTCCGTTCCTGACACGTGTTAACCATCGAAACATGAACTTGCATCATTAGGAAACCAATCCTTTTTCTTTTTTTCGAACATGTCAGATTCCCAATAATGATCCATAGACGCAATTTAGTTGTCATGAGTCATTTTCCCCCCGAGTTTAAAGAGCTGAATTGCAATCAGCTGTTGAGCAGAAAGTGTTGGTATGGTGTCTGTTTGAGTGACGGATTCATCCGTTTCCCTGCATCCTTTTGCATCCTCTGACCCTGATCACACACTGCCATTTAAAGCCAGTATACCTACCTGCTCCACGTACCGTCAGTCGCTAACCGAACCTTAATTTCCTCATTATCCTGAGGTAATGCCTGTTATTTGTTGTTTATGCCCCGTCCGCAGACTGACATCATTTCCTCCCTGTTTTCATGTGGTTTTTGCCCCCAGTTTAGTAACACTCAAGGGTTTGAAAGTGGCAGGCTTTCCTTTTTAACTTCTCTTTTTAAGCTTTAAGGGTACGGCAGTCATATTGTAAATTCCAGTTCCCAAATAAGATTACTTCTCACAACATGAGTAAAACTCCTGAGCGACGAACTGTAACGGTGGTGGGATGTGTTTGCAGAGAATTGGCATGAGAAGCTTTTCAGGCTGGGAGAATTTGAGCTAACAACGAATGAGTCACACACAACTGTGATTAATGGACCAGGAAGTGAAAATTAGCGGAGTAAATTGTTTTTATATTAGCCCTCCTGACCCTTATTACACGGAGAAAAATCCAGCCAGTTATACCTCTTGACAAACCTTTCTGGAGCTTTTACAGGGCAAGTTTTTTTTAGCAGTGGGCGGAGCCTCATCTTTACATGAGGTTGCAGTCTTTATATTCTCAGCCGTGCTCAAAGTGGTAGAGAATATTTATTAGGTCCCTTATATGAAATGTGGTGGAAGCGTTGGGGAGGGTCAGAGGATGAGGGCAGGAAATGTTGGGGGGGTTTTAGATGAGGGTATCAAGGGGGTCTAGTTATTTAGAAAGCCACAAGGGAGGCCAGCTGCAGTGAGGGGAAAGCTTTGGATCAAAGAGGAGCAGCTCCCTTCTACCTCTGCTCCTTCTTCTGTGACACATCTATACGGAGATGTTTGAAAGGCCGAGCCAGTGTCCAAGCCGGCTTTCATCTAGGTGACAGGAGCAGGTCTGACCGGTGAGTCATGACCAGCCAGATGGAGTGTGTTTGACGTGGACACAGGTACCAAAGTGAAGGCTCTCAACATGGGGTAGTCCCTGCACCATTAATGGAGTCATTCCTGCAACTCTGTAAATCACGCTCCCATTAGGGTAGGACCATTAAAGGTTCTTTTGGGCTCGCTTTGTGTTACGATCTTTTGCCTGAAGCAAAACACATTGCACCACGGTGAAAATGAAAAGGTAACTGTTTGTTTGGCACAAAATGTGGAACATCGATCATACATTTTCTGGTTCTGTCATATTTTCTACATGATTCATTACAGCTTCGTTCGACTGAAGGGAGTGTTTCTGATATTCTGCACACAATGTCTTTGAATATTTCAAACAAGGTTGGTGCTGATTACAGGCGCATTATGTTCAGGAAATTAAGTCATTATAGCAATCATTTCAGATGCGTGTTGTTTACTCTAAAAATGTCCACTTTAAGACACCTGTTGTTGTTTTTTGGACTATTTCTTTGTGTCATTACAGTGATGACGGGAGCCTGCTGTTATCCTGCATGGTTAACGATGCTTGGATTAATAATCTGCTTTTTAGGACACATGAACTGAGCTTTACTAGTTTAGAATGAAACAAATTTTTAAGAACTTCTGCTTGGTTTGTTCATTTCTTTTATTACAGCTGTGCTCAGCTGGAAGCAGGATTCCTGCAGATTCTTAAAAGGTCTTCAATGTAAAAACAAGGCCTTAATTGGTATTAAGATGTCTTAAATCAGCCTTTCATAAGTCTTAAAATTGTCACCTAGTCATAAATAGGATTTTATTTATGTAATTCATATCAAAAATGAAAATAATTCATTATAATTTTTTGAAATTTACCAAACGGCTGAGCTGTAGCCATTATTAGTTCACTCCTGACAGCAGAACAAATAAAAACGATGTTGCAAACAGACCTTGGGGAGATGCACTAATAACTTTTATCTAGACAATGTTGGGAAGTGTAAGTTCAATGAAAACAGTCTATCCAGCTTTCTGCATGGCTAGAAACAGTAGCAGGTGATTTATACTAGGGCTGGGCGATATAGAAAAAAAGCTTATCGATAAAAGAAAATGCATATTGATCGATATCGATAATTATTGAAAAGATTTGAAACCATATTTTATGTGCAGCTCTGCCTGGACTTTTTATAATATTGCTAAATGATTTAATTTTAATAAAAACACAAACACAGACTTCCAATTAAATCTTTATTTAACCAACTTTTTTAACCATAACAGAATTGTTTTAAAGAAAAATAACTTAAGAGACCTGGGTTATGTTATTAAATACTGACAAAGAATAAACTAAAGTGACCAGAAAAGTGACCAAAATAAATATAACAAATAAATAAATGCCCCCCCACCGCCGCCCCCGTTTCCTGCTTAACCTGAGTTATTACTTTGAAGTTTCTGGCCCCTCAGCATTTTATCTCAATTGTTAGAACTACGTGGGAAACTGCCCAGAACTGAAAATATATATATATATTCCCGACATTCCCGAAAATTCCTCGGAGGAGAGCCGCGTCGGGGCCTACACAGCTCGTACTCCTGCGGGTGTGAGCGGCTGAGATGATAAAAAAAAAAAAGTTGGTTGTGTTATCAGACTTCGTTTTCACTGGTTCCCGACACATTTTACAGATGACTGTGGTTTGTTTTTTGTCCGACTTGCCATGACCGAAATACTGCCAAACTGGCGAACTACAAAAACCCTTCTTTGGAATAGTTTCCTCCGCCTCTCCTGCTGCGACATCTGCATGTGCTCTGTGTTGTGGTTTGAGAGGGCGCCGCTTTGTGACGGCGTGCCTGGGTCCGCGATTGTGATTGGTTGGGAGGAAGTAGTGACTAGCATTAACCTACATGCTAGGCTACCTTGAGAAGGAAGGAAAACTGCGTTTCTTTTTTATCTAACTTTTATCGACCCTCTTTTTTTCTATTGCGCCACACGTCTATCGATCAATATATATCGTTATTGAATTATCGCCCAGCCCTAATTTATACGAGGAATGGCGTATTTTAAGCAAGAAGTCATTCAAGCTCAGCACGGTGGGAATCAAAGCTATGGAGTCAGACATGTGAAGAGTAAAAAACAAAGCGCCAAAATCAAGTTGCAGAGAAGCAGAAACTATTTCTCAGTTCTGTTCCACCCTTGTGTCTGCGAGGCCTCTACAGCCATGTATTTATAATCCATTTATAATCTATCAGGTATTTAAAGTTAGTAAAAGGTTGATCTAGGTGGACGATATTACTTAAAATCATATCTCAGAATTTTTATTTTTTTTTTACTTTTTAAAATATTTGTCTCCCTTAAGTTTGACTTAATGTTTGTAGCTATTGGTAGCAAACGGTGAGCCATTTTATCAGTCAGTACTACATATTTAGGAAAAAAAGTAAGTCACTCAGAGCTATGGAAACCTAAGGAGTAGGTTGTTAGACATCTTCCAAAAATTCAAACAGAAAATTTGAGTAATCCATAAAATAAAGTAGCTGTACAGCTTAAGGTCAATCCTAAGGTGCTCCTGTACACTACCAAGGTTTCCGCGGATCATTAAATTATTATTTTTTAAATTAAGGCCTTAATTGTCATTAAAATTCATTAAATGTGATTATAGTGGCATTTAAAATGCTTTATTTTTAAAAAAAAACATTTATACAAACACTTTCGTCAGATATATACTAGGTGTAACTGGTTCTGCATTAAGCCTGATGTTCGGAAAAGAAACTCGAGAATGGGAAAATGCAAATTTCAACAAAAGTGGCTGGAAAACGAGGAATTCGGGACGCTGCAGCCTGTCGACCATAAAGATGACAAAGGATTTTGCCATGTTTTATTTTTATTTATTCATATATATATATATATATATATATATATATATATATATATATATATATATATATATAATAGTCATGGGAACTTGTTGACATTAAAATTATTCATAAGAGCATTAAAAGAGCATTATATTTTAAGTTATTTAGAAAGTCAGGTTATTTATTAAATTAGACTTAATCATTCCTGTATAAACCTTCACTATGATATTTTCGATATTATGAGAGGTCTTATTTTAGTTACAGCATTTGATAAGAGATTTGATCTCCTAATCTCCTCTTCCATTTCATCAACAGCATGCTGGCTGACAAGCTGAACATGTCTCCTGAGGAGGCTGAGCGATGGATCGTCAACCTCATCCGTAACGCCAGGCTGGACGCCAAGATCGACTCCAAACTGGTGAGACTTTGTTCAGCCCAACAAGCAGATTCATTCTCTCCTCTTTTTTTTTTAAGATTGAACGATTATTTTCTCTGAGATGGATATATAGAACATCTGCACCAGTTCAAATTCCCCTTTGCAAAACCTTTATTTTCTGACGACACCTGGTGTACACATCGCTATAGTTCCCTTTAATTAGCAGAACAACCCAGTCTTCAAGTAAAAGGCAACAGGAACGATGCACTTCTAGTTTGGCCTTTGCAGAATATTGCATTAAACCTGTGATTGTCTGGTTGTCTGATTCAGCCGTTTTCTTCTTTGTTTCAGGGCCACGTTGTCATGGGGAACAACGCCATATCGCCTTACCAGCAGGTGATTGAGAAAACCAAGAGCCTCTCATTCCGCAGCCAAATGCTGGTTATGAACATTGAGAAAAAGCAGGCCGCTAGCAACAGAAACGAGGTGAGTAATGCTCTGGTTAAACACTGAAACTCTGCACAAACAGCCTGTCGCCGTAGGGCACGCATAACTCCTACCAACTGGTCAGATTGAAGGTCAGCATGAACGGGCTGTTCAAAGTACCTCCAAAGAACAAGGCTGATGAACAGCCGTCAACAAAAGCTCTCCTTACATGTAATAAGGCAGTAAGAGCAGGTTTAACAGAACCGATGCTTTCATCCCTCCATTTCTCTTCAAAGGCCTAATGACAAGGTAGATTCCAAACAACCATAAAATGTGTCCTGAGCTGAGTGAGTCAGCTCAGTGAGGAGGATGCTCTCTGACTTTTGGTGACCGTTCCTCAAAGACTGGAGTTCCCAGCTCTTAAGACCTGCTGCAGCTGGCCTGCTCAGGTCCCTTTTAAGTCTGTTTGATTTTGACCTTTTGTGTTTTTTTTATGACTTGTACCCTCGTGCAAATGTTAGGAATTCTCAGAACCTCTGAATAATTATCATAGTTTGAATCGGAGCACTTTCTGTAAATGTACGGTTCTTTGCAGAGGAAGGAATCCTCCTTGAACGTATTTACATTTTCTGATGCTGCAAATTCATACGTCAGTTTATTTTATATGGTTTTGATGGGATAAACTAACAGTAAGTAGAACATCATTTTTAAATGAAAGGGGAAAAAAACCCCAGGATATTTAGGTACTAGTTGGTCCTAATAATGGTAATCAGCCAGAGAAAGGGTGGGGAGGTTCTGCACCCCTGGGTCAGTTTTCTGAATGTTTCTCCAAGTATAGCAAGTATTGTTATGCTGTTGACCTCACTACCAGCATGCATAGATGCCTCCCTGTCGAACTGATGGGCTGCTGCTCAAAGAACAAGTTGTTTACGTCCCTGAGACGCTGCAAGATGCCGAGTTTCACTCTGGGTCACATAGTAAGACCCTTAACCCCAGAACTTTACCGTTGGGTTACTTGGCGTGTCAGCTCGCTGTTCCCTGAGGGACGGGCGCAATGCAGAGGACAGATTTCCTCACTCTTGGACCTGAAAGGGATTTTTCCTTCCTTCCTTTTGCACATCTAGGAAAATCGCAGAACGTTAGTTAAGGTGGAGCTTCAGGTTTTTCATTTGATTTAGGATTTGACTTTGACCAGTCTGTGGTAGAGCTGGATGCATGTTTAGGGTCATGTTAACTTTCACCCTAAACTTAATGATTGCCTCTAATCTATTCTGCCCTGAAGTTCATAGATGCATCCTTGCTCCAGCAAACCTGAATCCAATGAGTTTCTCATTGCCAGGCCTTTACCGTACTTTGTTGCATTCTGTAGAGCTGAGCTGTCATTCAGAGCAGGGATGTAAAGGTTGCAATACAGATGAACCCTAAAAGGTTTTCTTTCAAGATTGTCCTCTATTAGTTCCATCCATTGTCCCATAAACTTTGAGCAGCTTCTCCATCAGCTAAAGAGTAAAAACCCCACAGCATCATGGGGCTCCTGGCAGCTGGCAAACTGTAAATGATTCTCTTTTAAAAGGAATCCCTCATAAGCTTTGGACCCCTGCAGCTCCTGCAGAGCTACCATGGGTCTCTTGGCTGCTTTTCTTGTCAACAGTTTCTGCTAACCAAGCCTGTTGGTTAAGGACAGTTTGCAGTTTGTGTCATACTTCATCTGTTTCAAGTTAATTGATTTTTATAGTTCTTTGAGATGTTTAAAACCTAAACCTGCTTTAAAGTTATAGTGGAGGTTGTTCATTTGTTGGGTGGATCATCAAAATAAGTGATCCTCCTAATTGTCAATAATTCTGGTGATATGTTTACTCTCCTACGTGCTCGGCCCCATTTTCACTTACCGGTGGTGAGTCTGACATAGTGGAACAAATTGCAATTCTTCTTTAGGAAAGTAAGCTTGTTTGAGCGATGCAAACAGTTACTTTTAAACAGAGCGTGCACCAGGAGAAATTGGCTCATGCATGCTCTTGCACACGTTTAATAAGCATCCCGCTCTCGGGAGCGGATGCAGGGTTGTGCATGTGCTTTTCTTTTTTTAAAGTGGAGAGGGCAAGCCTGATAAACCAGTGAGATTAAATGTGTAATTTAGTCTGGCCCCGATGAATGACACATCGGAAGATTGTTGATGAAAACAACCCGCTGTTTTTCAAACCACGTCTGTGCCTATTGGCCAACGCTCTGACCAATGAGCGCAACTGACTGTGACGTGATAAGCGCAATAGAAAGCTGGTGGGGGAAGGTAAACAAACAGCCTGTCGGTAAAACGGCGAATACGTCTTAAAAATGAATGAGCGTAGAGCCTCTTCCTGCTCACGTTTCAAAGGAAACCCCAAGTCTAATCCTTCCTAAACTGATTCCAAAGCTGAGTCAAATGGGAACTGTTCAATAGTTTCTGCCATCTTCCTTGTCGAATCACATCTCTGCATTGTGATTGGCACGCCAGTTCCAGGGCCTGGGGCATTGATCGAGGCTAGACCAACTCTCAGGCAAACATGATTTTGTCCGCTGGTGGGTGGGGCTAGTTAACTAGGCTAGGAGATTGTGGGTCTTTTCAAAAATTAGCAAAAATTTCTCCACTATACCTTTAAACTTCTTTGTTTTCCATGTTGATCGCGTATGTTCTCTCTCATAAAACAGCTGGGTTAAACTCAGCGGCTTAAACACAGTCTAGTGCTAATTAGATTCAGTTAATAATTTATGATTAAGCTTCCAAATATGAGTTTTTATTGTTTTAACAAAATGCTAAATAGTACAATGTTTTGAAAGCTTATTTAAGCTCCATTAAGAGACACACCTCGTGTCACTCACCTGATAATTACATTACAGCTGAAAACCTTTGTTTCAATATCTGCAGCTGAAGTTCATAAACTGGTCTAGTTTAAAACAGGCCGCTCTCATTTGGAAGTTTTTGTAATTAGACAAAAGAGGCTGAAAACAACTTGCAGAGTACCGCTACATCCGGCTGTTTTCAAGCATACAAATCACTTACATATAGAGAACATTTAGTGCCCGCCATCTGGACTGACTGCTCTGGGTCCCTGTCAGCCACCCAGCACTCAGCAGCAGAACACACACATACTCACATTTCCCAGCAAGGCAAACGTTAGTGTTTAACTGCTTGCACATGCATTTTACTCTTCACATTTCCCACATTCAACAACAACAGATTGGTTTTGATTGTCCCCACTTATCTGCAAAAAGAGTCTAACATGTTTTTCTCCCTGTTCTTTTCTTCTCTTCCCAGACACCAAACTGGGCTGGTCAGGAAAGCGGATTTTAACTTTCCAGTGAAGACGGATCATCCATTACTCCCCAATTGTCTATCAAAGAACGCTGTACTTTTCATGCTTTTGGTTCAAGTCATCACCAGCTCAATAAAAGTGACCAGTAAAACCGTTTTCACCCATGATTGCCTTATTTCTAGACGCTGCGAACAGCGGCTGAGGTTTGAGCGGTCAGCCTTTTTGTATCAGTAATACATGATGAAGTTTTAATGTGCACATTGAGTCACTGAGTGGGACAGTTAAGGCTGCTGCGTGTGATGCGGCTCATGAGTGCATAGTAATGATGAATGGCTGTTTAGTCTGTTGGTTTTATGGTGTTTTTAGTGGTTCACTTCACCGTGGCGGGCAGCCTTGCCGAGTGGGACGTCAGCTGAAGGGGGCAAGCAGAGGTGATGCTCGGTAACCACGGTCGCACTCTGCCAGTCATCCTGCCATCGGAGGACACCACGGAGTCAAAAAGAAGCTTTAACCAGACGAACACAATTTTTTAGTGTCCCATCCAGCCCCCGCTGCACTTTTCTTCTGCTTTTGACCTTTTAACTTTTTTTTTTTATTCCCCCTCCCTCCTACTTTTCAAACAGATTTCTTTCATTTTCCTGTAATTATCTGCTCATGTGTAATTTAACTAAACAAGGATTTTATGTAAAATACACCTGCTCTTTAGGGTTAAATCAAAAGTCAGCAGAGGGCGGCGGGTCCTCCATCACCTGTGTGTGTGTGTATCCTTCACCCACAGACTCCTTAACAGATGTGTGACTTTGTTCCAACCAGAGGAGACAGAGGACAGACCAATAATTGGTGCCTTCCTCCTTTTATTTTCGTCTATAATGCGTCACAGACTTGCTGGGTTGATAAACATAAGTGAACTGTGGACAAAAAGAAAAGAATATCTTTTCTTTCCACCAGTTTATTCACCAAAAAAAAAAAACACTGTTGAGCTTATTTTTCTATATATGGCTTTAATATACCTGGGAATGCCTTTTTACATTACCTCAAAGCAGCCCATTTGGACACTTTAAAGTCCAAATGGACCCTTAGTGGTTGTAGAAATGAAATGTTTGAAGAAATTTCTATACAGGCTGTTTTGTCAAGCTGCTGCTACAAATTCAGCAGATGCAATATATCAGGCATCCCCAAAGTCTGTCCTCGAGGGCCGCTGTCCTGCAGGTTTTAGAGGTTTCCCTGCTTTAGCACAGCTGATTAGGATGATTGCAATTGAGCAAAAGCCTGTTAATCAGCTTTCAATTAAAATCAACTGCTGGAGCAAGAAAACCTCTAATACCTGCAGGCCCTCGAGGACCGACTTCGATATAGTGCCTGCACTATATTGTCAAAATTATCCTCACCAGCTTTGACTCATATTTGAGCTTGAGTGACATCCCAGTCCTAATCCATAGGAGTTAATTATGCTGTTGGTCCACCCTTTGCAGCTAAGACAGCTTAAATTCTTCTTGGAAGGCTGTCCTCAATGTGAAGGAGTGTTTATGGGAATTTCTGACCATTCTTTCAGAAGCACATTTGTGAGGTCACGCACTGATGTTGGACAAGAAGATCTGGCTCTCTGTCTCTGCTCCAAATCATCCCAAACATGTTCTATCAGGTTGAGGTCAGGACTCCGTGCAGACCAGTGTAGTTCATCCTCACCACACTCTTCCATGTCTTTATGGACGTTGCTTTGTTTACTGGTCATTTCGGGGTTTCATGTTGGAAGAGGAAGGAGCCAGCTTCAAACTTTTCCCACTGTGTGGACCACGGAATTGTCCAAAACATCTCGACATGTATAAGCAAGAGGCCAAACTCATTTCCTGTAAAACAACCCCACACCATAATCCCCCCTCAACCAAACTTTACACTGAGCGCAATGCAGTCAGACCAGGACCATTCTCCTGGTAACTGCCAAACCAAGACTCGCCTATCAGATTTCTAGATGAAGCACAATTCGTCATTCCAAAAAAATTACTCTCCACTACTCTGGAGTCCTGTGGTGGCGTGCTTTACACCGCCGCTGAAATTCACTTTGCTTCTGACAGTCAACATGTCTCGGTCTTAGATACATTGGTCATGAAAGATCCCATTCATTTGAATAGGTGAGCAAATACTAGGAGTCTATATATTTTACCATCACGTTCAGTTTTTAATATGAGCTTTCAATCTGTCTGCTGCCTTTAAATCCTAGATTTGAAATGTGAGAAACCTTTCTCACTAATGCAATATGATGACATCTATCTAGACATAATTAAAGCAAAAAAAAAATGCTGTTAAATTTCAATCCTGTAGTTGGTCATGTGACCTGCATGGAAGCTCTTTACATTCTAAAACAGCCCGTAAAGAGGAGGGATGCCTCAGTTCAGAAGTCTCATTTATTCAAGATTGTGTTGGATCAAAATAAAAAAAAAGCACACCAAAAACAAAGATATTTCAGATTTTAAAAAGCACTTATTAAATCACTCCTTGTGCACCCATTCATGAACACAAGGCTCCACTTCATGCTCACATATAACTGCAATCTACCTATGAGTGTGACAATAAATGTTGGTGAGTGAGGCAAGGATAATGGTTATGAATGTACTGATCACAGTTTCAATTCTAACCAAGGCAGCGGGCGGTTTTACAGTCGCAGTGATACCTCAGACCTTTCATATTATTCTATTCCCCTAAAACTGGCCTCAGACAGAGTAACTTAACTGTCGATTAGGTTTTACCACCTGTATGGGAATTTAACCTGGTAATAGCTAGAAGCTGGGAACCTTAAAATGGCCAATGCTTATAATTCCTTCAAAAAATGACATGAATAAATAGACCAAAATCTGGATAAGCAGCACTTGATGGTATCGACAAGATTTACTATGGAATGAAGCCTCATCACTTTGCAGGCATAGTATATAATTTATGTATACTAATAATAAATATATAATAATAATCCACATATATATGTGCACAGACCTGCGATGAATAGAGTTGCTGCTTGTTTGTGTGTGTTTCTTCTATGATGGACCCATTCAATCAGAGGGATTCAATTTCAATTCAGTTTATTTCTATATGCCAATTCACAACACATGTTACCTCAAGGCACTTTACAGTTCACCAGATCATACAAATTTAAGTTTTCTTTCTAAGGAAAACCAGTTAATTGCATTGACTCCATACCAGATCTGGGGTCTAAAAACAATACAAAGGATCTATTATTATATGAAGGTTTTTCCTTAAAGCTGAAAATGGTGCAACCTTAAAAAAACCTCAAACATTTAGATTTATGAATTCCCTGCACACCAACAAGCAATTTCCTTTTATAAGTCACAGTTACACCAATGCTACTCTACTTATGAGTAAGGGTTTAGCCACATTCATCCATAAATGTTCAATGCAAAAGATGAATGTTATTGTGTATTAGGTGAACCAGCTGCAACAATGGAGAAGAGAGCAAAATGATGCAGTTTTCCTGAGGCTGACATCAATGTGCTGGAGAGTCGGGTGGAGATTTAAAAAGGACGTTAAGTAGCCATGGCAGTGCTAAGCCAAAGAAGAGGAAGAGTTGTCGATGGCATCATGTTCAAAATCTAATCTGGTCATGTTAATAATGACATCCAGGATGTTAGGGATTATTGCGCTTAGCGCTGGCTGCAGTTTTGAAGAACTATGGATAACTGCAGAGTTTGTTGTTCCTGAAAGTTTCTTCTGTAACAGGATACATTTTGCTTGTTAAAAACACAGTTTTAGCATAATTTACCATCAGATTTTTACAAACCCCAGAGTGGTTAATGCCTTTCCTTAAACAGGGATTGGGTGGTTCTGGTGGTTTCTGTCTCTCTGCGATATCAGATCCAATTCTGCACATAGATCCATGACCTATGCTCCAAGGCGGGGATCTTCATTTCTGATCCTCAAAGGTCCAGTTTCCTGCACATTTTAGATATCTCGCATTTGTAAAGTCATCCAGTTATGTCAAAGCATCCATTGCACTCTATCACACATGAAAATAACGCTGCACTTTTTTAAACAACTGACTATTTCAGCCTTCTCATTTCAGTTGAGCTTTTTGGCGAGTTTATTGAATAGATTACATTTAAGATACGGATTGAACAGTTTGTTTTTGAAGGAAGACATTTATTTCATCTTAATCCAGGATTGTATGAAGATAGATTAAACGGCCACTTTTGTTTCTGTTTCAACGCTGCCAATATAAATCCTTATTTTAATGAATATATCACAGTAATATTTAGTAGACAGAATCAGAGTAAAATTATATATTTATATATATATATATATATATATATATATGTATATTTATACATATATATATATTTATATATATTTATGCATATATACATATATATATTTATACATATATACATATATATATTTATACATATATATATATATATATACATATATATATGTATGTATACATATGTGTATATATGTATACATATATATACATATATATGTATTAATACCAAAACAGTATAAAATATGTAGATGCTCCAGTTATCCCATACAGTTTATAAGCTGCTGTCTAAAATATAAATCCTAGTAGACCTGCATGGCAAACACTGGCCAAGGGGCAAAATTTAATGCAATGTTATTCCTGAGGATGAATTCCAGATTTTTATTATAGCTGGCTACCAGTAATACGCCGTATATCTAATACTAAGAATAAGATCAAACCAACGTGTCTGTCTTGAATGCAGAGCCAATATCTAGTTAAAATAATGTAACATTTTACTGCAAATGTAAAAATAAGCACACACCTATTGTGGTCCATTATTTGGTATAGTGTGAAATCTTTAAGGGAGTTTAGTTGAGCCATTAAAATATACAAATGTTACTTTAGAGTGTAAATTTAACCTCTTTTCAACAGCTTCTGGTCTCTGAACACCTACCTAACACATCTACTCTATAGACTTTGCCTTAATCAAATGACCTTGATCAGTAGATGAGGAACAGTTTCTAGGTGGACCATGATCTGGGCTGTGATTATCTTTAGACTGTGATGGTTTATCTGTATTTCAAAATGTCACGCTGGGTTATTTCTGAATCCTTGACATTTCAGAGATTTTGACTTTTACGTGGCCGACAGTTCGGCTTCTTTTTTTTCCAGCTTTCCCTTTTCTTTTGTTTGAGAAAACTGTGATAAAACCCACAAAAAAGGCCATCCAGCCCGGATCCCTGATGAGCAGAGCGCACAGCGGCTCCCCTCATTGCTGTTATGGCACTGAGGGCTCCAAGCCAGACCATCCAAATGCTGACGTCACCTCCACTTGTGTGCACTGCAACAAGCAAGGAGGGGAGGGATGGATGGAGAGGGCAGAGTGATTGGTTAACCGGCCCCCCTTTCTTTGTGACACATCATGAAAATAAAAGTGCCAGAGGGCCTAAATTATCACATTCACCTTAACCGTGCACTCTCACATGTTGTTATAGAGAGGAATCCAAACCAGCAGTGCAGCCTGTGGCTATAACAGCCATGCTGACCGCAGTGTCTGTCACTGCTCTCTGGACAGACAAATAAACAAAGGCAGCACAAAGGTCACCAAAGGTTTCAGAAACCCTTTTTAAAACAAAGATCTTCCCCTTAGAGTAGATTTTACTACCAGAGCCTTTTTTTTCATTGGTTTCTCAGCCGTTTAAACTGTAAAACCTGCATGCAAATGAAAGACAGGACCCTTTGTGTCGCACTGAAAGCAGTCACATTTGGGGAAAAGGAACTTATTTTTTTTCTCTACATCTCAAACTGGTAGAGTGTCTTTCTTGGGCAACACTTTGGTTTAAAAAAAAATAATTTCCTCAAATAAATAAAAGATTAAGTGCCACACCTAGTGGCTGAAAGGAGTAGAGCATTGGCGTATCTCCCTCATCCCATGGCTGAAGCAGAGACTATCCCCACAAATATGCCCTCTTACTAATGATCTCTAAGTCTCAATCTGGTTTCCAACATGTTCACAGCACTGTTTTTTTTTTTGGACTGTTTTGCTCATAGGCTGCACTGGTTTCATTGTCTTTCAGAGATGATTGGTGGGAGAAGGGGAAGATGATGATTTGACACCAAATCTGTTGAAAGATTTAGTTCACCTTAAACTGTTGGACCCTCTGCAGAAACAATATATATATATTTTACTGTTAAATATATTTTTGTTGCTTAGATTAACAGTGGACCTGGCTGCCTTAATAAATAATAATAAATGGAAATCAGAATAACAGAAAGGCTACAGCGCTTATCAACAGCAAAAGGTGAAGAAATGTCAGAAAAGAGGAGGGCATCAGCCTGTTTCACCAAACTTCTATTAGAAAGAAATATTTAATGTTAAACTATACATTTATTTAAGGGAGGGTTTTTCAAATTAAAGCTTCTGACACCAACAATACCCCTATGCAGGCTCTACTTATGACAACACAAACAAAAGTGAAGAACAACATTTTGCTTTTATATCAAAGGTGTTATTAAGATTATTCCTTTAATTCGTTTTTTTAAAAGAACTTCCTGAACCCACCTGTTGATTTTCATCTCCAGGATCAGTTTGATCCTGAATACGAAGTCTTACTCAGCCATCAGAGGAGTAAAGAGACAAAGGAACAATGTATATTTGTATAAAATCCACAATAAATGAAATGGACTTTAAACACAAAAGCAAATCTCAAGTTCGCAGTTTTTGTCGTTTGTGTTGGTGGATTGAAACTGTAAAGGAAGACATGAAGCCTATGTTGGTCAGTCTTGAATGTCTGAATTTATCTAATTAAATAACTTTTCCCCCCCCCCTTAGATCTAATATGGTTAAATTGATAAAAAATATTTAGTTTTTCAGTCATTCTTTCAAAATCGTTTATTATAACTGTTGATTAACTGTTTAAACAGAATTTGCAATTACATGAAAGTCAGGAAACAGGATTCAAAATCTGCACTTTTACAGCGCATCCCTACTGCAGCTCTTCCTGTCATCTTCCACAGGGTTAGACCGTCCACACGGAGCCCCCACTAAGGGTGGCTTCCTTGAGATCCGTTCCATGCAGTCCAGCTCTGCAGAGATCTAATAAAGAGAATATATTTGAGTCAGGTGTGTTGATGCTGAAACTTGCAGGACACATGCCTTTGAGGAGTTTGAGACTTAAATGAAGAGTTTGAATGTTTTAAAACTAAGTTTTTTTTACTTTATTACCAGTAATAGTTCCCTTAGTTGTTGGAAAATGGTGTAAAATTTCACTGGGAATCCTTTAAAAAGGAGTGAGGAAAGACTAACACCAAGTCAGACTGATTGCCTGCCTGCCTTCTAGCATTTTCAACCCATCCGGAGTAAAAATGTCCATGCCTGTGGAAGACAGCGCAATTTTAGTCGATATTACACATTTACACTTTATAAGGAAGCTATTGGTAACATAGCCACTTTTCTTCATCCAAATAAAGTCTGACTGCATTAGATATGAGCTAATGGATGCTGCAGGTATTTGGTTCTGCTCGATCGGCTGATCGTGAGTCAAAGGGTGTATTAACAGGAAAGTCCTTGTGTCACTTCTTTCATCTGGATCTAAGGTAGAACTTTCTTCTTTGGGGAAGTCTGCTTTCACTGTTTATAAGTAAAGTATCATTTGTAAACAAAGGCACAACTCTGACAAGCCTTGCAGCCACTGGACAAAAGTGACCAATAGAGGACAGAGCAGCACAGACCTGGAAATGGAAAGAAAACGTCCATTAGAGTCCTACGTTCAGCAGCTTTGACCTGTATGTTTTTGCAATTGCTAAAGCTGCAAAGTCACTGCTTCAAGAGCTGCTAATTCGACACATGTTTTGTGACATTTAATCTGTAATCTTAGAACGGTGTCGGATAATGCCACCTGCAAGCCGAAGGAGACGATGCTCTCTGCAGCAGTGCGGTTAAACAAAAGATGGCGGATCAGGGATTGCATACGAGAGTCACTATCCCCAAAGGCTTAAGTCGATATAGATGCATGTTTCTCATTGTTGGATTGAATTGAGAGACATTATTCACATTAGGATCAAACCGAACCAGATGATGTTTGGAAATGTACAAAACCACCTCAAAGATTTCTATCAAACCTGGACAAAATGACTGGAACAAAGAGAGAAATTAACCCTGGTTTGTTTAATGCGGACCAAATGGTCACCTGAATACAGTCTCACTTCCAAACGACTATAAGATGCTAGCAGATTACAGATTATTATAGTATTAGTTGAGTAACTAGTTGAGTAAAGTGAATTTCTGCATATATCTTTGCATCCAGTGGAGATGCACACTGTATGTATGTATCCTAAATCAGCTTCAATGGGGTTCAGCCTTAAAAGCTGATAGCCTGGTACTGCTTTTGGGATTTCTTTTATTATTATTAACAAACTAACAGAGGTATAACTTTCAAAATAATCTTTGGAAGTTGGCCCCCTAAATCACACTCTACTTTTAAAATCTTGTGCTGCTTCTGCATGGGTTTTCATACACACATCCAAAGGGGGGCAACAATCTGCAGCCAGCAGAAATGAAATAAACCCAAAATAACACGTGAACTTTTTCCCTCCTTAATTGTCTTCCAACTTTTCATGCTCACTAGGACCCTGAGGCAACCTCGGATCGGCCAAGTGTGGCTGGGCTGGATGGGAGGGTGGTTGTGTGGGTGGTTTTTTGGGGGGTGGGGGGTAACGGAGGGGCTTGATGAGCAGAATACCCTTCTCAAGATCTTAAATAAGTGGCTGGGAGCTGGAAATTTCCGCACGTGACAAGCGACGCGCCGCTATATGAGGAAACCGGCGGAGAGCATCCAGACCATTCAGCCAGCTGCGCGCAAGACGCACACTCCAACTCCAGTAGAGTTTAAAGGGTAGCTGCACGCCGCGATCAGAGCAGACTGATAGAGAGTGAAAAGTCCAGGTTAAAGCGAGTCTAAGACATAAAGAGAACTGCAAGAAAAAAAAAAGCAACCTTCCCCTCCCATTCACCACTTTTTTTTCATCCCTCCTTCTCGGACCTCCACTCTCAAGACGCCAGATCTTCCCAGTCACTCAGAGAGAGGGATGCTGCATACTGCTGAGCCGCACTTGCACTCAGACGGAACATAGAAGCGGGATTACACTTCATCTTTTCTGGAGAAGTGACCTAGAGCTGATTCTGGCTGCTTTTACGCACCGTTTCCTGCTCAAGTGTTGAAAAAAAGGGGGGGAAATCTGGACATTACCACACAGAAGAATCTCTTCTTTCTTCTTTTACGATCACAGGAAGGTGTTGATTTCGTTATTCTTATCACACCTTTGTTTTCTTCTTAAGCACGGACACATTTTCCCCCCTAAATATTAACAGGAGAACCATCAGCGCGCTTTTTAAAGATGCTTCCACCCGAGGACGTGATACCGTATCGCGTCTTATCTGACGTTTGACACATTAAGGATCAGATAAAGGAAACTGGAGAAATTGGACTGAAGCAAAGTCAGAGAACTTCTTTTAAGCCAGGCTGTTGGGCTTTTTTTCTTCTTCTTTTTCTTTATTGGAATCCAAGCAAACCAGACCGCCGTCCAGATGCAGTTTCGACTATTCTCATTTGCCCTGATCGTCTTGAACTGTATGGAGTACAGCAACTGTCAGGCGCCGTCGCACCGCTGGAGGAGAAACAAGAGAGGTAATATGGAGTTCAAATCTTTGTGTTTTAGATCTATATAGAATAGAGTGACACCCAATAGATTGTCCGTGTAAAAAAGACAATTTCTGTCATAATCAGTCAGATGGAGGTTCTCCTGAGCGGTGCGCCAGCGGAAGGAAAACCAATCCAAAATGTTAGAGGAGAACTCCCGATCCAGAACTCTCCAGAATTTCTCCCTCTTGGAAAACGAATGTAAAGTTCCAGGCTTCTAGCATCTCGTTAAAAATCTAATTTTTTTTTTGTTTGTGTTGTCAAACGTTGACTTTTTCAAGTCGCTTTACAATGTTTGAGCTAATTAATGGTGCGTAAAATTGCGCGCAGGTTTACGCGCGTTCTCCAAAATAAAGAAAACATGTTCAGTCTTTAATTGAGCAATTAAAAAACACACCACTGGCTTAATTTATTTGATTAATATATGGTTTGGTTTCGTAATTTCCATATAAAACGTTAAATGTGTCGATCGGATGTATCCAACATGGTTTGGAGAGGCTATAGAATGCCGATTCCAAGGTTTATGAATTGCGCATCTCCCATCCAGCTTTACTCCTAAGCTGCTTTTAATTGATCTCATAACCACTTTGAACAGTTGGTCGAAAACCTGCATAACAATCGCTCAGCGGAGGCGCTGGAGTCGAGCCTGGGGGATCAGCCCCTCTGTAAACACCAGTCTTTACTCTGAATGAATGAGGAGACAGTCGGATTAGGAAAACTGGCCTCCTCCCCAAACTCATGTCCGTGACATAACCCATCACCGGGATCAGGGAAGCATACAGATTTGGGACAGAGGTAAAGTCACCGGACAGAGGAGGAGGAGGGGACCTGTAAATATTGAGGCAATCACCAATTTAATCATATGCGCTTCGTGCCAGGGGGGAACCTCCACACTCTGCGAGCCCTCCGCTGCCCATCTGCAAATAGTCAGGGCAATCACTGCGGGGTACTGGCACACATGCGGTTCTCAGCTCTTCTGTGTGTTTCTTTCTCTGTGCCTGTGTGATCTGGCGTGCAGGAGACGCCGTGTCACGGTCCGATCCGCTTTTCTCTTCTCCAAAGAGCTGTTCAGAAAGAAACCAAACGAAAAACAGTTTATGGTCAAGCCTATTTATGATTTGGAGAGTCTATCTGCGTGGGGTGTGTGAAGTAAAGGGCAGATGGAAGGAGTAGGGATGAGATCAAGAGGTTAACTTTCACAGTTGACCTCAAGAGCTTTACTTTGAGAGCAGCAATTTTAGAAAAAAAAGGGATGCTACACTTGTCAATTCACCAGTCAGGCCTCTCCAGTGAAGAAAACTAACCTACAACTTACTAAATGTGATGAATTCTTGTTGGTGTTGATCAAAAGCCCAATTCAAGCCTGACTTTAAATAACTTTGATTACACCAAATGTGTTGCTTTAATGTATTAAAGTATTTTTTCTTGGATAAATGAAAAATAAGCCATGGCCAACCTTGAATTTATGGTACAACATTTATTTACAGAACTGTTTTATGTTGTTGCTCAATAAAAAAAACTCGATAAACTTATTGCTGGTTAAAACACAGGCAACCTGAATAAAAGAAACTCAAAAACAACAACAGATCTATTGAATGTTGAGTATTAGTTCCTGTTCAACTGGTCCTTTTGGAAGTTCTTTTGGGACACCCGGGCCAGCAGGGGGCTTTAAGGAGCAAAGTCCACAGAAATACAACCCAGATGTGTAACTTTAGTCAAAGCAGGGACCTAGTGTGACCTCCGACCTCATTACAGAACAGTATAACAGAAAGGGGGACGGTTATTTAAATTGAGATGTTTCAACAGAATCTTGAAAGGTAGGAGTGTTGTTTAAGCCAGCAGACCAACAGTATGCAGCAAAAGGAGGCGGAGTGCGTTGGTGCGCTATCTATATGGGTCTATGCAGCTGTCACAGCACAGTATGATGACCTCCATCATTTTAAAGATAAAGTTTCATGTATGACATTGAATTACTTTTATTCCCAACATAAAATAAAAGCAAATATTCCGGCAATGATGACATCATTTTGGTTGCTGGTGAAGATTCTCAGTCCTCCAGGTCATAGTCGTTCCAAAAAAAGTAAAAAAAAAAGAAACAAAACAATGCACTCGACTTTGTTTCCAAGCTATTAAGTTTCCAAGTCTTCAAACTTGGAAACCAAGTCCAGGGACTTGTTTTTTTTTAACTTTTTTGAATCATTTTGGTTAAAACCATGTCGTCTGGAACATTAATTAATTCAAGTAAAAGTGTGAAAGAAAAGGGAGGTGTAGTAGATCTCTTTCAGCCGGTTGATTGGCAGTGTGCAGCAGGGGTAATATGGAGCTACTTAATGCCGGGAACAGCTGTGTCTCAAAGGTCATTGTTTAGAAATGCTTCAATGTTCAGCCTCTAAGGTCTTCATATGCAGGATGTCTGTTGTGCACGGTGAACCGATGCAGCACGCCTCGCACTCAGGATGGGCACACTCCTCTCCCCAGGCTTGACTGTCTCAAGTTTGCAAATCACATCCTGCACAACTTATCAAATGTTTTCTTTCATTTGCATGGAGGAGAGCGTTTTGCCAGTGATCTGCTTTGCTCGTGTCGCCACACTACTCTGATAGAGATGCCAGCGTAATTAGGCGGGAGGGGGGAGGTCGAGGCGTAAAATAGACAGTGTATGACTTCAGAGCAGACAAGATTGGGATCTTTCTGTGGTTTCTTGGCTGTCGTTGTCTCTCTCTCACACACACACATTGCATGGCATGACCCAACAACCCATTTGGCTGCGGTTACCATACACATTCATCTTTTTTAAATGTAAACCAGATGACGAAACATATTAAATTTACACCTCCTAAGCTCTTATCCTGCCCACTAGAAACAGGAAAGCGATGCCAATGAGCCTTACTATGATATCATAGCAAGACACAGGGGGATTACTTTTCATTTTTATTCTCAGGCTAATGATGCCACCTGCTGACTACATAAAATCAGGCTGAGTACCAGGCCGCCCTGCCTGAAGGAACAGAGGAACACAGCGGGGCCCTAAGAGGTTTAAACAGGTTATGAATAGGTAACAGCAGCAGTTATGTGTGATAAAAAGAGTTGCCATGTGAAAGAGTTAACCCTTACATGTCTACAAGGAAATCAAAGCAGGCTCTGGTGTGCTTACAGATAATATTCAGCTGTGTAATCTGTTACTCTGCTGCGTTTCCAGAGGTTTGTAAAGGACAAAAGAGACGGGATGAAACCAGAGGTTAAGGGATTGAGCCAAGAGAGACACGACAGCTTATCAGGCTGTGTGTGGTGCTTTTTGATGCAAAAAAAAGAAGAAATGGGAGAAAGTTGTTTTCAATTGGAAGCTCACAAATCCTTAATGAGAAAAGCAAAAACATTTCCAATATTCGACTCTTAGTGATCTGATTTCGGGAAACGCCTTAAATATGAAACAAAAAAGAAAGGCTAATGGAGAAATGCAAATATGTATAGCAGCAGTTTATAGTACTATTCTGGATTTTTTTATTTGAGACTTTTTAAATAATTTTTGGAATGATCTCAAAAAAATAAAATAAAGCTCAAAAGAGACATTGGCTATCTAAATGAATTAGTAAATAGCTACTAAAAAGTAGCTATTTGCCTTCGCTAAGCTGCTATAATGCTTAGTCATTAATGCAGCCATTAAGAATTGAATATCGTACCACAATAGGTGGTTTGTTCAGCATAAATCCAAATAATTTTCCGTCAGATGTTGGAGCTATCTATCAGTATGAATCTTTAAACCACAGAGATCCTTTCATCAGATGGCTCATTATGCAGAAGCCAATGATTATTTAGTCGATGATATCTCGTAGCACATATAAAGGACTTTAAGATGAGGTGATTCAAACGTAAAATTGAGTTAATGAATAAGGATTTTTATAAGATTTTTTGGGGAAAAAAACTACATATCTGTTTGTTGTATTTTTTTTAGGTTTTACAGACTCCAAAGCTGAGTTTAAAGAATAAGGTCAATTGACATCTGAATACTGTAGATTCCAGAGGTTTTTCTGCTTTAAACATGATTTAGATGATTGCAGTTCAGCAGCGTATGTTAATCAGCAATGCTTGTATATCAAATAGGATAAAGCAGGGAACTTCTAAAACCCGCAGGACAGCAACCCTTGGGGACCAACTTTGGCGTAACCTTACGCCGCAAACTGGATTGTCACAAGATCAGTTTTTAGTCTCACAACAAATCCATCTTGAAAGACTCCGGCTAAACGGTCAGTCTGCAAACCACCAGCGAGTCGGACTGATGGCATGCCAGCAGTGGTTCTTTGGGGTGAAACATGTAGGAATGACGACAGTCAGAAGGGCCTTGTTGGGGCATTACAAACATGGGTACGCTAGAGGACTCACCGGTCGATACTGCAATTAACTCGGTTTTAGCTAAAATAGCGACAATTTCTCGTTTAAAATTGGAGCAAAGAAAAGCAATTTGTGCATTTGTAGATGGGAAAGGTGTCTGTGCTTTTCTTCTGACAGGAATTGGAAAAAGTTTGTTTTATCTGCTTACAAAACGTTAAGATTCGCTACTACGATTGGCTGAAAGTGTATTATGGAAGGCGGGTACTAGCTGGCATGTCACCCAATCAGCTCAAAGTATTGTACTAAACGTCCCTCCTTTTTATAGACAGACTGAACGGCAGCCATCCCAGATTGATAACGTAGAACTCAACTCAGTTCTACAGATATCTGGCTACTGCCTGGTTAACTTTGGATACCCCTAGTGTACAAAAAGTGTAATGTTCATCTTTGGACTGCATCAACTTTTTTGTTATTTTTGTCTTTTTCTAGTTATAACGTTTTGTTGCTAAATAAGTTGTAAAAATTCCTTCAGCCGAGCTTTAGCATAGGATGCATGCACACCAATGTTAAAGTCAGAGGATGCGGCTGGGTTAGAGTACGCTATCCAAGTATTGATGCCAGCCGCCGTCCCTTGTTCAAATCCCGATCAGTAGACCCTGGCTGCCTGTCTTCACCCTTTCCCCTCTGTTCACTGTCACTTAAAGACCACTAACACCACAAAATAAAAAAATAAAAAATGCTTACCTCAGCACTATTAGGAACTGCTAACCATTTGCCGTAAATTCAGAGGGCATTCAGATGTCTTGTTTCAATCACCATAGAAACAAAAGTCATCCTGACTGGAGGATGTTCCTTTTCTGGGTGGATCATCAAAATAAGTGGTCCTCCTGGTGATATGTTTACGTAAGGCCGTCCTACATGCTATTTTGGAAAGTAAACTTGTATAAACGATGCAAACAGCAACTTTTAAACAAAGAATGCACGAGGAGAAATGGGCTCTCGCACGCGTTTAATAGGCGTGTTCTCTCTGGAGCGGGTACAGCATTTGCGCATGTGCTTTTTTTTTTCAAAGTAGAGAGGGCAAGCCTTTTCAAAAATTCGCAAAAATCCTCAACCATACCTACTACTATAATATTACTATACTACTACTCTTCAAACAAGAGTTGGAAACATCCATCCAGATTTTCAAGCTTTGAATCACTCACCTCCATAACAACATCTGGGACTTAATCAGCAGCTGGATCCCACTTTGTGAGACAGACTTCCCTTGAAATATTTTCAAAATGTTAATGTTATAAGATCTCGGGGTACAAAGTCTTGTGGCATCCATTACTTTCGGTTAGAGTGACAACCTGACAAAAAGTGAAGTGGTGTTTTTCACCATTTTAATATTAGCCGGTTACTTCTTTTTCAGTATCCTTTCAAGTAGACGATTTGTGGTGCACTCCCTCCAACACTAGCCTCGTGAGACATCCTGATCTCGCGAGCTTTCAAGGTTTCACTCGCAGATCAGTCTGGCTACTCTCCGTTAAAGAATTTTTGGAGCCGTTCACCAAACGAGCGTTGGCTTTGAGGCGGGTTGAGGTGTGGCGCAACGAGAAGCGTGACAGTTCAGTCTAAAGAACATGGCAGCTTCAGCCGATGAAATTAGCGTTAGCGTGGCTATCGAGCAAGTTTTATCGGAATTACAGAGTACTTCTTCACTGAAAGAAGAGCAAAACACTGCTATGGAGGCTTTTCTCAGAGGAAAAGATGTTTTTGCTCTTCTCCCGACTGGTTTCGGCAAGAGTTTGATCTTGTGGTTGTGTTTTCGTCGTCGCTCTGTTAGTACGTCATATGCTTCGTTGATCTGATTGGTTTATTTGGCCCGTCTATCACCAACATAGGCCAATCAGCTAACCAGTATTTTCGCCCCTTCCCAAAATTACTTCAACGGAAGGCAGAGTCAGGTTACTCCAACACCTCTCTCTTGTGAGAATTTGAGCATCCTGTGAAAATAATCATGAAACGGTTATGCTTACGGATTTAAAACTAGTGATTTTCATAACTCATCATCATGCTTTAAGGATTTAAGTTGCTTCAAGTCAGTAGAAGTCTGCTTTGGTCTGTTCCCTTCTCAGACTATGAGCAATAGCTTAACTGCTAATAACCTTTACCAGAACCTCACTGTAAAAACCCTGAGCTATCACTTTAGGTTACCCAGACACATTGTCCTCTCTTTATTAGCCCTGGAAATCAGGTCTATGTGCTGAAAGCTTAAACCAACTCCCAGGTTTGTGGGAGTAAGTGTTAATGTTGGAACCCAACACTTCAACGCAATATTCTACGTTGATTAAGTGCCTGAGGTGGACGGAGAGGAAACGCTCCAAGAAGCTGCTGTGAGATGGACGTCGCTGTTTTTGCCTTTCGGAAAAAGTGAAAAAGTTTTACCAATGGCCCATTTCAAGAAAAATCCCCCCTTACATGATACACACTCTAATCCGGGTGTTTACAGCGCCTGTGTCCTGACAATTTGAGCTTCATCCAGCAATAAAACTGTGACACTGCTCCTTTTATTTATACAGAAATGTTGGATTTCTGACGGAGAAGGATGGCAGTCTTCTTTTTTTTTTCTTTTTTTTTTTTACTGTTTCTTTTTTGGAGGGATGACAAAGCATATTTAAGTAGATCAGCTGGTAATGGCTGAAAGCGAACAGCATCACCTGAGAGGGATTACAGCGAGCTGAACCTTGACCTGAGCTCAGGCATCAAAACAGAGCTCTGTCGTTTTTCTCCCAGGGCTCATCAGCCCAGCTTCCATGAGTGAATGTGTGTGTGGGAGGGGGGAGAAAAAGTTTAGGAACAGGTGGATTTTCTCAGTGAACCACAGAAAATACCCTTTACTGCTTTAAGGAACCATTAAAGGTCTCTGTAGTTGGGATCCTCACTGCCATTAAGAACAGTCAGTCATTTATGTATTAGAAATGACACTTTACTTCCTCACCCTGTAAAAAAAAAAAAAAAGGAAAACAAACAAATTTGAAAAAGACTAGCTCGTTGTTTGAGCTTTGTATACAGCTCCTGGTCTGAGGCACGGTGGTATCAGATAAAGCCTGAGAAAGGCTCCTATGTGCAGCTGTGACACGGTAAAATGGTGAAAACAATAGATAAGATAAAAATATAAAAAATATGTCTCTGTATATAGTTCTAAAAAAAAAAGATAGAAAAATGTAAAAAAAAAATACCATTTCGTTGCAATGATTAGTATTAAATCTTCAGTGCCTGATAAAGAAATTTACACCTTATGAGCTCTTTCACATTCGTCAAGTCTCATCCCCTAACATATTTTAATTTTATTTGTGATTTGTGCTATCTTTGTCCTAAAAAAGATATCACATAACTGTCATGTGGAAATGAGATTTGCAGTTTTATATCATAATATTAACTGAAGCTCTACTATGTGTTAATCAGTACTCAATACCTTTCAGAAACACTTTCACTGCAAACTTTTTTGTCTACCAGTTTTGAACATCTAGGCTGTTTTTTATTTGTTTATATCTTACGCACAGTCAGGTAGTATGAAAAGTGTGCAAAAAACGCAAAAACATTTTCAGGTTATTCCTCAGTTGGACCTGAACGTCACAGTCCTGCTGCAAAGGTAATCAATCCTACTTACGATCTAAAATCCTTTGAAGCTTCTAAATATTTTCTTCCTTGTTTATCTTGTGTATATCTGCATTCATCTTTATATCATTTTTGCATAGGTTTCCTACCTGTAAATGAAACGCTCCATGTGTTTATATTGATGTGCATCATCTTAGATAAAACAGTTTTCCATGCAGATCCAAAAGCATTTAAAGTCATAGGGAAATCATATTTAAATGTCAAATCATTTTGGCTTAAACGTGTATATAAATTTACTCTTTAGCAGACTATATTGTTCCAGAAGTTAGAAAATTTCTATTTAAAAAAAATCCTGTGTTAAAATCATAATAAAATAAAATAATAAAAGGCCAGTTAGTTATACATCAGCCTGAACACCTAAATTCGGCCAATCATATATTAACAATCATCTGTCAATCAAATTGTTTTCAGTCATAGCATCGTCATTCATATTTCGCAGCTAATATACGCAACGGTTGAAATAAGAATCATTTCCTTTCCCATTGAGTTCCATCCCAGTGTTCACGTGGATGGACGTCTGTGTCTTCGGCAGGCGTAGAGCTAACAGAACTGGCAGCATTGCGAGGCAAGGGCTCAAACATGTACGGCTGTTAACCTACTACACCAAACCAAGCTTCTGCCGTCCTGGCGTCCTCTTCCACAACATATTCGTCCCCGCTTTCCTCCTCTAGATAAAAAATGTATGACAGAGAAGACTCATCCCCCACCTCTGACACTAAACTCTCCTCCTCTTGCATGTTTCCGCTGTCCATAGCGTTCCTTGACAGTGTCATTTTTAAGTCACCAATATAGTGTTACTTGGTCCAAATGGAATTTCCCATTAGGAACCTACTGTCACTAAATTGCTAACTGGTTAGCAAGATGCTCGCAAGACAACCAAACCTGCTTGCGAACCTTCCGCCACAACAATCCCGCCCCCTTGATAAACTACCAATCTCATTCACTTTATTCACTCGTGTAAAGTCGTGCACCACTCGGGAGAATTCAGAAATGCAATGGTTAGAACAGCCGTTTCCCTACGACTTTAAGTTGATAATGGCTCTTCTCCTGCCGCTTAAATAAAGGTCATTTATGAAATGGCCTATTTGTAGATGTGGCTCTCAGGAGCTCGTCCATGGGCATCCTGGCTTCTTTTCTGATTAAAGTTTTCATTTCCCAGCCTTTAAGTTCAAGTGGAAGACCATGTCTGTTCAAATTTGCTGTTTTGATAACAGATGTGTTCTAAATCCGTCAAATCTTGAGATATGGTTTCAAAGCTTACACTGATAGCCCTTTATTTACTAATTAAGCAACATTTTTGTTGTTCTGTTACCTCACAATAATCACAATATAGTGAAATTTGTGGATTGAAGATGAGAAATTGTGAAGTTCAAACACTACAGAAAGGGCACTCTGTGCTGCTATATCATTTATCCTGATCTATCAAGTTGCTGGATTCTCCTAGTCCTGTTTTGGAGCGTTTTTTTTATTATTTTTTTCAAAGGGGACTCTCTTTTCCACTCTCAGTCGCTGTCATCAGAGGAAACCCAACGCTGGCAAAGCTGAGTGCCAAACACATGTTCTTGATTCCAGACTACATTTTACCACGCAGTAAAAGCTCATTTTGTTCTGAAATGAGAAATGAAATGAAGTTATTGTATCAAATCCTATAACACATCCCATATTTCCTAACAGAGGCTTGGAAACTCCTCAGCAGCAGACAAAAACTGCAGTATTCTTCCACGAGTGTGAGGGTGATTTCGCTACCCTCACCTATGCCTATTTCCTAAGTTGCATACTCCCCCGCAGCAATAACACCTTAATACGTTTCCTTATAAAGCTTCTTAATATGACCGGCCAATTTGGGCTGATTCTCTCAAGTTTATTGCACCATAAAGGTTCTAATGTTGGCAATCATTTCTGAGTGCCACACATAAATGGGCAACACAAAGGGTGCCTTTTTTTTTTCCTTTTTCCTTTTTCTTTGAGTGACTCATACAAGGGCTTCACAGGTAGGAGAGCTGCCCAGAGCCGGAGATGCCCTCAGGCTCGCAACGAAATGCACTTCCTCTCCAATTACTAATATAGCTCTCTTAAAGTATCCAGTGAAGACTGTTTAGACTTAATGGTGTGAACACAATAGGTACCCATTGTGCTGTTGTCCTGGAATAATCCAATTATAGGCGTTGTTAAAATAAACCATTTCCACTTTACCCATTATAAAAGGGAGCAACTGTATTAAGGCTGAAAGTTGGACAATTTAAGGAAGGTGGATATTTTGGGGGACGTTAATGTGATCTTTTTCCACTCACAGTAGCTGTTAATGTTTCGAGTTAAGTCAATATGGTTGTGGATGGTGAATGTTGGATTTATAGGCTATGATTGGCTGTCAGCAACTATTGAAAACCTACTGATTAACTACAACGGTCTGCAGAAGTACGTAAAAAATCTAATATTGAAATGAAGTCAGCAAAATATCCAGATAACAAAAATATTTTGTGTAATTTTCTCCTCTAAGAAACAAAAACTAATTTTAGGTTCCCGGTAATTAAATATGTTCCGTAAAATGATAAAGAAATAAATGCATAAGACAAACCTAGAAAAAAACCCATCAAATTACAGTGTAGTCATTACTTAAAGGAGAGGTTAAAGGAAGTATTATGCTGGGCAGCAAAATGTCTCCCAAAGAGATCCGGGATAGATTGCCATGGTTGAGTGCAGGTGATGGTTTTTAAGCTTTAGGTCTACAGACCACAGTACGGATCCAGACCCACCTCCTGGCTAATATGGACACAACCTAATTCAAAACATTTATGAATTACTGCATGTTGTCCGACGACTGTGTTTAACTTGCGCCGCTTCTCCTGTTAATATGGTAAAGCCCTCCGGAGCGTCCGGGACCAGGCTACACGTGATACAAATTAGCCAATGAGCTGCTGTCAGTCTGGGTTGCTGCTCCTGCTATTTTTAGACACAGGAGGCAAACCTGTGGCAAGCCGGGCGATGGAAAAGACGGAGAAGATGATGAGAAAAAGTAAAAGAAAGTACAGACAGCTGGAAGATCCGTGTTGAACTGGTGACAGAAAAGTGAAATGGTGCTCAAAGATGACCCTGCACATTTTCAGTATGTCTGGCTCAACCTGCTGCTGTGAAGATTCTCCACCATGAACATAATCAAAAATAAATATGGATCCAGGCTCTAAATGAGTACCTTGGTATGTGCTTGAGAATGGCTTTGTCTCCATTCAAACCCAAGTTTAAAGCCTTGCAGGGCAGCCTAAAGCCTACTGCTCTCATTAAGCCAGAAAAAAGAAGGGAAAAAAACAGTCAGTTCAGGTGTTTTGTAAAAAAAGTGAGTCAAGCATTTGCCTACGTACCAAATTGAAAGATTGATGTTCTCTACTTTAAAACCAATTTTGATTTTAATATGGAAAATTTTCTATTTTTTCTTAAAAATTAAATGTATAACATGGATGCAAAAACACCTCATTTTACTTCAATGTTAAATGCTGTTTAAAGTTATGGATTATAACAAAAAATGTCTCCGGACCTTTACAAGGGGGGCAGTCTCCCGCCCCTGCCCCCCTCTAGATCTGCTCCTGATGTTCACCTTCAGGTGAGCTGCAGTCACTTCCCCCATTTATAGTTGGACTCAGATGTGATCTTATGATCGTATTTATATTGGGATTTTAATAATATTTTGATCTTTATCATAGGCCTGCTTACTTTTTACTATTTTTTCTTGAACATATACCTACATAGGAGAGTGATCCTAGACTATATATATATATATATTTCATATAGATAACAGGAAAATATTTTCATGCAAAAAAACTTCAAATAGTCAAATTCCTAATGCATTAAATGTGATTGTTCTGTTTTTGCACTTTTAATTTTACAGTTGCTCATAACATGTAGCTGTATTGACATCAATGAACAATAATAAAAAAATCTGTCAACAAATGAATATTTTTAGCTGTTGGGTTTTTGTAGCTATTTTAAAATCGTCTTCCTCACAACATTGTGGCTGAATCGTCCCTTTTCCTTTGGAAGGTTCCAGACTGGCTAAAATAACCCGTCAGCATCTAAGCAGCTGTGTTTATTAGAAATCTTTGATTTCTCTTAATAATAAGCACGAGAACTTCAAAGTTTCCTTTGAAACAGCAGACTATCCTTTATGAAGGGAAAGGACAAGATTCCATCCAACAATTTCTTGCGGCTGCAACACTTAGCCTCTGTGAAACAATGCGGTAGGAACCCATTAGGAAAAGTCCTTAATGAGATTTCTGTGGGATATTTCTTGAACAGCTGAAGTTCTACTTTTGCAGACCAACATTCCAAATTAGTGGAGATATGTCTGTATTCTTTATGCTCTATAATTTTCTTTTCCTAAGTCTATATTAATTTACCATCTTTCCTTAAACTTCTAGGGCTTTCCCAAAAAGTTGGTGTTCTAAGGAAAAAAAAGAAATGAAAAACAACAAAGTGGTCAAGTTTTAAACTTTTATATCAAACAGACAACTTGAAACATAAATCTCTTCATTATTATTTATATTGTGACTGATTGCACACCAGTTTAAGCTGCACTAATCCACTTATCAAAGGAACTCAAGGGTAAATTGTCAAAGATTGGACGGAAAATTGGAAAAGAGCACAAATGATAAAAAAAAAAAAAAACTGTTCATATTTTTGCAGACTAGTTTTTAAAGTGTATTATTTCACACTTCCCTTAATTGGTTTGTTCTTCTGCACGCTTATTGAATACTAAAACTTTTAAAAGGGAAAATGCACAGGAACACTGCTTATCCAGCTCTTCAAACGGCTGTAGGAAGGAGAGGGTTGTAGATCACTGCCCTTGTGCTCACCCCTTAACACACGACAGATGGACAAGACTCCCTGTTCACCCTGGTCCTGATTTTATTGGATCTCTAATTATGCTTATGCCACATCAAATAGCTCAGCATGCTATGCCTTTGGAATAGAGAGGAAGTAAGTTGGCCAGATGCAATAAAGCATTTCTCTGTTCGGCTCAACTACAATTTACAGCCCTGAGTAAAGACATTCAAAAGGAAAGGTAAAAGTGCTGCCATCTCTCCTACTGAATGTTGACCAAGTGATGCACTCAGCCTGTCCACAAATATATTGCTGTGATAAAGTGTTAAATTAATTGCAAATAGGTAATCAAAGTATATTGTGTGTGTTCATATGCAAATATTTAACATTAAAGTCATTAGCGATATATCAAGGTCCAGATGTGTTTCTTTCTTTGGTAGATTTGGTCTCCAAAAGACAAGCAGCTGTAAAAGCATTATTATTTTTATAATTAAATTATACATCAAAAGGTGTTGCTGTATGGCATGAAATCCCAAAGATGAATCTTATGGTTCAAATTTAGCAGAAGTTGAAACTGTTGAATAGCTATGACTAGTTTTGGAAGGCCCTGTGAGCTAAACCTGTTATGCTTTGGATCATTTTGGAGTTGACTCTGGCAATCAGACGTCCTTTGAAAACGTAAGGGCTAATTAAAAAAATGCTTTGCATGAGAAAGTAGGTAAATATTTGTTAATGTGATTCATAGAGCTGGAGAAATGCAGAGGTTGGTCTCAGTCTCTCAGTTCTCTGGTCTTATGGCTTCCTGCGGAGCACAGAAGCACCCAGTGTGTTTCTAATCAGCAGCAAGGCTGGGAGTCATTAGTGGGCCTTGATGCTGAGCTCATTGTCTCCCTGACTCCTTCTGCAAAGGGAGGAGACAGCAGAGAGGAGGGGAGAATAAAGTGAGGGCAACATAACATGTAAATTTCTGTGGTGAGAGAGAAAGGAGCTGGCGAGCCATTCAAGAGAGAGGATGCCCAACGAGCTGTGTGTTATTAGAGAATCAGCCTAATAAGAAGGTCTTGTAATGGAAGGTGCGCTGTACATCTGGAATAACAAAGAAATGTATTCTCATGTGGGTTTTTCAGATTTATTCTGATTGGCCATTATTCAGCTTCATGTGGCTTGTAGCGTCCTCACAGATGATGCATCATATCTGTTGTTAATTTGCACCGAGCTAAATTGCTCACACTTGGGTTGTCAAGCTGTGAATCGTCTCACTTTGTTCTTCCTCTGCTTTTTATTTTCCTCTGACTTGTAAAGTAGTTATTTCCAATTTTAAAAAAATAATTTATGTGTTACCTGCTTTTTTTCTGATCACATTGAATAATCAATTTCTAATGTCAATGATGAAATGCCCTCCTGTTTTTGTATCCCATTGCTTTTTAGCCATGGTTGCCTTGACCTCTAACCCTGTATTCCCTTTGGCGACAACCTGTTATTGTTTATTGACTTTTATTTGATGTTGTTTGCCACAGGGGGGCAGCACAACAAGCTGTTAAAATAGTGTGATTCTATACATGAGGGTAATTTGCTGAATCTAAAACATATGTTGGGATTAAAAAAAAAATACCATTATTAAATCATATGGAGCAAAGGTTCTTGGAATATGGGTTCTTGATTTCCATCTCTCCATCTGTTTACTGGTTTCTCCTTATGTTGTGGTAACAGCTTCCTTCAGGTGCTAATTGTATTTTTTCCTCTTGCTCAAACAAACCTAGATTGTAGTTTTGGTTCTAGGAAAGTATTTATGTGTTCTAGCTGATTAGATCTACATCGTTGATGTAGGGTAAGATAAAAAAAAAAGTAGGGCTATTTAAATCTGCTGGTTTTTAAAAAGCTGATAAGGGCAGCTACAAAAAGAGGCTGAATGAACACTGTAAAAAACAAACAAAAAAACCCCCGATAGATTAATTTGCTGGCTATGACCTAAGCAAGATGTTTATTGCTTTAATGCATGTTTGATCAGTAGGGAGACCTATGTGGAAAATAAAACCCCCTGCTTGACGCTTAAAAAAGAAGGAAATACAAAAGGAATTTATTGTTTTGCAAGGGGGACATTTTGGTGCAACAGCAGCAAGGTGACAAGACTCCTAAATAAGAAGATTCACATAAATATAAAGTGTGCAAGTGTTTAAGAACAGAATAAAGAATAAACTACTGTAAAGTAAGGTAAAAAATTATTAAAAGTGCTGTGCGGTTATTTCAAAGATTTACTGAATGTACACCTGGTGAAGATTAATTTATAAAGACTTAAAAGAATAACTGACATTGAGCATTTATTGAGTTTATTAGAACAAATGTTTGTCATAAAATCTTGCAGCTGCTTGGAGGAAGGATCTGGGATAACGCTCGTTTGTGCATTTAAGATGCTACAGGCTCTGTTCAAAACAACACTGTGCCAACTGTCTCCAGAGCGCTCCATAGTGTTGTCTATAATTATTAGGGAATCTATCTCTATAAAATTTGACAAAATCACATTTGTATAAACTGGAATTGTTTCTATAGGTGTGTATCATGCAGTGACCCATTAAGAGGATAAAAATGAAAGCAGGTGTAACTGATCTTTTCCAGTCTAAGTATATAGCATGTTTAGCACACTTTAGGCTAAAGTAGAGAACATATGCAAATCACAATGCTCTTCATGCAACATTTGTGTTTCGCAGGGACATACGCAAACTAAAGTTTAAGCATTTGTCTCATACACAAAGCATTTGCAAAGGAGGATTTGTACCGTAAACTGCTCTTCTAATTGCAGCCCTCTGAGCTTAGGCTTAGTGTCCACATTGAAACTGACCTATCCATTCTCTATGTTAAGTAGAACCAGATTAAAGGAATGGCTGTAATAGTGCACATGTGGATTGAATTAAATGTTTAGTATCTATTGAAAGTCGTTTGTATTTGCTCTAAAGAAAAAAAAAAAGAGGAAACGAATCAGCTGTCTGCCGGTTCAAGTCTTCTATTGTCACAAATGATGGCTGTAATCTGAAAGCAAATTGTTTGGGCAGATCGACGGCTTGTTTTCTCTGCAGGATACAAACCTTGTGATTATTTAGCATTTCAGCATAATATTTCATATCCAGAGGTTACAAAAGGAGAAACTAAATAAATTAACCCTGTAAATAAGACCTGTCCACGTTGCGGTTTGTGGGTAGTTTTGCAGAACACTCTGTTCTCGCCAAGAGTTGTGCTGAGAACAAGAGGGAAAAGCATTATGAGAAAAAGAAACCAATAAACTTGCATGTTTATTAACTTAAAGTAATCTAGAAGGATTTAAATAATCATCTCACTACTTAAATATCTTTATTTACTACAAGCAATATAAGCATCATCAGATACATTTTTTTCTTAATTTTTATTTGTTTTTTATTGTGAAGGGATCTGTTGAAAGGAATTAATCACTTCATTTCAAATAACAATCTGTACTTGTGCAACAACCATAATTCTTCTTTTAGTGGATTGAAAAAACCCTCAATTTGATTTTCTTTCTGATACAGCTAAAACGTTTTCGAGGAACTTAAAGCTACAGTGTGTAATTTTTAGCGACATCTAGCGGTCAGACTGCAGACTGCAGCAACATAAACATCTCTCCCCCACCGCTTCTCCCCCCCAACAGTCCGGCGAGCGTTACGGGACAAAATGTCTTCCATGATGTCCGCATCACCTACCTTCTCAAGTGATGAGGTTTGTTTACATAGATAATTTTACAGATAGTATTTCATTAGTCTGTGTGTTCAGTACCGTCTCCGTTCATCTCTCTCAACTTGCCGTAGTTACTTTCAAGCGTAATGGGCGATCTCGCAATCGCTAGTTTGTTGGCTCTGCGCTGCCGTAGCGCAAAGATGTCTGCCTCCATGGCTGCGAGACCCGCTCCTATGTAATTATAAATAACGAATTCTAAGGCAACGCAAATATTAACGTTAAGAGGCTGAGCTCGTAGATGATGATAAATAACATAGTTATGTATAATATATTACATTTCTGACCGTATATCCCTGTAATTATTACACACTGTAGCTTTAATAATTATTATTGAACTTATTTAATCTCTCAATGGAGGAATTAACTCTCAGCAGTGTGGGGTAAGGGCGTTGCTCAGGAACCTGGAGTGGAGGCTGTGGGGATCGAACGGGATACTTTCAACCTTCTCAGAGCACAAAGGCACGGCTCTAACCACTTGACCAACACTCCCCAATGAAGCTGTCAAGAGAGAAACAATATTTCATCTGTTTAGACGTGGAACTCACTGCAACCAGTTTAATGCTGGCCTTACTTGAGGAGAGGATCATCTTTAGCGCCAATGGACCATGGACCATGGTGGCTGTGCTGGGCCCTGGTGGCCTCCATCTAGCAATACCAGGGGCTAGCTTAATGGGGGTGATGGTAATGTGTTCTCCCTAACTTGGTTCTTTCAAGTTGTGGATAGCACAGTGAGCTGGTGTCTGCCTGTGATGTTTAGACCCCTGGAAGGCCTCCCCTGATTGGTGCTGGGAAGTCTCGCTGTTGGGGGTTGGTAAAGACCCTGAGCTGCTAGGGTGCCTGGTAGCCAGGCTTTGCCTACATGACTGAGGATGGCTGTTTGGACAGGAGGGGAGGGCTGGAGACCATGCGTCTCAATCTGGGGCTGTTTGGCTTGGAGGGGGATGCTCCTGTGTCTTGCTGACAGCCTAAAACTGTGCTGGCTGCCTTGTCTCTGCCTGGGACGGCTATGGCACTGGCAGACACACCATAACTTGAAACTATTCACACCAGAACTTGAAACTAGAAGTTTGAGTGATGTAATCTCTGCAGTGATAACATTTCGGTTTCCCCATTGTCCTAAATCTCTTAGATGGCCACCGTGGCTACTGATGCATCAATACCAATGATGGTAGTGGGATTATGTTGCATTGTACTTTGTAATTATAAACAAGATTTAACATATTATCTTATAAACACTGAAAGCAGTTTGTGAACAATTACTAAATATTACATAATAACTGCTAAAGATGATCAAAGTAAGGAAGTTTAGTGATATGAGAGGGAGTGATCTTGAGTCCGAATGTCGGCTACAGAGGTCTTCCTGCCACACTATAAGAGAGCTAAGAGATGTGTAGAATGACGAATATTTGCTTTAGAAAGATTCAAGATGCACGATCCTGTTTTTTTCCAATCCAATCTGATACCTTACCTGGGCTGAGAGAATTGGCTTATATCCAATTCTGACCCGATTCATCAAAAGAATGAACCATATATCTTACCATACAAGTGAAGGCTTTAGCCTTGACATCCATCCATCCATCTTCTAACAAGCTTAATCCCAAGTGGGTCACGGTGCTAGTGCCTATCTCGAGCTGTCAATGGACAAGAAGCGGGGTACACCCTGGACAGGTCGCCAGTCCATCGCAAGACAAGCCTTGACATATATACTGTTAAAAAAGGGAACAAATTAACACAGGTACAAATGCTCTTTATATTATTTACTTACAAATAAGGAGCAAAAGGAAAGAACTATTCCGTGTTAAGTGCACTGGTATTCAATACCAAATATCAAATCACTGATATCCAATACTGCTAATTAGTTTCATCGGAGGTAATATCCGCTGGTTATACTCCCGCAGCAGTGTGTCACCGTAGCTTGTTGCAGGTATGACACACATATTTTTCATTTATGCCCAATTTTAAAGTGTGGTCTGTGGTATGTTATTCCACGCCACAATACAAGAGGGACTATCATGATCTAGCTTTGGGTCTAGATACGGCTGAGGCGGTGGGGTATTGGGAAGTTTGTGTGACAACAGAGGGACATAAGGGTGAAAAAGAGCGGGGATCCAGGTGGAAAAACTGTCCCAGCGTTCTTGCGCACCTCTTTCTTCTAGCTGGTCCATCTTCATGAGTTGTTTTCGACAATGGAGGTCATACAAACAAAACAAGCCAGTAAGGTCCCAAACAGGAAATATGCATAGTGTAGAGCGGGTGTAGAATTGACCAATCAGAGGCCTCCTTTCTCTCCTTCCAGCAAAGTTATCTGCGGCACTGTCTGCAGTCACCCAGAATTTTGGAGAGTTTCACGAGAGTATCTGCGGAAGGGGGTGGGGACCTGCGTTAACTGCGACACACGCAGATGACCTGGTTTCTGAGTATAAACCAGGCTTAAGAAAGATCACATGGTTAACATATCTCTTGTAGAGATGGTTTAACCAAATATTTTGAGATTTACGGAGATTTTGTGTATCTCTGGTTATTGAAAAGTCCAACTAAAATGACTGCTTTAGGATACAGACACAGAAATGTTAAAACAAGGACTGTATCATAGTCTTCTTCCCATGAACCATCTTGTATTATGGTTTCACCCAGATAAAAACAAAACAAAATGTGTAGATAATTTTGAGAGGATTCTCCTAAACTGCATAAAGGAGGCCTTCTCCGTGGGTGTAGATGCTCTGCACTTAAACTACATGAGGAATAGGTCAAATGGGAATGTGTTATAACTAAATCCATACACAGCCCTTTCCCGTTCAAATCCTGTGTAAGGTGCTGTTTGTCGACTGCTTTTAACACTCTAATCCCTGACAAGATGGTACTGAAGCATCTGAACCTTTTACTGGCCCCGTTCTGTGATAGTGAACCAGGGACTTTCTCACTAGCAGCCCCCAGGTGGTGAGAACAGAGAACTGTAGGTCATCTACCTGGACGCCCCCAGGATTTTGTGCTCAGTCTACTCCTCTTCACCCTATGCACTCAGGACTCTGCTACAAACCTGGTTGTGTACTTCATGTACAACACCCACGTCGGTTGGTCTGGGATTGTGGGATGTCCTGTCCCTGATCTGGATTCCATATACACCAGACAGGTTTAGAAGAGGGCCAGAACCATTGTTGCTGACACCCCAACCCTGCCTTTAGGAAGGCTGAACAGAACCACCAGAACACGGAATTACAGACCTAAAAATAACTGTCCACTAAACCGCTGTGAAAGCCATCCCTTTCTTTTAGGTTCTCACTCTCAATATGTGATGCACTTTATTTTTCTAGGTTGATATGAAAAACAGAACTTTGATTAGCTCTGTCCAGCTTTCTTCTGCTGAAAGTTTTCTTGCTTTGTTTCAGCCTGAAATAATCTTGGACATGCCTCCAAATTTGTTTATACATACTGTAGCGTCTTACTGCTGATACATGGTAAACTACAGGCACTGACATCAGAGAATTTCTTCCTTTAGTTACAGCTTCAACAGGGTAACTATTGTCTTACCCAGATACAGTCACATTTAGGTGAAGGTCTGTTTACGAGATTTTTGCTTTTCCAATCAACCTGCCATTTTACTTTCCACATCTTCCATAGGTAAATCTTTTAGTCATAAAAAAAGCGTTTATTCCAATGGCTTTATTAACCAGAAAAAAGTGTTTAACAGAACTGATTTTTGCAATAGCAGATATTTACCAGATCAAATTTACAGCAGGGTAAAAGTAATTGATAAAAAGCTATAAACATTTACATTGGTATCCTTAATACAACAATGCATTTAGTTAAGCTTTCTGTTTTATTTTCATGCAAGAGGCCCAAATGGTACAGACTCAAACCTCTCGAAACCACCTTCCCACTTCCACCACAACCAACAACATCATTAACCCCCCTTACTCACTCACAGACACGTATACACAGACAGACTTGGGTGGCAAAGGAACAAAAAAAAAAAAATCGGCATAAAAACATAAAGACAAAGAGCCCCATTAACATTTCTGAAATTCTTCCTTCTTTTTTCGCCTCTGGTTACACACTTGTGTTACAACTTGGCTGGCTTCTTCTTAACTGGATATTATTTTATTTGGACTGGGAGCAACCTTGGCTGTGTAAACAGCTGTCACCAGCAGGATTCATTACTAATAGTTATCGGTGGACAGGGGTCACGTGTAGTTTACATGTTTACCAGCTAATGGTTTTAGAGATGGCACTGCCTTGGTGCTGTCATGAAAACTAGTAAAGTGTAACTGACAAAGGAGGGCTGGTTTGCATCAGCCGTTTGGGATAAGCGCATACACGAATCTGAGCAGCTGTTAAGTTTTCATTTCTTAAAAAAAGAGAAAATACTCTTCCACTTTAGAGATTCTGTAGCTCTTCTCTAAGAGCCTCATACTGAACTTTTTTTCAAATATTTTTGCTATGAAAAAAATCCCTATGCTTATTGGCTCATTCAGCCTGTTGGAGCTTTACTGTAATAGCATCCAAGACCTGGGAACCCGATTTGCGACACATTAGTAGCAGCAAACAGTGCAGCATGTTGGTGCAAGACAGGTATGGCACCACCCATCTCAAACCATTGTGTCCATTTTACTGATACTCTGAAGACTTCATGCCACCCTGACATTTTGAAACCAAAAACTTTAGCATTAAAAGTCCCCCTTTACAATCTCTGGCATTTTAATTTTTAATTCTGTTCCATTTATTTTCATAGAACAGACTAATGTTACCCTAAAACCCCTTTACAGGATAAAATGATCTAAATCTGTATCAACATATATGGAATAAAATTCACCCAAAGGGACTTTTAAATCAGGCTAGTTCACCCAATAATAAAGTCAATAACAGATCAACCAACAGTAGTTCAGTCTAAATCAAGTTAGCATACAATAAATATAACGTTGCCAACGTTGTTCATCATATAATGCCATGTTATAAAATGTCATTCACTGAAAGCTAAACTAATTTCACAAGTCAAAAAGAAAAATATGTCAACAGTTGAGAGGAAGCACTTCTTTAGACATGAACGGAGACACAAAAGCAAGAGGATCTGGATCAGGACAATCTTCTATTAAACTAAAATGAAGGGGTGTGCAGAAAAATTAACAGCAGTAAAAGCTCGATTAATAGCAAGGCAAAAGAAACTGAAAAATATTTTAAAAAGAAAATAACTATAAAGAAAGGTCAAAGTTAATGGTAGCAATAATATATTTTGATTAAGCTCTATATTAGTCCAGTAGATTGTATAGATTCAGTAAAGATGTTTCTAACTGATTAAAACAGATGGTGCTGAAGGTTCAGACCTGTTTCCTGGAACTGTGTCCTGCAAATGATCACATCATCGAACCACTTCTTCATCCCAACATTCTGGAAACTGCAGATACCCAAGTTCCTTTACAGCTTTAAGCATTTTGCCCAACCAAAGTTTTTGCACCACAGCGTTATATGCTATGGTTTATATGTCCTTTTCTGTGATGAAATCTTAGTACTTTAGTTGAATGTCTTAAAAGTTATTGACTGGAAAGAATGATCACAATAATTTTAAACAAACAAGTAAAAATAAAAGATAACATTTTGTACAAATTCACCATATAATTAAGTTGTTGCTTATGTCTAAAAAGGGGGATGAAGAAGTGAAACTTACTTAATCTGACCCCTTTCCTTTCCCTACAGTCCATAACACCAACATTATTCCCTATTCCTATTTATCTTACGGGTCTAAACTGCTCCAAATGAACAAACAAATAAGTGCATATAAACGTATACACATCACACATGCCTGTACACATCTCCATCTATACAGTTATTACTTATACCTCTCATAACCATCTACCTTTCAAGCAAAATGACTTATCGTGAGATTGGTGAATTCACAAACTACAGAAATTACATCTTGCCAGAATTGAAAACATGCATTAGCCTCCATACAGAAATGTTTTGGACCAAAAAAATGCAGTGACGTGTATGACAGCACCATGTCAACCAGAGGCGGAAGGCTGAAGAAAAAACTAAAATGTACTGGTGTAGGCATAGACATCGCTGGACCATGCGTTATTAGGTGAACTGTGGGCCGACAGAGCGTCCATCTTGGGCCAGACCATGCTGCTGTCAGAAAAAATACACGCCAACTGAGGTAAATGATACTTTATGACTTAAGAAACTCTGAATCCGGTGAACTCGCAACAGATTTCCAGATTAATTGGCAGACTGTGAATGTCTACGTTTCCCGGACTACATGAGACCAGCTGGGGGTTTTCAAATTTAATACATAATTTCGATTTTGTATTGACAGCAAACATTTAAAGCTACCTCTCAGGATGCCCAACTTTTCTTCCGCCTATTGAGGCACACATAAGAGGAGACCACAAACCAGATCCCATGGAATTATCATCCTCATGTTTCACAGTTACTTGTCAACATAATATGAACTAATGCATCGCAGGGATGGAAGCAGAGAAAAGTACATTAGACACCCTTCTTTCTAAAAAGTGTGACACTTGATATAGTATATATATATATATATATATATATATATATATATATATATATATATATATAAAACACTATATAATTGAACATTGCCACAATGACATAAATTGTGTGGTCGCCCGGACAACCCATAATGCAGCCTCCATGGACCGAGTCGGAAGCATCTGTGGTGCAGTTTTACCTGAATAACAACAAAACTGAAAACATCTATTTTCAGACAGACCAATTGCAAACTTCCTTTTCTTTTTGTTTTATTTTTATTTTATTCTTTTTTATTAATCCATTTTAATAATGGATTAATGGTACAACTGCCAAAGCTGTTGACCTTTGTGTGTCGTAATTAGCAGCTTTCCGTTAAGAATTGTCATAAACCACAAACACCTGCAGATGGTCACTGAAATCATTAATAAATCCAATGTTATCTATGAGGTTTGTAAATATATCATCTATTCGAGAGGCCGTATGAGTTGTGATCCTACTGGGTCCGACGGTTTTTTAGATAAAGGCTCAAACTGTACACTGTATTTATAAACTCTTCAGTAGACCAATGCTTCTCTGAATTTGGCGGATCATTTTTAAAGTCCCCAAAGATGAAATACACCTTCTGTTTTACATTTATAAGTGTTTCTTCAAACTACACACTAAATATTTCCATATTGGAACCTATGCCCTCAATCAGTTGCTGCTCCACGAGTCTTATCCATTGTATTCGTATTATTTAATTCATATCCCTCCTGCTCGAACTGTATCCCCTTTTCTTTACTGATCAAGTTTTCTTATGTTGTAAAAATACTAAATGGTTGTGTGAACTGTGTAGTCTTGGTTGTTGTTAAAGTTTAAATACAAACTTCAACTTAAGTAAGACTTTATTTTCTCCTTTCACTACCCCGTTGTATGGGGTAGTGAGTATAGTAAATGTAGAAATGAATGATATCACTGTAACAGAAAAAGTCTTTGGGGTCAATGTCCAGCTCCATGTCTGGTCCTTCCTTCCTTGTGCGAGTAAAGGTTCTCAGCTCCAAATGTTTTGAATGCAAAGAAAAGTGTGCATCTCTCATTGTGTCAGTATATGCTGATTGTGCAAGCCCGTTCGTGAATTAGTGTCACTTCTATTACCTTCTGTCCCTGCATGGTGCTCACTTAAAATTCTAAAGCTCCTCTGTTTCTCATAAAAACCTTGCGTGCAGTATGCCGTCCACATTGTCTGGATTTTCCCTTTTTGTAAGAACCTGGAGGTGATTCAGCATTCCTTTTGGTCAGGTGTTCATTGATATACACGTCGATCCCCCTCAGCCTCGTGGGGAGGAGTTCTGCATAATACGCTGCAATTCGGGGGCTGAATTTCCCACGCATTCAAACATATTCATATTACTCAGCAGATACGCCCCTGAAAGCTTTGACACAGGAAGCCACGGTTGTTTCAATATTATTAGAAGACTTTCTTGACATGCTGCTTGTTGTTGCATAAAGTATGTGCGTTGCTCTTGTTTTTAACCGTGATGTAGTAAATAGTATAACCAGTGCAGTGCTGGGAATACGGCCTGTCTGGTGGCTGCAGTTACCCACAGTACCAGTCGTGTAATGCATGGGTCAAATTTCCTGTTTCATTACAGATATTTTTTTACTGAAAAGTTTGCCCATTTCTTTGTAAAAAAAACAAACAAACAGATTTTAATGAACTCATAAAAAAGCAAACTGGATCCTATTTTGTTGGTGTTGGATCCATCTTGATTTTTTTCCCTTTTTGATGGTTATATGAGGGATCTTTAATGTTAAGAAGTTTTATCTGTGCACTTTAACTGATAATAACACTGGTCCCTCAGTCTGTAATGCACCCACTTTTGACCCTGGAGATCACCTTAGATCTGCCTGTTGGCCCCAGCAGGTCAAAGGGGGGTGTGAGGCTGTGGTTTCTTGAAGGGTTAATGAGGATGAACTCTGTAACAAACAGCCAAATTGAGATCCCTGTTTAAAAAAAGGTATCAGATTAATGCTTTATTTGACTTTTGTCTTGTTTTTAAGCTCTTTGCGATTCCTATCGGCGAAACTTAACCTTGCTTGGATGTGACAAAAGTTGTTTTTTTTTTAACTATTTGACCAGGAGCCAAGAATTATTTTGAGAGTGGGATTACTTTTTAAACGGCCAAGGTTAGTCAGCTTTTCCCATTATTTAATCACTTTTTTTATTTTAATAGCTCACCCCGAAATGAAAGCATAACCCCAGGTACGTTTTGAAAGAATTAGGAATGCTACCTTAGTGTTGGGTGCAAAGAGACCTTGAGGGGCAGGGCTACATGTGTTAATGACCCGAGTTGGTTAAGTGGAGGTGTGGTCAGGAATGTGGGGCTGGGTGGGTGTTAAGAAGGAGCGCTATCTGAGCCTAGCTTAGCCTTGTTGAAGCATGAAGAGTGAGTTAAGGGATGTTTTTAAATGCAGTATGGATAGAACTTTGGAGGTGGAGGATTTTTAACCCCCCATGGCATCTGAGGTTGTGGTCCAGAGTCTTAGCAGTTCAAGCTGATTGCCTTAAATCTCTGACTTAATGATACCCAAAGTCAATGCTGCTGAGGTGACTTATTATGAAAGTGAGTTCCTGAGTGGGTTTTATTTACAGTATACCTAATTTCAGGGCTGTACTGACAAAGGCCTGTATCCAGGACACTGTTTGTACTAATAGGAAGATTAAACTGCATTAGCATAGCTAATCAAACAGTGAGGGATTGCTGTAAAGACAATGAAATAATGCAGGCAAATGTCCACTGTCGCCACATGCTCCAGCTCCAATAACTGGTTTATACAGTTTAACTTGGTTTTTGGCCTGAGTTATTTAAATTACATGTAACTTGACAAAAAAAGAAAGGATATTCAAGGGAGAAAATGTTTTTAAAGAAGAAAGAAACTATTAAGTAATAAGTAATAAAAGCTTGAGTCATTTATATTTGAATTAGTAATACATTTCTAAACTGATTATCCAAAAATAATTCTGTGACTCAGATTTTTAGGATATATTATGCACTCTGGCCTGCAGAAAGTCTTCACAGCCAGCTCTTTATCTTTTCATGAAAGTGAAGATGGGGTCAGTCAAGGTGATGACAAATGGAAGAGGGATCAGGAGTTAGGGTGGGAGAGAGGGAGGAATGCTTCATGGGGTGCAAATATGCCAAGCATGCCCATCAGTTTGATTGTTCCACCTCTAGGATGCCATTCGTCCCCTCCCACACTAAAGAACAAAAAAGAAACGGCTGCAAAGTCCCTTTTAAGTGCCTCAGCGAGTGAGTTACTAGACAGACAGAACATTAAGTTACAGGTGTGAGAATTAGGTGTTAGATTTATGTGTGATAAATTACCCGCATATGGGCTAATAGGAGCCATTCCACATTTTCCTACACCCTTCGTGCCATTTCTTCCTTCTTTTAAAAGGGCAAAAACATTTCTCCCACAGCTTGAGTGAATTTGAGGCAATGTAAATAACAAAAATCTTCATATTCTGCATGGTTCCTTTTCTTTGGGGGCTTGTTTCTCACTTTGCTTTGCTTGGATTACTTTGCATGATCCTTTTCATTGCAAAAAGATGTTTTTCTTTTCTCTTATGAGAAAATACTCCCAAGTAAGCACTGTCTACATCTTAGAGAAACACATTTGTTATATTTAAAGTTTCTATGAGCACCATCATTTGCAAGTAGTTTGATCAGCGCTGGAACACTGGAATGATTTTGAAAATTTTAAAAGAATAACTTCCTAAACTTTGCAAAACACCTCCAGGATAGTTGAACTAATCCTTTCCAAATGTGGCTAGAATCACCTCTAAACCTTCAGGAAGAGTAACTATAGGATGATTTATTACACATACACTTTTGCAGCTAAGGGCTATGGGCTTTTGGCAACAGGTTATAAAGAGAAGAATGATTTATCCATATTTTGTCTTTGGATCCAATTTTTCAAGTGCACGGTTGTTTACAACATAGATCCTGCCAGGTTCTTTTCAGAGACCAGTCCTGTGATCATCATAGGACTCATATTGTGGACTGACTGACACTTGCAATATGTGCTGGTGATGGGGTAGCTTGGGCATTTCACTAGAACACCAGCATTTTTATGCAAAATAATTAATTGAGAGGAATGGCAAAATAAAGAACCTGGGAGAAACAGAAACCACATGCTTGTCTTCTGTTTCCTGTAGACAGCAATAAAGTCCATTCTTATGAGTCATAGATTAACTTAGGTGCCTTCCCACTTGGTCCTCTAACATTGACCCTGACCAACAATAAGTTTAAAAAAAAAAGGTAGTTAGGGCCAAACATGAATAAAAAAAGATACTTGTGCAATGCAAAAGTATCCAAACCAGACCCAGACCCTAACCATTACCGAACAGTAACATACGCTGATATCAACACCTTAGACCTAAGTTTAACCCCAAACTCAAGAAGAGAAATTGTTCTTATTGGAACCACAACAACCTATATGTCCTGATAAATAGCATTTTCCAGGAAGTTGGTTCCCACAAGGTAACAAATACCAGTAACGATTTCGATTAAAAAAAGGACCTTTGGAACTTGGTACTCATAGAGCTAACAGAATTGGCAGTGTTGCGAGGCGAGGGCTCAAACATGTACAACTGTAAGCCTTTTACACCAAACGAAGCTTCTGCCGCCCTGGCGTCCTCTTTTACAACATCTTCGTCCCCGCTTTCCTCCTCTAAATAAAAAATGTATAACAGAGGAGACTCAACCACGACCTCTGACACAAAACTCTCCTCCTCTTGCATGTTTCCTCTGTCCATAGCGTTCCTTGACAGTGTCGTTTCTAAGTCACCAATTTAGTTCTACTTGGGCCCAATGGAATTTCCCATTGGGAACTTACTAGCATTAAGTTGCTAACTGGTTAGCAAGTTGCTTGCGAGACACTGGCCACAATTAAACTTGCTTGCGAACCTTCCGCCTCAACAATCCTGCCCCCTTTATATTCAACCAATCACATTCACTTTATTCACTCGTGTATAGTTGTGCACCACTCGGGAGAATTCGGAAATGCAACTGTTGGAGCAGCCGCTTCCCTACGACTTAAATAATGTTTGCCTGAAAGAACTTTTGGGAACAAAGTAATTCAGGAATATTTTTCAGGTCTAACAATAAACAGCTAGTGCTAAGTGCAAATAACGCCTGCCATCCTGGTTGGTATTCTTCATATAATTAGTCCATACAATCGCATGTAAACATGTTGCCAATCACAACATTTGCTTTTATTTCTTACACCTTTACTGCTGCTACCAAACATATTATTTTGACTCTTTTCCTCATTACCAACACATCGGTAACGTAGCATTTTTATCACTTCTTAGCAATTTCCATTGTTAACCATGAAATACAACTGACCAGCTGAGTCCTTTTGATACCCTTGTCATTGACCTTTTATGGTTTAATGTGAGCGTTTAGAGGCATACTCTTCTACAGAAACCATTCAGCTGTAATTTATGAAGGCCTCGGTTAATTCCAGTTGTGTATCCTTTTAGTGTGGATTTTACACAATGTTTTATTAAATGAGACCCCTGGTTTTTAAGGGAGAGTGGCAAGAGAAAAAGCAAGGAGTCAAAGTACAGCTTGCAGTTTTCCATGAACACAGCAAACATATGGTAGAAGGTGCTCAGGACACTCGAAGCACACCATTGTGGTTTGGGCATCATGTTATGTGATCCTTTTTTTTCAGCACCGTCGGACTTAGCTTGAGATAGTTTGCAGAGAAAATTGTAAAATGCAATCTTTAAAACTGAATATTTTACCAGCCCTCATCTGTTCAAATATTAATGATGTGCGAAGCTGTTAGAGACATACTCAACATGTTTTATTTAACATCTAATAACTGTTCATTTTTTTATGTAACACTGCATTGTGGATCACATTAAATAAAATTTTATCTATGCTAAAACTTTCATTAGGGATAAAAACCTTTTTTTAGCTTGTGCGTTGTCATGGAAAATGGCGAAGGACACTTTATTCCAGAACAAATCTGAATGTAAGGAGTCCCTTTTTCACTGGGAAGTCGTTGGGATTCACTTGTACTTCTATTCAGTTTGCATTTTGAGTAAGATTGTCACATTAGCATGGCCTCTGTTAAAGATATAAATTCTGCCATATAACACATCTTATTCTGTTTGTAATGTTTTTCTCATTAAACTGTGTTGAGGCCATTTAATTAGCAAATTTTCTTTTACTGACACCACTTGAAAGCAATGCAGTAAACATATCAAATACACCACAAAAAATTAAATGAACCAATGAATGTAGAATGGATTTTTCTTCCCCTCTGCTGAAACAAAAGTTATGGAATTTTATTGTCGGAGTATTTTGTTTCAATTATGTTGACACTGAGCGAGACAATTTTCTGTTATTATTTAAGCTTGAATAAAGTAGGAAGAAATTTATGGGACCTCAGCTCGGAGTGAAAAAGCAAATCTGTTTCCTGACCACCACATCAAGGCTTCTTTTTTATTTTTATTTACCATGTTCATGGAGTTTCCCTTAGTACAGAGAAATGGGTTATGGTGAAAGTGCTACAGAATCAGTGTGACACACATGCCCAAAACAAATGAAATTCGGTGGAAAATAATATTATAAAACCAAGACCTAAGTTTATAGGGCACCTTAAACTTCAGGTTTTGACATAAATCTTCAAACTCAAGTCACAGTCCCTCAAAAAGATATTAATAAGGAGTTGAATAAACCTAAGATGTAGGAGTAAACAAGACAATGAAGTTGGAAAGATAAAAAAAAAAGAAGTCCTGTAAACGTTTGTAGCCTGGTTCTGCTGGAGGTTTCTTCCTGTTAAAAGGGAGTTTTTCCTCTCCACTGTCGCTACAAGCATGCTTAGTGTGAGGGATTGTATTTGAGTTAATGAGTCAATGCAATCAACTGGTTTTCCTTAGATAGAAAACTTTGTATCAATTTGACTGTATGATCTGGTTGAACTGTAAAGTGCCTTGAGATGACATGTGTTGTGAATTTGGCGCTATATAAATAAACTGAATTGAATTGAATTGAATAGTAAAAGGAAGCGGCTTGCAAAAGAAAGAAAAAAAAGTAACTTTCTATAACTTTTTGAACGTATACCCAGTCTATTCTATTCTCACAAAGTAGAATTCTATATATGTATTATTTTTATCCAACAAATGAAAAAAACAAAACAAAGCAAAAACAAACTAAGCTCACCTTAAAACTCCACAGATGTTGTTTACTAATGGTAGTGAAACCCCCCCAAAACATTATCTTGGTTTAAATGTGAAAATAAGGGGATTTTGTAAAATTTCCACACAAGAGCACAACTCATTTTGACCTGTTGATGTTTCCAAACCAAAGCCACTCTAGTGCTTTTCCAAAGAATGTGACAGATAATATGGCCATAGTGAACAAAAAAATGCAAATGTTAATGGTCCAATATGTTGCTCTACTAGCTTTGCTGTAAGAGCCAACAATTGACAGTGGGTTTTCTGGATAGTTGCTTTCACAGCCTGCATTATTAAATTTACATACCAGCGGTCCTTGGAGAAAGAGTTGCTGCTGTGTGAAAATGAACAGTTGTGTTTCACTCTTCCATCCTGTCATCCATACATCCATTCTCTATGGGAGTCAGCTAGTGAAAGCTGACAATAGACAGTGTCTGCCCTGCACCCTGGACAGTGGCTGCTCCATCACTAGGCCCTCAGTATTCATTTGTAGCTGTAGCAGTTTATAATATTGACAGACTTATTTAGTGGTCATCTTAGAAGTTAAACATAATAAACATGTTACCTTTGAACTGCAACGTTTCTAATTAGGACTAAGTTACTACTTCAATTGACTATCTTGACTAAAATAAACACTAATCAGTAAGTTTCTGTTATAAACAATTGTTTCAAGAGCCAAACAATTAATTACAGCACATGCTGAAAATGGGTGAAAGAGACATGCAACAGACACAGCTGACAGCTTTATAACCTTTACATTGAGGGATACTAAAACACTATCAATTTGATCTTTATGGAAAAGATGATAATGTAGTTTATTGTCCATCTCTGTTTTTTTTTTTTTTAGCTTTGGAGTCAAATTCATAAACAAAGAAACAAAAAAAAGACTCTGAGGGGCTTTTTTCAAAGGTAGCCTGTGAAAAGTTAAGTTCAGAGGTCTAAATAAAACAAAGTATCTCCAATTTAATTTGTTAGGGTTTTGGGTTAAAGGTATAGTGGAGGATATTCTTTATCGGGGTGGATCATCAAAATAAGTGGTCCTCCTAATTGTCAATCATTGTGGTGATATTCTTACACAAGGCCGTCCTATGTGCTCGTCTCCATTTTCACTTACCGGTGGTCAGTCTAACATCTTTGGAAAGTAAGAGTGTATGATCAATGCAAATATCAACTTTGAAACAGAGCGTGCACGAGGAGAAATGGGCTCATGCATGCTATTAATAGGCATTCCCTCTCAGGAGCGGGTACAGGGTTGTGCATGTGCAAGTGGAGAGGGCGGGTCTTTTAAAAAATTAAAATAAAGTTAAAGTTCGTTATTATAGATAATATTATGGGTGCCGTTATGTGATTAAAGGGGAAGTTAGCTCGTCATTTACGTGGATTGATTCCTACGTGGTCATCTTGTCGGGGGTTTTCACAGCTGAAAGCGCAGTTTGTTGCGCTCACTCACTTAAGACTAGAGGAGAAACCTTCCAGATGCAGTTTTATTTTTTATTCTGATATCACCCGTAGGTGCACTTGTCTTGCATTAAAAGCAAACATCACAACATAATATGCACACGTCAAATGGTAACGTAATAGCTAGCAAATTGGCCACCTTAAACTTTGCTCTGTTTGAAACAAGGAGTGTAAACTCCTGACACAAACTATGAAATTAGTTGTTATTATCTACAAAAAAGAAACCATTTATGAAAGTAAAAAAAAAATAATTTGTGAAAAAATTCTGCTTATTTAAATTTTTTTCTTGGTACTTTTCTATTGTCAGCAACCGTTAGCTTACTGTGCTAACCTTGTGCTAGCCTCACACTGTATAAACATAACAGAATTTTCTATTAACGCTTCTAATATGCTGTTATGTTTTATAAAGTACGGTGCTAGCACAAGGTTATCACAGTTAGCTAAAAAGGCAGTTAAAAAGGGATTTATTTCCCTCATAAGATGGGGTAGGCCAACTTGTAGATTTAGGTGTTAGCTGACAACTTTAACTTTATAGAATCAAACCAGCATAATGTAATTAACTTCACATGGATTCACAACATATTGACCACATTATTGACAGCCATTGTTTAGAGAGGGTTCTTCTTATGTTTTCCTTTACACAAACAACAGCTTTGTAGAAGCATTCTACCTATAGACATAACACACTCTGGCACCTATTTAGTCTTTGTTCTAAAAAAGTTGTGTAGCTTTCCGAGCGTATGATCATATACACCCTGTTTTTTTGTAAATACAATGCTTGAAGCCCACAGGGATCCTTCAGAAGTGGGAACTGTGGATTTGTTTTGTTTCATGTGCTATACACTCGGTGGTTAAACGTGTAAACAACATGAGTTTATCATGTGCAAGGGCTGGCACTTTTAATCATGTGTGCCTTCCTCTAAAGTCCTGAGAAGTATGTATGTTAAAGTGTTAAAGCTGGTACTCATAATCTCCCAGTGGTTGCTTTCTGTGCATCTTTTCTAAACGTCTGGGTCACTTTGGTTTTCAGGGACGTGCCAAAAAGGCATTACATGATTTGTGAGGGGGAAAAAATGCTGCAGAGGGCTGTTGGGCATGTGTCAGTCTGAATTCATTTGCACTGCGTTTTCACTGTGCAGAAATAAGGAGACAGGCCACATCAACAAATGCAAATCCATTCCTCAGCAAACTAAAAATGCATTTTCTTACAAAATGTTGTTAAGATACATCAGGAAAAAAAAAGAAAGTTTTCACTTAGGTAAAAAAAAAAAATCTGATCCATACAAATGAGTTTTCCCAAAGAATGTCTGAAACCTGATGGCCGTGGACAGATTGATGTAAAGCTCGCTACACATTCTGCCTGTCGTGTGGGACGTGAGTTGGACAGCGCCGCTGCAGACACTGTGAATTGTGGCCTCTTTCCTGACATACCTGTGGCCTGAACCTCCAAACCTTTCCACAGACACACACAAAAGCTAATCTCCCAAGATCAGCACTAAGAGTTTCACTGTCTACACTGTGTGCAGCCATTCCTCCTCTACTTTTTTCCCCCTACTCATATGGTAATTCCAGGATGTGGGATACGCTTAGTTCAGACGGTGTGCGGTCACGTTATCCTCAATCAGTGTGAATTTTGAGATTAGCAACCAGCAAAACAAAGCTTTGAAAACAAAGATTGAGTATGGCTTTGCAAGCCTGGGTTATGATGAACCCTTGCGCTGATTGACCGGCAAGTGATCTTACGACCACACACCCTTACAGTATTTTCTTGTTAGAGTGTAACACTGTCAGCAGTGACAGGAATGAACCCAGTTGAAATAAGCTGAAGAGAGAAGCTTTCCAGCCTCAGTTTCCTGCTTTTGCCAAGTTGGCTTACCCATTATGTCAGTGTTGCATACAAACTCGGAGAGGGCGGCCGCAGTGAATGCAACCATGTTAACGTGATTGTCAGTTCGCTGTAAACATATTCAGACTGTGTGTTATACAGAAATATAAAGTGAAGTTTTCAGTTGTGGTCTAATGGTCATATGGCACAGTTAGTTTAAAAGAAAAATCAAATATGAAACACTTTACGTTTGGGCTGTGTTTTACCAGCAGGGAAGATTTAATGCAGCTGCACTCATAGGGGTAAAGCAGCAGCTGTACTTTCTTTAGGGCCAGATAACTTTTGGGATCCTGAATTGAATTAAAACAAAATCTGCGGGCGTGCCAGTAGGGCAGCGGTTAGCGTGCATGTACGGAGGATTTAGTCCTCGATGCAGCCGACCCGGTATCGAATCCGACCTGTGGTCCTTTGCTGCATGTCCCCCTCCCTCATACCCCCTTTCCTATCAGCCTACTTTCGAAAAAACGAGCCACTAGTGCTGTAAAAACCCAAAAACAAAATCTGCATTGATAAAACTCCTAACTATGAATAATGACACCTGTAACTCTAGGATGAGATTTTCATTTGAGACTTGGAGGAGCCAAGAAGTTTACTGTACTTTCCTCCTTTAGGTCTTGTTGAGAGGGAGCTTTCGGGAGATGAACCATCATTAGTCTGTGTGATGAATAGCGCTGGAGTATGTACCTCAGGACTACTATAGTTGATGGAGTGTCACCTTAAACCTCATCCCTACAGACCATCAGAGACGTGTTCTGATTAGCACTTCATCTACTAAAGTCTTTGCGGCTTTGGTAGTACGGTATGAACGCAATTTGGTGGGGCCAACATACCTCTCTAAGGAACAGTTCTCAGCTCTTAAGGTTTAAGATAAATGTAAAAAAGCCACAGACATTCACTAACTGATTTTCACCTGATTGCAAGCTGTACCGTGCAGTAGACCCACTTAGCAGTAATGTTTGCTCTGGGTGTTTTGTTTTAAAGAGAAACCTAATATGCAGATTTATGGCATGCAGACATGCTCTGCTCTGCCTCTAAGGTTTTGTCGAGCCTGATCTGCTGTGTTTTATGAAGCGTTGTGGTAGGTTACGCTCAGTGTGAGCACTGCTGCTCCCAGGTCCTTGCATGTTATATTTAAAACTTGGCTGAGATCAGCTTAAGTGTCTTTCATTTGGATTCGCCCAAGGACATTTTCCTGTAAATGGGACACTCAGTAGTTTACATTGAAAGTCACTTATTGTGGAATGGACTGTCTTTTTACTGGCTCCTTTGTCTTCCACAGGCAAGTCAGTTGTGGCCAGAGCCGCAGCGGTTTTGAGGGCTTTCATCAGCTGTCTCAACGCAATCATTTAGGAGGCCAGCTCCGACCAGAATTAATACAATATTCACATCCATAACCAATCATCATTTGAATACTGAGAGGGGAACCAGAGTTTGCATGAATGACAAATTGTTGAGTTGGACATGTTTACTTTCAGTTAGAGAATATCATACTGATGTATCTATTATGGGTTATATGGTCTGCTCATGTTATATTCTGCTGGTCAGCCCTCCCAGTTAAATCTCGCCTGATTTAAAGAAAAACAAAACAGAGAAAGGTTAATGTAGAAGTCCAGTAGGACAGTTTAGTCTAAGATTTTCACGTTTCTGTCCCCATTCTGCTACTACTGTTTAAATAAAGACAAGAATATGTTTTATATAAGGATGTTATTAATTATCATGAATTCTTTGTTCCCAACATGGTTCCTTAAGAATTGGCAAATAGTGTTGTCAAATCTCTACCCAATACATTCGTTGGTAAACCAAGAGGCAACGCAATCCACTCAAGTTCTTGCAACAGATTTTCTCTCGATTGGCTTCATTTTTTCACTAGATGTAGAACAGTTTACTGCCAGGTAGCAGTTGTTCTCTCAACCCACTTGTATTTATTTATTTATTAATTTTATGTTGTCTTAATTATCAAAGAACTTTTGACCTGATGAGAACCTCTGAGGAAGAACATCTGAGGGAACTTTACAAGAGTTCTTCTAACTTAATAGCTGATGCTGCATTTTTAAGAAAGTGACAAGATGTGGTTATTTTCCAAAATGGGAGAAAGAAAAGCAAAAATTAAAGTTAAAAATGTATGACTGTAAAACATATAAGGATTTGATAAAGTTGGATGAATTTCGCCACCTTCTATGTTGGTCCTCCCACCTCTGTCATGATCTTGGTGCTCATGACTAGCTTGATTGTTCATTCCATTCACCTGTCTAGCTCTGCCAAGTTCACCATCACTGTTCATCTGTGTCAACTGCTTCAGTCTCTGTTTAACCTGCCTGCTTCCACTCATCAGTGCCAGATTCCTTAAGCCTTCGTTGAGAGTTCTCTAGCATACCTGTTTGTGTTCTGATTGCCTGACCCTGACCCATTCGACCCCTGGGCCTCTGAGCCTGCCTGTTCCTGTTCTGATCTGTTTGCCAGACCTGTCTTCAGACTCCTACTGATTTCTGCCTTTGGATCATACCTGGATCTGCTTACTGAAACAGACCTGATTTTCCCTTTCGGTACCTCTTCGGATCTCTGACAATAATTCTTAGGTGCTGATGACTGGTTAGAGAGCTGGTTAAATAGAGGCAGTAGTATTTAGATCAGATAAACAGTTACGAGAAATTGGCAGAGTTAGACAGGTAAATGAAATGAGTAATTAAGCAAGTCATTCGTGCCAAGATCATGACACCCTCATCCTGGTCCCTTTCATGACCCTCAGCACAACATCTAAGAGGGACAGAGGAATTAATCATTAATCCCCACAAAGTATATATTATAGAAATCTTCTTTATAAACTTAATTTCTTTCAAATATGTTTATTAAACTTAGCGTGTGAACCCTGTATTGGAATATTACATACTCTTATTCTCTCCCTCCAGAAAATAAAAAGTGGTAAAATTAATTAAAGATTTATTTGACTATGATATTGTTAACAAAAATGTCTGGTATGCCTTACTTTAAGCCAGGACCAATTTGACCTTTTCCGACGTCCTTGAAGCCACAGCCACAAGTTTCCCTGCTCCATAATTAACACCAGTATGCTAATTTTAAATGTAGCCTGCAATCTACAATCTGCACAGGTTTGGATTTAAGAATTCCAAGAAATGTCCCGTTGTTAAGATTTACCCAAATTAATGGAAATTTGATTAAAATGTGGCCTTGCAGCACAGAAAAATGATTGGTGAAGCTGCTTTAGAAACAGATTTGTTCCTGCATTTTGTTTCATAATTAAAAGCATTCACAAATCTCAGGTTTGGTTAAATGTGGCAACAGCCAAGAGTCACTCCATCAGGATAAATATTGATTTGAATTTTTGGGGGGAAAAAAGAACTTGGAAAATTGCATGTATTTTAATGTGGGAATTAATAAAATCGTTTTCTTTTAAAGATTGTCATGGCTTCACTACCAAGAGGTGATGGTTGATGTTTTCTTATTAATATTTTTTTCTCCTTTGTCCTGCAGCGAGCTATGGAGCATACCCCATCTGTAAAGGCTGCTCAGTGTGCTCCAGGGATAATGGCTGTGTGAACTGCCAGCCCAAACTCTTCCTGTTCCTGCGAAGAGAGAGGATGAGGCAGTACGGGGAGTGTCTTCACGACTGTCCAGCTGGATATTACGGCATGCGCAGCCCTGAAATCAACATGTGCTCCAGTAAGACCCCCTCCATCATCTTCCCACACTACTTGATCTACTGTCTTTTTTTCAGAGCAGACACATATGCCTCAAAATTTGAAAGGCTTGCCTGCTCGCACAGGTTGATGTTCTTAGTGAAGCCTCATCTTTGTATAATGTCACTCAGGAACTAGACTAAGAATGAGCTGGCTGTTTCTCAACCGTATAGAACACCATAATAACACAAAACATGCTTAAGTTATAGATAACTAAAGGCACAACTGCAGGTGACACGCAGTACCATGAAAAAAGTATTTGAACACTGACTGATTACTTCAATTTTGCTTCTTCATCACATAAATTATTCATAAAATTAAATGAACAACTGTCCAAATTAACTTTGTGTGTGTCCAAATTAACTATGTGGAAAAAAATGTTTGACCCTCTTAATATCATAAAATAACTGTTAAACTTGTCATTGTGGACATATGTTTTTTTAAAAGCAGTAAACAGCAAACTTGATCCATGCCTTACCTACCGATTCCACAGTCTGACAACATGGAAAACCTCGCAAACCAACACATCATAACCAGAAATACAGACATTTAAAGAAAAGATGAGAAATAAAAGTCTGTGTTGCTCTCAGACTAGAAATGGGATCTCTAATGAATCACATTGCCATTATTCATAAACGGAGATAACATGGAAGAGTGGTGAATGTTTTTAAAGTGCATCATTGATTCACTTTAGAGGTCAGAATCCAAGACAACCCTGTACTGTGGGGGATTACTTATCTCACTCAACATCAGTGCTTATGATCTAACAACAAATTAAAGGAAAAAGCTAAATGACAGCAGCATTCATTTGAGATTTCTGAAGCTACATCTGACCAAAAATGAAGCAAATACCCATCTCTCATTTACCAAAACCATTTTGATTATCCACATGAACTCTGTGAAAATAATGCCCTCAACTGATGAAAAAAAATAGTATAAACCAGGTAAAGGAAATGATACAAAAAAAACCAACACGCTAATGGTTTTAATTGGTAAAATACTGGCATAAAAGATTCACTGTCAGCTCAGATTTATTTACTTTTTCAGACATTTATAGTACGTAACATATTTAGCCAATTTCCACCCCTTTGTTAAAGATTTTTATTGAAAGCAGTATTTTTAGTCTCTAGTTGTTCAAGAGACCAAAACCTTTGGTCTCCCAAGCTGTGGAACTCTGCTTTACAGCTAATGAAAAATCCAAACAATAACACTGACAAATCAAAATGTTCTTAGCCATACTTGTTAAAGAATAACACTCAAATCCAATTAATGAAAAGTACCTTTCTCCTCCTCATGTAGCACCCTGATCTCATAACCTTATGTTAACATTGAATATGCGCTCAGAGATGGAGACGGACTTTGTAGGTTTATTCAGAGCCCGAGGCATTGGCTGAGTGTTTCATATGAAAACAGTGAGAAACTTGAAGCTTTTTCGTTCCCTGTGCCAAACTTCTGACAGACACACTAAAATGTATCCCCAAAGGAGAGTATCTAAACCTTAAGGCTGAAATATATGAACATGTAGCAACTGCAAAGACAGAAAAGTACTGCTTTCTGCTTAACCTATCATGGCAGCCCTCGAAACAAATCTTTCATATTTTAGTATGAAAATGGCTAAGGATAAAAAAAACCTACGATTTCATAATATTTAAAGAATAATGTTGCTGTTTATAAGAAAATATGATTAATCTGCGAAATGCCATTAATCTTTAACAAAGTTGTGAAAGGTATGTTTTACAAAATTGTTCTTTCACCTTCCCAATGATTACATTATATGATCATCTGGAAACTTAATGTAAGAATTCGGATGCTCCTTGACAATACAAGGCATATCCGATCCGAAGTTGTAATGTGAGGTTGTTTTGGACCCAATCTTCAACTGGACTAAGTCAGACGCCTGAAATGGATTTATTTTAGTGAACATTTTTAAGGAATCAGGGAAACTGGAATATACAAGGGAAAAGGGAAACAAAAAAACAAAACTAGAAACCCAAATGCTATAGAGATGTGATGAGCTACATGAAAACTAGGTGAGTATCTTCAACGGAGTGGAAAGTCAAAGAGAGCTGTGGATATTTACAGAACCATCCACTGCTAAAGGTTGGATTGCAGATGCCCAAATAAGTCTATGAACAAAAATAATGAACCTTAACTCAGGTGGACAGAGAAGAGTCTTGGCATGAGGACAAGAAGCAAAACTGAAGCCAGGGTTGAGGGGTGGGACTGGGAGGATGAAGATTCACAGATTTCAGGAATCCTTCACCGGTTCTGGAACCTTTGAGTCTTCTGCTGGAGAACTTTCGCATGGAGAACACACTGGGAGCCTTCTCAAATGACAAAAGGTGGTAAATCTGTAGAATCCAACATAACAGCCAGGAAAGCTATCGAGATCTGGAACAGGAACACAGGATAGATCCATCTGGTCACTCTAGACAGAGAACTTGGCATCAGGAACTTGCGGTGACTGATCTGATGGTGTTTGAGGTTGAGGTGACAGCAGTAGCTTAAAGCCAAATGTGGCCTCTATGGCTTAGGGGTGACAGAAAGTGTGCTGTGCTACTTGGAGGTGAGGTGGAGCAGGCTCCATTGAGAGAGAGTTGAAGAGTTTGTGTCTGGGATAGTGATGCCGTCAGAGTTATTGGAACTGATGCTTTGGTGTGGCACACAGCAAACCCACAAACCGATTGCACATTGAAATGGTTCAACCAAATGGAAACAGCCGTGTATCAATAAACCATAGAGCTTTGCACATGCACCCTCCGTCAACAAAACTCTTTTTTTTAAGTGAGGGTCAATAGGAGACATAATACCATAATTCTTGCCATTTTTTTCCAAAATATGGCAACTTATATACTATATACTATATACTTATATACTTCTTTTTAAACAACCCAAGATCAGTGCCTAATCCTGTGCCCTAATGAATCACAACTTTTGCATTCCCTTCATAAAACAACCTTCACTCCCACTGTTGTTCTGAGGTGATGGTTCTGCATGTTGCAAGTGCTTTCTCTGCTTTACAACAAGTTATTTAAATCAATGGGTATTAAGGGATTTCTGTAGAACTTGTTGACAGTCTAAGGAGGCAATTAATTTATATCATGTGGGAGAGTAGTGACAGATTGAGGTCCCTGTTTGTACTGGTATGAATATGTTCTGCTACATTTATACTCTAAATTTTTATCAGGTTAAGAATGCCCGACTTCTACACCAGTATCAGAGTTCCAGAATCCTCAGACATGATCAACTATTGTTGGTTTTTACTTAACTGAAAGAGAAAGACATGTTTTCCACCGGTAACACAAGTGACTTTATTAACATAAGCTAAAGCATCCAGACCACTAAATCCTGATCATGTTTGATATTGGACTCTAACAGTTCCTGATGTTTTGCGGGTTAGTTTGGATCCCTCGCCTTACACAGCACTGTTAGAACAACATCTTGTATTGTCACGTAGCATGAGATCCCAGAATGAGGCCCGCTTTGAAGTGATCGCTGCTTCACTCATCCCTCTTTTATCCTTTTTTTTTGGCCGTCTTTCTCTTCTACTTTACATGTGTTGTTTTTTGTTATACTATTCAAGTCCAGCCTTAGGAGGTGGATATTTTATTATTTTAGATTTAAACCTTTTGACTCTGATGTGCCATCAACAAATGACAGAGAGAATTTCCTTGCCATGGTGGTGAGAGCCTCCCTGTGCTTTTGGCTTGCACGGGGCCCTGGAGCTCGGTGTTACCGCTCTGTTGACATGAGCTTTTTAACAAAGCTTCTGAAACATTTAAGCAGCAGCTGCTTGTTATTACTCTAGAGTTTTTATGTATGATCTTATATTCTAGATTTTATTTAGCATCTTTGTGGACTGCCTTTATAAAAGAAAACATGTATACTCAGTAAGGATTCTGAAGAATACACCGGAATGTGACATAGATGAAAATGGACAGATAGAGGAAATGTATACAATCCAAGCTCTTTGGATCAACAGAGTGAGAGAGAGAAAAAAATCTAAAAGTCTAACCTCATTGCTTAGGAAAGAGGAAATGATAACATCAAAAGGGTTGCTTCTCTTGTCTTTTTAATGGCCAACGAAAAGCAATATTTTTTAAATGGAGGTGTATCCAACATTGGGAGCTAACTCCTTGGATAATTCATGAGTTTAATCATTGGGGTTTTTGAGAACATGTAGAACAATGCATGAACAGAGATCTCAAACTACCACAGATTATGATTAACCTTTATTTACCTTAAATATGATTGGAAAGCATCCATCCATCCATCCATCCATCCATCCATCCATCCATCCATCCATCCATCCATCCATCCATCCATCCATCCATCCATCCATCCATCCATCCAGATAATGGGTGGAGGGCTTCACGTCAATATCGATTCTAAAGAAACTGTGTGCAATCAAGCTGGGTTTTGAACTTTAATTATAAATAGAGAGCTTTTATGTTAGGAAACAGTTTTTTATATGACATTTTTCTACGTGATATGTTATCTTTCTAGAGGCAAACATAGTTTTATTGTGTTGTTGCAGCTCCTTTCAGCAGCTTGTAGCTACCTTGGGATACACAAAGATTTTTTATCAGCTGTCCATACGAGGCCCCAGACTATTGTCTGTGGGTGTTACCCTGCTATTCTACCAGGAGGATTTATAGCAATTTCAGATTATATTTTAGCTCAAACAGAATTGATGTGTATGATGGGCAGTCATGTTTAGTACAATTCTTCACAATAGTTCTAGTTTAACACAAATCACCAAGCCTCAGCATTTTCCATTATGCTGTATTAAAAGCAAAACCTTAGGGGGGAAGAGTTTTGAGCCAACAGATGGCTATGAGAACTGTCTTCTCCACATGAATTATCGTGGAGAGGGTTGAGAGTAAGGCTAGTTTTAAAATGTTCTTTTTCAGACTGTATTAAGGACCCATAACAGCTGTTTAAACGCAAATGTTTCTCCAGTGTGAGAAACTGAATAATCTGCCTCGCCACACTATGGCAGATTTCAAAGCTTAGCTGCTCCAAGTACCTACTTCTCTGATATCGATTGCCAATATGCCAATGAAGTGTATTAAGGTGAGTGCACCACAGGTGAGTTTCAGGGTACTTTTTGATCAAAGGCCATAGCCTCACACTAAGCTGGTTGCAAGGACAGCAGGGATAAAAGAAGTGACTTGAAGAAGACTCAATTGGCTGTATACACTGACAGCTCTCTTCCCATCAACTCCTTCACTTTAAAGCTTCTTGTTTCTTGTTCTTAATCCAAACTAGAGTGTATTTCCACCACAGTCTGGCAAAGGGAAAGCACAGTTGCTTTTAGCAATTGAGCTTTGTCAAGGGACATCTAATCATCACAGCTTTTCTAACCGCTCTCTCCTTTGCCAGTCAGTAGAATGGCTTTGTAAAGCCAAGCCATACAGATGGTAGCATACATACTACCGCATGCATGCTAACAGTAGCCAGAAAGAGACTAACTGTTACTTTTATCTCACTTAAAAAAATGAAATGCTTAAACTGGAGCCTGTGTGCCTGCATGTCTATGTGAGCTTTAAACTGTGTAAGTATGCATGGGTGCTAGAGCTGGCTGAGCATAGATAAGTGGAGGTGGGTATAACACAGACTGTAGGGGCAGGCTAGAAGGACTGCTGACACATCTGTCATCTGTAATCTCCCTCTGGGGGGTCTTGATTGGCAGGAACACCACTTTGCCTCACCTATTGCTGTTTTAGGAAGAAATGAAGCAACCAAGTGGAAATAAAAAAGAGTCTGGAAGAAAATGGCAGCTTTAACCTTTGCTGTGAACCTCTCCCAACTCCAATCTCACATGACATGGCTAGTTGGAAGAGGGAAAGCCAGACAACTTCCATGTCAGCCAGACCTATAGCCCTTAGATTAGGTCAGGGCTGTTCAACTTAGGTTAGAGGTCACAGTTGGAAAAATAGGCTTATTTGCAATGTAAGCCATCTTGCTGTAGTGGTCTAAGCCTGGTAAAGTCTTTATTGGGCAAAACAGTTTGAGCCCGAAAACTGTTCAATAGCAAAATAGCTGAATTTAAAGAACTATTAAAATCAAAATAAAAAATAATTCTTTATTTACAGAGTTTACAGATATGTTCCAATGAATACCAACCTAATGCAGTGGTATAGGAGAACAATAAGTGGACAAGTTATGTGAGCGCTCTCTCCTACAGAGCAAGCAATGAATATAAATGATAAATACAACTTTGCAAGACTAAATAATTTATTGACAAAAATATTCAACTTTCATTTCACTTTTTCCAACAAATCTGTTTAGCTAAGCTATTAAAATTAGCTAAAGAACTCAGAAAAAGCCAATAATTAATCAAGTCAACTACACCTCAGAAAAAGGAAAAAAAAAAAAAATACAGAAACCAATTTGTAAGTGTAAAGGGGTAAAGATTAAACTCTAAAAGTTCCATAATTTATCCTTAAAGTGTTTAAATGATATTATAAAATGCAAAGATTTATTTCCATCATATTTACATCCTGCTTTGTATTAGCAGGAAAGAATAGCGACTTTGTACATGCATGATTAATTTATCATACTGATATGGAGTGGGTCTTCTCTCTGCCTTGATTGGCTTACACTATGAGGTTACTATAAGGCTGACCATTACTTAGAGCTTGGGAATAAGGTAAAGTTGAGTCGCCAAGTTACTCCAACAGGGCTGGAGGTTTCTTTCTGGAGGTGTAAGCGGCCATCTGCTGAGGGCGACTGGGGTTCAAGGAGAAAGAAGCAGAGATACAAAAAGGCAGCCCCATAAAGGAGACACACAGCCAGGCAGACAAGCTCCTAGCTAGCTTGGGATGAAGAGAGCACATCCAGCCAGTCACAGTCAAAGAAACAGGACTACAGTGAAAAACATGCTGATCTTGAACATCTATAAACAAAGGTGTTGATGGCAGCAGCACTGCCGATATTTCTCTCCAGGATGGTGTCACAGCCAAACAGGAACAGACGAGGCAAAGCTAGTATGAGAAAAGCAGAGATAGATAGATAGATAGATAGATAGATAGATAGATAGATAGATAGATAGATAGATAGATAGATAGATAGATAGATAGATAGATAGATAGATAGATAGATAGATAGATAGATAGATAGATAGATAGATAGATAGATAGATAGATAGATAGATAGATAGATAGATAGATAGATAGATAGATAGATAGATAGATAGATAGATAGCCTGAGCCCCTCTAACTATAAACTATTTGGCCATTTAAGTCTTTATATGTGAAGCCTTAAATATATTACATCACAGTTAACCTGGAACAAGTTAATGCGTTGTACCAATTCAATATCTGTCTAAACACAGTGAATATTTATGTTAATTGATTAACTTATTGCTTATGGAGATCTGAGTCTGCTAAATAACATGAATTGGCCAAAGGTGAGAAATGGCTTTAAGTGTCCTTGATAGAACTAATGGGTTCTTGGTACAGACCACCCAGTGAGTCTTTTTTTAGCTTTAGATTCACTTGCAAGCTCAAGAAAGACACAAAAAGAAAAAGTAAAACCTGACACTTTGGACCTGCATTGCAACGGGTGAAAGTGTCACTGTCAGAAGCTTCATTTACATCTTTTGCAGTTCTTCTAACTGGTTATAAGGCTTTTCCACTTGCGCCCATAATATAATAACTCATAGCAAGAACCGGGCTGAGAGATAATTAAGATAATAGATTTAAGTCTCAGGAACAGGAGCCCTTCACCGGGGTGTAGTCACCTCATTATTCCTCATTAGTCATCCTATATTACCTAAAGGAAGATTTTATAGGTGAGGCCTGAGCTTAATCCCATCGGGGTATTTAACCTGCTTTCCTATATCTGTTTCTAGCACTACTTTACATGGAGCTTCACCGCTGATTCGGCAAGTGATTTGTGCAGGATCTTCGCTCTGTAATCAAAATAGTTCTTTAGCTAATAGGTGGACTCAGCCATCTATCTCTTTGTGGTGATCCCCATTGGACCAAACCATTCCCATAATCTCTGTTCATCCAATGTTCCTCTATCTTTGCTGTATCAGGGTGCCTTTGCATGTGCTTTCATCAATCTTACAAGCATTTACAATGCTCTCCGTGTACATTGGAGATATAGAAGCAAAAGTCACCCTTCAATCAAAACTCTGATAAATGCTATCATTGTAGCAAGGATTAAATGTTTTACACAGCTCTGTTAGTGACGTTTGCCAACAATAACCAAGATCTGCACAACAAGCTCAAAGCATAAGAGCTCTGCCAGATGTTCTCTGCATCCTGCATATTTTTTTTAGAATTTGCATTAGAGCTACTCTCTCAGGGGATGACAAGCCTGTAAAGTCTATGATATGTTGTAAATAGAAAAAAACACGTTGAGCTTTTCAGTTTGCAATGCATTAACTCAATCACTGTGTTGCAATTAGGCTGCACTGACTCCCAGCTTGGCACACTTGTTTAGTCGGGATAGAGGTGCACTTTGTTCCTGACACAATCGAAAAAAATTCACTTGCATTTCTTTCTAATCCCCTGAGTCAATGCACTTCTAAAATCTGTCTCATTCAGCTCAAATTAAGCCTTATTCCGTTGAGAAAATCTTAAGAAATCAATTTAGTAAATCTTGCCACAAATTTTCAAACTGATTTAGGTCTGAAGACCATGATTGGATCTAAACCACTTTGCAAAATGGTTAGCTATTTTGCTTTCACAGTTTTTTTTCCAATTACTGCCTTGAATTTTGGCCCTTTTCAGGTTCTTATCAACTTATATCAGCTTCCTGGTAACTCCTGAGTAAAAGTATACACAGCATGATGCTGTCCCTGCCGTGTTTCAGAGTAAGGATAATATAGATCTAGTGATATTGAATGTTCCTTTCTTTCTGCTTCCCCAATAAAATTTCCTAATGGAGCTCATAACACTGGATTTTATTTAGAGGTTTTAGAGTAGAGGGGTTTCAAAACAGAAATGCTTGACAATTTTTACAAGGTAAAAAAAGCTGAAAATGTTATGATCAATCATTAAGGCTCTTAGGATTCTGAATTAAGATTACAGAAAAAGAGAGAAGAAAAAAAAAACCTAAGAATTGTATTAGGTGTTTAAATTGGTAGTGTAGAATGTAAGGTAGGATGAAAACTACAGAAGGAAGATTTATGGTCAGGGCTACCATGTTTTCCAGAGCAAAGCTTTGCTGTAGCGTGGGCCTATCTCTAATCATATCTTATTGGTATGTGTGTGATTGTGAAACGTGCGTGTTCATAGTTTGTTTAGACTGGTCGGGAAAGCGTGAGACCAGAGTGAGTGGGCAGAAGCCATACTTTAGGGTTCAAAGTGAAGCGTGGAGGGACCCCCTCGTTTTGCAGGAATGTCGTGGAGGAGGCCTGATGGTTATTTAGAGATGGTGTAATTAAGGGGTGTGATTGTGAGAACCTTCCCTTCCCCAAGGGTCACAGATGAAAGAGCAGCTGTTATTCTCTGTCTGTCTCATATCTGAAAAAAAAATCATGAAGAGTGTATTTTAAGGAGTGCACAGGTGTATGCGTTGTGAACAATCAGAACAAATTATGCCAATCTACCTGGAAGCCCCTGTGCAACAAGTGGAAGCTGGTGGTTTTAGGTTTGAGATTTTGAGTATTGGGCCACAGGGCTACACAGAGTTTCTGAGAAGAAACATAAATTAGACAGCTCTGGGAGGCTCCTTCTAATCATGTGGGGCTGTGCGTCGCCCTGTTGGTTTGGTTGTTGTAATTTGGCTCCGCTTGACGTGTCATTTGCAGGGATCTTGATGACACATTACCGTGCCTTTCTTCGCAAGAATTGCTCTGTGCGACATGCAAGTCGGCAGGGCGTGGCGTGAGACACAGAGTTTGCAGTTGTGTTTGCCTTGAAACCCTTCTGTATTTACTTAGCAAGATGTCGTCTTCTGTCTTTGCTGCTCTTCAGTCACGAACCCACATTCTTCTTCTTCTTCAAAGCTTAAGCCAAAACCTGAGGGACCCCAAACCACCCCTGTGATCTCAACCCATCATTCAGAGTTTAATGAAAAGCTGACTCTCCAATAACCTTTTGGTTATGGAAAAAGATACAGATATGAACAGTTGGGAGAGATAAGATAACATTACAGACACAGTCATTCCTTTTCCATCACCCAGTAGTTAAAACATGTGAGCTGGTGCGTTTGCCAATGTAGTTTTGGATGAACCTGTAGGTAGAGTTTAGCTTCTCCCCGTTTCGCACCCTTTTTGCTGTTCTGCTCTTTTTTGGGTTTTACACTTCTGATTTACTATATCTAAGCAAAAACAGGAATGTATGGAACAAAGGAGCTGATGTCAAAAACACTATGGTGATTCTCCCATGTAAAATAAATAAAAAATCATTGACTGTTTTGTTTTTGAATGAGCGAGGCTACAATTCCTTCTACAATAGTTTTTCCCCTAATGATATAGCTCTGAATCAACTCCACATGAGCGGATTGCTAAGACCCAAATTACTTTTCCTCTTTTTTCTCTTTCTTCCTCCAGGGTGCAGGATAGACAACTGCGAGTCCTGCTTCAGCAAAGACTTCTGTACCAAGTGCAAATCTGGTTTTTACCTACACAAAGGGCGCTGTTTTGATAAGTGCCCCGAGGGTTTTGCCCCACTGGAAGACACAATGGAGTGTGGAGGTACGTAAAATGAAAAAAACAAAACAAAAAATGTTTTAATTTGATATTTACATTCATAAACATCATATAGAATAACTATTCATATTACCCAAAGCTGCTATTTTTAGTGATTTAGGCTTACAGATAAGAAATCCTTCACAGAAAAATAGAGTAGATTTATATCAAAATAATGTCTTTTACATGAGCAAAAACAGCAATAGAAAAATGGCTGACTAAAGACTTGTCCAGTCATTGGTAAAGAAGTCTGTTTTAAAACGTGTTAATGGAAAGTTGAGTGAAAACAAAAAAGCATGGTGGGAAAAGATCTTCAGGCAGAATTGATAACCACAGCCCTGCTTGGAGAGAAAAGCTTATTTTAGAAAGCATGAACAGCAACTTTGAAGAAACTTATCCAGGATCTGAGATAGAGGACTCACTTTCCTGCTTATATTTGGTGAAAATGTCCAGACTTACTTACCTTGTCTAAAATGAAATGGAGGATGAGCATAGAACTCAAGTATTGTCAGGTCCAGTCTAAAATTTTCCAATGGATGATTTTAGAAACCATGCCATGTTTAAAACCATAGAACCAGTTTATGCTGATTTTATCTTGCAGCAGAAAGTAACACCTGGCCTGAACCCCACATAAAATTTTTTACACATTGTCAAAATGGAAGATAAGAGACATCAGATAAATGATGCAGAGGAGCCTGAGGCTGCAATTATAGCAACCTGGGCTTCCTGCCATATTGATCCAATATTTAAGCAAAAAGGAAGTACTAGTACTAAGTGCTAATACCGTACATGGATATGTATTTTAGTTGACTGACATTTTCACATAAAAGGTACTCAGCTTTTTGTTCTTGTGTATGATTCTAACTGTAGCGAAACATAATTTGGAGTTTCCATTATCTGTAGATTATAATCTCAAAAATGATCATCTACTGACTGCTCTACAGCTTACATTCTATCTCTAAAAATAAATTATCTATATATAAATTTGTCATAGCATCCCAGTAAAGCTGCCCTAACCAGTGAGAAAGCTTGATCTATGAGCTGCCTCTGTAGAACAATTCTCTGATTTCATTGCACGTCAATGTTTCTGTTTAACCCGTGCAGAGGGCTGCGAGGTGGGGCAGTGGAGTGAGTGGGGAGCCTGCACCAGGAGAAACAAAACCTGTGGCTATAAGTGGGGTCTGGAGACCCGAACGAGGTACATTGTCAAGAAACCTCCCAAGGACACAATACCGTGTCCCACCATTGCTGAGTCCAGGATGTGCAAAATGGCCATGAGACACTGCAGGAGAGGTAAGGATGGTATAGGGACATCTGTCGATGAGAACACTTATTTTAGCAAAGAATCCCCATTCGACTATCACATGTGTCATGTAACCCTCACACTCATGCTATGTTTTCTCTGTGTGACTGATTTAGTCTCACAGTGGTCCTACCCTGCATGAAATATCAGCATTTTTCCAAAGCACTCCTTGTTCTAGGCAGCTCTTTTGCCCGGGGCATATTTCCCACCACGCTCTTCCATCTCCCCTCATCTCCTTTGTGGAATCCTTGAAAGTACAAGCTGCAGGTTTTCTCAATGGTCGTGTCTGTTTCCTCCTGTCAGCTTGAGAGATTTCTGTGGTGTGCAGAGCATGTATGTCAGACCATTATATGAGAAGTTGATGGAATTTCGCCATGCACATACAGCTAAAGGGATTTTTTTTTGTTCAAAGCATAAACCATTTCCCTTAGATGGTCCAGATAAACCATTTGGGGATGATGGTCCGAGTTAGCTTTGCTTTTAAAATAAATGTCTTTTTCCTTAATATACTTTACAATCTCTCATAAAAAGGAATTAGGAAGGGCCAAGTGTAAATATTTAATATACCAAATAAGGAAGCAATTATGGTGGCAGAAGTAGAAAAAAAACATATTCTAACTTTCAGGAATTTTCTCCATTTTTGAAAGGAAGTGCCGAATGGGAGGGTTACTTAGTGAAGTGGTGAAAGAGTAAATAAACTTGAAATAAAGCCTGATAGTTTCTGAAATTGCAGTGCTGCAAGGGCTGCTGACGGGGTTGGAAACTGTGATCCCATGGCACATTTAGTACTTAATGTCCCATCTTGTTTGTCAGAGAATTTCTTGCCAAGCTCCATGCACCTCCTTATGATTCTGGCATGAGTACTTGACCTTTTTGGGGAAACTTTATGACCCTCCTAAATTAACATTTTACAATGTTATGCACAGAACGCGAGTTACTGTTTCATGTTGATGTAATTCCTGATTGCAAAAACTGCCTAGAAACCAACAGAATTCTTAAATTCATAGCTCCTCTTCATTTTAATTGTATTTAAAACCTCACCTTGCAGTTCTTTATCCAGAGGCTGCTTTCCATCTTGGAGATGAGCTGTGTGTAAAAGTGTCATTACATATGAATCTGAGGATTTTTCCGGTATGTGAAGTGCTGTGGTGGCCTGTTAAATAAAGGCAGCAGTTCATTCTTTGGCATGTGTTGATAATTCCACACTCCTTATGAAAAATCTCAACTTGGCAAAAGTCAGTTTAATACAACACTTCAAATAAATAGAAGGAGAAATTGGAGTTCTTGAGGTTGAACGGGTGGAACTTTGGCGCAATGGTGTTGTATTGGACATCTGAAGGCGTACACCTTCACGTGATCACTTTGAGGTGGTGCTAATCAAGGATAATTAGGTAAGAGGGAGGCCACTGTGTATAATGTAGTTATTTCAAGGTTGAATGAAGATAGGATACTAAGAAGGGGCAGTATTACGTGGTTTTTGCTAAAAGGTGCTTACACCCTTTGAATAATTTTGTATTTTGTCAGGTTAGATTCATTAGACATTTCAAATTAATACTTGGATTTATTTTGTAAAACATCATAAAACGCGGAGTTGGAAGCATTATGCTGAGTTGAATGTAAGCAAAAAGAAGAGACCTGAGGCTGGGGTGGAGGATGAATTCACAAAAGTATTACTAACTTAAAGGTACAGTCAAGGGAATGCATTAAAGCATAGTTTGGAGTTAGAATTGCCAAGTTAAAATCCAAACCTTCTTCTCTCCCTACCCCATTTCAGTCAAATTAAGCTATTTTGAATAGTAGAATAGGCCACTACTCCAGCATCTAAAGTCTTAAAGCTGTAACTGCAGCACATTTTGTTTTTTATTACCATTTTGATGTTGAGGCTGAAAACAAATGGAGGCCAAACTTTTTAGATTTGCATCTTTAAGCATTTAATAACAATGCATCACTTTTCTTTCACTACCACTCAAACACAGTGGGGGTTGTGGTTGTGACATCACAAAACGTAAGAAAGTTCAGCGTATTGAAAACATATTTGCTAAGTACCGTACAAGGCATAACACAGAGCGATTCTTTGGGTTGGAAAAAATAGAATAAATTAGGAGAAGCCATTTATTTGGAATAAAACAGATTCAAACCTTAACATACAGGTGCTGGTCATAAAATTAGAATATCATGAAAAAGTAGATTGATTTCAGTAATTCCATTTAAAAAGTGAAACTTGTATATTATATTCATACATTACATACAAACTCATATATTTCAGATGTTTATTTTGTTTAATTTTGATGATTACAAATGACAACAAATGAAAATCTCAAATTCATCATATCAGAAAATTAGAATATTACTGAAGACCAATAAAAACAAAGGATTTATAGAAATGTTGGCCAACTGAAAAGTATGAACATGAAAAGTATGAGCATGTACAGCACTCAGTATTTAGTTGGGCCTCCTTTGGCCTGTATTACTGCAGCAATGCGGCGTGGCATGGAGTCGATCAGTCTGTGGCACTGCTCAGGTGTTATGATAGCCCAGGTTGCTCTAATAGTGGCTTTTAGCTCTTCTAAATTGTTGGGTCTGGTGTATTGCATCTTCTTCTTCACAATACCCCATAGATTTTCCATGGGGTTAAGGTCAGGAGAGTTTGCTGGCCAATTAAGAACAGGGATACCATGGTCCTTCAACCAGGTACTGGTAGCTTTGGCACTGTGTGCAGGTGCCAAGTCCTGTTGGAAAATGAAATCTGCATCTCCAAAAAGTTGGTCAGCTGCAGGAAGCATGAAGTGCTCTAAAACTTCCTGGTATGTGGCTGCGTTGACCCTGGACCTCAGAAAACACAATGGACCAACACCAGCAGATGACATGGCACCCCAAACCATCACTGACTGTGGAAACTTTACACTGGACTTCAAGCAACGTGGATGAAGTGCCTCTCTTCTTTTCCTCCAGACTCTGGGACCTTGATTTCCAAAGGAAATGCAAAATTTACTTTCATCAGAGAACATGACTTTGGACCACTCACCAGCAGCCCAGGCAAGACGCTTCTGACGCTGTCTGTGGTTCAAGAGTGGCTTGACACAAGGAATGCGACAGCAGAAACCCATGTCTTTCATACGTCTGTGTGTGGTGGTTCTTGAAGCACTCACTCCAGCTGCAGTCCACTCTTTGTGAATCTCCCCCACATTTTTGAATGGGTTTTGTTTCACAATCCTCTCCAGGGTGCGGTTATCTCTCTTGCTTGTACACTTTTTTCGACCACATCTTTTCCTTCCCTTCGCCTCTCTATTAATGTGCTTGGACACTGAGCTCTGTGAACAGCCAGCCTCTTTAGCGATGACCTTTTGTGTCTTGCCCTCCTTGTGCAAGGTGTCGATGGTCGTCTTTTGGACAACTGTCAAGTCAGCAGTCTTCCCCATGATTGTGTAGCCTATAGAACTAGACTGAAAGACCATTTAAAGGCTTTTGCAGGTGGTTTGAGTTAACTAGCTGATTAGAGTGTGGCACCAGGGGCCATCAATTTTGAACCTTTTCACAATATTCTAATTTTCTGATATGATGAATTTGAGATTTTCATTTGTTGTCATTTGTAATCATCAAAATTAAACAAAATAAACATCTGAAATATATGAGTTTGTATGTAATGTATGAATATAATATACAAGTTTCACTTTTTAAATGGAATTACTGAAATCAATCTACTTTTTCATGATATTCTAATTTTATGACCAGCACCTGTACACTGTCAGAGCTAAATAAAGTGTTTAAAAGCTTATCATTTTTGGATCTCCCAGAATTATCAGAAGGCCTTTTGATTATTGACTTACTTTGCTTTATATAGACCTTATAATAAGAGGAAACTCGAGAGGTGTAACTGAAGCCTAGATGATATCAGGACGAGAAGCCTTTTCACAGTTAGTATCATGTAAACCGTGTCTGATGTGATCCGTGCGTTCTGCAGCTCTGCATCCCCTTGCATATCACTCATGCTGCAGGGATTTATTTAATGCTTTCTGTCTGTGTTTGGCTGAACAACAGAAATACTTTAACCAAACTTGTCACGTTCAGCTTGAATAAACCCATACCTTTGGGTTGCTCAGTATTTCTAAACAGGTTTTATAGTCGTACAACTGAGCTTTATGTTTGACACTTCAGATATTTAGTGCTTTTTTATACCCGTGCTGAAGCCAAATGATTCTGGTCTTTTGGCCTCACAGCCTGCCTGTCTGTTTAGCACTGTACCCTTGGGATACAGATTAAAAAGCTCATCTTTACTCTGGATCACTGCTAAACAAGTTGAAAACAATAGAGAGACTTTATTAATAGCTGCTCTCATCCTATCAGCATTGATAGATTGGGTGCTTCACTCTCTTTCTCATGAGCTGAAGGAAAGAGGCCAATAACACTGCCACTCTCTTAGCTCCTCGTATGGACGGCTTCACAGAAATCCCCACAGACATTTCCAAGCAACTCATCTATATATTTATATATATATATATATATATATATATATATATATATATATATATATATATATATATATATATATATATATATATATATATATATATATATATATATATATATATATATATAAATATATATATATATATATATATTATAGATATTATAGATTTCAGCTATAAAAGTTGATCTGATTTCTGTCAGCTTCTAGTCCTGCCTGCGAAGTTTGTAGGTAAAAATTTGATTATATTTAGAGCCTTGATTTTGCAGCAAGAACCACACACACACATACATATGCTCTCTTTCATCTTTATTGACATGAAGACTGTCTCAGATCTCATCTGCTTAACTGTTTCTTTCCTAGGCGGTTTACCATTACCTTCTCGGATGTAGAGAGTACTTAACGGATCAAGTGCACCCTTGCTCCTTTTTTAAAGGTATCATGGAGGATTTTTGCGAATTTTTGAAAAGACCTGCCCTCTCCATTAAAAAAAAAATGCACATGCACAACCCTGTACCTGCCCCCGAGGGGAAACGCCTATTAAATGCCTGAGAGAGCATACACAATGCCATTTCTCCTCGTGCACACTCTGTTTCAAAGTTGCTGTTTGCATCACTCATACAAGCTTACTTTCCAAAAGAAGATTTGCAATTTTTCCACTATGTCAGACTCACCACCGGTAAGTAAAAATGGGGAAGAGCATGTAGGACGGCCTTACGTAAACATATCACTAAAACATATAACCAGAAGGATACACAATTAGGAAGACCACTTATTTTGATGATCCCACTGGTAAAAGAACATCCTCCACTATACCTTTAAGTCTGTTTCTTTCTTCCTGAACCCTAAGTTGGCCTTAGAAGATTGATCATACTAACTCTGGTACTGATGGAGGTTTCATGCTCTTAAAAGGAGTTTTACCGCTTCACTGTTGCTATATGCATGTCTGGCGTGAAGGATTGCTATAGAGTCAATGACGTAAAAGTAAATGTCTATTGCAACATCCTTATCCTGCAGGATCAAATAATAAGACCCAATGCAAGCAGCCATGTTTCCTCAGATAAAACTTTTTACAAATAGGTCTGTTGAAACTCATACAGTAACATAGGGTTCTTGTATTGTCTGCCTTTTGAATTTCTTTGCAGCTTATTTTTAAGGCTTCCCCTAAAAAACTTGTAAGATGGTCGTCATTACACAAAAGATTTAAAAAAATATGATGTATGTAGTCAAATGTTGACATCGAGTCTGTCTGATGAGACCAATTTCCTGTCTTACCTTAAGAGAATTAAAAATGGACATAGCTGTTAAAGCCTAAAGAACTTACTTTATTAATTTATGATTAGTTTTTAAACTAAAGGTATGTTGTTCTTTCAGGGACATAAATGTCTTTGATCAGGAATATTGTGGTGTTTATTTATAGGCTGAAGCATAATAAACTTTGAGTTGTGGTCTGGGATTGATTGTAAATTCACACAATAATATATTTGTCATCAAACACAATAAAAAGGACATTTCTGTTCACACAAGTCCCTTTGACCCAACACAAAAACAGAACTTTTACAGTATGCAGTTTGAAACCATATTTATAGCATTGTAAATTTTGGAACTGATAAGCAAAACACACTAAAGACCTGACTTTCCAGAGCAGTGCAGTTCAATGCAATTTATACTTAAAATTTGCCATTGACTGCAGGGCTAAACCCACAAAGACTCACAAACACCGTGCTGACCTCATGGAAAGAAATAGGCAATGAGGAAAGAGGAAAAGAGGCAAAGGATAAGAGGGGAGAAACATCTAGTGATTATCTCGGTCATTGGATCTCTGTATAGGTCTGTGAGTTGAGAGGGCTAACAGGCCTTTTGTGGAAGTATCGATCTCCCGTGTGTGTAACCAGAGATACTCCTGCTGCTGTAGGCCTTAGTCGAGGCCAATCCCTTCATCTCATCAGTCATCTGACTGTAAGAATTCAGTCAGAACTGATTCTCTAAGTCATAACTTCTGTGTGCAGTTTGTTTTTATAGTGTAATTACTAGTGCCTCTTGTTTCTGTCCAACTACCATCAATTTGAAAACTCCACAGCTCTGCTGTGTGATCTTTAGCAGTGCTGTAGAATTACAGAAATCCCAGCTAGATTAAACGAACTGCCGATGTACTACCCTTTAATGGGGCGATCAAAGATTAGCAGGACTTGGCATATATTTATGGTCATTTGACATCAATGAGAGGTGAACCTCTTTTTAGCATTATTGGAGAAACACCTACAGTCTTTTCCAAGAAAGTTTAATGAACGAAGGGCTAAGTGACCCCAGATCAAGCTGACATATACACTTCTAAGAGAATCAGATTCAATTAAATATAACTAAAGTTTGAGGGGGTTCATTTTTTATATTAAATGACTAAGGGTTTCACAGAACCTGGACATTTTCGGTGTATTATAAATTTTATGTTTGGATCTCATGCCACAAGGTCTCCATTAATAAATCCAGGCTGGACCAGATAAGGATTTGGTAATTGGATTGTATTTTGACTACAACCGGTCTTGTTAGTCAGTGCATTCACAGTGCAATGTACCTCCTAGATCTCACCGCATGCAGACCATCTGCCCGTGTCCCTACTCTTGTAAAAGGATGCACAATCCGCTCTGGAAAAAACTGAGCTGTTTCGGTTGTATTTGCAAGCAGCTTGCAACACCAGCAACCCCCTGCTTCTGGCCGGCCTAGCTCATGAGCGCACAGTGAATGTTCGTGCATGTGTTTGACCATGTGTTACAAAGTTTTGCTGTTTATTCTAACTATGCCAAGGGAGGTTAAGCCCTGGCGAAACATGCCACTCACTTCTGAGGATTTTAATTACTCCCAGCATGATCACATCTGAGCGTGGCCTGTGTTTAGCTTGGAAACCTGACACCCGAACACATTTCTGCATTTCCTTTTGTCAGATGCAGCTTTCTTATGTTAGGCCTGCTTTTTTTATTTAACAAAACAGACACAGACCTTTAACTTGAGGCCAATTAATGGTGCATGTTCATTTGTCAACTGAAAATAGTGTTGTTAGTTGAGGAGCTAGCAATGCTTTTTCACCACATGGCAGAAGGACAAAAATTAAGTTTCTGTCATTTTTTAAGAAAACTGCTTTTCAAAAAGCACCCCATCAGAGCCAGCACTAAGATCCCTGGAGTTTTGGTGAATTTCTTACTTTTACGAATGATGTTTGGGTTCTGAATTAAGAACTTCTGAGTGAGAGAGCTGTTGCATGGAATAGCAGGTGGTTATTAACAGTGATCTCTAGCCTGGCTAATATCACAGACAATCCAGATCAGTTGTTCCCACCAGCGGGAGCGAAGCAAGAAGTGTTTTCCCAGGACAGAAGGAAAGCACTAATTGGCCGCCACCCTGTCACAGTGATTATTTGTGCCCCTCACTGCAACCTATTGGGACTGATGGAGCCATAGCTTAATCTTCATTTAATAAGGCCTCTCCGTAGGGGCCGACATAGTAGCTGGTAAGAAGGCTCTAAGAGGCACTCTGCCTCACTCAAACCGCAATGATGGCTTGGCTGTGGGCACAAGGCCATTGCTGGTGTCTGATCAGTCACAGCTCACCTGACAGTGCCACCCACCATGACAGCTTACATTACACAATCAAGGGATCTGGGACTGTGAAACTGCTAAGACAATATTTTGAAATCCTTGTTTTTGGTCAAGAAAAAAATATTACAGTTAGGACAAATTACCTATTATCCATTTGAATGTAAGGTTGCCAGTATCTTTATCTGTTCAAACAATGAACTGCAACTAATAATGTAATGGGAGTGTTTGTTCAACGATCATAGTTTTTGGTTTTGTGTCCCAGATAAGTGACCAAAATGTGCGTTCTAACGTCAAAACAAAGGAAGTGAAAGCTACATTTTTAAAACTAGTAAGGCAGTGTCAAAGCAGACCACTAACACTTGTCTACTCATAGAGGAAGAGGTCAATACAATACTGCATAGGAATCCATTTTACAGTTTGTAAATGCACTCATGAGATCTTAAGGCTCGGAGTGATGTTTTGTAAGCAATGAAAATTTAAAGGGTTTAGCTATAAAGACCATGGTTACTTTCATAGGTAAACAGGAACAGCTTTCAAGACAGACAGGAAATAGTTTTAGAGAGAATGGAAAGACATGCAGCAAAGGTCAACAGGTCGGGACTCGAATCTGCAACAGCCATGTCAAGAACCAAGACCTCTAAACATGGGCTGCGTCATTAACCCCTGCACCGCCGGCACGAACTAGAGTAACAACTTTGTTCTTTTTTTAAATTTTTTTTTTTCTAAATTTAGTCCTTTGCCCCAATTTTTTTAGGGACTAATGTTTTAGAAATCCTCTTTACCTTTTTCATGTATCTTTTATGGTCACTTTACACAGACTGGAAGCTGCCGACCTTTGCACTCTTTGTATATCACTACTTTTTCACCTTTTGTTTTTTGAAAATTAGTTTTGTTGAGAATTACTTGGCCAAGCAAAAAAGGAAACTCTTTTATCAATAGCAACTTTATTTTAAAGTCATACTTTGCAGAGATCTTATTTGAAATATATATTCAGTTTAGACTGCCATGCATATAAGTGAACAGGTCTTATGTTTTATAACTTCATCTGATCTAGGTTTTTATCTCAGCTCAGTGTAGATTGCTTAATACCAAACATTTGGGTTTGTTCAACTTCTTGCCATGTGGTGGTGTTACATATTTCATCTCAGTAGAACACCTCTGCAAATCTCTGCTGTGAGTTCATTCCTTTTTTTGGTGAACAGTAGGGTGGAGCTATGATGCTTCGTATCAGTAGAATGGAGGTGGGGTCTCTGATGAATTTCCCACAAAGTGAAACCCACTGTCTGACCAAAATAAATATGACTGCCCTCCTTTTGTCAGCAACTGTCTTCGTAGGACAATATTTGAAACACCCCATGATCCTGTTGGCTTTATTATAGAGAATCCATCGTCATACCACAGGCATGAGCCATAAACATGTGGAGGCCTTAAAAAGACTATGGGGTGGAGGGAGGTTAGAGAGGAGGGGTAAGCCACGCTCACCAGGACTCCATACTCTACATTATTGTCCAAGCAGGAAGAAAGAGGAGGGGCGCAAATGTAGGATGTTTTTAAACTCTGGGCCTGATTGAGCATTAACTTTCCTCAACTGCTTTTTGTAGGCACATCTTAACCTTTCAGCCAACTCAAACCTTTTTTGATATTATTGCTACTGGCTAAGCAGAAGATACCTTAAGATTACATGTGCGATTAAAGCCCTGTGGATATTATGCATCCACAATATGAAATAGAAAAAAAGCCTTGCTCAGCTGGAAGAGAGACTTGACATGGGACACTGGAAGCATGATTGACTGTCCACTTTCTGGCAGATTTTTTAAAGGTGATCGTCTACAATCTAAACAAAGCACACAGTGTAGAACACATAGAGGTGGCAAAAACCAAGAAAATGAAAGAAAAAACAGTTACAGCAGAATTTTTTTTCATCACGCTCCCTCCAACTGTGCAGTATACATGCTAATCTAGGCCCTGATATGGTCAAATATGTCTGGCCAATGTTCACTTGATGTTTTCTTCATGAGCAAATGAATACATTTACACCCTGGGATCTAATTTACACTTGTTTAAGAATGGGCTGCAGAAGCTTGCCAGAAGATCTTGAAATGTAGTTGTTAATAAAACTCCTGAATCCACATTTCCAGTTTTAATTAATTTTGGATCTTGGCTAGATAGGTTGATGGTTGTGTCCTCTGTTATATACATTGTTTTTTTTGTATAAAATAGAACCGTTTCAATTGTGGCAAATTGCTAATAAAACCTATTCAGGTCATTAAGACAAGATATTTTGTCTCGATGTAGGGAATGTATTGATGGTCTAGTTGGATTTTTCCTGGAATGAAAGAGATTAAACTTGACAGTAAGTCAAGTTTCCTTATAAGACTAATTGTAGCTTGAAGCAGGCCCCTGTACCGGAAATCCTTGCATCATATTTAGATAAGCAGAGTTGGTTGGAGTGGCCTCATTGCGCCTCCTTTTCTGTCTGCCAGACCTCCAGTCCAGAGCTGCTGCCAGCTCTCCTGTGGGCCTGCAGATCCTTTCATCTCACATCCACAACACGCCTGAGAGATGAGGATGCACATGCACACAGACATCCACAAAACCAGAATGTGAGAAACATGTAATAGACACCAAGAAATATTTGAAGAGGCCTCACAAGCAGAAGAAGTTGCCACATTGTCTAATCTTTTCCTCATCCCAGTTTTCACTCTTTTTCCCCTGTCTCACAGTTAAATGACACGTGCTTAGTTGTGTATCACATATCATTGTGCTTGGCTGGGAAAACAATATGCATGCCACAGGGAAGAATGAGTTGGGAAAGTAGAATACGTAGATGCTTTTCCGGGCACTGTGCTGCTCCCTCAGCATCGGTCGGTCTGGGTAGAGGAGAAAAGAAGAAAGGCATGGAGTCAAACAGGGGAGCCTGAAAACATCTGGTGAACAGTTGGTCTGGCTGAGCCATCAGGAGCTCCTCTTCCCACATCCCTTCCCTCCTTTTTTCTATCTCTTGAGGCTGTCTTTGGAGACATCACAGCTTTTAATTACAGCTGGGCATTCCAAACAAGGGCTGTTGACCCACTCATACCCATGAGCGTGGACCCACTGTGTAGACATGCAGACACAACAAAGATTCAAGTATAGGCCTGCTGGCCCTTGTCTGCTTTTGCTTTAGGGTATTTTCTGTGCACTGACAGTGACAAATACAGGGGGTGTTGACTCATACCACTGCCATTACAGTGGTAAGTAGAGGCCAGACCCAGCCAAAAGGTTCTGCAGGGCGCTGTACTATCATCAGTATAAAAAAATAAATAAATAAAAAAAGGAAAACACAACAGAAAGTGATATAACAAAGAGTTTGTACATTTCTGACTTTAACGTGATTTTCACTGCATAAAACACAAGCAGCTTAAAGGGGGAAATGAAACCAAACAAAGTTCATTCACGTGTTTTACTATCAACAATAATTGTATTACAAATAGTGTTGCACCGATACCGATACCAGTATTGGACGGGGCCCCGATACTGCCCTAAAATGGTGGTATCGGTATCGGCGAGTACCAACAAATAGGGCAGCGATACCATTTTGAGAGCCATAAGTTTATTCAACTATTGTCACCCACTCCTGGTAGGCAATAAAAAGTTCTACTGGATTCACTTTGTATTAGATTTTTTCCTGCTTCACAAAGGTAGGCAGCAGCTTGACAAAGCCATGATGGCAATTATTTAACATTATTATGGTATCGGTATCGGCCGATACTGCACAGCCAGGTATCGGGTATCGGTATCGGGGCCAAAAAATGGCATCGGTGCAACACTAATTACAAATGCGAAAAATATAAACTTTGTCTTATATTTTTTTGGTTTAGGGCGCCGCCATGTTGCAGTATCTGAAAAGGTGACATCAAGGGGTTGATTAACACTAGCTCTAGCAATTGAATACATTGGATATACTGGTGATGGATCATAACCATAAACCATTTAAAACGTTTGATTCTTTGGAAGACCAAGCTGAAAGGGCAGTGAAGTGTCTAAATAAAATTGCTTATGCTTTGGAGCCCATTCACCGTGTGATTTGAGACGTAATGAGGAGAGAAGCGGCAGTTTTGGAGCCATGGTTCTGACTATCCCTGCTACCGACACAACACCACTGTGGAGATTAAGTAAAGTAAAAGACTTTTGAGTCTGGCAAGCTAGCCATCCATCGGACAGCCAGCTAAAGCATGAATCTGCTCCAAATGTTTTTATTTTCACCACCAATAAGCTGGGCTCTACTAACCAGCCAAGACACTCTGAGAGCAGGTTAGCGACAATAATCAGCCATAATGATAGGGTACGAAAACACGCTAAGCAGGCAGAGCACAGACATGTAAAGTTATGTTGGCAAGTATTAAATCATCAACTATGCCCCTAACTCCAAAACAAACATCCATAACTAGAGCTTAATTCTCCAACTTAAACCCTATTCAAGTTTCTTATTAAACAAACTATTTTATAACTCAAGCTGTAGCCATCAGGATGAACATCTGTGCAGCACAGAGTCCCTTAGCAACAGGCGACCACAGCGGGTCCAAACCTCCTGCTGTTCACGGCTGCCCACGGGTATGGAGTCTATCTGTTGTCAGGAGGCTAACCTGGACTGTACTGCACTGCGAGTTGTGCGGACATTTAGATCAATGTGCGGAGAGGTTGAAGCTTTGGGGCGGCCACACTGTCCCTGAACTCCGTGCCTCTAAATCTGTGTGACTGAAGAATTTGAAGTAAAGCTTTAAAACGCAGTAAATAAATAGGTATAATGTAAATAAGGTAGATTAAAACTAAAGAGTAAAACTTATGAAAGTGAAAAAAACCTACTTAGAAGGTAAAACAGGCAGTCTGAAGCCATTCCATTGGTCTGGTGGGTTTGGGTCTCATATTAAGTTCTATAAATAAATTAAATATCCGGTAAAGAAGTCAGTGTGAAGCTGCAAATTGAGGACAGATAAAGTTGTGGATGTATGTGATGGATTGTGAGGTGAACCAGTAGGGCTTATAAAGATAACTATAAGCCCTGGGCTGAGAACCCTCTCCCTATAAATATATAATTCCCTGCAAGTTAATGCTTATTATTCTTTAATTAGATCCTTGTCAAAAAGACATGCTATGTTTGTGTTTTTAAAACCTAAAACGTCTAATGGATCTAGTGAATGATATTCTTTTTATTGTTTGCATGGAACTACCACAAAACTCTCCTGAATAAATTAGGAAATAGAACAGCGTGATTATCCCTGACCAGATTAGCTCTTGGGAGAATGTTACTATGGTAACAGAAACAGAGGTATAGTAATCTCTCTTTGTGAAACGGAAAAGTTAGGTTAAAAAAATTTGAGTTTTCAGTAAACCTGCTTCGTGTCCTCTGATCCTAGTTAATGGGAAAATGGATGGAGCTAAACAACCAGGCTACCTTTGAAAAAAAACTTGCAGAGGCTTCAAAAGAAAAAGAAAGATCAGGTTGGAGGTTAACTTTTCAGCAGGACAACCTTAGTTCAATGCATTGAGTGTAACAGAATCAACCTAAATCAGCATTTCAGTTTCTCAATAAAAAACCCATGTTTTCAGCAACTTCTAATCCGATTTTTGGAAATTTTCACTAGATGTATTTGATATGTATAATTTCTCCCCTTCCTTCATAGTTATGCACTACTTTGTGTTGGTATAGTATTTATCATGCAGTTCTCCAAATATACCTTAAACATTGGTTGTATAAATCAAAATGTGGAAAAAGGTTTTTCATGCATACTTTTATGAGGTACTCTGTTGTCTGAATAAGACACAGAGGGACTGGGTTCAAGAGCATGATCCCAACAGGCCTTGAGGCCTTTGTATTCTTGTGGAATGAAAGCATATTTTTGACAAGAGTACAACTTGTGTCTTAATAGAAGAGCAGAACAGGCTGTGACTTTTAACTGCCCCTCTCTGTGATCATATCTGTCAGAGCCACTCAGCTGTCTGTCTGCGTTGTGTTTGACAAGTGTTTGATACAGCACAGGCCTTAAGGAGGATCAGGTCCTTCCTGCACTGGCTTTTACCTTTGTCCATGTGCAATAGGATCTCTATGAACATAACCCCCCCAAACCCGTTTTTCTTCCAATGTCAACAATGACACTATTTTTATCATATGATATATGCAATCTGCTAGATCATTACAGGAGACTAGACAAGTTATGTTCGAGAGTTAGCCGAAGAATCAAAGAAAACAAAAAAACAAAAAGAGCCAGGCAATTTTGATTCCTTCATCACTAGCCATTGCATGGGGATTGTGTAGTGATCCTTATGGCACCTGTCTTTGTTTTTGTGTCTAAGCTTGTCGGAATTAGCCTGGCTTCCAACTTGTTAAGTGCTGGTCTTGTTTCGGGACAGTTGTGATCTGTGACCAGGAGGGATTTCCTTCCAAATTTCCCTGTTGTAGGTAGGGGGCATAAAATGACTTGTGCATAGAGGATATATTAAAAGTAAATCATGCTGGTTAATTTCCTTTTATATCTTTTGTTACTTTGCAGCCACACTGAGACCACTGGGATTCAGTAGGGCCAAACAAAAAACAACAAAAAACAAGAAATACAGACCGTTTGTTTGTCTTAACTGAAGGAAAATTCACTAATGTAGGACATAGCTGTATCGCACTTGTAGACCACATATGGTCTAATGTTATGTCTTGATATTTCAATATAACTTTATTTAGTATTGTTGAGACTGTCAATCCCTCTTGCACAGTTTGTATACATGTACTAAATTGTAGATTTGGACAAAGACACTCAGATTTCTTCCGTTGGTTTGTGAACTGCAGAAATGAAGCTTTTGGTTTGGCATTTTGCATTTTGTTCTTTTGCAAACTGAAAGTAAGTATAGTTGGATGAAGGGGTAGAGTTGAAGACAGATATTTGAAACACAGTAGCTTTTTTTTTGGTCCCTAGTACACATCATAATACTGACTGTGGAAAAGGACCACCTTGTTACTGATTAGGAGTTTACTTGTTTAATATAGCCAGCTGGCATTTGCAAAGGGTGCTCAGGGAACTTTTGCCTTCAATATTCACAACTTCATCAAGAAACAGCACTTGCAACAATATTTAAAAATTCTATTCAGTGGTTTTACATCCCAGGGTAGCATTTAGGCCTCTCACTTAAAATTGCACAGAGGCAAGGTCGGCTAGAGGCCACACATGATACCGTGTGTGTAGTTTATGAGAGCACACACTCAGAGACACACACGTTAATACATTCCAGAAAGAGCATAGCAAAGCAGCCGTAGAGATTCTCACACTAAATCTCAGTAAAACAAGTTGGCATTGCCTGCTTGACGCCATTAGCACACAGCTAATCATGTGTTCGTCTACGGATCACTGCTTATTGAGCTCATATCTTTCTGAGATTCACACAAACACTGTTGCAAAACCAAATTAGCGCTAAGCTCTGTTGATCATTTGTTAGTCAAGCTAAATTACCTTGGTTTTTTTTTTCTACAAGGGTTCTAATGTGTTAGACTTTTTTACAAAACTTCTTAAGAGCAAAAGCTGTAAAAACATTTTTACCACCATATAGTCAAAAAATGTTGAAAACATAACTACTTGCATAAGTGCAAAACAAATGATTTGGTAGTATATGTTTCTCAGTTTGACAGAGGAATGGCCTCCTGCGGGAAAGTATGAGACATGATTTATACTACACCACCACTTGGTGCTATGACAAAGATGCATTTTACCACACAAATTGTGATAAAACAGCAGGGACATTTACTGATGTGTCTATGAAGGCTGCAGTATGTTCAGAAGTTCTTCAGTGTTGAGAGGTCCTGTATATATTGCTAAAAAAAATGATATCGAGAGCGTACCTTCACAAATATGCACATCATGTGCTATTGACCAAAGTACGCAAAAAAACTGGGAGGAGGATATGCAAATGTAAATACTTTTCAAATCTAAAACTGAATGTAAAAACAAATTTTTATGAAAAAAAAATCCCTCTTGCCAACAGTGTTGGGACAAACACATTATTAAGCAATGCCTTACAGTAACTAAGTTACTTTTGCAGTAACTGCCACTTTAACTAATTACTTTGTAAAAGCCAGTTATGCGTTGCTCATTACTCATTACAAGACAGTTTCCTAATCTTAGCATAAGTGACAGCAACATGTGTAAATGCACATTAAAAGCAGGTCTAAATTGAACACAGACAATTGCGCAGAGCCACTGATTCAATGACAGTGATTCTACAGAAAAAGCGCTCAGTAAAAGCTAAATGTTTCTGTGATTTGTTTATTATGTACAGAAACAAAGTTGTTGAGAAGCTGTAATTTAAAGAAGCTCCACACATCATCTTAACACTGACTGAGGGCTTGCGCGTTTAATCAACAATGTTCTTTACCTCCTCAGGGCTATAATGATTTTCATGATTTATGTTTATTCATGCAAAAATCCTGGGAGTATGTAGTCCTGACAGGGTTTTTTTTTTTTTTTGTATCAGTGTAACCCCTGTTTAATTCTGTTGCTGTTTTATTTTGGTTAAATTCCTTGAAAATCATTATTTTTTTAGCTTCATACATTTTTTCACCAATTGAAGGCTGTCAATGTGCAAAGAATATAACATTCTAAAACATCAGATCTGTAGAGCTTTTAATTAATTATTTAATTCATTAATTTATAACAAACACCTTACTTCTTCAATGTTCAAAAAATTTTAAAGTAACTGCATAGTTACTTTGGCTAGTAACTGGTTACTTTTACTGAGCAGTGACTGAGTTAGTAACTCAGTTACTTTTTTGATGACATAATTAGTAATTATAACTAGTTACTTCTTTTAAAGTAACGTGCCAAACAGTAGCTTTTTGAAGAGGATTCTCATGGCTGTCCATTTTATAAAGAACTGTTCCTCCAAAATCATCTTCAGAGTATAAATTGAAGTTCCTAGAACAGTGATGCCCTTCTTTATCAGTTTGTTTAGCTTTTCTAAGTAATTTTCTCTGATTTTGTTACATCATGAGATGACGGCTGGAGAGATCACATTTTCCACAAAAGACCTATAGGAGACCTGCAGTATCTTGCAATGAACACTGAAGGATCTAAGCTTCCTTAAGAAGTATAGGCTGAACTGTCCCTTATTGTAGATGAGTTCACAATTGCATCTCTAGTCAAGTCTATTTTCCCTGTGAACACTGTGGTATTTATACCCCTTCACCACACACACTTTTCTCCCATGATATTAATAACAGACATAAGGGATCTGTGGTCAAAAAGTCATCTTTATGTTTTGTATTAGTTATGACCAGCTACTGAACCAGGTGAGTGCAATCTGGTTTAACCGGTGCAGATTCTACTCACCTGGTTCAGTGGCTGGGAAGAACAAATACATGACATAGAGATGACTTGTTGACTCCAGATCCCCCATCTCTTCTTAATAGCATTCAATTTTCGCTGTCTGTTCTTAAATCCACAAGCCTCTCCATTAATTTGGCATTCAGGATCAGATTGTTGTTTCTACACAATGCAACAAAGTGGTTCACCACTTGACTTTAGGTTGTCTTTATATACACTCCAGGAATTCCCTGTCTCCCATCCTGAAGGTTCTTGCGTTCTTGTTTAGTAGTTCTTGAGATCAATGGTGATCCAGGGTTTCAATTCAAAATGTAATAATAATAGCGTTGAGTTCGAGGTTGACTATGACCTGGATGACTGGGAATCTTCACCCGCATACTCGTATAAAGGGGATTATTCTCTGTGAAGATAAAAATTGTGAATTTGATCAATTGTTTTAGGAGGAGTTCTTGTTTTAGAGATATATGAGTTTGTGACATGTGAATAAAACAAGTCCAAAATGTAGTTTTCTCTGGTACAGTACCTGTTGGAATATTGGAAGTATAGCAAAGGGTGACTAACCGATTATTCCCACAAATGCATTAGGCCATTGTGTCTGCAGCTTAGTAACAATATAAATTAGGGGTTAGTAGTATGGACAAAAGCTAACTGCCAACAGTTAAATTTTTTTGCTTCACAGACAAAACTTCACAGTAACATATCCTGGATGGCACCATCTATTGTTTACAACCACTTCCAAATAAGCTCCCTTGAGTTGCCTGCCTCCTTTACATCTGTCGGCTCGTATGGTTAGAAAACCACTAAAGAGACACTGCAGTAGGGAATATGAACCTGCTGCCATGTTACAGTAAAACACATAATGCTGTATCCTCAATATTCTGCCTTGTTTCTAACTAGGAAATCGAGTTCTTCTAAGTTTTTCCCTAAAGATCTCACATTACCCAAAATGATTGATGGAGAGAGATGGTTTGAAATTCCTTCGCCTCTCTGTTCTCCTTGCTACCTCTGTGCATCCTTGTTGCCTCTCTTTCAGCACTTTTATCAGAACTTGTGGAAGAAGTTCATTTGAAATGTTAAAATATTAATGAGATATTGGCAAAGGTCCTTTTAGCTGCACAGTATCCAACACCAGAGGTATAAAAGATCAAATAAACTAAGTAAGGTAACTATGCTTCTTTTAAAACAGCTACTTCAGTGTATAGTCACTTTGAAAAGCACAATAATAGAACTAATATTCATCACTACGATTTTTAAACTTTTTTTATCATTAACTTGAACTCCATTGCTTAGATGTTAATCTTTCTTTATTGGCCAGTAGCACATCCATCTTGCTCCTTTGAATGGGGCACACTAAACCAGTTTCGAGTGAATCATCCATTGTGCACAAAATATTTGTAGATTAGCAGCAAAACTTTTTGCAAACTTTTATCATTTATTTTGAGGAAGCAATCAAGTATTCCTTTTTTGGAATATTTGAAAATCAGGCCCTATATGTTCATATTTGTTCATACACAATTGACTTTTAGCATTGCTGCAGATATAAGAGGATTTTTGCCTATTATGCAACATCTACTATTTTTCACACCATCTAACCCTTTGCGTTGAACTAGTGTAGTTTGGGTTATGCTATTAAAACAAAAGTCTATTCCTTTCATAACAAAAGAATCATACATATTACTATAACATCCATCCATTTTCCATAACGCTTTTCCCAAGCGGGGTCACGAGGTGTGCTGGTGCCTATCTCCGGCAGGGTACACCCTGGACAGGTCACCAGTTCATTGCAGGGCCAATACTATAACAGTTACATTCAAATTCAGGTGTATAAAGACCAGTTCATTATGACTGACATGCAATACAATTAAAGTCAGCTGATCATACTGAACATGGCTTAAAGTATGGTAGTTATGAATCATAGGAATCCCAGGGAATTGTGTTGAATCATTTACTTTCCAACAATCCTGTCTCCTCAGCACTCTTACAGTGACAGTAAAAACTGTATGCAATGAGTTGTTGAGTTTGCAGCAATTCCTTAACAAATGCAAGCATGTAATCACAGACAAATGGACAACTCCCATTCAAAAACTCCTTTAACTAAGCAAAAGAGTGGTTTAAAACCCATGCTTATGTAAGACTGTCTTTAATCATTTTGAGATGGTGACAGCTCCAGAGGTTGAATTGAGAAAGGCTGTGGTAGCACAAAGAAGGTCTACTCTTTGTGCATTTTTTTGTGAAAGAGTTTTGTGAAAATGTCACATAGATTGCAAAGTAAGTGAAAAAGAAATGGAAAAGAAAATTAATCCAGAGCCATGTTTTATGTGGTTTCACACAAGTTATTCCTTGGTACACGTCTTTGCGTGTCTTTTCACAGCTGTTGACTACTGTTTCAATCCTCTCTAAACTGTGGGCTCAGGCTTACAGGCACATTGAAGGTGGCTGAGCCAGGTAAATCCCCATACTATAATCATCCATTGGGGATGACCTACTGTTACTCAAAGTCTAGAATAGCATTATACCAGATAGATCCTGGTATTTTGTCCCCCCTACCTCTTGTCAAACAAATAATGAATGTTTCACATATTTGTTTAATGCCACTGGGGGAATTCACATTCATTGCAGGATTTGCAGTTCCTGCCTTGATCCATTGCAGGCAAGGGGGTACTTTTAAAATTGCACAAGTAATCCTGCTGAGGTGCCGGTTCATACAGATACAGGAAGATTGGTAAAGTCTCCTGGAGGGAGCATATGCTGTTCATTCGATTTCTCGGTTGGATTGGATTGCCATAAAAGTAAATGTACTCCAAACATCTCACTCTTTAGCGGTAGAGCAATCATTGTCAATGGTAATGTGTAAACTGGTGAAAATTTAATGACAGTTATATCATAGCCATGTGGCAGCTTTTTACAACAAAATATTAAACTTAACAAATCTGTGCTTTATCTTGCTTTTGCAGAAAGGTTTAACATTTTTAGCTGAAGACAATACACTTATTTGTGGCTGAGATGGATGGCTATCATAAGTCTGCAAGACATTTCCTGCTTTATATCTCAGCATGTGGGAATTATAAGAGGGATCAAAGGCTGTATGGAGATCTCATCTTGCTATAAAGGACATGGAAATTAAACTTGAGTGAAATGGTTGTTATTATCTTTGTGAAAAAACAAACAAAGTTCACATCTGTAGTAACTTACAACCTCGGATGATGAATTTGCTACTGTATATCCCAGCAGGTTTCCTGATCTCTGGATCTGTGGTCGCATGTCGTGGCGCTCCCTGCTGCGCCTTTCCCCTCAGACCCAAAAAGGACTACAGAAACAAACAGACCCACGCTAGCAGCACACCCTCAGATCATCAGCACATGTCCGCCCTTTGATAAGTGCTTAGCTTTATATTTTTCTCATCAGAAATGAAACACAACATTAAGCCATTCATTAAAGTCAACTAAAGCTAATTATCCCTTATTTACCCAAGAGCCCGTGGGGCAGGAGAGCCCCAATGTACTTTAGCCCAGATGTGTCAACAAGTAGTTGGGAGATAGCAGACTGCAGAGGGGGCTGCTCACATCTCTTTTGAGTTTTGCGGTCTCAGAGTGCATATCACTAGGCCGCCTGCTTGTATGATTGCTGTTTGCTGCACAACACAGCAGGCCAAGTAAAGCCAGAGGATACTGCAAGGCTGAATTTGTTGGACAGTGATCAATAATGATTATGGTTTGATTCAAAACTGAAAAATGAGAGTTACATCTTCATTATTTTCCAAGATTTAAATATATATATATTTTTTTGTGTAGAGTGACTCACATAAACATCAGGCATCAATTCAGATTACCTCTCCATGCTGTAGGGGGCACCGATCTGTATTTAAGTTTCTGCTTTAAAGCCAAACTATAAGTCTTTATATTTTGGCAGCTCCAAGTGGAAGTGGGAAAATTGTAGCAGTTGGCAGGAAGTCACAGACCAGAAACCATATTACGTCAGATGATCTAACTCTGCAGACCCAGTTTCTTCTTTTCTGTGTCTAGTACCCCCTCCAAACAATTTAGAATAATAATTGAACTGCTTTACTGCTATGGATGAGGACATTTTGCCCCTCTATCCGTGTCCAGCTGTCTGCAGCCCAAACATCTGGGCTTCAAAGTTCCTTCATTAGCTAAAGTTATTCCCTATTTTAAGGTTGTTTTTCCTTCAAGTGCTATTTGCTACTCACAGTCAGTTCTCACAAACATTTTTTAAAACATCAGTAATTCTTGAAGTCATGCCATATGGTCATGTACAAGCAACCCTAAAGACCACCAAAGATTATTTCATTTTTCTCAAATAAATAAGGCTGCATCCCTGATTTACAAGATTTTTTTATATTTATTTTTGAACACAAGGCAATTGATTTAAACATAAAATCTATGTTGGCGAATTCACATAGGCGATAGTGGCGTCGGGTGACGGAGTTTGCCGTGCAACCGGAAGGTTGTCGGTTCAAGCCTCAGCTTCGGTTTTCAGTGTTGTAATGTCTTTGGGCAAGACAGTTGACCTGCATTGCCTGCTGATGGTGGTTGGGGCCTCGCTTTTGTCAGTGAGCCCCAGGGACGCTGTGGCTACATTGTAGCTTGCCACCATGTGTGTGAATGAGGGAATGACTGAATGTAGTTTAAAGTGCTGTGGTCAAGGCCTCTTACCATTAACCTTTGGCCAATATAAGGAGAAAAACCTTTAAAGTAAGAAAAAGATTTGTTTGCTGGAGACAAACAGTTGAAAAGAATAGATGCAAAGCTCATTTGTGGTGATTCTTTAAACACTTTAAATACTCTTTTTTCAATCTGAACATTTCTTTTGGCTGTTTAGGTGAGCATGGCTCAACTCAGCAAAAAAAAAAAAACACAACGCACTGCAGCCTCTAGGAGTTTAGAGCTGTTATAATGTTTTTCTCACATCATTTTTAATGATTTTTTACAGTTTTGTTTGTAAATGTTTAGATCTCTAACTTTTTATTATGCAACCAGTAGACTCAAGTGGACGACTTCAAGTATCTTGGGGTCTTGTTCACAAGTGTGGTGTCGGCAGTGATGCTGTCACTGTATCGGAGTGTCATGGTGAAATGGACCTGAGTCGGGGGGCAAAGCTCTCGGTTTACCTGTCGATCTACGTTTCCCAACCCTCGCCTTTGGTCATGAGATGTGGGTAATGGCTGAAAGAACAAGATCGCAAATACAAGCGGCTGAGATGAGTTTCCCTCGCAGGGTGGCTGGGCGCACCCTTCAAGATCGAGTGAGAAGCTTAGCTACCAGGGAGGAGCTCAGAGTAGAGTCGTTGCTCATAAACATCAAAAGGAGCCAGCTGAGTTGGCTCGGGCATCTTTTCTGGATGCCTCCTGCTCACCTCCCTCAGGAGGTCCTATTGGGAGGAGGCCTTGTGGAAGGTCCAGGACTGGAGGGACTATGTCTCTGAACTGGCCCAATGTCCCCTCTGGGTCCCCCAGAGCAGCTGGAGGAGGTGTGTGTGGATGTGGAGATCTGGGCCTCTCTGCTTAGATTGCTGCCTCCCTAAATCGGCTCCAGATAAAGCGGCAGAAAATGGATGGCATCGTTAAAACATTGCTCCTTTGCAGCTGCAATCTTGACTGTTATGGTTACAGAAGAGTGTTGTTGTATTATCCCTCCCTCTCCCCATGCTGTGATCGCTCCAGTTTGTTTTAGACTGGATAATATTGAGTCTTAGCAGGATAGAATATAACTTTATGTCCTTACCTTGGTTTTATGATTAAATTCAGCATTTTCCAAACATCATAAGTCTGCATTTTTTTGGGCTAATTTACACCCTACTCAGGTGACAATTGCATTGGATGGAGGAGTTTGCCTGGGCAGAGCTGGTGTCTGGCTTTCTCTGTTAATGTGTCCTTTGGCAAGGCACTCTATCTGCATTGCTTGCTTATGGTGGTCAAATAGCCCAATGCCTGTTTACCACAACCTCACATCTGTCAGCGAGCCCCAGGGCAACAGTGACTAAAATGTAGCTTGCCACCGTCAGAGTGTGTGGGTGTGTGTATGTGAGTGTGAGTAACTGAATATCAACATAAAGGAGTCTCCTAACTTAAAAAGGTGCTATATAAGTAGAGACCATATTCTCATAGCTTTTGTCCTTTCTACTTTTCACTAACACAGATTAAGTGATGCAGGAAAGAGGGGTTTTTAGTTAAACACTCAGTTGATCATTGATCCTAAAGCCTCTTGCATTACCAAAACCAGTTGACCTATTATGCATGGTCCCAGTTTTAATAGCTACAGATATTTATTCTATGTTTGCATTGAAAAATTACCAAGAATAATTGAAGGTGGTTATAATTTTTTTTAGATACCAATATGCTAAATGGAGAATTTGGCAGCACGGTGTTAGTGTGTCCTTTAGCCTGCCTCTGGCTATTTATATATTTCAAATTAAACCTTCTGTTCCAAGCGTGTGGGTTTTTAACCTTGATTTTATCCCATTCCAAATCGCAGAGTCAATTTGTAATCACTACATCCCAACTTCTAGTTGTGCAGACAAATAATCCTTGTGAGTTGGTTGTTACCATAGCAGCCTCTCATTTAAAAAAAATGAACAAAAGGGTATAGAGACTTTAACCCTCTACTATAACGAACCAGAATTAAAAAAAATCTTACACTTTACATTTAAGCTAAGATATTAACAATTTTTTTTGTCTACTTAAAGATCCGGATTATTTACAAGATAGCTTCAAGATTCTAAAGTCAAGCATAGATGATTGTGTGGAAGATTTTTTCCAAAAAAAGGAAAATCAAAACAATGGTTTCTGTGGACTTCTTTTGATAGGTTACTGTGGAACATCCATTGCAGAAGACATTTCTCTGGAAAGTAAGAGCTCAAGTTCAAATATTTTAACAAGATCGGCCTACTTTGACATTTGTTATGGTTTGTTCCCACTTGATGATCTCTCTCTGTAGTGTTTGTGCCAGCAGCTGTAAGCTAAATTAGACAGGGGAACAGTTAAACACTTTGTGAAAATTGTGGAGTGTTACAGTAAACTCCCTGTTGACTAATGGAAAAGAATTTTACAACTACAGAGCATCAACTTAAACCATACCCATTCTAGACAGGCTGTGGAAGCCTGCTGCTGCTGATGAACCACCTCCAGAAGGAGAAGAATCGCCCTTTCAGCACTCACCGCTGGAACATCAATCACAGTGTCAGTCACGCATGTTTTGAAAGGACTTCTTCTCTTAGAGACATCAATCTCTTGGTTGGACTTTCACTTTTGCTTACAGTCAGTGCAACGAGGTGTCAAGTAGCCGAAGAGTGAGCTAACCTGCTTTTTTAAATCTTCTGGCAAATCCAGAAGGAGTTACAGATGAGAAAATAACGAGCAGTCCTCTCTCAACAGTAGGGTTTTAACTGGGAATGCGTATGTTTTAAATCATTCTCACCCAGTAGCACAATGATAGTAAGCAGAGCACAGGGAAACTGGAGGATGGACTGAAAACATTTGAGCGAAAATGTGTCATCCAGAGTAACCCTGTTAGTGCTAAGTGACGCTGTGCAGAGAACCTCCTGTCAGCTGGCTAGCAAGATGAGCTTCTTGTAATTATTGTTTTTCCTTGTCTGCACATCCTTTTAATGCAAAGCATCTTGTCCCATCCAAGCCCATATTTCCCAAACATTATTTATTGTTTATTATTTATGTTTTTTTACTATCAAGTTCTTCTATATAACAAATGTCACATTGCCCTTCGAGAGCCTTTCCCTGCATGCTGACCACAGCACAAAGACCCACTTTACATTTATGGCTTACCCCTGTGGCCTATGCCTTAATGAACTATGGGTCAGATAAGGTCATATCACTCAGTCCCACGAATAAATCAGCTACAAACTAAGTTCAGCAGTAATACAGGGCAGTGTCAGTGTCCATAACCTTTTCCCAGACAGAAGGGTTGTCAGTGGGTGACTGAGGAGAGTACTGGCTGGCTGCAGATCTTTCCCCCTTCACAGCATTATAAATGTATGTGTGAGGAGGCCCTTAATGGCTGCTAATTCAATTTCTGCCGCTGAAATCAAATCTGGCTGGCGCCAGTAGTTTTCTCCTTCCCTCACAAATAATGGCCTCCGCTTTGGCCTGTTTATGAAAAAGACAAAATGCCAAAAAAACTGGAGCCCTACCTTCCATAAGTCCACAGAATATTTTCTAAAACTGTTTGGATGTTGTTATTGTTGCTGCCTTGCCTCCCATGTTGCTGCCTTGCCTCCCATGTTTCCTCCATGTCCTTAGAAAGGTATTAGTTGACTGTCTGCATTGGGTGGAGGGATCAAGTAACAGGAGAGCAAGGGCGCGTTTTCAGCAGCATACGATCCCATTTACAGTACATCTTAATGCCTTCTCGAGGTCAGTCATTGATTTTCCTCAAGGCTCAAGGCTACAGAGATAAGATTAGGCTTTTCGATTCCTGCACTGTCCCCGGAGCTTTAGTGGATGACGGCACTCGTTTCATACCAATGGTTGACGCTTTGCTTTTTCTTGGAGTCTTGACGTTTGTGATTAGACAACATTTTATGCAAGCAGTGATTAAAAAAAGGGAAAATGGTTCCATCTTTCAAACAGAAAATTCTCAAAAACACAGTTTGGTGACAATGTGAACACAAGCCACATTTTATGGGAATATAACACTTACACATTTTCTTGAATTTCGTCCCTTTTTCCAAAACAAAGATATTAGTTTTGACGCTGTTGAAGGGAGCTTTGGCTTTGGCTTCCTTCCTTTTGGATTTGAATTTGAATGATTATCTTTCAGTGCATCAGTTCGGCAAGTAGTCATACTGCCATTCCGCAAGGAGATATAATTCTAGAGTTCAAGCCTAATAATATGATGCATATTTGACTGCTTAACTCTTCTGTGGGCTTGTCGAAGATAGAAGCAGACATTTCACTTATCGAGTGCCTCAAATAACATCAGAGGAAGAGATGGAGGCGCAAATAAGAAATAAAATAAAACGTTTCTGTGGACTGCTTTTGAGAGGTTGCTGTCGAACGTCCATCACGGTGCGAACAGGGAGGTTTAGTATTTCTGTTCACATGGGTATTCCAACTGGAAAAATTGGAAATGACACTAAGTATTTCTCAAGCTCACATAGGTGATAGTAAGGATTACAGTCACACATGTACACTGATTCAGTCGCACACATACACTCAAATACAGGGCTGTGTGAAAGGTTTTGCCCCGTAAAAGATTCTTTGTAATTTTGCGTCTTAGTCACAGCTGTTTTTGATCATCTTTGTTTAGATTCTTATATCAAAGATAACCTGAGAGAGAGTGTTTCATTTTTCAGAGGGAAGAAAAGTTTTCAAAATAGCCCTGACCTGTGTGGAAAAAAAAACGCTCTTTTAAAATTATGACTTAAAAGCTGATTTCAATTACGCTGCCACACCTCGGCCTAATCCAAACCAATAATAAAGAAAATGGCTGGAGAGAAATTAAGTAGGTAAAGATGTCAAAAGAAATATATATTGCTCCAATAAGAAACATCCATCCATCCATTTTCTTACATGCTTAACCCCAAGTGGTGTCGCAAGGGGCGATGGTGCCCATCTCCCGCTGTCTACGGGCGGGAGATGGGGTACATCCTGGACAGATCGCCAGTCCATTGCAGGGAAACACAGAGACGAACAGGACAAACAACCATTCATGCACACACTCACACCTAAGGAGAATTTAGAGAAGCCAATTAACCTAAAAGTCATGTTTTTTGGACTGTGGGAGGATTTAACCTGGAGAGAACCCACACATGCTCAGGGAGAACATGCAAACCCCATGCAGAAAGACCCCGGGCCGGGAATCAATTAGAAACAAATTGGAAAAAATCGAAATCTAGATAAGTCATTTTTTCTTAACCCCTAGAACCCTACGGACCCACCGGTGGGTCCAGCTGCTACGTGACCTCGTAATTTTAACAAACCCCCAGTATTGATGTAAAAAACACATTTAGCACAGTTTGGTGACATTTTTGGATAAATGTGCCAAAATGGCCTCTCCGCCTAAGAAATTTCTCACTAATACCATTCTAAAATAAATATGATTCATCTGATTGAGTCCAAATTTGGTATATTTTTACACAACATTTAGATTTAAAGGTCTGGACTACTTTTTTGTGCTATAAATAATATTTTGGTAATGTTTTGCAATGTTTATTTCAAAGAAAATTTTGGCGAGGTTCAAAAAATGCAAAATATTTTGTATTTTGTCCCTAATATTTCAGGCAGGGTCAAAGCTAAAATGGTGCTGACACCAGAAAACCCTTCTATGACATCTTACCTTTTCTTCTTAAATCTAATAGCTGTGAGGCTATAAGTGATTTACTTTTGTGTGTTTTTGTCAGGCAGAAATTTATTTATACCCCCTGAGGGTGTAAGAGGTTAAAATAAGTCCATTTGTTCTTGGGTTGAGGAGGTAAATGAGATATTTTGCCAATGGAAGACAATTTATATTTAAAATAAGAAAACATAATTGCATTGTCTTATTTCAAGTGCATATTATCTAATTATCTTATTTTAAGAGTAAAAATACTCATTCAATTGGCAACCTACTTCGTTTACCTACTCAAATTAAGGGTAAATACAAAATTCTTACTTATTTCTACATCATTTTTTCCATTGTAGAGCAGATAAGATAAGAAAAAGAGTAATTGAAACAAGGATTAAGGATTAAGGACTCCCATGATCCAGTGAACACAATAATAAATGGAAAAAACATGGAAAAGTAGTGAACCCTCTCAGAGCAACCTATCAAAACCATTTTAAGAGCGACTCAATGACTCATCCTTAACGTCATGGAGGAACCCATAAGCAAAGACAAAGCTCTTTATGTCATGAAATGGTGAAAAGTTGGAACAACATGAAATAAAATGATCTCCATGGACCTCAAAAAAACTGATGTCCTGGGGGATCCAAAATACCAATGGAACAAGGCAGGGAAACATGCTGGCGGGAATCTAGATCCAATTAATTTAAAAAAGGTCATTTAAAAACAGCTAGTTTGTAGAAGTGCCATTAATACTGAAATAAAAATGATAAAAAGAGACAACTCACAGACATATAAAACACTCTAAATATATAAACATGTCAACTCACAACTAGTCAAAAGCTATTGAATTTTTATTTTTTATAGGGAGTTAAAAACAGGAAGCGGAGATGCCTGTCTAAGGTTTAAAGGCAGTTTAAGAAATAAACAGGATGATCTGATTAACCAACAAGTATTTATACTGGGCAGGTTGATCACTGGTATGGCAGACAGATTCATTTACAAGCAGATGGAAGACAGCTTGGGAATACAGTGATCTGAGTCACACAATGAGACTACTGGGTAGACCAGGGAACACAGGCACTAACAGAAGTAAGCTCAGAAATATACAAAAACTCAAATACTACAGATTGTGTGCTAACAAAGAAACAGGGAATCAACTGTAGCTAAAGTTTAGACTAAATATGAAAAGTAAACACGAATTTCTGAAGTGAAGCAAAACACAAGTCCAAAGAATCAAAGATTATCACATTTTTATTCAATGATCTGATACATCTAGTGAGACAAAAAAGAAAAACAAGAGGAAATCTGTCAGGAGCTAAATGTTTTCATAGCTCTGCATATATACAGAATTTCCCACTAAAAACATTCTTTTACAACAGTGGTGAAAATCCATGCCCCCGCAGCCTTTTGCTCTGATTCAGAAATTAAAAAAGAACAACATTTTGATTTGCTCCGGAGGTTTTTGTTTACCTCTTTGATTTATTTTTCATTTCCAAATCAGACAAACTTCTAGCAGGCAAAGGAAAGATCTACGGAGGACGACCAAACATTGGTAAAACTGTGGTTTGTTGGAGTGATAGTAAACGCAGGCAGAGCGGAAAGAAACTGTAAAGACGGATTGTGATTTATTTATAAAAGCCGCAGTCCTTTCATTCCATCCACTACAGTGCCAGTAACAGTGCAAAACAAAGACAGACAAAGATTTGAAACCCACTGCTTCTTCCAAGACAAAATTATCTCTGCAAACTCACAATTTATGAATTTGTGTTTGATTTTGAAAGCAATTGAGGGAAATTAAACTGTTTCTCCCATGAACTCTGGTAATCAGCTTAAGTGATTACATCGGTTGTAAATATGAGATGATGAAAGCTCAGTGTTCAGAGTGTGTGGGGCCCTGAGGAAAGGCTAAATGGGAGTTTTCAGGGTGGATATGATGGACAATCTAACCAAAACTGTATCTGATGCAAGAGGAAGGGGTTTATGTGGGGAATGGTTGCCCTCTAGCTGTCAACACTGAGAGTGGGTCATGAAATATGATTCTGCTGAGGTGAGTTTATGAAGTGACATCAGTTCATTTGCTGGAGCCTGACCTTAGGCTTGATTTATAATAACAAGACTGTTGAGGGAGGAATATAATTGGAAGACATCAGCCTCTACTGATGATGTGTTGGCTCATAAAAGTCGAAACTTGTCAACATCTTCTGAATAAGTGCAATAAGAAGCAGGTATAAATCTCCAAGCCGGGGGAGAGTTTAGTGCAAGTATAGAAAAAAACTGTGGAGCAAGGACTTTACACAGTGTGTAGAGGCCTCTAAAGAAGCACCAATGGAGGCTGTAAACACAATTTCAAGTTTCGAAACTCTCTGGTAAAATGTTTAAACAGTAAGATTTTTTTTTTATTTATTTTTTTTATTCAGGCTTAGACAAGTGTGACAACGGTATAAACCAAAACTCTTTTTAAATCAATGTTGACTTTTGTTATCAGTTAACCTGAGATCCATGTTTTGTTTGATTGGCCTTAACCTTAATGTTTACCAGTCCTGCTATGTACAATTACACACAGTTTAATCTGTAAGCTGGTAAGTTTTTTTAGAGATCTTAAAGAGCTAACCACAGATCTTTAGTGGATGTAGGCTTCCTCAGATCCTTCTGCATCCTCGTCTAATCGCAGACAGATGTAGTAATGTTAAGATCTGAGCGCTATGTGGGCCATACCATCACCTCCACGACTGCTCCAGATGGCTCGTAGTGACATTGGTGTTAGTTTTAAAAGTTTTATATCTACATTTTCATGTCGATTTTCTCTGCAGTAGTTTCAGTTCTAAGAGATAGATAGGTTTTAATATAATTGTTAAATATTAAAGCATGCTTGGTAAATCTGGTGGATCACTAGCTTTATGGAATGTACTACTAAGAGCTGATGCAGGTTTGAAGGAAACCATATCAACACTAAATAGATATTTGATTTATCTTTTATTTGATACTATGGATTTTGTAGGTTAGGTAAAGAAAAACAAATATTACTTCATATATTTCTAAGGGCATTGTTAGATTTCAGATCGTACTGTTAATTCCACAATGAATTCTAAGAAGTTAGTCCTGAAAATCCATTAAAACAAGTATCGAAATTGTTTTTGATACTAAGATTTCAGTAAAGGCCAAAAATGATAAACTACTGTGTTTAAACCAGGAGAGAAGAATACAGAGTTTTTGTTTCATCCAGTAATGTACTGACCATCATTTTGTGGTCAGTTTCTAACCCCTGTTTTTGTAAACTCTGACCTGCTGTCACTGATTTGATTGATTTTTGTGGAACTTAGGATTTAAATCAAGCATTTCTATTGCATTTTAGAAATTTGCATTGAAACTGTGGGAAGCCTTACAAAAACAGCATTCTCTTGATATCATCAAGAATGTAGTTTATTACAACTTTCTAAAATACTGCCCTTATTTCCAAATACAGCCTCTTCCATTTTTAACAGAACAAATCTGTATTCTACTTATTCCTTGTATTGTCTGACTTAAGCCTTGGTCTCTCTTAGATCCTGAACAAACTGCAGAGATGTATCTGACTTCTGTAGACAACACTGAACACCAGTATCCATTGCCAAAAGTTATATTATTGTGACCCAGTTCTTGGTGTGTTGTGCTCACAATTAGGAAAAAATACATTTTCAAGTTTAAAACTTGCTTGTCAGCTGTGAACCTAAATGTTAAACCCCAGTTTGAGTCTGAATATGTATTGTGTATAGATTGCTTTGGATATAAGAACTCCAGACAGTTCCTGAAGAACTTGGAAAACCTCTTTCAGATTTCCCGTCACTTACTGTATTATGGGTGTTGTTATCGTTTACTGTAAATGCAGACCTTTTCCTTTTCTTTCTCAAATGAAGCCTTTCATCCAAAGAATGGCCCGCATGGACTGAACCTGTTGGAGGGATTTTAATGCTGCAACATGCACATTATTGCCATCAAGTGTAATTCTTGTCAAGCTGATTGCATGGAAAGCCATGTTTATTTGGCACCTAGCAACGCTGTTTTGGATGAAATGTCCCCACCATGGAGCAATTAGGAAAATGGACCTATAGGCCAGAATGCCTTAGAGCTTCAGACAGGCTACAGTAAACATTATTGTACAGTAATTCACACAGAAAATCTGAAGTGGAATCAACAAGTTTACGAAGTTCTCTAACTTTTTTTTTTTTTTTTTTTAAGTTTAAGGGCATGAGAGTGATGGAGGAGATATGAAAAGATGGTTTTCAAAGGAAATTTTTTCCTAGAACTGTGTGCAGGAAAATTTACTGCCACAGTACAGATTAACAGTATACACACACACATACTGTATACAAAAAAACAAGATTAGCAAGATTAGATTAATTGCAGGAAATAGCTTGGAGACCCTATTTGCAAAGCAATATCTCGCTTTCTCATGTGTATCAGTTTAAAGAGTGAATTTTTTTAAATGTAGCTCATGGTGCTGCACTGAGAATGAGAAACAGGTCTTCTGTAGGAGTGGGCCTATTGAGTAAGCATGATGTTAGCACATGTAGGGAGGCAGTTAAAGATAATGTCACATTTCACACACCGTTACCTACATTTTGTGTGAGAAATACTGCAGCTTGAACAAGTGCAGTAATAAGGCCCAGAATGGGGTTTGCATGTTAGGACTTTAGTTCCTAAGCGCTTTCCTGTTCTTCCCCCTTCGGCGAACCATAGCGTGGCATGTTTCTTTGTGTTCCAGATCAAAATCCAGATACCGTCTCATCATCCAAGCCTCGCACTTCTTTCCCTGCGGCATTAGATTTTCTTTCTTTTCCCTCAAATTCCCTCACACTCGCTACCCACCAACCCACCCCCTCCATGCGCACGTCCATCTCCCCACACACACCTCGTTATCTTATTTGTGGCCTTGGCAGCCAAATTGTTGCCTTGTGGTCCAGTAGCCAAAGTTTTTGCTGTCCCAGAGAGAGCAGTGGGTGCATAACCTCCAACACACAAGCAAACGGTTCCCAGGGTGCTTTGCCCTTTCCAATGAAACCTGGGATGGATTACCCTTGGGCAGTGGGACTTTTCCAACTTGAAAACGGTTTATGCAACGCACCACAGTCAAATCTTCCTTGTCTGTTTCTGTAGAACTCAAATCTGTGAGGCTTACAGTAACAGTCATTTCTTTAAATCTAAAGTTTTCTTCTCAGAGGGGAGGCAAACCAGGACCCAATGTAGTCGGTATGAATGTAGTCAGTATGATACATCACAATTTGCTGGTAGTTCCTAAAAAAATCCAAAGTAAGGCTAATTAAATAATTGGAACCACCAATTTTATCTGCATAAAGTAATAATTGATACAGTTTTATTAACAGGAGATTATTCTTTTAAACTTTTCCAGAGACCTACAAAGAAAATATTAAACTTAATAAATAACTAAAGGGAAACTGGAACTCTTCATCTTTTAAACTGGGTGCCGATATTTGTCTAAGCAGGACCCTAAAAAAAGTAAAGAAGTATGTGTATCATACTGTATGAGGTTAAGCATACATTTATGAACTTGTTTTGCTACAGATTTTCAGTTGATTTGTTATTTTTTTCTTGACATTTCTATTAAGTACATTTGATGATCTCTACTCGACAGTCTAGGGACAGTAACGGCCTAGTGGTTAGAGCATAGAGCTTGCAGTCCTGAATTTGTGAGTTCAAAACCCTCCGTGTCTCTGAGCAAGACCCGTAACCCGTGGGTGCTGCACAGTTGCAGCCCACTGCTACCCAAAGAGAATGACTTAAATGCAGACAGTTAATTTCTCAATTGTGAGATCAATTTATTTGTTTTTATTGAGGTCATTATCTTTAAAGCTTTATTTCTATGTTTCTTTTAACTGTAAAAATGCCATGCATCTTCCCCATAGGTTTGACATCCTTCCCTCTCCATGCATCATTTTGTAAAATATTCCCACAACATGTTGCTTTTGCTATAAAGTTTCAAGTTGGTTCCGGATGTTGTGCGGCAGCCAGGTCTCCATTGTTACAATGATACAACTATCTGTCTGGTAGTTCACATCTCATAATTACATTTTGCCAATCTTTCTAACCAAGAAGTGGACACTGGCAAGAATAACTCTTGAAACTGCTCATTTATAGTGAGAGACGAGCCAGCCCTACTTCTGGCATTTTATAAAATACATAAATTTTCTCCTCTCTGTACACCGTATCCTTCCTGGGAACTAGACAAAGCTTGTTTTGGGTTATAGCCCTTCTCAGTGCATAAAGAGAGCTAAAGGCTGCTGTGTCTAATTAATCTTGTTTTTATTTTTATTTTATTTTACACAGGTAATTCAGGAAAGCACCGATCCAAAGAGCCAAAAAAGAATAAGAATAAGCAGAGGCTGCGGTTTCGGGCCCAGAACCAGCACACTGACCACTTGGCCTCTGCGCTCTCCAGCCAGTAAGGACAAAAAACTCCCAGTGAACACAGAAACCATCGCAAAGCTGCTAACAGCTGCTTCACCCATACTCCGGCTGACAACTACCACTTCCCCATCCGCCTCGCCACTTGCTTCCCAACCCTCCTCAAGCCTCCTCCGCCCTTCCCGCCAGGACACAATTCAACCATCTCCCTCCAGCACCAAACCCGCCACCCTGCCAAAAAAATGATGTGCCGTATATGTCTGATATCATTACCAGTACATGCTCTGCCTCCCACTGCTTCCCCCTTTTATTCCAGTGACCAGTTGAGGACTCAGCTGCTCCCAGCAACATCCCTTGCCTTGTGGACCTTCACACTTGACATAATTGAACTCATTTTACGTCATTAACGACTCCATGAACTAAACAGGGTGACAGAAGGTAAAGGGGAACCTGGAGGTACCGTGGAAGCAGGAGAGAGTGGAAGAAGGAGGCAGAAAGTGGGAGTCAGGGAGTTGGAAAGCTGAACTGTAAAAGAGGGAAGAATGTGACAAATCCTCTAGGATGAAGAAGAAGAGAAGGTTCAGTTGAATCAAATGATGCTAATGGACAGTAAAAAAAAAGGCATCTAGAAATAAGAGACTGTTTTCTTGTTCATATATTTATGTCAAAGCTACCCTCGCCTTCCCTCTCTCCAAATGGAAACAGAGTTTTTTTTCCATCTGTGGCCTTTATGTTATGTATATTTTCCAGAGTAATATTAAAAGAAGATCCCTGCATAATTGCAAAATATTTTATTCTCAGCACAAACTGTTTACGTTCAGACCGCTATATGCTGTATCTGTATAATGTCAGTCACTTAAAAAAAACAAGAAATTTAGTTCAACTAGCATGGCGACAGACTTGTACATAGTTGATCTAATTATAAAACCTTATTACTGTATTTTCAGTATTGAGTCATTCAGCATTCTAAATGTTTTAGAAATAAAAAAAGTGGTTGTAATACAAGCTACAGATTAAAATAATGAAAAATATAATAAACTTAGCCACCTCATAGCTATTTCCTTCATATGGTATATATTTGATTTATTTATTAATTAAGTTTTGTACTTTTTTTTGTTCAGTGAAAAGTTTTGCCTCTGAGATATTCTTTCCTTATATCATTGCATATCTCTAACATGCAGCAAAGATTTTGTCTGTCATACAAGTGTTGTAGGCTGTTACATTCGTTTGACCTCATCTACTGATTTTGATGCTTTATAAAAGGAGAAAAAAATGAAACTCTGCTTTGTTGTATTCTAGGTTGAATAATTAGGCTCCAGCTAATGTATGGTCATAGGACTGCATATGTGTACATTGTGTTTTATTAAAACTGTGTTTCATGTGACTGTATGATAAGGCCTTTCATTAGAGTCTGTGGCTATAATATATGTGGCTAAACTCTGAAGCTCTTGTATTGTTGTCTCTAACTTCTGACTACAGTTACAGTAGGGGAAAGAAGTATTGAACATTTTCCTAGCTACACTGATATCAGCCCGAAAATTCCTGACATCTTTTAGCCACGGAAGCTGATTACATCCTAAATAATACCCGATACAAAGATTTCTCACTACCAAGTATCACACAACACTAATTGAAATAATTCAGTGTTGAGATATTCAAACAGTGTTGTGCAAATCCATTCAATGCAATTAGTTGGATATGCAGCAAAAGTTTAGGGTCTCTTGCCCTTGCACACATGAAGTTTATTTTATTCAATCTTATCAGAAAAAGCTTTAATATGGCTTTGGTTCACCATTTCTAGTTGCATTGCCTTCAGCTCTCAACAAGCTTTGGAAAAATGCTCAATATTGTACTATTAAGGGGAAATTCATGTTAGTCAATGTTGCAGCAAATACTGAAAAAAATGCAACTGCATTTACTTAATCATATTGAGTTACTTTAACACAATTGTTTCATGTTAGCAGGGTAGAACATAAAAAAAGTTGTGTTAAAGTAACTAAATATGATTAAGTAAATGCCAAAAGCGGGTGCATTAAGGAAGCGGTTATGGACATTTTTCACAGTTCCTGCCGGAGGAGAGAATAACCAGGTTTTCATACTCTGATATAAGCCTTGCAATCTGCTGTTCTTGACCTCAGTAACCATGGCTAGACACACCTGGATTAATCAGTTCATCCAGTAATGAAAGACAGGAAACAAAAGAGCTGTCTTAAAGGTATAGTGGAGAATGTTTTCTAATTTTTGAAAAGACCCGCCCTCTCCATTAAAAAGAAAATGCAAATGCATTTCCCTGTACCCTCTCCCGAGAGGGAACTCCTATTAAACGTGTGCAAGAGCATGCATGAGCTCATTTTTCCTGGTGCACACTCATTTTAAAGGGTTGCTGTTTGCAACGCTCATACAAGTTTACTTTCCAAAAGAAAATTAGCAATTTTTTCACTATGTCAGACTCACCACTGGTAAGTGAAAACGGGACAAACGCGTAGGATTGCCTAACGTAAACATAACACCAGAATGATTGACAGTTAGGAGGACCACTTATTTTGATGGTTCACCCAGAAAAAGAACATCCTACACTATACCTTTAAACTCAGGAAGTAGTGGAGTTTTGCATAGAGCCCATTAAGTTCTAAGAGAGTCTAGACTGTTTAGACGGGACCAAAATGTTACTCTTCAATTCCCGTTTGACTCTGTATAGAATAAAGAAATGTTTTTGCCACAATCCAATCCAAAGAATTTCACACATTATGGTGTGGACCGTTTTTTTACAGCAGTGTAAAAAAAAGTTTTTCACCTTCCTAATTTCTTTTGTTTTGACATGTTTGGCATGCTCACATTTTTCATAAATATAGATTTCAGTTAAAAAAAAAACACAGGTAAACTTAAATTGCTGTTTCAAATTCTGAAATGTATGGCCCTCATGCTCAAACATTACCTAATTGTGCTCTATTGCACTTGAATTCACTTTCTCTAGCCATTCATGATTACTGTCAAAATTGATCTTAATTAAGAAATTACTTAAAGAAAAGTGAGCAACTGTACAAAACAAAATCCTTAAAAGTTATTAAATTATCCTGATATCAAAAGGCATTCAGGAACAAATGATAGGATGAGTAAATAAGATCTATCAGTCTGGGAAAAGTCATGGGGCAATTCCTAAGACTTTGGGTTGACCAAAGTAAGAGCCAAAATTTATAAAAACATGGAACAGTGGTGCAGCTTAAGTGGTTGGCCAATCAAATTTACCCAAAAAACAGATCACAAAAACCTTTCAACATTTCAACAACATCTCAGGACTGGAGTCCTTGCTTGCCTCACTAAAATTCAAAGTTCATGTCTGCAAGACTGGGCAAAAATGGTCTCCAGGGCAGAGATCCCAGATTTGATCAGCAGCTGTGCAAAAAATAATTTTTAAGATCTTCTGAATTATGATCCCTATTTTTGAAAATGTATTCTGTGGACCTAACAAAAGAAAAACATTTTAAAGTTTTTAGAAGGTGTATGTTGCATTGCATCTGATGTAAAATACACTGCATTTATCAGGATCAGAACAGTAGAATCCAGTATTGGAGGCGTACAAACAGATTTCTCAAAAGAATTATTGGAAACAAAACTGCAGTGAACAATGTTGGAGTATAAGCCAGAAACCTCTGGTCTTATAGTTCAGTCCAAGCCCAGATGGTGAGGATGGTTCCAGCTGGTCGGCTGCCAACAAGATGCGGTGGCCGCCACCCAGAGACTCCCAGACACTGATGTATCGGAGGTCGGGGGACAGTCAGGGGCTCAAAACCAAGTAGAGGAAGGAAGGAAGGATAATCCATAGGATGAAGCCAAAGCCGATGTCAATGACATGCTTGGTAGTCAGAGCCAGGAGATCAGAGGTGGTAGAGGTGCCTAGGCGAGGGACAGGCAGAGATCTGACAGGATACTGAAGACAGTGAAACAGATCAGAATGGGGGCAGGCAGGCTCAGAGGTCCAGAGGCAGAACAGATCGGCATCAAGCAATAAGAAACAAAATTATTGGGCACTGATGACTGGTCTGAAGGCTGGTTAAATAAAGACTAAAGCAGGTGGATCAGATGAGTGGTAATGAGTAGTAGGCAGAGATAAGCAGGTGACTGAAATGAATAATCAGACCAGACATAAGCACCAAAATCATGACAGCAAATGAGAAAAATATATATATATGCATCACGTCAACAGTAAAATATGCTGATGATAATCTGATGGATGAACCAAATGAACACTTTGGAGTGGCCAAGTCAAATTCCTGACCTGAATCCTATTAAGATACTTTGGTATGACCTCAAAGAGGGTGTTCATGCTCCCAAAAGTCTCCTATAGCTGAATTACTACAATGCTGAAGAAGACATGAAGGCCAAAAGTGTTCCACCTCACTATAAAAGATTCATTACAAGTTAGTGTAAATGCTTAATTTTGCTGCTATTTACACCTTACCTTGGGTGACATTGGCACCAGATGCAGGAGTTTACCTGGAAACCAGGAGGTGGTCAGTTCAAACTCCAGCTTTCTCTTTCATTGTATCCTTGGACAAGACACTTCACCTGCTTTGTCTAAAACTGTGAGAGGGCCTGGTGGTGCTTGTGTCCTTCTGCCTTGCTTCTAAGAGTGAGCACCTTGGGAACTGTGGCCGCAATGTAGATTTCCACCATAAATGGGTAAATGGTTTTAAAGGGCTTTGGAATCATCTGTGTCTCTGATTAAATCTTTTTCAACATCATGCACTTCAATATGTCTGCTTAAAATTGTATTTTAATTATTCTGAAACACTTATGTGTAAAATGCTAATTAAGAATCTGGAAGTCTTAGTTGGTAAACAATGAAATAAGAAACAAGAAACAAACACAGCCTCTAGACTGGATGTCAGTTATTCAATTTAGGTCAAGTTGATGGGAAGATCACAGTGCATGTAGAGGTTCCCATCAGATGTCATAAAACCATGAGGTTTATGACAGCTTATGTTAAGGAAGGGGTCAAGATCACACCTGTGAAAATTGGAAGAACAGCCGATTTGCTGATACTGATATTTGTTTTACAGCAACATCGAATCCTTCCATCTGTATTTTACAGTGGCATAATGTTTGGAATGTAATGTCAGTTCTACTAATTTTGTTTTGAATAATTTCTGTGATGAGAGTAGACAGAGTTAACAGAGAGAGACCTCTCTGATTTCTCTGCTTGGGATCCCAAAGAGACACAAATGTTGAGAAAGTCTGAGAATTTTATTTGAGCTTGTCGACATCATCTCTGAAACTTGAAAGGAGGCTAAATCGAGCTTTTGAACATCTTATTGCTCCAGAGTAAAAAAAAAGAAGAAATAAACCTTAGTCTCATTTTGGTGTCACGCATATCTAATATTTGTCTAGGAGAAGTACATGAAACATTATGGAGATCTCATTTCAGATTTTCCTTTCCTCTGGGAAGGCTTGGATTTGGTTGATTGGGCACCAGCAGCCCGATGGCATCGTTAACAATGACGCACTCGCTTGAGCGCCTGCCTGTGGTAGCTCATCCATCAAAGCTATCATGCTGTAATGCCTAACATGCATATGGGTGTGGAACTTGTCTTTCGTCACACAATACCTAATCAATCATCCTCTTATTAGAAGCCCACTTATTCAGTTTTTAAGCCCCTCTTTGCAAAGTCTGGTTTTACCACAAGGAGAAAAAGTTTTAATGCAAGCTATGGCTAATTTAGCCTAAGCTCAGCTCTGTATAATCATTGTCCTCAAAAAGGGAAAAATCCATATTGAGCTGATAGCTTATAGATGTGCAGTGGCAGATGAATTCCACACTGGGAACATCAGACTAAAATCTTTTTGCTCTAGTTTAACTCTGAACCCCCTTAAGTAACAGATGAAATTTCCATAGGGCACATGTCAGTCTGGAAATCTCCCATGTCCATTTAGAGCGCTAACATTTTTCCCAGGTGGCTTTGCAATTCATTTCCAGAACTTCACACTTTAACCAAAAGACATTTTGGCAACAGAGTTCAAAGCTGACAAATGGACGTGAAATGAGAAAAACCCTGAGTGAACTTGAACCAAAATTCCCTGCCAAAAAATGCTAATTTTATTTACAACTGAAGCATAAAAAACGTGTCTCTTAAGAATTGAATATTTCTCAACACGCAAGGCTTTTTAGGCCACACAGAGTAGAAAAGTGTCCCTTGGAGCCGATAAGACGAAAAGACTAATAAACTGCAAGAAGAATAAATGTGAAATACATGTATTGGAAGGTAGAATTTTGTTATCACAGAACATAGAACTGAAGAGGCAATTCAGAATATAAACCAAATTAAATATATTTTACAATATTAATTCTATTTTACTCACTGGTAACAATAGTCAGTGTGTAATAAACTCATAAGGTAGGACCCAATATTCAAGGCGAGACAGACAGTGATTGTTCAAAAAGCGTTTATTGAAAAACATGAGATTTGCGGAACTCTGGATCTGCAGTGGCGGCGGGGGGAGGCAGGGCACCATCCATCAGTGGCAACTATGGTTAGAGTGACCATGATAATCTGACGGAAGATTATTAGATTATCCAAGTGAGTCGCTTACCTGGTTTAACCGTTCAGTCCATCTCATAGAGTGAGGTAGGATCCAGCCAATGGACATGACAACGAGATGCGGCGGCCACTGCCCAGAGTGAAACAGATGACGCAGCCCCAGGGAACAAGCAGGAATCCGAGCTAGGTCAGGGAAACAGTTCAGAACAGGTAGACTGAGAGATCCAGGAAACCGTAGCTCGGTCAGGGGTTCCGATCAGAACAGGAACTGCCTGGTCCATCGTTTAAAGAGTCCACAGAGAGCTCAGGCAGGTTCAGGGTTCCGAAGAGTCCAACGGAGAGTTCAGGCAGAAAGTTGAGATGGGAACAGGTAGGCTCAGTAGTTGAGAGGCAGAACAAGGCAGGATATCAGGAAAAATATGGTACGTTAAAACTCGCGCCCTCCGCTGAACCAAGATAGGAACAGGGCACGCTCAGTAAATAAGAGATTTCCAAGTCACTCTCAAAAACAATGATTTGGCCCCAATAGCTAAGAAAAATCCGTATATAAAGCAGCAGGAGCAGGTGGATAATAATAATAACAATAATTGAATTTTGATCTCAAATTGGAGAAATTTACCTCTGCATTTAACCCATACCCATGGGGAGCAGTGAGTTGCCACTGTGCGGCGCCCGTGGGAGCAATGTGGGGTTAAGGGTCTTGCTCTGGGACCCAGAAGGTAGGCTGTGGGGTCAAACTTGGTACTTGCAACCTTCTCAGAGCACAAGCGCGCTGCTCTGACCACCAGGCCAACACTCCCCATTCAACACTCCCCCATTATAAGAGGATAGGATGAGTGATAATTGGTAACCGGGCAGAGTTAGGGAGGTGAGGGAAATGAGCAATTAGGCCAGCTTCTAGAGCCATGATCATGACACAGTGCTTCAAATCTAGCTTTGTTTTTGTGCTAAATAAAAGGGATGATAATTTTTTTATTTTTTTGAACACTGCTGAAAATATTTGCAGTTATTAATCATGTAAAGCTTGTGAACATCTAATTACAGCAGCAAAACCCTTTAGGTCATGGCACCAACAAAAAGAAGGAACAATAGTGTTAATTACAGAAGCAGCCTTGAGGAACATGATGACTCTGGAAAAGATGCAAAAGTCTGCAAGCAAGGTAAGAAAATAAGATGACAGATACAAGGCTTATAATTCCTAAATCTGGCCAAAAACACAATGTGTGGCTAAAAGTCAAACCTATGCATAAGATGGAAGAATCATACAGTAGGGATTCAAACCACTCAGTAACTTGTTGGGTTTACAGTCCAGTCTGATATAGCTTTAAAGGGTGGTCAGTAGTGTATTGTTATATCAGATGTAGAGTGTACATTTTAGGTATTCTCAGGTCTCAGGAAATAAGTTATCAGAGCTTAGGAAAATAGCTGTCAGGTCTCAGGTTTCACAAAAAATCTGTCAGATCTCTGAAATAAATGCGGTTACATCTAAAGTTCTAAAATTCTCATGTCTTACGAATAAACTTATCACTCATAGGCTTTACAATAAACATTTCAGTTATCAGGTCTTAGGAATTAACTTATGAGGTCTTGGTCTCAGGAAACCATGGCACTGTATTTTATGTTTATTTTTGACCAATCAAACAGATTGTGCTGCACAGGTTACATACACTTCAATTAAAGACAGAAAAACAAGTAAAATAAGTGAAAAAGTAAAGAAAATAAACAAAAAAAATAAAAAAAAGGAACTCATGACATTGATTTTGAATATAGATATATATATATATATACACACACACACACCCAACACCCACACACACACACTCACTCACATATATATATATATATGTATACTGTATATATACACACATATATATATATATATATATATATATATATATATATATATATATATATATATATATATATATATATATATATATATATATATATATATATATATATACTGTATATATACATATATTTCCAGCTTGGATTTATCCTTTTGGATCCTTTGGTTATTGTGCGTGCTGTTCTGACTGCTATTGGTCGCTGCTCCTCTTCTCTCCAGGATCTCTGGAATCGGCTTAGTTACACTGCTCTGGACTTTGCTCCTTCTTCTGGGCTCGGACTGAACTTTGCCAGGTTGGTGACTTTCATGCTCATTATCACTCCCCGTTTGAGTCCTGAAGACACTGACCTGAGTCTCCGTTTATACAGAGAATTCAGTTGGCATGCCCCAGCTGACGAGCAGCCACATATTTATTTAAATAAATGCTTATTTCAAAATCTGATCCATCTTCTTGAATTCTGGGTCCAACGTTCTGAGCTTCTGACAGTTTGATTTTTAGAATATGCTTTTCACCAAAAAGACACTATCTATCTTATTTTTTACTGAATTATCTTTTTGTAATTTTGTATTTATTATTACTTTTTCAGGTTTGTGATGTTTGAATTGTGAATTTATTATTTACTTTAACTGGAAGATTTATAAACTTTTTAGCACAACTCTATTGTTAAAATTAAACCACTTTGTTTAAAGTAGTTTTGTTTTGATCATAAAAAGCATAATACATCAACTCTAATCATAATTTTTTTAATCACCCACCATTACTGTCCAAACTTGACTACTCTGCTAGCCTGATATACCAGACTAAATGTGAGATTAAATGTGTAATTTAGTCTGGCACCGATGAATGAGACATTGGAAGATTGTTGATGAGAACAACCCGTTGATTTTCAAACCATGTCTGTATCTATTGGCCAACGCTCTGACCAATTAGCACAACTGACTGTGACGTAGTAAGCACGACAGAAAGCTGGTGGGGGAGTGTAAAAAATGGCGAATACTTCCTTCTTAAAAAAGAATGAGTGTAGAGCCTCTTCCTGCTCACGTTTCAAAGAAAACCCCAAGTCTTCGCAACTTCGGGAATTGTCTTTTTAATTATGCATTAAATCGGTAAATGGACCATATAGTGACTCTTTAAAGTATAACATTCTCGCCTCAAATTATCTTAAAATGTACTTTTATTGAACAACAGCAACAGAAAAGAGAACTTTTAACTTTCAGTGGAGCGCTCGATTGAAAGCTGCTGCTGCAGTGCATGCTACTGTTTAATAGTTGTTGCCATCTTCCTTGTTGTGCTTAAATGTGTAATTTAGTTGGCTGTCGGTAAAACAGCAAATATGTCCTTTTTAAAAATGAATGAGTGTAGAGCCTCTTCATGCTCACGTTTTAATAAAAACCCCAAGTCTAATCCTTCCAAAACTGATTCCAAAGCTGAGTCTTTCTCCAGCATCGTGCAGCTTTGTTGTCCCGCCCTCACAACCCCGCCTGCTTTGCATCCAAAAATTCAAAACACATCTCTGCGCTATGATTGGCCCGCAAGATCTAGGGCCTGGGGGATTGATCCAGGCGAGACCAAACTCGCAGGCAAAAATCATTTTGGCCGCTGGCGGGTGTGGCTAGTTTACTAGGCTGCTAGTCTGCACTAAATCACTGGAAATTAAGAAAGGTTGGAAGTTTTGAGGTGATAATTGTTTTTGTTAAACTTTGCTTGGTTGGTCAAGATTTAACTGAATATAAAAAAAAGAGCTCCATCATTTCCTGAGAACTAATACCTGATAAGTTTATCTGTAAAACCCGAGAACTGATAGCTTTTTTCCTAACACCTGAACTTATTTCCTGAAACCCTGAAGATGTCCTAACATGTATATTGTACTCGTGCGAGACATGGGGAAAGCAGGTAAACTGGGTCTTTAGTTAGATGTTTGAAAGCAGAGCTTTGAAGAAAAAAAATGTTTCTGGCTATAATTTGAAACCATAACAAATTCGATTAGCCTAACACCTCTTGTGGTTCCAAAAGACACAAGTTCAGAGCTGCCTACTTAATGCAAGCTGAAAAGAACTGAAAAGCTAATTACAGTCTTTACATTTTTTTTATGGATTTGATATAAATAATCAGGCCAGCCTTAAAATCTTAAAAACTTATTTCAAGGAAATAGATGTATATATGTTTGATTTATGAACTGGGTATGCAAATCTTTCTGCCAAAACATCTCAACTTTCAACTTTTTAAACTTTATTATTTGGTCAAGAGATCCTTGTGTCAATTTGCATCTTTTTAATACTTTGCAGCGGCGTATTCCCAGTTATCCTGTAAGCAGCAGGCTGTAAGTGCCATGCCAATTTTGCCGATAGTAAACTCAAGCACGAAATGTCCCTCTGCAGTGCTCATTTGAAATAAAAGTAATGTGGCTGTTTAATGATCTCAAAGGGACTGATGGGGAAAGGCACATGACCTGATTGCACGAGACTTCTAGATTTCTAGTATTACAAAGTCATCAGTTCAAACCACGTTCATTTAATAAATATCTTACTGTTTCCAGCAAAATGTCCATCAAATAGAACCTAATTGTTTTGGGGAAGCATATAATTTGCAACAAAATATTTTCTGAGGACATCTGCTGCTGGTTACAAGTTAATGAACGATTCACAGATGTCATCCTCTGGCCCAGACTATCACTGCTCCAGACAGGGGGATTAAACTGAAGGCCTTAACGGAGAGGAACTCCACTAAACTAGTTTTATTAAGGAGACGGCCACCAACTGTCAAGTAATTGCAAGGCTTAGAAATTCATTTAAAATGTAGGTGAACGGTTATCTGCATTTCCCTTATTTTTCTTTTTTACTTTCTTCTTGATGTTTTTTTCATGAAACCGTAAAGAACAGGACACTGACAGATTTTTTTTAGTACTGTGAACATAGTTAACTCATCATGCACACATCAGAAGGAGTGGTCCTCCCTGTGTAAACCACTTCTGTAAACTCGGTGTATGCCTGGCTCCGAGTGTGTTTTAATGTTTGTGCTGAATGTGGTTAGGTGGCTGAGATTGAAGCTCCCTTTTAATCTGACAGAGAGGATTTTCATTAGGTCTGTTTGGTCCTATTATTAGCAGCTGCTTCAAAGGCCCAAAAAGTGAAACCACCAACAGGAAATGATCCAGTGGGCTTCAAACTGTATAGATCAGTGATAGAAATGTGTGCTTTTAAGTAGCCCAGTGCATAATTCCATGCAATGGGAGTTGTGTATTCTGCAAAGTAATACAACATTAAAAGTTCTCCATGATGCCTTGAACAAGTAGTTCTAACCCTTGAACATTTTTGTCGTTATTTTCATTCTTTTTCAAACCACAAACTTAATTATATTTTATTGAGGCTTTATGTCATTAAACAGCATGAAGTAGTACATAGTTGTGCAAAGAAAACATCACACTCTAGAAAAGACAGTGGTGAATATTGCAAGTTCTGTTTACCATAATAGATAAAGTATATTATATGATATAATACAAGTAGGTGAATTGTTTCGTCGCAAATTAATGAAAGTAGTTTATTTAAATGGTTAGTAAGTCAGATATGTTGCAGGTAATGTTTGGTTTATTGAAAGGTTTTATCTGTCTCTGTACAAATGGGTTTGACTGACATTTAAGAGCAGATTCCAATATCTATGCAGTAAGGGGAATATAAAGGCCAATTTATGCTTCTGATGCATAGCCTCTGCAACCCTCAAATCTGTCTCTGTGTGCGACCATGCCCTCCGCACAGAGATTCTTCAACCGTCGTTGCGCACCTCAAAAAAATCCTGACTACACGTCGAACGGTCGCAAATCCACGCAGACCTCAAGTGGAAGTGTGCAGACAAAAAGCAGCTGTGATTGGTCCTTGGTATGCCTTTCCGGCTGTCTGTTTGGTCGTCCTCCTCAATTCGGTACTGTGGTGCGCTATTTTTAAAAACCGAGGAACAATTACAATGGACAACTACGACGAAAGGTTAATCTTTTTGCCAACTCCATTAACGAGACCTGTTCCTCTTCAATGTCTAGCAACTCTAGATCCATCTCCGTTACCGTGATATCTTGCAGAGGCACCATTGTTGTTTTGGAAGATAAACACTGCCATCCTCGCTGCCGATCTCGTGACCATCCGCCGAAGTTCTCACGAGTTCTCCAATAGGCTCCCTGCTGTGCGTCCCTAGAGATACCAGACCAACATGCAGAAGCATACCAGCAAAACTAGTTCTCGACCAGACCCAAGCGACATTTGATGTGCGCAGTTGCAGAAGTATAATCTGCCCTTAAATCTGTTACCTCCGACAGCAGTACTGCTGCTGAAGCTCCTCCAAATTAAATGAGCACACAGAACAATAGTGAGAATTCTGGCAACAGAGCTTACTGACAGTTGGAGAATCTGTAGAACCTGTTTTCATGGTCTCTGAAAGCTGAAATCGAACACAGCCAACGTGTCTTTTATTGATAAGACTAGTTAGCTGGTTTGGCTAACTAGCCACTTAGCTGTTATCATGAAAGCACACACATCAACAGTTTTTTATTTTATTATTTGGGATTTACTGAATGATCTAATTAAACTAGTTCATAATTAATATGGTTGTTTGGTCAAGTTTACTTTAAGGTACTTTACGGTGGAGTGGCGGCCTAGTGGGGGGTGGTGGGGAGGATGGGCAAAAACGGTGATCTGAACTGATGGAAAATTCAATGTAACTAAAATGGGGTAAATGTGGAAGAAAGTATGTTAGAAGCTGCAAAAAAGAAAACTAACTTAAAACAGGGGTTTAGTTGAACTTCAAAATATATAATATAACCAGAGCTAGAATGGACGGACTCTGTTTAAGTTTATTTTTAGTTTCTTTGTATTCATCGTTGTTTTTTAGCAGTGTTTTTTTCTGAAGTTACTCTCCGTTCCCCCCTTATGTTTGTTTCCTTTCCCCTTGGTTTCCTTCTAGATCAGGTATCCCGAAAATCGGTCCTCGAGGGCCTCTGTCCTGCAGGTTTTAGAGGTTTCCCTGCTCCAGCACAGCTCATTTACATTGATAGTTGATTAACAGGCTTTTGCTGAACTGCAATCATCAGAATCAGCTGTGCTAAAGCAGAGAAACCTCTAAAACCTGCAGGACAGGAGCCCTGGAGGACCGACTTTGGGGATGCCTGTTCTAGATGCTTCCATCCACACCTGTTCCTTGTTAGCTCATTAGTCCAGTCTTTGTTCTGTCTCCTTTATATACTCTCCCTGTGCAGTTCCTCAGTGCTGGTTCCTATTTGTTCCTGGCTCCCCACATGAGTTTTCCCCTGAAGTTTTTTGCTATTTGTACCTTGTATTTTTGTACTTTTGCCTCAATTAACTTATTAAACCTTCAAGACTCACCTCTGCCTCCTGATCTCTGCATTTAGGTCCTCAAAACCTCAACCAAACCATGACAATCTGTAGCGATTAGTAATGTTCATCATTTAAAGGAAGTCGGAAATGTTTTCTGAAATTAATTAAAATTATTCTCATTAGTATCACTAGGGTGCAAATGACAATAATTTGGAAAGTTTTTCTACTTTCAAACCTACAGGTAGGAATAGGAACTTTGATACAGTGTGTACCCCATGTTTACTTCCTGGTTCCTGAGCCAGTTATATTGGTGTTCCCCGGGTTGCAAAATAGAGCACACCATGTTATTTTTATGTGACAAAAGAGAAGCATCCTGCCAACATGGAGGTCAGCAAGAGAGGTGGACCAGAAGTAGTCTTAACAATCCCTTTGATGCCTCAGTGTCCTTCAAAGCACTGAAATGTCTCATCATGTCTAATGTAGCTGCATTAAATAATTTGATCTCTTAACAAGGGTTTTTATGTATAAAAAAGAACTGGTAATAATGATAGTAATAATTAGAGCCTCTAGATGTCAAAAACTGTTAGAGACACACTTCAGACAATTTGCTTCTAAAATGGATGCAAAAAGTGATTCTAAAAAGTATTGAATCAGGACGGGCTAATAAAAAAATACAAAAAACAAAAAGTCAGAATACCTTTCCTTCAACCTCACGTTTATGCAGTACTTTGTGTGGGTCTGTCTTTTTTAAATGCTAACAAAGCACCCTAAGGTTATTGGTTTTTACTATGATAAAAAAAAATCTAAATGTACAAGGACTTCTTCTGCAAGATGCTACGTACAAGATGCTAGTACGGCTGACTGCAGGAGTCTTCAAGTGGTATACATCTGTGTGATTTCCAATATGACACACAGGTTCCAATGCAAATGGCAGAAATGGAACTTATGACATTGGCTGGGCATGATGATTGCTGTGAATGAAAATTATTGCAATAATGTTATTTTTAATAACTGTATAATAAGCCGTCACTTGCCCTTAGAGTTGATGGAAATGTGGAATCAATAACCTTTTTTATGGGTTAGCCATCGTATTTGCCATGACAGCTACAAGAAGTGGTGTCGGCAGAGCTGCGGATCTTAACATTTCCAACTGCTTTGCCATATGTAAGAAATCATGGTGTGTACAACCTTGTGAAATGGTGGCAATAATGGGTGACTGTTATTGCCAAAGTTGTTCCTAATTGCAACTATGTGATCCAAACTGCCAGTTCAGCATTTGGGGTTGTATTTAGAGTTGCTATGTAACAAGTTTAATTCCTTAAACAAACATGGTCTTCAATAAATTTTGATTGTGTTTGACAGGTATTTGCATTGCTGCAGAACTGTTTAAAAAAAGGAAATTGTAAAAGGATTGATGTCCAACAAAGCAGTGAAATGGTAAATCTGTTTAGCTGCTAACTGCATGCAAACAGCTCATGCACCTCTGCAACACCTGCAGTATAGAGTCTGCCAATTAAGGCTAACGTTTCATATCAATTCCAGCAGTCTGAATTTGACACATTGTGAGGCATGTCTAAATGTGTATATGTACATGCAGTTTAAACATACAAAAATAATTTTAGTTATAAAATCGAAAATGAGAACTAGGGGAGCAGTGAAGGGTAGCTAATGAGTCAATGTATATAATTCAGTTGGGATCCATTTGAACAGGTGCAGAGGTGGGATGTGGAAATTGTTGATTTTTTTTTAATTCTATTTTTGTTACCATCCATTCCATGGAACAGACGGCTTCCTCTATTTCAGCCTTGTGCGGCGTTTCCTAAGGGTGCAATTGGAACTTCTATTGGAGCTTATTTAGCTCCACGTTCCACTGGAATACCTGGCTTTTTCTTCTGCTTTGGGATCCAAAAAAACACAAGCCCATTGTCCCTATTTGCTTGAGGGGAATACATGGAGGGTAGCTAGGTTCTTCCACTCAGGATGTGATATGAAGGGGCTTTACGACTCACACGGACTGAATCATACTGCCCACCTTAAACACATTACAGAGCGGGCAAACATTTCCTCTTATGGCTGCTTTGAGAGCCATACGCTCAACAATTATATTGGACTGGGGTGCCAGCTGGTGAGGACAAATCCACAAGGATTCCTGTTTCCCTCTCCTGACTCTCTGGCAGCCCCACTCCATTCATTCAGTTTTTATATGTGCTCACTGCCTAGTAGCTGTGCTACTACCGGTTTCAGGGGTGAATTAATCTAAACCAGATCTTATTAAAGTACATTAAGGCCAGTTGAAATGGATATTATGTGCTCAATAAGGGCCCAGAAGGACTGTATGTGAGCCATTGTTGACACTTGTGGCTTTCTGCTAGTCAGGTTATTGTTGCTGTGCTGTGGTACAATGTTGGATGCAGGGGGCATTTTTACTTGAGCCAAATGTTGCATTGTGGGTAAGTAGATTTTAAGTGGGTATGAATACGGTAGGGGGTAAAGGAGGGTTTCATTGTCCAGGAATGTTTATCCCCTAACCAGCCTTCATTCGGGGCTGGATTATGCAGCAGCATGCCTCCCAAGCAACCTTTGCCTCCATGTGGAGGGTCCGTGGAAGAAATATCCATTCATACACATCCACATGTACAGTCTTTACCCTGTAATGAGAAGTCAGGTCTGATTGCCCCCACAAGGCATGGTGAGAAGGTGGGAGTGCAGCGGCTGCAGAGGGGTGTTGTTCCTAAGTATCCCCAGGAGGATTGGAGGATGTGATGCTGCAGCAAATATACATAGACATCATCTTCCTTCGCACATCAGGTTGTTTCTTCTGTGGGTTGTAGAAATGTGTTTAACTCGGTTAAAGAGAAACTCTTTATGGTATGGTTTTATAATGAGTGTCTGCTTGTGCATCCATTGCTGTAAATGGCGTTTGCTGTGAAGAGTGGCCTGTGTTATAACCTTGGAAATAATATCCATCCTCAGCTGATACTGGCTCAAGCAATTAAATGTAGAAAGTTATTTAAACGTAGAAAGTGAACCCTTGTCTCCTGGGTTTAGCAAATAGTGATTAAAACAAAGTAAAATATTACCTAAAATATTATGCATAAAGCTTTCATTATCAAATGATTTTACCAACCCAGAATGATGCTTAATTAAATAAAATAATATGTTTCTTTAAATCATGACAGCCTCATTTTTATTCTGCTTTTCTAATAATAATTTCATTCCACAATTGGGAGAAAAGCAGAAAATAGAGGGTAAGAATTTTCATGCAGAACTTGAGTTGTGGATGTCTCTGTAAGAACGGCAGCAGTACATTCCTGTTATACCAAATCCTTGGAATACTTCAATCTTGACAGGGTCTAGTTTCTGAAGCTTTCTATGGTGGTAGGAACACATCCTGGATAGTAAGTAGGTCAAGAGAACTGTACCCTTGCACGGCAATAATTGTTGGTCTTGACATTGTTTATCCGAATCCTGGAAATGTTGGCTTGCAATGTGAAAGCATGCCGAGTCCAGGTGTACCAAAGAAACAGGAAAAGTGGTTGTGATTTAAGGACAATGCATCATAATTGAACTTTTATTGATCTCACATTGGAGAAATTTACCTCTGCATTTTACCCATCCCCTTAGGGAGCAGTGGGCTGCTACCGTGGGGCGAACAGGGAGCAATCAGGGGTTAAAGGTCTTGCTCAGAGACCCACAGTAGCAGTCTGTGGGAGTGAGTTTTCAAACTCACAACCTCAGGAGTCCAAGCTCTATCCCTTTACCTCTAGGTCGCCACTCCTCAAGCAGAAGAAGAGGAGGAAACATTGAGCATGTTTGTGTGAATTCTCAGTCATCCAGGTCATGGCAACCACAAAGCATGCTTATATTGGAGGCAACTGGACTTTAGCTCAATTTTTTTGAACACCTTCGAACACATACTTAGGAGTCTTTGTCGCTCCTGTCAGCTTGCACTAGAATAGTGTGTAGATGAAGCTCTGATATACTTGTGCAGCATGAAGGTCCATCTTCCTGAGTAGATTTCTAAGAAAGGAAGAAGCTGAAGAGAAAAAGTTTAAAAATGTCTTGTAGTGCTTCATAAAATAGTGAAAGACAAAGTAGGCAAAGTCACCCTAGCACAACCAAAATGGATGGCTGCTCACTCTGAGTCTGGTTCAGCTGGATGTTTCTTCCTATTAAAAAGGAGTTTTTCCTTTCTACAAGCATGCTTGGTGTGAGGAGAGTCAATGAGAGGATGCAATCAGCTGCTTTTCCTTAGATAGAAAACTTTGAACTAAAAGAATATGATCTAATTGAATTGTTTCTCTATTGTGCTTTGACATGACATGTTTTAAATGTATATGATGTATTTGAATACACTGAATTGAACAGTTTGTTGTGAATTGGATTGGGGAACAATGAAGATCTAGTTTTTATCCTAATTAGTTGGACTTTCTGCTTCATTCTTTAGCTTCTTCTTTGATCAGAGTAGTTCTGAAACAGTAATGCCCCATAACACACCTTTGTAACTGCTTGATGTAATTTGTATTTATGGCCTGACCTAAGAATATCATTGAGAAAGCAAACAAAATAAAATACAAACCAATCACTGTAGAAATGGACTGGGCCAGCAGCATGACCTCTACTTTGATGTGTGGCCCCAAAGCCATACCATCTGGATTAAAATTGTGGTTACAGTCAAGGTATAAGCCCACTACCTGCTTGATCGCCCCCAACCCCAGTTCCTCCAATGAACCTACCCAACCTCCACTTCTGCCTATGCCACCTTAACAGAGATCATATAGAGACTCCCCAGAGACTCTTTGTGTCACCACATGGAGGATCCAACAGTTTGGCTTTCCCCTTCACCAACCAGAGTCCTGGGAACCAGTGGGCCTCCACAGATGCCCCAAACCACCCTGATGCCTGTTCTCTTGAAGGTTAAGCCTTCTATTCAAATACTAGAACAGACAAGCTGGCCATATTTGAATACTTATAGTTCTAAAGGTAGAATCATACTTTCTAAAAGATTTGTAAACCTATTTAGATGAAAGAAACAACTAATAACAGTTTATTTTTCTTAAAATGGAATGTTAATCCAAATAAATTTAAGAAATTACCTGAGTTTTTCTAAGTGATTGGTACAAATACATTATCAACACATAAGCTTGTTTTTTTTTTTTATAGAAATCAGACTAAACATAAATTGGCTTTATTGTTCTAACATGCTGACTTCCCAGATAAATACAGAAATATGGGCTCCTTCCATAAAGAATTCACTGTCATATTCTTTAACATCCTTAAATCCCATGAACAAATCTCCACAATACCTAATTAACTCCCTCTTTCTCTTCCTGTCTGTTACTAACTGCCAACATCATCCATGTCTCTTTTTGCCATGAAGTCTGTATATCTCTACAGAATTTTAGCTGGAATTTACTCCTACAGCATCCTCCTCCACTTAAGTAAATGGCAATCTCTTTACTGTTACAATTTACTTTCATCAAGCTTTTTTTCCAGACATCCAAGATGCATTGCTGTTGTTTCTTGTACTTGTTTGCCATTCTTTCTCAGTAAATCCTCGTTTACCACTTAGGTATTTTAGTTTTTTTTTTATTTAACACACCAGTGTGGAGATTTATAGAGCTACTGTGTTGCAGTTCACTGATGAACAGGCCCCTAATTGCTGCCTGCCTGCTACTTTGCATGTCCTTCACATTCATGTGGGTATGAATGAGAAAAATAAACCACATGGTTAGTGTGTGAGAGAGGAAGCTGACTAGAACCCTCCGCATTCATTTACTATCTCCTTGTGTGGTTTGGCAGCAGTGATGTTGGTGAGGGGGTGTGCAACGGGCATCTGTCTGGACGCGAGGCAGGTTTGGCACGGAATGCAGCCCCCTGCAAGGCTGCATGAGGGTGGTATCAGAGCAGAAGCCTACTAGGCTCCAGACAGCCAGTCTGTGTATGTGTGTGGATGTGAGAAAACTTGTGTTTTTGCATGCATATGCACTGCTTTGAGAACAGGGGCAATTAAAGTGAAACCACACAAGTTTAAAAAGCGACCAAAGGTTGGCTATTGTTCTGCCTGTCACTTAAAGCGTGTTGACCTCTCTGTACAGAGTTTCGCTGTTCATCACTCTGTCACACAGCTTGTCTGAGTCTGTGTGTTCCTTAATCATTTTTTTGCGCAAATTTAACACCAGGCTGTTTATTTGACCTCTGTGGTTGTTAGAACTGTGAGGCACGATCAAGCCAAGCTGCAAGTAACACAATAATATCCACACCGCCATGGCCACATGCCATACCTCCCTGTTCTCTGCTGGATAATAAGTGAACCGCCACGAAGCTGTACTTGGTTTGAACTTGGACAGCACAACTCCCTTGGAAGATAATATTTTTGCTGGAAGTATTGTTTGTTGGAAGCTAGTACAGGATATTATCTCCTAAACAGTACCAGTGATGGAAATCATGTGATTGCACTTAAATCCTAAGGCCTTTACAGGCTCAATTTGCTGATGAAAGTATTACATTTGTTGCAAATAATTTACAAAAACACACTTAATATACAGACATTTTTACTTTTATTCTACAGTAAGTGGTTTTTCAAGATTTAAATGTAAGTGGAAAAGTATTCTGGTGTCTAAACCATTGAACACATTCAGTGACATCACATATGGAATTGAAGACAACATGAACAAATATCAATGGTGGTTAAAAAAGAATATTCTCAGCACAGCAGAATTTCATTTGCAGCACAAGCCGCAGACACCCGTGACACAGCAGCCGCAGCAATCTAATGGGGACAGGATAATTATTTTCCCTGATGTCAAACGGCATCTGTGTGGAAGAAGAGAAAGATGAGTTCAGGTATCATCTATACAAAAAAACACTAGGGGGAGTTACAGGCTCTTTAACCAGAAGATCTTATAATAGAAAATATGCCATGACATCAATTTAAAAGGTGAAATCTGTCCTGTGAAAGTTTACCTAGTTGTCATTAGCATGAAATTTTGCTGTGGATGACTTCCGAAAGTATATCAATGTGCTACAAAACAACATTAAAACATAAAACAAATACTAAAAGATTCGCATGCAACAAAAACTATGATCTATACCACCTTCTGTGGGCTAATTAGAAGCTCCCTATTAGAGCATCCAGAATGAATGGTGTGCCATGAAGGTATAGTATCAGCTTCAATTTAAATAAATTGCTCTAAATGGTAACATGTGATTTTAATTGAATTTTCTTAATATTTTTTTTCAACTTGGCAACTTATAAACTAAATAAATTAAGTGGATCAGCTTGATTAAATTACTTGTTACCAGCTGAATTTGAAGAATTTATAACCCTACAGCCCAATAATGGCATTGCTGGATAGATTAGGGTGACCAGATGTGGGTTTCTGAAAGGAGGACAGTTTTTTTAGCCTTGTTTTTTTTTTTTTTATGGGGGGTGGGGGGGTGGGGGTGGGGGGGGTGGGGGGGGGTGACTGGACCGGACCTCAGCGGACAGCCATGAGCCGCCCATCTTCAGCCGTTAGGACAGGCGGGGAGAAGCATGGGGATGCAGGTGTCCAGGCTACCGTTACCAAGTCAGGTTCGGTCGCTCCATCCCCCGCTGGCTCCCTGTTCCTACTACGTGGTGGACTACGTGCTGCACTGTAGTCCACCAAAATCCAGGACGATTTACAAATTCAGGAAAACAGGACGTCTGGTCACCCTACGATAGATGGTCACTTTATTATTTCTTCCAGCTGAAAAACCTGTTTAAACCTGGGAACGATCGGCTTTCAGTTGCAGTTGGAACGGCGTACTGACCCGTGTCGACCAAGATCTAACGACTTGCCATGCAACCCGGGTTAAAATCGCCTTCAAATGACTCAGTTCTGATCGGCAGTGGGAACATCAAACCCAGGTTGACGCACTAATTTATGTGATACCATTGAATGCAATGTATAGATGTTAAATCACAGTGCAAGTCGCGACTGATCTAACAAGCCAAAACATCTCTGTTTACAGTTTATAAACTCAGCACTATTGAGAGAGATTCAGGCGGTCAAAAGAGCGAAACAATAAAGAATACTTCATACACCTCCCTTCCATGTTGCTCTCCGTTGTTTACTTTCCTGATTTCTGTCACACTGATGATATCATCAATCCTATCCCAGCATGATGGCATCACCAGGCATTCAGCAGTAGCAGCACACAGGCCACGCAGTTTTCCAGCGGGGGCTTAGACCCAGGTTTCTTTTTTTTGCCAATGGAAAAGAGAGCCAAATGCTGATTAGCTGGTTGATCCATGTATGAAATATATATGTTAACCCACTAATATATTTTTGCATGAGTTTTTACCTAACCTTCGGACACATTAAATAGCATTTGTTATATCTTTTCAGATTCCCCTTCAAATATTTTTCAAATATTTTGCATGTTCTGAAGATCGGGCTGCTCATGAGGGCAAACACACCAGAATTTTGTGCCTGTTGTTTAGTTTCTTTTACCGGCAAAAGTTTAGATTAGTAGGACATACCTTCGACAGATCAGGTTCATAGCTGTTTGTGGTGATATTTGGATAAAATGTTTATAATTAATTTTGCTGTCTGAGAGAAAAAAAAACAGATTTTCAAATGACAATGAGCAAATCTGAGTATTAGAAGTTTACTTGTTATATATCATAGTTAGTTTGAGCAAAGTAAACAATAGTGAAATGCACAGGTGTGGGGTGAAAAATCTGCAGTGTGTTGTTAGCCTGGGTGCCATTCTGAACTTAGTCCCGCCCACAAGGTTTGAGGTCGGGAAGTTCGGTCTGGCATTACTCCATAGTAGCGCGAGTATGATCGCCCACCCTCTGGCGATCCAATCAAATTGTCAGGGCGGGCTTTATACGATGATGGACAGATGATCAACAGTAACGTAATCAACCATGTGACCAAAGCGCGCTTGGGTGACAACAACAATGGCTGCCGCCGGAGAGTTGAGGTGTGTAGATTCTGCTATTAGGTCCGTTTTAGAAGATATCGACAGCAAATTAATTTTAAAAGAGGAACAGAGAAACGCGATCAAGGCTCATCTTCTTATTCTAGGCGTGCAACTGCACGCTTTGATTTTTGTTGACAACAACTGTGCGCGGCTTAACATACGTCACGCACTCCGTTGCTCTTATTGGTTGTAGGTCTATCCAATTGAGTGCAGAGGCTTTTTTTTTCTTGATTCGTTCAAAACACGCCCCATAATCACAGCTTTATGGAGCAGTATCAGACTCATATTCTGACTAGAATTGAGTAAGACTACGTCAGGCTAGTGTGTTGTTATGTGACAAAGCGAATACTGTTTTACAAACTTCTATAAATTTTGGCCTGATTTTAGAACAGTTTCAAGTTTTAGCCACTATACAGTTTGCTCCAAAATTGATATGTTTAAATATCTGACTCCATTCAAGCATTGCTTTTCCTTAATCATGCTGTTAGATTGTGGAACCTGCAAATTTATTGATATTCATTTTTTTTTCATTTCAAAGTTAGAGGAGGCGTGTGTATCTTCATGAGCAGGGTCCACATTATACAGTTTCACATCCGACAGAACCATTTTATTTCCTGTCAGGATCAATACCACGGTTTAAATGATATTGTAATGTGTATGTAGCCCTGGAAGAAGTTAATAGTTACACATCGGGACAGTTGATAGTGGCTTGCTCTTCCTTTATATCCTAAAACCCACAGCAGTCCAGCTGATGTTTAATTGCTTTTGCTACATCTGTCTAACCTTGTTCTCACTATCCATGAATTTCAAGATGTAGTAAGAATGTTTTGTCTGAGATGGAAGATTCATTGTCAAAAGAAATGCAACTATAATTATGCAAGGATTTATAAAGAAACCTGTAGCCTACCTAATAATAATAATAATTAATTTTATTTATAACGCACTTTACATTTGACATCAAATCTCAAAGTGCTACAAAGTGCTACATTTAAAAAAGGGAAAATTAAAACAAGTTTAAAAGACCATAACATTAAAAACAGTGTAAAAAGACAATCATTAAAATCAATACATTAAAAGGCATACGTAGCCTATAAAAAAAAAAAAAAAAAAAAATTTAAATCAACAATTGTAGGCATTTCTAAAAAGGAAAGTTTTCAGTCCTTTCTTAAAACAATCCACCGTCTGTGGGGCCCTAAGGTGGTCTGGGAGGGCATTCCACAGACGGGGAGCTGCGGCTTCGAAGGCCCTGTCGCCCATTGTTTTTAGCCGTGTCCTGGGTGAGGCCAGACGGTGCTGTTGGCCTGACCGGGTCCGGGAAGAGGTGTGTGGTGTGAGCAGTTCAGTGAGATAGGTGGGGGCCGCACCGTGCACACAGTGATGGGTGTGCAGAAGAATCTTGTACTCTATACGGGCGTGAATAGGGAGCCAGTGTAAAGTGTGAAGGATGGGAGTGATGTGCTGGTGTTTCCTCACCCTCATCAGGACCCTGGCAGCGCTGTTCTGTACCTACTGGAGCTTCTGAAGGCTCCTGCCAGAGATCCCGATGAGGAGAGCGTTGCAGTAATCCAGCCTGGAGGAGACAAAGGCGTGGACGAGCTTCTCTGCAGCAGGGAGGGATAGGGAGGGGCGGAGTTTGGAAATATTACGGAGGTGAAAGAAGGACGTTTTGCAAATGAAGATGACATGATTGTCAAAGGAGAGGTGGGGGTCAAGCTTGACCCCAAGGCTTGTAACAGAGGGAGACAGGGGAATGGTATGGCCACAGAATGAAACAGAGGTCAGAGGAGAGGAACAGAGTTGATGAGGAGTACCAATTTGGATGGCCTCTGTTTTTGAGGCATTAAGCTGCAGGAAGTTTTGACTCATCCACGCCTTTATATCCTCCAGGCAGGAGCTGAGACGGGTGACAGAGTTGGCGGGGGAGCTGGGAGGAGTCATTTTAATGTAAAGTTGTGTGTCGTCAGCATAGCAATGGAAGTTGACCCCATGCCTGCCGACGACACAACTAAGGGGGAGCATGTAGATGGTGAACAGGGTAGGGCCGACCACGGAACCCTGGGGGACCCCACAGGTGACAGTGTGAGGTCTGGATTTTGCCTCCCCCAGGGCCACGTACTCGGTCCTGTCAGTGAGGTAGGAGTGAAACCAGTGGAGGGCAGTGCCAGAGAGACTAATGAAATGCTGGAGGCGGTGGAGGAGGATGTGGTGATCTACTGTGTCAAACGCAGCAGAGAGGTCGAGAAGAATAAAGAGGGACATGAAACCGGAATCAGAGGCCATCAGCAGATCGCTGGTGACTCTGATGAGAGCTGTTTCTGTGCTGTGGGAGGGACGAAAACCAGATTGGAATTTTTCATACAGATTATTGCATTTAAGGTGGTTGTGGAGCTGGGTGGAAACAACTTTTTCTAGGAGTTTGGAGATGAATGGGAGGTTTGAAATGGGTCTGTAGTTTGACAGAGGTTCAGGGTCCAAGGTGGGTTTTTTTAGGAGGGGTTTAATGAGGGCAGTTTTAAGGGTAGATGGGACAGTACCCGTTCCCAGGGAACTGGCTATTATTTTGGTTATGAGATGACTAATGGATGTGAGTTTTGAGCAGAGGGGATAGGAGGGGATCTAAAGAGCAGGTGGATGGTTTAGATTTGCGGATGATGTTCTCGACCTCCTGCTGCGTTGGCAGAAAGAAGTGTGATAGGAGTTGTGTGGGAGATGTCTGAGGGGTATCAATAGTGGTGCTGTTTGAAGGTGAAAGTGAAGAGCGGATGCTGTCTATTTTTGATATGAAGAAATCCAGAAACCGGTTGCAGTTTATATCTGTGTGGTTGTAGAAGGAGGAGACCTGTGGTTTGAGAATATGACTGATTGTGGAAAAGAGTTTTCTGGAATTACCTGGGTTATTGTTGATGAGCTAGGAGTAGTAATATGACCTGGCCTTGGAGAGGGCTGTTGCATAATTTCTGCGATGTTCCCGGTAGGCCAGTTTATGCACCGTCAGGCCAGATGTTTTATATGCCCGCTCCAGGACACGGCCAGACCTCTTCATTTGCCTTAGCTCTTTGGTAAACCAAGGAGCGGAACGTATGAATGTGACAGTCCGGGTTATTACAGGAGCATGAGTATCCAGGATGGAGTTGAGGCTTGTGTTGTAAAAGTCCATTAAGTCACTGGCTGATGAGAGTGGAGAGGGGGAAAGATGCTGAAGATGTGAGCTGAAGGATGAGGAATCAATGTTTTTGATGTTTCTGAAAGTGATATGGCGTTTTGGTTTGGTGAAAAAGGTTATGGGGAGTCTAAATGTAACTGCCAGGTGATCTGAGACACCAACATCATATATGTTGATGCTGGTGAGTGGAAGGGAGTCAGTTATAACAAGGTCCAGAGTATGCCCTTTGCTGTGGGTGGGGCCATCTGTGAGCTGTTGAAGATTTAGACAGTCCAAAACCTGTTTGAATCGGCAGCTAGACGGGAAGTGTGTGAGTCCATGTGTATATTGAGATCACCAATAACAAGAATATTTGAGTGTGCAGTGCAGAGAGAGATTAGGAACTGATGAATGTCAGAAATGAAAGTTGGTTGTGGTTTAGGGGGGCGATATATGACAGCTACTGTAGCAGAGAAAGGATTATTGCATTTAAAAACAAGGCTTTCAAAGGAGGAAGCACCAGGTACAGACAGGACGGACACTGCAAAGTAGCTGCGATATAAAACAGCAAGGCCCCCACCCCGCCCAGTTGTGCAGGCTTTGTCCAGGTATGAGTACCCCTGTGGGCAGGCCTCATTCAGGGAGCTGTAGACATCCGGCTGTTGCCATGTCTCTGTGAGGCAGAGAATGTCTATTTCTTTTTCCAGAATGTGATCGTGGATGAATCCGGATTTATTTGACAGTGACTGCACATTAAGCTGTTCCAGTGTGATGTGGGAATTGGAGTCCAGTTTATGTAGAGTGCGGAGAAGGCTGAAATCCACTCCAGGTCTTCCAGTTCGCCGGTCCCACTCAGCCATATCTGAGGTAGGTACCTCTCTGTTATACCCTTTTAATATTTTATTAATATCAACATTATTGCCACCTGCTGGTGCAGTACGGGCTTTGAAGAAATAGTGCAGATGCTGCTGATTTTTTTTTAGTGAAACAGTGAGGTGGAGGTCTTAGATTTTTTCACTTTTACTGAAATGTTCATCTAGTTGTAAATCAGATTGTGAACAATATAATCTAATGAACTGCATAATCCAGAAAACCTAGATGAACATACCATCCACAATTCTTCTGATGACTCTTGTGATTCATTTTTGTCACTTAATGCTTCCTCCATCTGGATTTTCATCACATTTGTCTAAAAAAAACCCCCAAAAAAACAAATAGCCAAATGTGAAAATGTTCTCGTAATAGACATGCAAAAATAATTAAAAATTCTTGACCCTTACCATTATAGTGGGTGAAGCAGAGATCTTCTGGGAGCAAATAAAAGTAAGTAGTAACAACATCGTAGTGGGTACAGCATTGGATGTCCTCATTTTCTAAACAGGTTACCTATTAACTATAATCTAAACAGTTACACTGTTTAAAATCTTTGGGTTGTGATCGCTTTTTATAGCATTAGTAAGAAAGCATGTATTTATATGTACTTGAGAAAATGCTCCATCCCAATGGCATGGGAATTTTGAAAATGAGCAATTATCACTCCTATCGTGTTGTTAATAGTTGTTGGGAATTCCTGTAGCCGTGTTTTGATTTCTAGTCATTTCCTAGAATCTTTTACATCATCTGTTTAAATACCACCAATTACAGAGCTGTTTTGGAAAGGTTAGAGACAGTACAACTTTTTTCTTCATATGAATTGTCCTAAAGGAACCGAGACATGAACACATTTTTAACTGCATTGCAAAGTTGTCTTAAGCCTCAGAGGTATAGTGGAGGATGTTCTTGTTTTGGGTGGGTCATCAAAATAAGTGGTCCTCCTAATTGTTAATCGTTGTGGTGATATGTTCTTTATAAGGCCATTCCACGTTACCGGTGGTGAATCTGACATAGTGGAAAAATTGCAAATCTTCTTTTATAAAGTAAGCTTGTGTGAGCAATGCAAACAGCAACTTTTAAACAGAGCGTGCACGAGGAGAAATGGGCTCATGCAAGCTCTCACACAAGTTTAATAGTTGTTCCCTCTCAGGAGTGGGTACAGGGTTGTGCATGTGTATTTTTTTTTAAAGTGGAGAGGGTGGGTGTTTCAAACATTTGCAAAAATCCTCAACTATACCTTTAATAATGACTGCGTTTGATTTTCCTCCCTAAGATAAGATTCACTTTTTTTTTTTTTACCAACTGAGGATGCCAGTAAGCAGAGTCATTGGTCAAACATTGTTAAGAGGTTACCACCATTTAAGAATTACATCTATTTGTCCACTGGAAAAAAGAAGAAGTTATCTATAGTTTTTCCATAAAAAAGTTTGATGTATCTTTTTTTCATTTCCTCTAGCAGCCAAAATCTTAAAGAAATATTTTCTTCATAACCCCCATATAAAGATGTGATTAAGATACATAAGTTTGACTGATCTGAAGGTACAATCTTTGAATTCACAATCAGAGTCAGAATCAACTTATATGGACAAGCTTGTTTGCATAGATAAGGACTTTGACTTTGTTTTGCCATCCTTCACATAGTAATCATGTAACAACAGCTGCACTGTGGAAAAATAATTCTTAACCATAATAAAAACATCAAAGTTAAATAACATCATAGGATTTTAGTGTATGAGTGTGCAAGTGAAGTGTCATGATAGGCTTAAGAGACTTAACCCACATGCAGAACACCACACGAAACTGAGTAAAAGTTTAACAGAGTTTATTGAGGAAACACACACAGAGTAATATGAACTGGTTCTGGTACAGGTCCGGGACTAGAATCACTGATATCTGCAGAGATGGATAGTTTGATTAGCCAGGCAGCTTTGATGGTTTGTCGAGTGTGTTTATTCGGAATGTACCTTGATGAGGTTCTGGCAGATCCCTTTGAGAGGGGGAACCGGTTGGGTCCAGAGACTGTAGATTCAGCAGAGAGCTCAGCAGCAGCGTCTAGCTTCTGGTTTGTGAGTTTCAGACCTTGGCTTGGTTTCCTAGCTCTTCCTTGAGAGCCGGTGGAGGGATCCAGACTGATATCTTCAGGTTTGGCTTCCTTGGGCAGGCAGGCAGGTTTCCAGGCAAAGCTCATCCAGAGCTTCAGACTTCAGTCGGGTTTTCAAACTTGGTCAACACTGCGGCGTTGAAGGAAGGTCTGACTGCTGCTTATGTAGAAGGTCTCCTGATGGGCTGATGATCCTCAGGTGTGCTGAGGGCTCCAGCCCAGGAGACCCAGAGTGCTCTCTGCTGGAGACAGGTGGTAGATCTCCAGATCCCAACATGAAGTCCATTTGGTTTTATTAAAATACAAATAAAAGAGGGAACACAGGTTTCTACACTCTTAAAAGGAAATGCTACTGCAACTTATTTTAATTGCTTCAATTGGTAACAAGTAATTGAATCAAAATTATCCAACTTCACTTGTAAAGTTTATAAGTTGAAAACTTAAATAAAGTAACATTATTTCTGATATTTAGTGGACTTTTATTGTTTTTTCAACATTTAGGGGATAATCACTAAATATAAATCTATATCTTTTATTATTAATGTATGCAGTATGTTACATCAAAGTCTGTGTTATATATCTATGTATATTTTTATATGTAAAATGTGTATCTATATCGAAATCTATTTTAATGTCTCAATCCTAAATATAAATATATATCTTAAAGCTTTAATGTACATTTAAATCTAAATTTGAACACATATCTTAAATAAAATAAATAAAAAAAAAAATTATATATATATATATTAGGGACAGGACGATTTATGAAAACCATCCGAACCGTTCGGTTCGACTGTCTCGGTTCGATTACCGTGTGTTTCGTTTGGTTCATGCGCTGCTCATTTTTCTCATAGGTGAAGCGTTTACACTCCAGAGCAGAAGGTGGCGGTACTGCGACCAAAGCCAACCACCAGTAGTAAACAAGAAGAAGAAGAAGCGAAGCAGCTTAGCCAGGTGTAGCAGGGAAAAAAATCAGTTGTTGTGGAGAATTGTGTCGGACTGGCGAGTGGGAAAGAACAGGAGTTGGAAGACGCGCCAGGAGCACTTTATAGGTCTGCTGTATGGGACCACTTTCTATTTAGAGTGACCTACAATGACGGCGGAAAGAAAGTTGTGGATAAAAGTGCAATAGTGTGCAAGCATTGTGCAACACGTTTTGTTTATGCTAACAGCAACATGACCAACATGTCATGCTAACCCCGAAGTCCCTCATACTCCGTCAGCGTTCCGCTCCGCTGCGCTCCAGACCGGCTGCTCAAAGCAAAGCCTGCAGCCCCCACTGTGGCTCCCATCCGCTCCCCTCTGAGTCCAGGGTTTCCGCGGATCATTTAAAATAATTACAATCCACTATTTTTTGGGGGATTTTGTCATTAATTTCATAAATTTTTATGGGATTTCGGTGTCAACATATACCGAATCGAACCGAACCGAAAACCGTGACCACGAAACCGTGAATCGAACTGAACCGTGGATTTTGTGAACCGTTCCACCCCTTATATATATATATATATATGTATATATATATATACACATATACATATACACATATATACATATATATTTTATGTTAGAATACATGTTATATATGTTAGAAAAACAGGAAATGTAAAAACAGTGTTTTAAATAAAAAAATAGTAATAACAGTAATAAAAATGGTAATAACAATAAAACAGTAAAAATAGTTTCCCTACATTTGCCATATTCTCCCCATATTTACCATAGTTGAAAATTCTAACAAACCACATCATCTTCTCTTTTGAAAATCAGTATTTTTAAAAGGTCAAAAAACAAGAATAGTGTCAAAGATTTGTACAAAAATTCTAAACTTGTTTCTATCATTTTAAATTTTTCAAGAAAGGTATGCAAGGATTAAAAAAGGAACCATACACCCCATAAAATTAAAGTGTTACTTTTTTTCCCCCAATCTTTCCATCTTAGTCGTGTTGTACAGGCTGATTTTATATTTTACTTGAATACCTCAAGCTAATGTGTTATTTGTAAGACAGGGATTGCAGGAAATAATGATGGTGTCTGTAATATTTTATGTGATGCAGTGTCTGAATCATAAAACATTTTATCACCTAATAGTTTGCATGATAGGGAAAAGTGTTTTTGTTGTATAGCTAAGTTTAAGAACTGATACCGCCTCTTACCTTTGTACTTGCCTCAGATGATCAAACAGTACAAAAACCAGTACAGCGGCTGTTGGGTTTCACAAACTTGAGTAACTTCTGTTAGTTGATCGTTGAACTATTATGTTCAGTTAAGCAACAAAGATTTCGCAACCAAGCAGTGAGAAATGTCCCTGTGTTTCACTGCAGAAATTTGATCACTTACTAAGGTCTTCCATTTCAAGGCTAAAGTTCTCTATCAGCACTTAACATTAAAACAAATTCTGCTTTAGGATTTTTCTCTTTGTGAAGTTAGGTATATTATTTTACAGTTTTTACAAAACCTGTGAACAACCTGTGATCGTGACATAGTTTACCAATTTCCTGGCTGCAACTCTCAATGTTTTTTTGGGAATCTATGACATCAGAGTGCATGCAGCAAAATCAGATTTACAGTCATGGTGTACTGTAAGTAATGTCTGTGTGTGTGTAATTGTGTCTATTCTGGCTGATCCTGTGTTGACTTAGGATAACCTATTCAGAGTGTATCTTATCTTTGTCATTGACCACTGGCGATAGGCACCAGCCCCCTGCAACATTTGGAATAAGATTAGGCACGTGGAGAAAATTATTAGAAAAAGGATGATTACTGAAATAGTACACTGCAAAAAAATGAAATATAAATAAATAATTCATTCTTGAATCAGGGAGGTAGGTGGGACACTTTGACAATGGAACAAGACAACGTATATTTAAAATAGGAAAACATAATTGCACTGACTTATTGGAAGTGCATATTATCTAATTATCTTATTTTATAAGTAAAAATACTAATTCCATTGGTAAACCATCTTATTTACCTACTCAAATTAAGAGTAAAAACTCTTAATTTAAAAAATTTGTACTTATTTCTAGATTGTTTTTTGCAGTGTATAGCTTAAATCAGACATTTACAGAAAAAGCTACATACCCCATTTATAATATGGATTACAAAACCAGACAATGTATTCATAGATATCAGTTTCTACACTGCAAAATTGTTTTGCTGTGAATTTGAAATGAATAACATAAGTTGTGGATCACAATCACAATAAGGGTTAAAAAAATATACTGTGCAAACTAATAAAAAATCCCAAAAGCGTTTAACATAGTTTCTCAACACGGCCACTAGCAGAGCTCGAAAAGAAAACAAACAGAAGACCCTCTACCTAGAACCACCATGGCACATACACACACAGCAGTAGGGATGGATAGACCGAAAGGACGAATTACATTTTTTTACTGTTTTAACTGTTTTAAAATATTTCTATTCTAAGCAGTTGCTAAAAGCATCCCGTTATTAGAGAGAGACTTCTTAAAGCATGAAATGGTAAATGGCTTGTATCCCTATAGTGCTTTTAAAGTCAGGAGGTTTGACCAAAGCACTTTACACTAAGTTCAGTTATTGATGTTATTTATACTGCTGGCAAGCTACATAATAGCCACACCTGCCTTGGGGCCTATTGACAGGAGGGAGGCTGCTATGGACAGGCGCCATTATCAATAGGCAATGAGGGTGAAGTGTCTTGCCCAAGGACACAACAAAACTGAAAGCCAGGGAGCTAGGGTTCGATCCGACAACAACTGACAGAGCAAACTCCTGCAACTGATCTAATGCCTTTTGTGTAGAAGCTTCCCTCTAAAAACTTGTCTGTTCCTTAATTTCCTCCACCTGTACTGATAGAGGAATTCCTTTTTGTGACATAGACAAAAATAAATTAAAAAATGCGCGGTGGAACTCTCCTGTGAATACACAAACATATGAAAACAGTTCATATGTAGGAATGCTAATAAGGTAAACGCACATCTAACAAAATGTTGACTTGTTGGGGACTTTTTGATGACTCTCTAAATATTAGAATATATTCTCAAAGCCTATTGGAGACAAATCAAAGCAAACAGGATAATTAGTGCTAACGAGATGTACATTAAATTAATACATATATGAGTAAATTGGTGGACCCTATGTTGTTCATGATCAGGAATATTTTATCAATATTATTAATTACTTTGGTCTATAAAGCTGAGTTAGAGATTGTTCATTGTGCTTTTTGTAATGTATGAGAATCTGACCCAAGATTCAACCAAGACAGGTCAGTGACTTTAACTAGCTGTATTAAAGGAAAGAACAGGGGAAAAGTTTAATGTACAGGGCACACTGCTGTGCTAAAATGGGAGCCATTGAAGTCCGCTTGCAGACAGAGTTTGCTGGGGCACGAGCCCGTTGGCGGCCGTCAGGTAGACCGAAGCTTCCAGTGGGGCACCAGGGACCTGATTTAGAGGGGTCCAGGTTCAGCAACAGTATGACAGATCCAGCAGCAGTACAGAAAGGGAGAATCAAGAGGAAAGGTCCAGGTCCAGTCCAGGTTCGTAATCTATTATGTTTCCGAGATCCACAAAGGTTAGCCAAAATGCAGTACTCACAGACAGAGGGGGGTCAGGCTTACAGGAAAAACAGGGTCCAAAACCCAGAGACAGAGCCAATCAGGTTTCCAGGCAGGCAGACAGAGGCAAAAACAGGGACTAGCAGGCTCGGTAACAGAAAGCAGATCAGGTCGGGTAACAGACAGGCAGACAGGTTTGCAAAAGATTGGCTGGAAAGTTTTCACCGGTAGGTTTGAGTCGATCTGGCACTGGTAGCTGATCTGAACGGGGCTTATAAGCAGGTGGAAACAGGTGAAACTAATTTAGAGCTGATTGCAGGTTAGGTGGAGCTGAGAAGGAGTTAAGAGTGGACAGATAGACCAGCCCCAGTGCCATGATTAATACAGCTTTTATTTGATCTGGGCTTAACTATTGTAGAAGCCTTTTTATATATTTGAAAAAGAAATAACCTAACTGTCTGAATACAGTTCAAAATACTGCTGCAAGGCATTAAACTAATACAAGAAAAAGACAACACCTCATTACATTTTTAGCCTCTTTAAGTCCATCCTTATCACATTTTAGAGTTCATTTGAAAGTGTTTGTCTTTATTTTTACTTTATTTTTACTGCTGCATTTCAACCCCTAACTGTATGTGCTCTCTTTCAACCTCTGACATGGTAACGGACTTGGAGTTCGAGCTGTCTTTCCAGGATAGGTCCACCTGTGGTGCTAGTTAACAGTTACCTTTTGCATATCTGTTTGTTTTAGTATATCTGCTTTGATCTCCTTGAACCCCAATTGGGTTCAACAGAAGGCCACTCACTCTGAGCCTGCTTCTGCTGGAGGTTTCTTCCTGTTAAAAGGGAGTTTTTCCTCTCCACTGTCTCTACAAACATTCCTGGTATGAGTGATTGCTATTAGGTCAATAAGTCGATGCAATCAGCTGGTTTTCCTTAGATAGAAAAGTTTGAACCAATCTGGCTGTATGATCTGGTTGAATTGGCTCTGTAAAGTGCCTTGAGATGACAGGTGTTGTGAATTGGTGCTATTTTAATAAACAGACTTGAATTGAATTGTGTTAAATGCAAAAAAAAAAATGATTCTCACAGGGCTGCCTGCCTTGCACAAATGATAGTGGGTTTGTTGAAGCAGGTGAATGATGGCATCTCCAACTCCACTGATATAAGCAAACTGCAGTTTTTTTTTGCTGAAGGGAATCATCAGAAGTCTCTCTAGGACCTTCATGATGTGGACTGTCAGGACAACAGGTGTATGGTCATTGAGGAAAGTTTGGTGAGTGTTCTTTGGTACTGAAACAAGACAGGAGGTCTTGTGAATCACTGGAACTGTCTCTCTGGTCAGGCTAAGGTAGAAGAGGTGTTGTATCCCACAGAGCTGTGCTGCACAGGCCTTCAGCACTCTGGGCCTTACACCATCAGGACCTGTTGACTTCTTATGATTCAGGCTAGCTGCCTCTTCACTTCACTTCTAGAAACACACAGCTGGAGGGCAGAGTGAGCAACTGATGCCTTATTTTGGAACCCCTTACTGTATTTCCCATTGCGTTGCTTTTAGCAGCATCTTCAACTTTTCCTGAACTGTTTAACACTCTAATGTTTTCAGCTTGAAAGAGTCTAAACAAAATCACTTAATGGGAGAAAAAAAAATTCTAAATGACCTTTTATTTTAATGTTGACCTATATATGATTCTTTAGTTTTGTCATTGTTTGCTATCTATATATCTTAAGATGTTTGCAATGAGATGCTGCAGATGTTCTATATGCCTGTTCTGGAGATTATGAACTCGTCTGCCATAATCTGCTGGAGAAGCAGCACCATAGCAGTTGCTTAAAAAGCTTAATTGCTTAATGAAGCTCAACAAGCTAATAAAGAAGGCCGCTGTTCGAGGAATTCCTCTGACATCTCTCTAGATAATTTCACATAGAAGATGCACACATTTGCTTGTAAGAATTACTTTTATTGTGAAAAACTGTGTTGGAAGGTATTACAAAGTCCAATCAAAATAAGTATTTTTACTCAAATGATATAACAGTTTAAACAGCCGAACTACTTTATCTGTGAAATAAATACATCTCTGTGTTTGCAGGCTGGTGCCAGGACTCTTTAGAATTTGCAGCAGGTTCCACAGCCGATCATGTTTGGACAGCAGCCACAGCAGAAACGGCAGCGTCGACGACGGCGGCGGAACTGGACCGAGTCATACTGCGCCTGTGTGGAACAGGAGTAATAACTGTTTGTTAATAAACCTATTTTGACTCTGAAGTTACTTTCAAAGCAGTGGACTAAAAATATTAACGTGCTTTCCAGGATTCTTCTGCCATGTCGTGGTCTGCAGTGAGTGTTCCATCATCAGTCAGCACCTCCGTCAGTTCAGGACCCTGTTAAAAGTTTTGAAAGTAATTTTTTCATTTTGTAAAGATATGGATAATAAATAGCAGCTTAAAGACAAAGTTGGTTCATATCATAGTGTCAGTAATTATGCAAAAGCTGCTTAAGTGGGTATAAATACAGAACATTTCAGACATTCAGTCATCAAACTGATCAAATCAGAGCAAATCTGTGATTGAATTGTTTCAGCCTGTCCAGCTCTCCTAACATGAAGACGTTCACCGTTGCCATCGCTGTGGCCCTCATGTTCACTTTTATCTGTATCAAGGAGAATTCAGCTGTCACTGCGACTGAGGTAAGAGGTCCCCTTTAAGCTGCTATTTATTATCTATGTCTTTACAAAATGAAAAAATTACTTTCAAAACTTTTAACAGGCTCCTGAACTGACGGAGGTGCTAACTGATGATGGAACACTCACCGCAGACCACGACATGCCAGAAGAATCCTGGAATGCACGTTAAGATTTTTAGTCCACTGCTTTGAAAATAACCTCAGATTCAAAATAGGATTATTAACAAACAGTTATTACTCCTGTCCCACACAGGCGCAGTATGACTCGGTCCACATGCGCCGCCGCCGTCGTCGCTGCCGTTTCTGCTGTGGCTGCTGTCCCAACATGATCGGCTGTGGAACCTGCTGCAAATTCTGAGGAGTCCTGGCACCAGCCTGCAAACACTTAAACCATTACAGAGATGTATTTATTTCACTGATAAAGTAGTTCTACTGTTTAAACTGTTATATCATTTGAATACAAATACTTATTCTGATTTGACTTGTGAACAATTTTTCCCAATAAAGGTAATTCTTATAAGCAAATGTATGCAGTTTTCCTATATAAATCACCCAGGCCTTGTTGTTTATCACTAAAAGACAATTAAAATCAGTTTCTCCAAATTCTATCTTGTGAAATGTGGTATATAAATAAAATTTACCTTTACCAACAAATGTATATCATATCAGTCTTAGCTGCTACTGTAGCTGTGGCTAAACTTCATACTTGGTGTAGCTGAAAAGTTGAATATTGTATGTACAGTTATAATAGATAAAGTTTATAACATAATGAAGTCTTTGAATAGTTTTGTTCGAAATTAATAAAATAGTCCACTTATATACAGTATCAGATATGTTGCAGGAAATGTTTATTGAAATTTTTTATCTGTCTCTGTGCAAATGCGTTGGGTTGATATTTAAGCACAGATTCCAATATTCTATGCAGTGTCTGAACTATAAATCTGATACCTCCCACGTCAGTACTGAAGCTACTCAAAAATGAAATTAGCAAACAAAACAGTGGTAAGAAGTTTGGGATCCATTCTTTGCCTGCTTTGTGAGTCAACTGTCTCGGTTTCTATGCGACAGAGCTTAACTATATTTCTTCTTTATAACCAAAGGTAAAAATCAGTTTTATGATTTTTAAATAAAAAATCTATCTCAACAGCACAAATCAGTTTTTCCATTGTAAAGCCTCATCACTGTTTATATTTTAAGGCATTTTTAAATTAGGATGATAGAAATTAGGAATGATTTATTTGGGAGATTTTTTGCATGATAAAACAAAACAACAAAATTAACAGTTTTTAGGAAGGTGATGAGCCTCCTTCAGACCAAATAAACATCCCTTTCTTTATTTTGTTTTTTTTTTTTCTGTTACATGTCACCAATTTTAGACAAAGATACCCTGAGTATTTAAATGAAGCAATTTTTACCAATATCTACCAAACATAACCTTTTTCAACATAAAAAAAAACAAAAAAAAAAACAACTGTTACCGTTAAATCTGATACATTCTGCTGTCACAGTGGGGAGCAAAACGCCTTTTACCGAAGTGCCGCTCTTCTTTCCGGATTTTAATTTGGTCACATCAAGGGGTTTTTGAGTGTGGACGCTAAGTTTATGCTGCTACATACAGGTCCTTGTCAGTTCATTTTTTTCCATAATGTAATGATAAAACTTGAACATTCATATATTTTAGATTCATTGCACTCTAACTGAAATATTTCAGGTCTTTTATTGTCTTAATATGATGATTTTGGCATATAGCGCATGAAAACCCCAAATTCCTGTCTCACAAAATTAGCATATTTCATCTGACCAATAAAAGAAAAGTATCTTAATACAAAAAAGGTAAACCTTCAAATAATTATGTACAGTTATGCACTCAATACTTGGTCAGGATTCCTTTTGCAGAAATGACTGCTTCAATGCGGCGTGGCATGGAGGCAATCAGCCTGTGGCACTGCTGAGGTGTTATGGAGGCCCAGGATGCTTCGATAGCGGCCTTTAGCTCATCCAGAGTGTTGGGTCTTGCTTCTCTCAACTTTCAGGTCAGTAGAGTTGGCAGGCCAATTGAGCACAGTGATACCATGGTCAGTAAACCATTTACCAGTGGTTTTGGCACTGTGAGCAGGTGCCAGGTCATGCTGGAAAATGAAATCTTCATCTCCATAAAGCTTTTCAGCAGATGGAAGCATGAAGTGCTACAAAATCTCCTGATAGCTAGCTGCATTGACCCTGCCCTTGATAAAACACAGTGGACCAACACCAGCAGCTGACATGGCGTCCCAGACCATTACTAGCTGTGGGTACTTGACACTGGACTTCTGGCATTTTGGCATTTCCTTCTCCCCAGTCTTCCTCCAGACTCTGGCACCTTGATTGCCAAATGACATGCAATAACTGAGCAACAGTCCAGTGCTGCTTCTCTGTAGCTCAGGTCAGGCTCCTCTACCACTGTTTCTGGTTCATAAGAATGCTGGAATGCAGCACCTTTAGCCTATTTCCTGCATGTTTCCTGGATGTTTCTACTCCAGACTCAGTCCACTGCTTCCGCAGGTCCCCTTCTCCACAATTTTCCTCAGGGTCTGGTCACCTCTTCTTGTTGTGCAGCATTTTCTACCACACTTTTTCCTTCCCACAGACTTCTCACTGAGGTGCCTTGATACAGCACTCTGGGAACAGCCTATTCGTCCAGAAATATCTTTCTGTGTCATACCCTCTTACTTGAGGGTGTCAGTGATGGCTTTCTGGACAGCAGTCAGGTCGGCAGTCTTACCCATGATTGGGGTTTTGAGCGATGAAGCAGGCTGGGAGTTTTAAAGGCCTCTGGAATCTTTTGCAGGTGTTAAAGTTGATTTGTTAATTTGTTGAGTTAATTTGTGGATTCAGATGATTAGGTCCATAGCTCGTTTAGAGACCTTTTTGATGATATGCTATTTTTTTGAGATAGGAATTTTGGGTTTTCATGGGGTGTATGCCAAAATCTTGCGGATTAAGACAATAAAAGACCTGAAATATTTCAGTTACAGTGCAATTAATCTAAAATATATGAATGTTTAAGTTTTATCATTATATGATTGAAATAATAACTTTATAACAATATGCTAATATTTTGAGAAAGACCTGTAATCCCAGTAAGATTCATATCCAGATTTTGATTTGGGAACTTGATTTAACTATATTTTGAAGTCATTTAGAGGAAGACTTGCTGGTGTTCTTTAAACCCTTAAATGCAATTATCTAATTAATAAGACCACAGAAATTATAGGAAGAGATTCTTCTTTAAGATTGGCAAAATCCACTTACATCAATTCAACTACATACTGAAGAAGTATAGCAGTTCTACACTATCATACCATCATCTTACACTGCCTGGCCAAAAAAAAAGTCGCCACCTGGATTCAACTAAGCAAATAGGTACGAGCCTCCTATTGGATAATTACTGCATGGATGATTATCTTTCAGCTGGCAACAAGTTATTTAACCCCAACTGGTGCAATGACTTGCTTCTCATTTCCTAAACAACCATGTCGAAAGACACATCCCGTGGTCGTGGAAAAGATGTTAGACTGTTTGAGAAGGGTCAAATCATTGGCATGCATCAAGCAGAGAAAACATCTAAAGAGATTGCAGAAACTACTAAAATTGGGTTAAAAACTGTCCAACGCATTATTAATAACTGGAAGGATAGTTGGGACCCATCATCTTCAAGGAAGAAATGTGGCCGGAAAAAAAATCATGTATGATCGTGATCGGCGATCACTTAAACGTGTGGTGAGATCAAATCGAAGAAAAACAACAGTAGAACTTTGGGCTATGTTTAATACTGAAAGTAAGAGCATTTCCACACACACAATGCGAAGGGAACTCAAGGGATTGGGACTGAACAGCTGTGTAGCCGTCAGAAAACCACTAATCAGTGAGGCTAACCGGAAAAAAAGGCTTCAATTTGCTAGGGAGCATAAAGATTGGACTGTGGAGCAATGGAAGAAGGTCATGTGGTCTGATGAGTCCAGATTTACCCTGTTCCAGAGTGATGGGCGAATCAGGGTAAGAAGAGAGGCAGGTGAAGTGATGCACCCGCCATGCCTAGTGCCTACTGTACAAGCCTGTGGGGGCAGTGTTATGATCTGGGGTTGCTGCAGTTGGTCAGGTCTAGGTTCAGCAACAGTATGTGCTCAAAGAATGAGGTCAACTGACTACTTGAATATACTGAATGACCAGGTTATTCCATCAATGGACTTTTTCTTCCCTGATGGCACAGGCACATTCCAAGATGACAATGCCAGGATTCATCGGGCTCAAATTGCGAAAGACTGGTTCAGGGAGCATGACACATCATTTTCACACATGGATTGGCCACCACAGAGTGCAGACCTCAAACCCATTGAGAATCTTTGGGATGTGCTAGAGAGGGCTTGGCGCAGCGGTCAGACTCTACCATCATCAATGCAAGATCTTGGTGAAAAATGTATGCAACACTGGATGGAAATAAATCTTTTGACATTGCAGAATCTTATTGAAACAATGCCACATCGAATACGTGCGGTAATCAAAGCTAAAGGCGGTCCAACAAAGTATTAGAGTGAGTGACCTTCTTTTTTTGGTGGCGACTTTTTTTTTGGCCAGGCAGTGTATTAGACATAAATAATGTTCTTTGCACTAAATGTGTAAAACAGGCTATTTTAAGTGACATCCTTTGAACAGATACACAACTACTTGCGGGTTATTTGCCTTACAAATAAATTACCACCAGAAAATATTTCAGAAGCTGCAAGAACATGAAAGCATATGATCTTATTACATACAGGAATATGGAACTGAGTAAAATGTAAGTATAAACAAAGTATAAAAATAAAAATAATTGTCTACGCGGATTTTAATTGTCTATAAACAATAATAAACAACGAGGCCTAGATGTTTTATGTAGGAAAACTGCACACATTTGCTGGTAAGAATTATTTTATTTTTCAAAATGATTTGTTGGACAGTATTACAAAGTCAAATCAGATTACTTATTTGTATCGAAAGGATATAACATCCCCTTAAGACTGTTAAACAGTAATACTGCTTTATCTGGTAAATAAATACATCTCTCTAATTGGTTAGGGTTTGGCAATCAATAAGAATGCAATTTAATACAGCTGTTGCTAAATATGCAACAGAAACATATGTTGCAATCTTTTTTGAAAATATTTCCATATATGTACAAAGTCATATAGAATCTGTATGAAAAGTCCTTATTTACTTTTACATCTTTCTAGCTTTTAATTTCTTCCAGCACAGCACAGTTTATGAAAGCAATCTACCTACCATCTCTTCTAAATGAACCATAGATTTAGATTTACCTCATACCTAACTTATATCTTATAACATATTTTAAGAGCCATCTGGCATATTTGAATACAGTAAGTGAATTGTGGTCAGTCAGAACCTCCATCAGATCAGGATCCTATTTACCAGCTGTTCTATCAACACTGACAACCTATATAAGGTCAATTTGGCTTCCTAGATTAGATGTAGGGAAGATGGATATTTAGGGAATATACACTCACCGGCCACTTTATTAGGTACCCCATGCTAGTAACGGGTTGGACCCCCTTTTGCCTTCAGAACTGCCTCAATTCTTCGTGGCATAGATTCAACAAGGTGCTGGAAGCATTCCTCAGGGAGTTTGGTCCATATTGACATGACGGCATCACACAGTTGCCGCAGATTTGTCGGCTGCACATCCATGATGCAAATCTCCCGTTCCACCACATCCCAAAGATGCTCTATTGGATTGAGATCTGGTGACTGTGGAGGCCATTTGAGTACAGTGAACTCATTGTCATGTTCAAGAAACCAGTCTGAGATGATTCCAGCTTTATGACATGGCGCATTATCCTGCTGAAAGTAGCCATCAGAAGTTGGGTACATTGTGGTCATAAGGGGATGGACATGGTCAGCAACAATACTCAGGTAGGCTGTGGCGTGGCAAACGATGCTCAATTGGTACCAAGGGGCCCAAAGAGTGCCAAGAAAATAGTCCCCACACCATGACACCACCATCACCAGCCTGAACCGTTGATACAAGGCAGGATGGATCCATGCTTTCATGTTGTAGACTCCAAATTCTGACCCTACCATCCGAATGTCGCAACAGAAATCGAAACTCATCAGACCAGGCAACGTTTTTCCAATCTTCTATTGTCCAATTTCGATGAGCTTGTGCAAATTGTAGCCTTAGTTTCCTGTTCTTAGCTGAAAGGAGTGGCACCCGGTGTGGTCTTCTGCTGCTGTGGCCAATCTGCCTCAAAGTTCGACGTACTGTGCGTTCAGAGATGCTCTTCTGCCCACCTTGGTTGTAACGGGTGGTTATTTGAGTCACTGTTGCCCTTCTATCAGCTCGAATCAGTCTGGCCATTCTCCTCTGACCTCTGGCATCAACAAGGCATTTCCGCCCACAGAACTGCCGCTCACTGGATGTTTTTTCTTTTTCAGACCATTCTCTGTAAACCCTAGAGATGGTTGTGCGTGAAAATCCCAGTAGATCAGCAGTTTCTGAAATACTCAGACCAGCCCTTCTGGCACCAACAATCATGCCACGTTCAAAGTCACTCAAATCACCTTTCTTCCCCATACTGATGCTCGGTTTGAACTGCAGGAGATTGTCTTGACCATGTCTACATGCCTAAATGCACTGAGTTGCCGCCATGTGATTGGCTGCTTAGAAATTAAGTGTTAACGAGCAGTTGGACAGGTGTACCTAATAAAGTGGAGGTGAGTGTATAAAATTAATAAAATTGAAAACTGAAATTCCTCCTCCTCAGAAGTTGGTGATTCTGGCTAAACGTCCTTTCATTTGTCTAATGCATCTGCTATGACTTATATCAAATATTTTTACAGAACCAACTTTAGATAAAATCCTAATCTATGAGCCTTTATCCAGTATGAAGTTTAACCACAGCTACAGAAGCAGATCAGACTAAAATTATTTACATTTGTTGCTCAGTGAGGTAAGGTACATTTTATTTATATAGCCCATTTACCAAGATATAATTTGCAGCAACTGATTTAAATAGTATATAACTATAATAAACAAGGAGGCCTAGATGACTTGTGTAGGGAAACTGCACACATTTGCTTGTAAGAATTACTTTTATTGTGAAAAATTGTGTTGGACAGTAATTACAAAGTCCAATCAAAATAAGTATTTTTATTCAAATGATATAACAGTTTAAACAGTAGAACTTCTTTATCTGTGAAATAAATACATCTCTGTAATGGTTTAAGTGTTTGCAGGCTGGTACCAGGACTCCTCAGAATTTGCAGCAGGTTCCACAGCCGACCATGTTGGGACAGCAGCCACAGCAGAAACGGCAGCGACGACGACGGCTGCGCATCAGGACCGAGTCATACTGCGCCTGTGTGGGACAGGAGTGATAACTGTTTGTTAATAAACCTATTTTGACTCTGAAGTTATTTTCAAAGCAGTGGACTCAAAAACTTAACGTGCATTCCAGGATTCTTCTGGCATGTCGTGGTCTGCAGTGAGTGTTCCATCATCAGTCAGCACCTCCGTGAGTTCAGGAGCCTGTTAAAAGTTTTAAAAGTAATTTTTTTCATTTTGTAAGGATATAGATCCAATCCAATCCACTTTATTTATATAGCACGATTTAAATAAACACAAGGTTTCCAAAGTGCTGCACAAAAAGATAAAATAACTAAAATAAATAAAAGTAAATAAAATAAAATAAAATAAAAGTAAATAAAATATACATAAAATCAACATGTGTATACATAAAATCAACACTCTACATGGTGTCAAAAGCCAAAGAAAAGAGGTGAGTTTTAAGAAGAGTTTTAAAATGAGTCAGAGAGGTGGCCGGTCTAATGTGCAGCGGCAATCCATTCCAAAGTTTTGGAGCTGCAACAGAAAATGCTCAATCCCCTCTGAGCTTAAGCCTTGCTTTAGGCACTGTCAGGAGCAGCTGATCAGCTGACCTGAGAGATCGGCTGGGTGTGTAGGGGTGCAGCAGCTCAGAGAGGTAAATTGGGGCAAGGCCATTCAAGGCTTTAAAAGTAAATAAAAGAATTTTAAAATGAATCCTAAGATGGGTGGGCAGCCAGTGGAGTGAAGCTAAACTCCACTAGATAATAAATAGCAGCTTAAAGGAGACCTCTTACCTCAGTCGCAGTGACAGCTGAATTCTCCTGGATACAGATAAAAGTGAACACAAGGGCCACAGCGATGGCAATGGTGAACGTCTTCATGTTAGGAGAGCTGGACAGGTTGAAACAATTCAATCACAGATTTACTCTGATCTGGTCAGTTTGATGACTGAATGTCTGAGATGTTCTGTATTTATACCCACCTAAGCAGCTTTTGCATAATTACTGACACTATGATATGAAGCAACTTAGTGTTTTCCCACTATGTTATTACAGGAATGGAGGTAGGATAATGATTTGATGTTATCTGTTCTTTGACATTTCATTTCTTTAACATATGTGTCAAGAAATAACATTTCCAGGAATTGTTATTTTTGTTAATGGGGCAGTAAAGTTGATTTATTCAATGTTATCCAGAGGTTTTTGCCCAAAACATTTCCTGTGTCCTTGTTGTGTTGGATGATGAGTGTGTGAGAAACAGAGAAGAGCAAACAGTTTGTTTTCTTAAACATACAGCTTACATTAGATGTTTTAGTTTTGCTGTCCTTTACTCAGTAACTAAAGATGATTGATAGAACACATTTGCACAAAGACAGATAAAGCATTTCAATAAACCAAACATTACCTGCAACCTATTTGACTCCCTAACCGTTTAAATAAACTATTTTATTTAAATGGTTAGAACCATGATTTAAATAGGCGTGTGGCTGCTTTGATGAAGCCTATTTTGATGAAGTTTCAAATTAAATTTTGGAATATTTTGTTAATAAATATTTAATGAGTAATATAGTTGTCTTCTCACAATATATTTTGAATTAGTACATAATTATAACAAATATTTTGCTAAACACGATGGATGACACAGGTTTTAAATGCTCTTTAGCACAATAAGTGTGCCTTGAGATTTTTACTTGTCCTTTGGTATGCCTTGGGCACAAAAAGTTTGGGAACCACTGCTCTAAACCATTGGTTTTGTCCTGCTTGTGTCTTAAAGGTACCTGTGGTCAAGCAGTGTATTCAGTGTTCAAAGACTGAGCACAATATAATCCGTATCCACATCATAAATCAATAAGGAAGCAATTTACTACAGTTGTTGAAGATTGATATGCTACCGAGGCATATGTGCAAATAGTTATAATATATCCATATACACTATATTGCCAAAAGTATTTGCTCACCCATCCAAATTATTGGAATCAGGTGTTCCAATCACTTCCATGGCCACAGGTGTATAAATTCAAGCACCTAGGCATGCAGACTGTTTTTACAAACATTTGTGAAAGAATGGGTCGCTCTCAGGAGCTCAGTGAATTCCAGCGTGGAACTGTGATAGGATGCCACCTGTGCAACAAATCCAGTCGTGAAATTTCCTCGCTCCTAAATATTCCACAGTCAACTGTCAGCTGTATTATAAGAAAATGGAAGTGTTTGGGAACGACAGCAACTCAGCCACGAAGTGGTAGGCCACGTAAACTGACGGAGCGGGGTCAGCGGATGCTGAAGCGCATAGTGCGAAGAGGTCGCCAACTTTCTGCAGAGTCAATCACTACAGACCTCCAAACTTCATGTGGCCTTCAGATTAGCTCAAGAACAGTGCGCAGAGAGCTTCATGGAATGGGTTTCCATGGTCGAGCAGCTGCATCCAAGCCATACATAACCAAGTGCAATGCAAAGCGTCGGATGCGGTGGTGTAAAGCACGCCGCCACTGGACTCTAGAGCAGTGGAGACGCGTTCTCTGGAGTGACGAATCGCGCTTCTCCATCTGGCAATCTGATGGACGGGTCTGGGTTTGGCGGTTGCCAGGAGAACGGTACTTGTCTGACTGCATTGTGCCAAGTGTAAAGTTTGGTGGAGGGGGGATTATGGTGTGGGGTTGTTTTTCAGGAGCTGGGCTTGGCCCCTTAGTTCCAGTGAAAGGAACTCTGAATGCTTCAGCATACCAAGACATTTTGGACAATTCCATGCTCCCAACTTTGTGGGAACAGTTTGGAGCTGGCCCCTTCCTCTTCCAACATGACTGTGCACCAGTGCACAAAGCAAGGTCCATAAAGACATGGATGACAGAGTCTGGTGTGGATGAACTTGACTGGCCTGCACAGAGTCCTGACCTCAACCCGATAGAACACCTTTGGGATGAATTAGAGCGGAGACTGAGAGCCAGGCCTTCTCGTCCAACATCAGTGTGCGACCTCACAAATGCGCTTCTGGAAGAATGGTCAAAAATTCCCATAAACACACTCCTAAACCTTGTGGACAGCCTTCCCAGAAGAGTTGAAGCTGTTCTAGCTGCAAAGGGTGGACCGACGTCATATTGAACCCTATGGATTAGGAACGGGATGTCACTTAAGCTCATATGTGAGTCAAGGCAGGTGAGCAAATACTTTTGGCAATATAGTGTATGTACCAAGTGGGGCATAGGGTAGCACTCCTGTCCTGCAGCAAGAAGGTTCCCGGGGTCTTTCTGCATGGAGTTTGCATGTTCTCCCTGAGCATGTGAGAGTTTTCTCTGGGTACTCCGGCTTCCTCCCACAGTCCAAAAACATGACTGTTAGGTTAATTGGTTTCTCTAAATTTGCCTTAGGTGTGAGTGTGTGTGTGAATGGTTGTTTATCGTATGTGTCTCTGTGTTGCTCTGCAATTGACTGGCGACCTGTTCAGGGTGTACCCCGCCTCTCGCCCTTAGACAATTGGAGATAGGCACCAGCACCCCTCATGACCCCGCTTGGGATTAAGCATGACGGAAATTGGATGGATCTACCAAGTCATATAGAATCTGTATGAAATTAATAAGGTACTCATTTACATTAATGTCTCTTTCCTTTTTAATTTCTTCAAGCAAACAGTGCAATTTATTTAAGCAATATACCTGCTATCAATTCTAAATGAACCTAAGGTTTAGATTTACCTCATACCTTACTTGTAACTTATATTCAAAGAGTATTCTGGCATATTGGATCTACAGTAAGTGAACTATGGTCTTTTAGAACCTCCATCAGATTAGGATCCTGTTAACCAGTTTTTATTCATGAGAGACAGGATATGAATGACAGAATATGAATCTTAAATGAGACCTTAGCTAAAATGTCCTCCTCAGTGAATTAGACAGCAGAGATTTCCTAAATGCAGATAAAACTACGGGCCATGGCAACTGAGAGAGTTTCTTTTAAGATTTTAGTGACACTGTGATTAATGTCATTCTGTGTTTTCTTGATCATTGGATTCTTTTCCATTTTGTATTATTTTTAACCAGTGGTGTTATTTTTGGGCTACCATACTCTCTCTTACCCCCCTGTGCTGGTCTCCTTTCCTCTTTGATCATTCTGGTTACTTCTGTCTACTCCTGCTACCTATCAGCTAATTAGTCCTGCTATTGTTTCTGTCTCCCATATATACACCCCCTGTTCAGTTACGCATTGTTTGCTTCTCGTCACTCTTTTGGTTTATTCCTCCCTATTGTCTCCTAGTTTTTTGGTTCTTGAGTTTTCTTGACAATCAATTTTGGACTATGGATTCTGTATTATTACTTTTTCATAAAATTTTGCAATCAATCATTCCTGCATCTTCTACTCTCTGCATTTGGGTCCACAGCTACATCCACAAACCCTGACCAAATCAGCTTCATGTTTGAAGACCTGAAGCTGTTCTATCAACACTGACAACTTATATAAAGTCACAGTGGCTTTGTAGATTAGATGTAGGGAAGATGGATATTTAGGGAAAAGATAAAATGAATAAAATAAAAAACTGAAATTCCTCCTCCTGAGATCCTGGTGATTCTAGCTAAATGTCCCTTCATTATGTCAAATGGATTTTCATTATAGACTTTAAATAAGAGCCTAATCCATTGTTTTCAGCTTCAGCCAGAATGAAGTATAACCACAGCTACAAATGTTGATATGATTTACATTTGTTGCTCAGTAAGGTAAGGTAAAGTTGATTTATATAGTGAATTCCCATGATATAATTTGCAGCAAGTGATTTTAATTGTCTTTTAGCAATAACGAACAATGAGGGCTAGGTGATTTATATAGGAAAACTGCACACATTTGCTAGTAAGTATCATTTTTATTGTGAAAAAATTGTGTTGGACAGTGTTACCCAGTCAAATCAGAATAAGTATTTGTATTTAAATGATATAACATCCCTTCAAACAGTCAATCTGTGAACAAAAAACATCTACAAGTGTTTGCAGGCTGGTGCCAGGACTCTTTAGAATTTGCAGCAGGTTCCACAGCCGATCATGTTTGGACAGCAGCCACAGCAGAAACGGCAGCGACGACGACGGCGGCGCATCTGGACCGAGTCATACTGCGCCTGTGTGTGACAGGAGTAATAACTGTTTGTTAATAATCCTATTTTAACTCTGAGATTATTTTCAAAGCAGTGGACTAAAAATCTTAACGTGCATTCCAGGATTCTTCTGCCATGTCGTGGTCTGCAGTGAGTGTTCCATCATCAGTCAGCACCTCCGTCAGTTCAGGAGCCTGAAAAGTTTTGAAAGTTATTTTTTCATTTTGTAAAGACATAGATAATAAATAGCAGCTTAAAGGGGACCTCTTACCTCAGTCGCAGTGACAGCTGAATTCTCCTGGATACAGATAAAAGTGAACACAAGGGCCACAGCGATGGCAACGGTGAACGTCTTCATGTTAGGAGAGCTGGACAGGTTGAAACAATTCAATCACAGATTTACTCTGATCTGGTCAGTTTGATGACTGAATGTCTGAGATGTTCTGTATTTATACCCACTTAAGCAGCTTTTGCATAATTACTGACACTATGATATGAAGCAACTTAGTGTTTTCCCACTATGTGATGACAGGAATGGAGGTAGGATAATGATTTTGGATGTCATATGCTCTTTGACATTTCATTCCTTTAACATATGTAACATGAAAATAAAATATCCTTGAGTTTTTTTCTTTGTCAATGGGGCAGTAAAATTGATTTATTCAATGTTATCCAGAGGTTTTGTCCCAAACATTTCCTGTGTCCTTGTTGTGTTGGATGATCAAAGTGTGTGAATGAGAAATTCTGAAAAGGAGAGAAGAGCGAACAGTTTGTTTTCTTAAAAGCACAGCTTACATGAGATGTTTTACTTCTATGTTGCTTGACTCAGTAACTGAGGACTTGAGGATACTTTTAATCATTTCATGCCAGCTCCATCCCAGTAAGCCACTGTTTTATTAATGTATTTATTTATTATTATTAATTACTGAAGTTATCCTTATGGTTTAGATTGAAATATGCTTACATGGATTTGCTGAGTTTAAAGTCAATTAATGTCATATTTCCAATGAAGCCAAACATTGTTTCAAGTTATTCTTAATTTTGATGGAAAGCTTAAGTACAAAGTTGAGAAATGTCACACTATACTGTGGCAAGGAACAGTTTGTACACGTGAGTCACTGCTCACAGCATTTAGGTTAATGTTTAGTAGTTCAGAAAATATTCTTGCAAATGTTGCATAATCTTACTGCTCTCTCTTGTCCGTAATTGTCGTGTGTTTGTGCATGGATGTATGTCTATCCAATGCAATAGACTAGGTTAGGGTTAGGGTTAGGCAATCTATTGTGAAGGAAAGCTATTTACTTACACCTCCAAGCCGACGAGGTCACTGGGAAACAAAAAACTTTAGATATCACTTTCTGATGAATGTATGTATTAAAAGAAATGAAACACTTGGACCACAACCTTAAAGTAATATTACATTACTGAACAGTTTAACTTCAACAGTCAAAAGCAGTTCTGAACAAATGGTTTTTTAACTTTTACTTAAAAGAACTCAGGTTTTCAGCATTTTTACATTCTTCTGGGAGTTTATTCCAGATAAATGGAGCATAGGAATTGAATGCTGTTTCTCCATGTTAGGTTTTAGTTCTGGCCTGTTAGGTTAATTGGCTCTCAAAATTATCTTTATGTGTCATTGGTTTATCACGCATAAGCATCTGTTGCAATGTTCAGGAGGTTAATACTCTCCTGAACATTGCAAAAATTTGAGAAACTAGTCCATGCATTTGTTACTTCAAGGCCGGACTATTGTAATTCTTTACTATCAGAAAGTCCACAAACTGTAGTTAAAAGTGGTTAATAGAATTTGTAATATAACTCAAATCTTTTAGTTGTCAGGCTCCTCTCCTGTGGAACCAACTACCAGGTTAAGTCTGTGAGGCAGACACCCTGTTTACTTTTAAGGGTAGGCCTAAAATATTTCTTTTTGATAAAGCTTATAGTTAGAGTGGCTCAGGGTATCCTGAGCTATTTCTATAGTTATGCAGCTATAGGCTTAGACTGCTTGAGGACATAGGGTCCCCTTTTTCATCATTCTATCTGTATTCTCCCACTCTGCAGAATTTGTTAGTTTAATCTCTAACATTATGCTCTCTCTACTTTTTTTTCATCATAGTAGCTTCATCTTGTCTGTTCCTGTTTGGCAGTAACAACGTCCCAGAGAGAAATATCAGCTGTGCTTCTGCCGTCAAGTTTGTAGATGTCAGAGCTTGGTCTGTTTTCAGTGTAGTCTTGTTTCTCTTACTGTGACTAACTGTATGTACTCTCTTTCATTGTCTGATGTGAGAGCTGGCTCTGAGCTTGTCTGCCTGACTGTGTGTATCTCTGCTTCTTTCTGTATGTCTGCTTCTGTCTCCTTGAATCCCAGTCAGATTTAGCAAATGGCTGATCATGCTGAGCGTGGTTACGTATGCTGACGGTTTCTTCCTGTTGATATGGAGTTTTCCTCTCCAATGTCGCTAAAAGCATGATTGGTTTGAGGTATTGCCTTGAGTCGGTGCAATTAACTGGTTTTCCTTATACATAAAACTTTGAATTAATTTGACTGTATGACGTGGATGAATTGTAAAGTTCTTTGAGATAGCATGTGTTGTGAATTGGTGCTATATAAATAAACTGAAGTGAATTCAATTGTCAAATGTTCTCCTTGTGTGGGTGGTCCACTTGGTTGTGTCATTTAGTGGATAGAAGTTCTGTTCTCTCCAAAATGTTCTTCGGCTTGAGTGTGACATTTACAGTAACACAATCAGTCACTTGCTTAACTTAACTTAGCATTTTTTAATTTAGTTACAACATTCAATCAGTTTTGAAGCAATATTTAATCTCCCTGAGAAGATAGCCAGGTGACCTAACTGCACTTTGTGAGTTTTCTAATGCCCCTGTCACATCTTGACTATTTAGCCAGCATATGCCTGATGGACGGAAAACCTGTGTTTTCAAGTGTATGATCATACGTGGGGCATACGTTCCATATAAGTTATTTGATTGTTGACAAAAGTGAAGTGTACAGTAAGTTACTCATGAGTCATGGTGCCTAGCTTATCCAAAACCTACGAGTAACTTGTGAATAACTGGTGTGTAACCTATCCAGAACTTCTCTCCAATGCATATCAACGTATTTGACGTGTTTGAGACGACCAATGAACGTGTTTCTAACTTGCAGCTACTGTATAATGGCGTATTGGCAGCGCTTTGGTATTAAAGTGGGTTCACAGAAGGAAACCGTCTGTATTCCTCCAGACTTCATCCCCGTCATAGGGTAAGCAAGAAGGGCAGGGTGATGGATCCTCCCTGTGTTCACACCCGCGTCAAACAAACCTCCTATCAGACATGACGCTAAAACTGCTGCGACTGAAAACTTTCCTTTTCTTGTTATTTATTTCTTGTTATTTATTTATTTTTTTGATTTTTGGTGTGGACAGTAAACAGCAGCTAGGTTAATACCGCTAGGTTAATACTCTCAAAGAAATATTTTTATGCAGGCAGGGCGCATCCGGGCGCATTGCTGCCCCCCTCAGAAAACTGGCTTTTGAATCATTTTATGGGCATTAAGCTGCCGTTTGTTATGCATTAGTTAGGCTGTCATCCGAGATAAGTTCTGGGGTTCTTAGGTTTATACTTAGAAACCTATTATTCATAACTTCAAAATTCTTACAGAATCAAGCCATAAGTAACCCCAGAGGATATTACTGCGACACAATGCCTTTCTAGTTTTTAATACTATTAATTATGGATCTGGATCACTATTGGTCAGTATAGTTTTGATAAGAAATACAACTTTTGGATTTGGGTTCTTTGACTATATAATACATTTTCCCACAATGCTTCGGACATTTTAGCAAGGTTTGGAATCTCTTTGTTTTGGAAGTGAAGATAAGGCCTATTACTGCAATTCCAGCTTTATCATATCAGGGACCAAAGATTCAATCTAGATAGACTGAGAGACAGATGAACAACAAGGAAATTCAAATGTACAGCAGCAACTATTTTCCACATAAATGCATAAACAGACAGGATTAAAATATTACTAAAAATTGTACTAAAGTAAGTAACAATGTTCAGACTGTCAGCAATGCAGCTTCATAGCAAAATATATCTTAAAGCAGTCTGTTTTAAAGTAAGAGGAGACTTTTACTGTTGGCTCCAATGAAAGCAGTACAGTTCATTTAAAATGTTTAGAATAGTGTTCTTGGCTGGATTTATACAAAGGGAACATTAAACACAGATGCAGCATTTTCTGTCATATAAATTTATCTACATTAAAGGTACCCAAATAAAAAAAGCAACTGAGTACTTTTGCAAAATCTCCTATTATCGTTTTCACTTTGTGTTTGTGTGCTTTTTGTATTAGTCATTTGTACAAAAAAACATTAAAATAAAGACATGACTGTTAGGTTAATTATCTTCTCTAAATTAAATTAATTATCTTCTCTAAATTCTCCTTAGGTGTGTGTGTGAATGGTTGTTTGTCCTGTTTGTCTCTGTGTTGCCCTGTGATGGAATGGCGACCTGGACTGGCGACCTCGCTCGTAGACAGCTGGAGATAGGCACCAGCACCCCTTGCGACACCACTTGGGATAAGTGTGATGGAAAATGGATGGTTGAATTGAGATTATAGAATTTAGTTACCAAGACATAATTTCCCACCCTTTGTTGTTGTCCTTATTACTTTTTTCCCCCTTGTTTACATCTCCATTTAGCATAATCTTTTAACTCTTTACAAACTGTGTTTTTTATAAATTGAAAGCAAACTACAAGCAAACACATAAGTCATGAAGATTTCAAGAATATTTATTGAGGGGTAAGATTCATCATGACACCAAAAATTACACCTATGATCAAGTTATCCAAACACTGAGTCTAAACATCATAGTTATACGCATAAAGCATTAACAACAATGTTTAGTATGGTAAAACCTTTTGGTTTGTATTTTTTATTATTTGTCAAATAATTTGGATACCGCAGTAAAGCACCATCCACATTGTTACAATGAAAGCATCAAAACTGCTTAGATCCATAATGATTTATTGAGCTGCATTTTTTTCCTGTAGTTCTTTTATCTTCATGCCGTTTTTAGGCCTTTTCTAGAATCTGCAGCAGATGCCACAGCCTCTCATTCCAGGGCAGCAACCGCAGCAGAAGCGGCAGCGACGGCGGCGCAGCATAGCTCTCTCATATGGCATCTGTAAATGAAAAAATAGTATCATTTCAAATATGAAATGCTGTAAGACTGAAATATGTTCAGTAACCTTTAACTTCATGTATTAATTGAAAAAGTAAACCCCACCTACTATATCTACTATATAAATACAAAATATTCAGAAATATTTCTATATATGCATAGTGTTTTATTTATTCACTTGACCGACCTTCCAGGAGTCCGCTGACATGTCTTCACCTTTAGGAATTGGGCTGCCATCGGCCAGTCCATCCATCAGTTCAGCACCCTGTAAAAGATGTTGTTAATTTAGACCAAGTATGCTAATGTTGTGACTAATATGAACGTAAAAATTTAACTTTCAATGTTCTTACTTCAATGATCATGTCAGCGGATCCCTCATGGATCCCGATGACAGTCACCACGATGGCCACAGCAACCGCAAGAGTGAAAGCCTTCATTTTGGGAGAGTTGGTCCAGCTGGAGCTTCAAAATCAAGTGAAGTTGCTTAGATTTTGATGTCTGAATGTGAGAAAAGGGCTGCTATTTATACCTACTTGGGTTCGTGTTGCAAGAGGTATTTCCACTCTGTGATTAACAGAGCAGAAGTAAGATATTTCTAAAGCATTGCAAACATGAAGAGTTCAGCTGCATAATTTCACTTTTGCAAAAGCAGCACATTTGGAAATCCAACTTTTTTCTTAATGCCCTCTTTACAGTAACATGCAATGGATTAAAACAAAAATGCATACACCTGTTAAAATAATACATAGGATAACTGTTTATGTAGTTTACTATATATTCTTAGTTTTTTGAAAGTGTTATCTAAAGAGTACCTGGCACTTTGGCATGTAATATTCATTAGAGTTGAAAGCTGTTAAAGAGCTAATTTTCTATTTAATGCAAATGGACAGTGTACATTTTAGCACACCCTCGGGTCTCAGGCAGAAACATTGTCAGATCTCATGATGGTGTCAGATCTTTTAGGGATAAACCTATCAGGTCTTAGGTCTCAGGATAACCGGCTCTTTTTAAAATTAAGTTAAATATTTACAAAATCAGAAGATCTTTTACTTTATCAAAGCTTGATTTACCAAAAAAAATCACAGAAATTATATCACAGAATGCACAATATATTTATATTTAAATATTAAATATTTATATTTAAATTTATATTTAATATATACATTTGCCACTGTGGTGTGTCTTTGTTGTCAAGCTTTCTGCAATATCTCACAAGAAATTGTAGAAAATTGGATACATCCTTCAAATCTTTTTAAGGTTGCTGCAACTAAACCTTTATTTAAGTCTTTTGACCCAGGTGATTTGGTCAAATATAGACCTATATCCCAATCTTCCTTTCTTATCTAAAATTCTTTACAAAATTGTTGCTAAATAAGTGTGTGACCATTTACGCCATAATTAACTTTTTTAACTGTTTCACTAATGATATTGTAATGGCCTCAGATAATGGACTTGTATCTGTTCTTTTTCTCTTAGATCTCAGTGCTAAATTTGATACAGTTCATCATAATGTTATTTTGGAAAGGCTTGAGCAGTTTGTAGAAATTGGGGGAATTGCACTAGACTGGTTTAAATCGTATTTATGTAACAGATTTCAGTTAATGATAAATCTTTCTCATCTTCCAGGGTTACCTGTGGAGTACCACAGCGATCAGTGCTAGGACCAATTTCTTTACTATATATATGGTCCTCATACGATCATAAGTACTTTAATGTTTAACCTGCTAAAAAGTGCTCATCCAACCTATTTTATTTACAATATTTATAATTTCATTTAATATGCCATCATTGCATTTCATGATTTATAACTCTACTTTAGTCTATTATTTAGACTAAAAAAAAATAAATATGTCACAAATAACGGAAGTTATTTATTTATTCTCTATGTGGCTCGGTACTGGTCAATTCAATTTCAGTTCAATTCATCTTTTTTATATAGTGCCAATTCACAACACAGGTCATCTCAAGGCACTTCAGAGAAAATTCAAACAGATCATACAGTCAAATTGAGTTAATGTTTTCTATATAAGGAAAACCAGTTGATTGCATTGACTCATTGATTCGAAGGCAATCCCTCACATCAAGTATGCTTGTAATGACAGGAGAGAAAAAATCCCTTGTTGCAGGAAAAAACCTCCAGCAGAACCATGCACAGTGTAGGCGGTCATTTGCTGAGGCCGACTGAGGTTAAAGGAGACAGAAGCAGACATAGAAAAGAAACAGAGATACAACTGTCAACAAGCTCCATGGGCGGCCCCGTCCATGGAAATGCACAGCCAGGCAGACGACCTCCGAGCCAGCTCCCATGGCACGGTTTGTACATACAGTTAGTCAAAGTCAGAGAAACAGAACTACACTGAAAAATGGCCAAGCTCCTTTTTAGAAATTTAAAGAACCATTAGTAAACCTGAAGATTGAGAGTGAAGTTCTCTGTTAGGAACATAAGGAACAATCATATCTCTGATATAAGATGGAGCTTGGCAATTTAGGGCTTTATGTGCAAGAAGTAGGATTTCAAATTCTATTCTGGATTTAACAGGAAGCCAATGAAGAGAAGCAAGGATAGGAGAGATATGATCTCTCTTTTTAATTTTCATCAGAAATCTGGCGGCAGCATTTTTGATCAGCTGAAGGCTTTAAACAACAGTTTGTGGACTTCCTGATAGTAAACAAATTACACTAGTCCAGGCAAAAACTGATAAATGGACTAGTTTCTTAGCATCACCCCTAGACAGGATATTTCAAATTTTTTGCAATATTCCGCAGATGAAAGGAATAAATTCTAGAAACCTCTTTGGTATGGGATTCGAATCACAGGTCTTGGTAAAAAATAATATTTTTTACCTTATTATCATTGATCAATTAAATCCAATCCAAATTAAGCGACTGACTAATCAGCTTCTTTTTCAAAGACTCTGGTCCAAAGACTATAACTTCTGTTTTGTCTGCATTCAGGATCAGAAAGTTAAGGGTCATCCAGGTTTTTATGTCTTAGGACATGCCTGTAGTGTATGTAATGTGTTAACTTCATCTGGATTCACAGACAGATATAGCTAAGTATCATCAGCATAACAGTGAAAATTATTCCCATGATGTCCATGTGTCCTTTGGTACCGGGCATTGGGGATCACTGCTGTAGTTCTACACCATATACAGTATTTGCATATATCCGGTTCAAGTAAATGTGAACATAAAAAAAAAAGAAAAGTGTTTTGTGTGCTGAAGCACCACGCTGGTGGAAACCCACCAAAATTCACCTGTACTCCTGTCCATAATTCGAGGGTGCAACACTGGTTACATATTTTTGCAGTTTATAGGCAAAAGACAAGGTACACCCTAGACAGTTGATCGCAGGGAAACACAACAACATCAATCACACACTCACATTTAAGGGCAATTAAAAGACAGCAACTAACCTAACAGTCATGGGTTTGAATTATGGGAGGAAGCGAAAAAAAACAAACATTAGAAAACCCAAGGATACAAAAGGAAAACATGAAGATAGACCCTAGGCTGGGAATCTAACCTAGGACCTTCTAGCACTAAGACTGGAGTGACACAAACGGCACCATCGGGCAAGCAAATTATTTTATAACAAGAAACTTGAATTTAAATCAATAATGTTTTAATCTGACTGTGGAAAGAGAAATGTTATGTATATCGAAGCAGTTAAACATTTTTTTGAGGCATTTGATTTCTGTTCCTGTTAAAGCAAGACATTACACGTTGCTTCAGTGCATGCTGTTAGTGATGAAATAACAGCCACTGAAGTTGTTTTAAATCCCTATACTTTAGTCACATTGAGTAATTAGACACAACAGAAAAAAAGCTAACATCAAAATAAAACCACATGGCCGTTTTTTCAGTTGCTAACGTGTTTCTCCAACCAGTTTTCACATTTCAAATACTCTGAACACATTCACCGTAGCACTGATATCTTGTGAACATAACATTCACACAAAAGACTATTTATCAAACCTGAGAGAAAGTATAGAAAACCACAGGTTCTGTAATTTTATCAGTTTAAAAACTATATATATTACAGCTGGAAAAAAAGCTGATTTATGTTTGGTAAAATGGGGCAACCACAGCTGACTCTAGTCTAGCCTTGACTCAGTGGCAGGGATTACTGTGAAAAGATGACTTAAAGGTATGTTTTTGGAAAAAGAAAAAGACAAAGACTGTAAGGTCTGGACAAGGAAGAGGAAGAAGAAGGGGCGCAGGGTGAAGGACAAGCACAGTTAGAGGGGCAGGGGCAGGGAGAGGGCAAGGCAAAGGTGTACGTGTGATGGTGCCATTCCAAGAGCTGCAAGAACTGTAGTCTGTGATGAAATACGTGTCACTAACATTGACCATCTAATGAACCACAGTCTCTCACACTGCAAAAACGATCTGAAAATAAGTAAAAAATTTGTTTAATGGTTGCCCCCATAAAATGCCTTTTTCAAAAAAAACCATAACTATGCATTTTACATAGATTGTCTCTATTATCACTTTACATATTGATAAGTGCATACAGTAATAATTTTTTTTACCTGTCACAGAGAATGCAGCATCTTCCTTCTGCTGGCGGAAGAGCAAATCTTCTCATTACAGACAAAGAGCTTGCAATTGTAGAAAAATGGTTTTCACAAATAATACAAACATCAGCCTGTAACATCATCAGCAGCCCCTCACACACCCATCATGGACTGTACTCCATGCTGCCCTCGGGGAAGAGGCTTCGCAGCATGCGCTGCAGGTCCATCGGGTACTGCAACAGCGTTTTCCCCGCTGCCATCAGGCTGTTGCACTGTTGAAACTCTAATCAAGACTCTGCATCACACTTAAAAACATCATATTTGCACTACCAACATGGCAGATTTTTTTTCAGAATCCCTTTAAATAGAACACAACTCAATGTTCTACTGAATTTTGCACCATATTTATTTATGTCTTCCTTTTCTCACATACTGTTTACATTCTCATCACTGCTGAACTCTATAAATGGTAATGTTCATTTCACTGTTGTAAGCTGCCCATTCACTGTTGAAAAGCTGTATGCATCAAAATTTCATATACACTGTGTATACACGATAACAATAAAGTTGGTCTAAGAAAAACAAATTGCATAAATTGCACAAACTAGAATTACAGAGAACCATGAGATATTTCATAATATCAATAGCATCAGCCTCACAATCATTATCTCGACATTGTCCAGAGTGCGAATGATGCAGCTCTATACTGTTCCCTTTGAGAATAACAGAGAGAGAATCAAGGAACTACGGCAACAATATATCAGTGTTTGGTACTGTATATTCAACTCATTGTCTAGTCCTATAAAATTTTCCCTATTAAGTAGGTGACCAACACATCGACTCATTGACTCAAAGGCAAACCCTGTACTGCACTGTAACAGGTTACAGTATAGTATTATATGCAGTGATGAAATTCACACATTCTTTTTTTCAGAGAGTAATGGAAATGGAGGTCAACAGGACCCCACATGATTCCATAAACATAGAAGAGGCAAGATTCAGTCTGGCCACAAGGCATTGATTGAAAAAAGGGCCACAATTTATGTGCCAGGACAGAGAGAGGCGAATATTACCATGTGCAGCAATTACACATCAGGAAATTCTGTAAAATTGTTCTTATGCTCATAATGTGAATAGTAATTCTACTGTACCCCAATAATAAACAGTATCGGGAAAAAAAATAATTTACTTCTTACTGGAAGCTATACCTGTAATGACCAGAAACGGAAGAGCCAGAGTTCAACCAGAGGCAACAGCCAGCAACCGGAGCTTCTGGAAGTAGATTTGAAAGTTCAGTGACTAGGCAGAAACAGACGGCAATGTTTCTAATGTTGAACTGTGGTTCACTAACCTTCTCAGAGTTTGGGGAGAAACTTTGAGAGTCAGTTGCCGTGTGACGTCACTGATTAACCTAGAAGGATTTCTGAATCCATCCAGGTTGGTTTTGAGAAATCTTAGGCTGTCATATTTATTTCAAATTGGTCGGGTTGACGCGCATAAAGGCATCATCAAAAGGTCCTACAGCGCATTTTGATGCATCTGAGCAGCAGAAGCATGTGATGCACTTCATAAGCAGCAGATGCTGGAGTTGGAAAAATGTTACTTTTTGCTTTTCGATGAGCCAGAACAATAAATCAGAGAAGCTGACCTGGGAGCTGGCAGGGAGACAGACCCATCACTGCTGATGCAGACCGCTGTGATCCCTCCTCAGAAACTGTTTATTGATGCCTAAGTTAACTTAAAATGTAGAAACCTGCTAGCAAAATATGTTCGTTTTTATTATTCTGGTGCTTGGAGTTTGTACCACGTACATGAAAAACGCTAACATCTGCTTTCACCCGCCACAAAGAGTAGCAAAAAAAACTCCAAGAGGCAGCCTGCCCTTCGCCAGCCGCTGCTGGGGATCCCCAATGACAGCGCACGGCCGGTATACGGCTGTCTAAGTGGCTCTGATAGCAAAATATTTCAAAGGCACATCGCAGACTTTGTGATCTAAAGGGTTGATGCATATTAATTATTTCAAATTTTTCCTCAGGTCAATATACAGAGCTTGATATTATCAATGCTACGAACGAGGTTCCCGTCTTGCAATAACAACCATGTAAGTACGGAGATGACGGACCATCATTGATGTATCGCTTTATGGCCGCAGGCTCTTATTTAGTCATGGAGCTAAGGCTTTTGCTCTACTATTTTTCCTCCTGCTCGACTACTGGTCATTGCTGAGGCAAGTAAAAAGTTTAAACCTTCTGAGGAGGCTTAAAAGAGAAAGCATGAAAGTGATCGTTCACAAGGAAAACAAGAGTATATCATGGAAAGGAGTTTATTCATTGCCACAGGTTGAAAGAAGAAGCTGGATGTAAACCGGTTCTCTTTTGTCAACCTAATAATTTGACTGGTAAGTTAACACTTTGCTCCTAGTATATATTCAAATATCTGTGTTATTATTTTCAATGTTGTCAAGGGGCTGCGGTGGTTTCTGTGCCAGCGCAGTCTTTGTTTTTCTCCTGTTAGCCATCACTGTCTTTTTCATCTCATGCTCCCTTCGTTTCCTGACGCCCTGAAGAAACTCTGCGTGCCAACCTTGTTTTTTATTTTAAATATACAATCTTAAAACCCAAAAGAAGGTTTCACTTTCGAAGATCATTATCAGATAGTGCAGTTATAAATTTTAAAGAATCTGTTTCACTTTCTCTCTCCTCACTGTCACTGAGCAGTGCTGCAGAGTGCAAAAGCTTAGTTTATTCCCCTTCACAGGTTCATGATTTTGTTGATGGGGTTGCTAGTTCTCTGCGTACTACCTTAGACAATGCATCCCGTTTGAAAATGAAAAACTTTATAAATAGAAATCTGGCTCCTTTGTTTTATGCAGAGCTGCGCACTCTGAAGCATAGCCATAGAATCTGAACTGGGTTTAGACTGCTTTTATCCCGTTGAACTTTTAGAGTTGGCAAAACTATTGTCTTCATCTAAGCCTTCAACTTGCATGTTAGATCCAGTTCCAACCAGGTTATTTAGGGAAGTTTTGTCTTTGATCTCGTCCTCCATTTCAGATGTGGTTAATCTATGTCTGTTTCACGGATATGTACCAAAGGCTTTTAAGGTTGCTGTAATTAAAGCTAAAAGTTGAGGAAAATTTCACAGAGAAAAGAGTTATTCAAGGGTTGTGAATAAGACACATAACTGTGTGATCATCAGAATTATATTACAACAATATCTTTTTTTTTTTTTTTACGTCCTTTACTGTTTTAATAATAATGATTCCAGGAGTAATTTAACTTAAAAAAAACCCAACCCAGCCTGTTCTTCTATGACATATTCAATTGCTCCCTAACCAACCAGAGCTCCTATTTCAGTGTATTCTCATTATGAGTTCGTATGAAATCGTACGAAAAGTTATGCACCGTAATTTCTTACGTTTTGGATGTTGTTTTCATCGCATGCACATCTGACGCACCATTCAAGAACATAGAATTTAAAAAGGACTCTTGCCTTAAAATTACACTTAGCCGATCCCTAAACTTGACACTTGCCCTAAACCTAATTTTAGCCCTTACTATCAACTTACCAGATCAATTGGCTATTGACCCTAATATTAGTGGAATACATACCTAAATCTAACACCTGACTCTTGCCTTAAAATTACACTTAGCCGATCCCTAACATTGACACTTGCCCTAAACCTAATTTTAGCCCTTACTATCAACTTACCAGATCAATTGGCTACTGACCCTAATATTAGTGGAGGTGAGGTTGTCTGTAATGTGTACCCCCAGGAATTTGGTGCTGTTGACCACCTCTACAGTTGAGCTGTTGATGACCAGTGGAGTGTGGTTAGACTGGTTCTTCCTGAAGTCCAAGATGATCTCTTTCGTCTTCTCCACGTTCAGGATCAGGCTGTTATCTTTGCACCAGTCCACCAGCTGCTCCACCTCCTCTCTGTAGTCCTAGTCGTTGTCTCTGATGAGGCCTGCCACCGTGTTGTCGTCTGCAAACTTCACGTTTTTCAGATAATATCTATCTATCTATCTATCTATCTATCTATCTATCTATCTATCTATCTATCTATCTATCTATCTATCTATCTATCTATCTATGTATCTATCTATCTATCTATGTATCTATCTATCTATCTATGTATCTATCTATCTATCTATCTATCTATCTATCTATCTATCTATCTATCTATCTATCTATCTATCTATCTATCTATCTATCTATCTATCTATCTATCTATCTATCTATCTATCTATCTATCTATCTATCTATCTATCTATCTATCTATCTATCTATCTATCTTTTCTGAAAAACGTGCAGACGACACCACGGTGGCAGGCCTAATCAGAGTCAACGACCAGGACTACAGACTACAGAGAGGAGGTGGAGCAGGTGGTGGACTGGTGCAAAGATCCTGAACGTGGAGAAGACGAAGGAGATAAACTTGGACTTCAGGAAGAATCGGCCTATCCACACTCCACTGGTCATCAACAGCTCAGCTGTAGAGGTGGTTAGATAGATAGATAGATAGATAGATAGATAGATAGATAGATAGATAGATAGATAGATAGATAGATAGATAGATAGATAGATAGATAGATAGATAGATAGATGGATGGATGGATGGATGGATGGATGGATGGATGGATGGATGGATGGATGGATGGATGGATGGATGGATGGATGGATGGATGGATGGATGGATGGATGGATGGATGGATGGATGGATGGATTAAAGGACCATCCATCCATCCTTAAAGGAAGGATTAAAGACAGCCGGTCAGAATGCTCTCTATGGTGCTTCTGTAGAAGGTGGTGAGGATGATGGGGGCAGGTGGGCTCTTCTCATCCTCCGCAGGAAGTACATGCGCTTCTGAGCCCTTTTGACCAGTGAGGTGGTGATTACATTCCTGGTGAGGTTGTCTGTAATGTGTACCCCCAAGAACTTGGTGCTGTTGACCACCTCTACAGCTGAGCTGATGATGACCAGTGGAGTGTGGTTAGTCCGGTTCTTCCTGAAGTCCAAGATGATCTCTTTCGTCTTCTCCACGTTCAGGATCAGGCTGTTATCTTTGCACCAGTCCACCAGCTGCTCCACCTCCTCTCTGTAGTCCTAGTCGTTGTCTCTGATGAGGCCTGCCACCGTGTAGTCGTCTGCAAACTTCACGTTTTTCAGATAATATCTATCTATCTATCTATCTATCTATCTATCTATCTATCTATCTATCTATCTATCTATCTATCTATCTATCTATCTATCTATCTATCTATCTATCTATCTATCTATCTATCTATCTATCTATCTATCTATCTATCTATCTATCTGTCTGTCTTTCTGTCTGTCTGTCTGTCTGTCTGTCTGTCTGTCTGTCTGTCTGTCTATCTATCTATCTATATTTTCTGAAAAACGTGCAGACGACACCACGGTGGCAGGCCTAATCAGAGACAACGACCAGGACTACAGACTACAGAGAGGAGGTGGAGCAGGTGGTGGACTGGTGCAAAGATAACAGCCTGATCCTGAACGTGGAGAAGACGAAGGAGATAAACTTGGACTTCAGGAAGAATCGGCCTAACCACACTCCACTGGTCATCAACAGCTCAGCTGTAGAGGTGGTCAACTAGATAGATAGATAGATAGATAGATAGATAGATAGATAGATAGATAGATAGATAGATAGATAGATAGATAGATAGATAGATAGACAGACAGACAGACAGACAGACAGACAGACAGACAGACAGACAGACAGACAGACAGACAGACAGACAGACAGATCTCTACTTATGTTGTTTTGTTTTTTTTACTTTTTAGGGGTTTTGGATCTGCCCTTAGGAGGGGGGTGCTGTATGGGTTTGGGTCCATTTTAAGTTTGAGTTTTCGTTGTTTTAGCACATCTGATGTGGTGGTTGAAACTGTTGCTTGACATTCAGATTTTTGAACGTAGCGTTTTTGTTTGGCTTTGCCATCATTTGATGTAGTCATTGCATGAACCTTTTCTTTTTTATTTGCTTTTTCCTTATTAAAGTCACCAGATACACTTGTAAGCGTCTACTTTGGTTTAGGCGCAGGTTTCTGCTTGGTTTTCAAGTCTTGAGTGGATGAAAGCTCCCGTTTTACCTTACATTTCCCACCAACTTGAATATTTTCTTTTAATCTTTTTCAGTTTCTGAGACGTCTGGCACATTTGATGATGATGATGATGAAACCTTTGCACTACATTCACCTTGAACAATATTTCCAAAAAAGCATTTGGATGCAGCAAATGCAGGAGACTTTTCTTTTTTTGGTTTATTCTTCTTGTCATTGATAGCAAAAATATCTCTCTGGTCAGATTTGTCATCTGCTGTGTATAACGCTGCATGTGGTATTATTCTTTTGTTTTCAGATACTGTCTTCACTGCTTCTTCCAGGTCATCATAAAGCTCCCACACATCTGGAGCTCTTCGACAGTATGCAACATAATGTCCAATATAATCTCTGGTCGAGCTGCCCCTGAAAGCGATGACACCTCTTAATGTGAATGTCTTTCCTTGTAGAGCCATATTGGATGGAAATTCTGTCAAAGAAAAATCGGTTTCGTTGTCAAGTTCCAGGTCAATGCATACTATTTCCCCAAAGCTGTAGCTGTGAGTAACATCTCCAATGCAGAGCATGTCTCCTGGGGTGTCGCCTTCCATTTTACATCCGTCGGGACATTCTGATTCATTTAGTAGTTTTTGACAGCACAGAGACTCGGAAAGGAAGAGTCCGTTTTCCACTGAAGTCTTAAGTTGAGTCATTCCACATTCCATCAGGACTGAAATGTCAGGTGAAACAAACGATACTTTCCTTGTATCTCCCTTGTTTAGCTGGCAGTACTGTGAAGAACAGTGTTTCGAGAGGTAAGCGCTGGGTACATTTCTCATTGATCTTCCAATGAGCCCAGAGATAGAGCACTGAGCATCGATATGGTAGTCACCAGGCCACACCTCGAGGTTTTGAAACATTGTACTAAGCAGCAATGCCCTCTGTGAATATATATCTGGGGTCACACCATCTGTAGCCATAGATTTTACCAGCTGCAAGATGGGTGTGTCACTGTTCTTCCTTACAACATTTTGAAAAGCTGAGCTGTCACAGAAAGCACTGCATAAACACTGACAAAGTGCATCAAATCCACACGTGTTAAACACAGAGAGATTTTCTTGGTCAAATCTGCAAGGTCCAAGCTTGTTTCCGTTTTGTAATAGTCCCAACTTGAATCCTTTTGCCTCAAATGATGGATCTGCAAGAAGCCGTTCAGTGCAGGGAGGCGGACGAGAAGTTTTCTGCTTTTTCTGGGCTGGAAGAATTGGTTCCCTACTGTTTTCAACCATACCTTTATCTGTTGGATGATTGTTTTTTATTTGTGCCTGTATTCTTGTATCTTTTGAATGAACTTCCAGACCTGAATTCTGATGGATCTTTTCTGATAGGTTTTTCTCACTTTCTGAGACCTTTAGCACATGTGATGCGGCGGTTGAAACTGTTGCATGACATTCAGATTTTTGAACGTAGCGTTTCCGTTTGGCTTTGCCATCCTTTGATGTAGTCATTGCATTAACCTTTTCTTTTTTATTTGCTTTTTCCTTATTAAAGTCAGCAGATATACTTGGAAGCGTCTCCTTTGGTTTAGGTGCAGGTTTCTGCTTGGTTTTCAAGTCTTGAGTGGATGAAATCTCCCGTTTTACCTTACATTTCCTACCACCAACTTGAATATTTTCTGTTGATCTTATTTCAGTTTCTGAGACGTCTGGCACATTTGATGATGATGATGATGATGATGGTGAAGCCTTTGCACTACATTCACCTTGAACAATATTTCCAAAAAAGCATTTGGATGCAGCAAATGCAGGAGACTTTTCTTTTTTTGGTTTATTCTTCTTGTCATTGATAGCAAAAATATCTCTCTGGTCAGATTTGTCATCTGCTGTGTATAACGCTGCATGTGGTATTATTCTTTTGTTTTCAGATACTGTCTTCACTGCTTCTTCCAGGTCATCATAAAGCTCCCACACATCTGGAGCTCTTCGACAGTATGCAACATAATGTCCAATATAATCTCCGGTCGAGCTGCCCCTGAAAGCGATGACACCTCTCAATGTGAATGTCTTTCCTTGTAGAGCCATATTGGATGGAAATTCTCTCAAAGAAAAATCAGTTTCGTTGTCAAGTTCCAGGTCAATGCATACTATTTCCCCAAAGCTGTAGCTGTGAGTAACATCTCCAATGCAGAGAATGTCTCCTGGGGTGTCGCCTTCCATTTTACATCCGTCGGGACATTCTGATTCATTTAGTAGTTTTTGACAGCACAGAGACTCGGAAAGGAAGAGTCCGTTTTCCACTGAAGTCTTAAGTTGAGTCATTCCACATTCCATCAGGACTGAAATGTCAGGTGAAACAAACGATACTTTCCTTGTATCTCCCTTGTTTAACTGGCAGTACTGTGAAGAACAGTGTTTCGAGAGGTAAGCGCTGGGTACATTTCTCATTGATCTTCCAATGAGCCCAGAGATAGAGCACTGAGCATCGATATGGTAGTCACCAGGCCACACCTCGAGGTTTTGAAACATTGTACTAAGCAGCAATGCCCTCTGTGAATATATATCTGGGGTCACACCATCTGTAGCCATAGATTTTACCAGCTGCAAGATGGGTGTGTCACTGTTCTTCCTTACAACATTTTGAAAAGCTGAGCTGTCACAGAAAGCACTGCATAAACACTGACAAAGTGCATCAAATCCACACGTGTTAAACACAGAGAGATTTTCTTGGTCAAATCTGCAAGGTCCAAGCTTGTTTCCGTTTTGTAAAAGTCCCAACTTGAATCCTTTTGCCTCAAATGATGGATCTGCAAGAAGCCGTTCAGTGCAGGGAGGCGGACGAGAAGTTTTCTGCTTTTTCTGGGCTGGAAGAATTGGTTCCCTACTGTTTTCAACCATACCTTTATCTGTTGGATGATTGTTTTTTATTTGTTCCTGTATTCTTGTATCTTTTGAATGAACTTCCAGACCTGAATTCTGATGGATCTTTTCTGATAGGTTTTTCTCACTTTCTGAGACCTTTAGCACATCTGATGCGGCGGTTGAAACTGTTGCATGACATTCAGATTTTTGAACGGAGCATTTCCCTTTGGCTTTGCCATCCTTTGATGTAGTCATTTCATTAACCTCTTCTTTTTTATTTGCTTTTTCCTTATTAAAGTCAGCAGATATACTTGTAAGCGTCTCCTTTGGTTTAGGTGCAGGTTTCTGCTTGGTTTTCAAGTCTTGAGTGGATGAAATCTCCCGTTTTACCTTACATTTCCTACCACCAACTTGAATATTTTCTGTTGATCTTTTTTCAGTTTCTAAGACGTCTGGCACATTTGATGATGATGATGATGGTGAAGCCTTTGCACTACATTCACCTTGAACAATATTTCCAAAAAAGCATTTGGATGCAGCAAATGCAGTAGACTTTTCTTTTTTTGGTTTATTCTTCTTGTCATTGATAGCAAAAATATCTCTCTGGTCAGATTTGTCATCTGCTGTGTATAACGCTGCATGTGGTATTATTCTTTTGTTTTCAGATACTGTCTTCACTGCTTCTTCCAGGTCATCATAAAGCTCCCACACTTCTGGAGCTCTTCGACAGTATGCAACATAATGTCCAATATAATCTCTGTTCGAGCTGCCCCTGAAAGCGATGACACCTCTCAATGTGAATGTCTTTCCTTGTAGAGCCATATTGGATGGAAATTCTCTCAAAGAAAAATCGGTTTCGTTGTCAAGTTCCAGGTCAATGCATACTATTTCCCCAAAGCTGTAGCTGTGAGTAACATCTCCAATGCAGAGCATGTCTCCTGGGGTGTCGCCTTCCATTTTACATCCGTCGGGACATTCTGATTCATTTAGTAGTTTTTGACAGCACAGAGACTCGGAAAGGAAGAGTCCGTTTTCCACTGAAGTCTTAAGTTGAGTCATTCCACATTCCATCAGGACTGAAATGTCAGGTGAAACAAACGATACTTTCCTTGTATCTCCCTTGTTTAGCTGGCAGTACTGTGAAGAACAGTGTTTCGAGAGGTAAGCGCTGGGTACATTTCTCATTGATCTTCCAATGAGCCCAGAGATAGAGCACTGAGCATCGATATGGTAGTCACCAGGCCACACCTCGAGGTTTTGAAACATTGTACTAAGCAGCAATGCCCTCTGTGAATATATATCTGGGGTCACACCATCTGTAGCCATAGATTTTACCAGCTGCAAGATGGGTGTGTCACTGTTCTTCCTTACAACATTTTGAAAAGCTGAGCTGTCACAGAAAGCACTGCATAAACACTGACAAAGTGCATCAAATCCACACGTGTTAAACACAGAGAGATTTTCTTGGTCAAATCTGCAAGGTCCAAGCTTGTTTCCGTTTTGTAATAGTCCCAACTTGAATCCTTTTGCCTCAAATGATGGATCTGCAAGAAGCCGTTCAGTGCAGGGAGGCGGACGAGAAGTTTTCTGCTTTTTCTGGGCTGGAAGAATTGGTTCCCTACTGTTTTCAACCATACCTTTATCTGTTGGATGATTGTTTTTTATTTGTGCCTGTATTCTTGTATCTTTTGAATGAACTTCCAGACCTGAATTCTGATGGATCTTTTCTGATAGGTTTTTCTCACTTTCTGAGACCTTTAGCACATGTGATGCGGCGGTTGAAACTGTTGCATGACATTCAGATTTTTGAACGTAGCGTTTCCGTTTGGCTTTGCCATCCTTTGATGTAGTCATTGCATTAACCTTTTCTTTTTTATTTGCTTTTTCCTTATTAAAGTCAGCAGATATACTTGGAAGCGTCTCCTTTGGTTTAGGTGCAGGTTTCTGCTTGGTTTTCAAGTCTTGAGTGGATGAAATCTCCCGTTTTACCTTACATTTCCTACCACCAACTTGAATATTTTCTGTTGATCTTATTTCAGTTTCTGAGACGTCTGGCACATTTGATGATGATGATGATGATGATGGTGAAGCCTTTGTACTACATTCACCTTGAACAATATTTCCAAAAAAGCATTTGGATGCAGCAAATGCAGGAGACTTTTCTTTTTTTGGTTTATTCTTCTTGTCATTGATAGCAAAAATATCTCTCTGGTCAGATTTGTCATCTGCTGTGTATAACGCTGCATGTGGTATTATTCTTTTGTTTTCAGATACTGTCTTCACTGCTTCTTCCAGGTCATCATAAAGCTCCCACACATCTGGAGCTCTTCGACAGTATGCAACATAATGTCCAATATAATCTCCGGTCGAGCTGCCCCTGAAAGCGATGACACCTCTCAATGTGAATGTCTTTCCTTGTAGAGCCATATTGGATGGAAATTCTCTCAAAGAAAAATCAGTTTCGTTGTCAAGTTCCAGGTCAATGCATACTATTTCCCCAAAGCTGTAGCTGTGAGTAACATCTCCAATGCAGAGAATGTCTCCTGGGGTGTCGCCTTCCATTTTACATCCGTCGGGACATTCTGATTCATTTAGTAGTTTTTGACAGCACAGAGACTCGGAAAGGAAGAGTCCGTTTTCCACTGAAGTCTTAAGTTGAGTCATTCCACATTCCATCAGGACTGAAATGTCAGGTGAAACAAACGATACTTTCCTTGTATCTCCCTTGTTTAACTGGCAGTACTGTGAAGAACAGTGTTTCGAGAGGTAAGCGCTGGGTACATTTCTCATTGATCTTCCAATGAGCCCAGAGATAGAGCACTGAGCATCGATATGGTAGTCACCAGGCCACACCTCGAGGTTTTGAAACATTGTACTAAGCAGCAATGCCCTCTGTGAATATATATCTGGGGTCACACCATCTGTAGCCATAGATTTTACCAGCTGCAAGATGGGTGTGTCACTGTTCTTCCTTACAACATTTTGAAAAGCTGAGCTGTCACAGAAAGCACTGCATAAACACTGACAAAGTGCATCAAATCCACACGTGTTAAACACAGAGAGATTTTCTTGGTCAAATCTGCAAGGTCCAAGCTTGTTTCCGTTTTGTAAAAGTCCCAACTTGAATCCTTTTGCCTCAAATGATGGATCTGCAAGAAGCCGTTCAGTGCAGGGAGGCGGACGAGAAGTTTTCTGCTTTTTCTGGGCTGGAAGAATTGGTTCCCTACTGTTTTCAACCATACCTTTATCTGTTGGATGATTGTTTTTTATTTGTTCCTGTATTCTTGTATCTTTTGAATGAACTTCCAGACCTGAATTCTGATGGATCTTTTCTGATAGGTTTTTCTCACTTTCTGAGACCTTTAGCACATCTGATGCGGCGGTTGAAACTGTTGCATGACATTCAGATTTTTGAACGGAGCATTTCCCTTTGGCTTTGCCATCCTTTGATGTAGTCATTTCATTAACCTCTTCTTTTTTATTTGCTTTTTCCTTATTAAAGTCAGCAGATATACTTGTAAGCGTCTCCTTTGGTTTAGGTGCAGGTTTCTGCTTGGTTTTCAAGTCTTGAGTGGATGAAATCTCCCGTTTTACCTTACATTTCCTACCACCAACTTGAATATTTTCTGTTGATCTTTTTTCAGTTTCTAAGACGTCTGGCACATTTGATGATGATGATGATGGTGAAGCCTTTGCACTACATTCACCTTGAACAATATTTCCAAAAAAGCATTTGGATGCAGCAAATGCAGTAGACTTTTCTTTTTTTGGTTTATTCTTCTTGTCATTGATAGCAAAAATATCTCTCTGGTCAGATTTGTCATCTGCTGTGTATAACGCTGCATGTGGTATTATTCTTTTGTTTTCAGATACTGTCTTCACTGCTTCTTCCAGGTCATCATAAAGCTCCCACACTTCTGGAGCTCTTCGACAGTATGCAACATAATGTCCAATATAATCTCTGTTCGAGCTGCCCCTGAAAGCGATGACACCTCTCAATGTGAATGTCTTTCCTTGTAGAGCCATATTGGATGGAAATTCTCTCAAAGAAAAATCGGTTTCGTTGTCAAGTTCCAGGTCAATGCATACTATTTCCCCAAAGCTGTAGCTGTGAGTAACATCTCCAATGCAGAGCATGTCTCCTGGGGTGTCGCCTTCCATTTTACATCCGTCGGGACATTCTGATTCATTTAGTAGTTTTTGACAGCACAGAGACTCGGAAAGGAAGAGTCCGTTTTCCACTGAAGTCTTAAGTTGAGTCATTCCACATTCCATCAGGACTGAAATGTCAGGTGAAACAAACGATACTTTCCTTGTATCTCCCTTGTTTAACTGGCAGTACTGTGAAGAACAGTGTTTCGAGAGGTAAGCGCTGGGTACATTTCTCATTGATCTTCCAATGAGCCCAGAGATAGAGCACTGAGCATCGATATGGTAGTCACCAGGCCACACCTCGAGGCTTTGAAACATTGTACTAAGCAGCAATGCCCTCTGTGAATATATATCTGGGGTCACACCATCTGTAGCCATAGATTTTACCAGCTGCAAGATGGGTGTGTCACTGTTCTTCCTTACAACATTTTGAAAAGCTGAGCTGTCACAGAAAGCACTGCATAAACACTGACAAAGTGCATCAAATCCACACGTGTTAAACACAGAGAGATTTTCTTGGTCAAATCTGCAAGGTCCAAGCTTGTTTCCGTTTTGTAATAGTCCCAACTTGAATCCTTTTGCCTCAAATGATGGATCTGCAAGAAGCCGTTCAGTGCAGGGAGGCGGACGAGAAGTTTTCTGCTTTTTCTGGGCTGGAAGAATTGGTTCCCTACTGTTTTCAACCATACCTTTATCTGTTGGATGATTGTTTTTTATTTGTGCCTGTATTCTTGTATCTTTTGAATGAACTTCCAGACCTGAATTCTGATGGATCTTTTCTGATACGTTTTTCTCACTTTCTGAGACCTTTAGCACATCTGATGCGGCGGTTGAAACTATTGCATGACATTCAGATTTTTGAACGGAGCATTTCCCTTTGGCTTTGCCATCCTTTGATGTAGTCATTTCATTAACCTTTTCTTTTTTATTTGCTTTTTCCTTATTAAAGTCAGCAGATATACTTGTAAGCGTCTCCTTTGGTTTCGGTGCAGGTTTCAGCTTGGTTTTCAAGTCTTGAGTGGATGAAATCTCCTGTTTTACCTTACATTTCCCACTACCAACTTGAATATTTTCTGTTGATCTTATTTCAGTTTCTGAGATGTCTGGCACATTTGATGATAATGATGGTGAAACCTTTGCACTACATTCACCTTGAACAATATTTCCAGAAAAGCGTGTGCATGCAACAAATTCAGGAGACTTTTCTGTTTTTGGTTTATTCTTCTTGTCATTGGTAGCAAAAATACTTCTTGCATGACATTCAGAATTTTCGACAGAGCCTTTCCGTTTGTCTTTTCCATCCGTTGATGTAGTTATTGCATTAAAATGTTCTCTTTTATCTGCTTTTTCCTTATTAAACTGAGCCAATATACTTGGAAGCTTCTCGTTTGGTGCAGGCTCCTGTTTTTCTGGTTTCTGCTTGGTTTTCAAGTCTTGGGTGGACGAACTCTCCTGTTTAACCCTACATTTCCCACCACCAACATTTTTTGTTGATCTTTTTTCAGTTTCTGAGATGTCAGGTACGGCTAATGATGAAACCTTAGCACCTCGAAAAATATTTCTAAAAAAGCGTTTGCATGCAGTAAATGCAGGAAACTTGTCTTTTTTTGGTTTAGTTTTCTTGTCTATGGTCGCAAAAATATCTTTCTGGGCACATTTGTCATCTTTTTCATTACTTTCAAGACATTTACCTTTTCTGGTCAAGCGCGTGGGTTCTGTAACCTTTGAAATTGTAGAGAGCTCATTTTTGTTTTCCACTGCTCTAATATCCAGGTTCAGTTTTTGATATACCATTTGAATTTTGAAGTCAGAAGAACAGGAATCTTTTTCCTGATAAGACTTTGTTAAAGTGTCTTCCATATTGCAGTTAACATGTCCATTGCTTAAATCTAGACACATCCTCTCATCTTTGCTCATTTTATGTACAGGATTTAAAATATGGAGTTTAAACCCTTCGTCAAACATCAATCTTTCCTCAATATTTGCTGCTCTTTTTCCTTTCATTTTGAAATAAAAAGTTAGCTATTCCAGTAAAAATCCCCCTTGTTAGTAACCTACCTTTTTATCAAAGACTTACGTGAGGTCTGGTCTAGCCAATCACCGGAGGCAATATGATAAGCTTACCAAAATGGGCGTGTTCATAAGATTCTATCAGTGACATCATCAAGAAAAGTGGGTGGGGGGTGGGCTTATGGGCGTGTCAGTACACGCCCATACGCCCACGGAATTCTTCATTTTTTTTTTCAATAAAACTTTATTAACAACATTGACAAACAGTATCAAAAACCATATCAAAATATCAATCAATACATTACAAGAGTATTAATAGTGAAAAAGAAAACAAAAGAGAGTTACAAAAAAATGAAACATATGGGAGGGGTACAAAATTTTCATATACATTTTTCAAAGGCATTCAAAATTATTCAAGGTCTTTATAGCTTTCAAATTTGTTAAACCTTTTAAGGTTCCAAGGTAGGATTTCAGCTCAGTTTTGAATACGTCCACGGAATTCTTTGTTGCTAGCTTGTTAGCTTGCAACCACTAATAGGTACACTACATGCTAGAACATTCTAAATAATCAGATTGCTCAGGATACATCTTAATGGTAGGTCTGGGGTCAGTTAGAGAAGACCCAGAACCTCCCTGCTATATTTTTACAGGATTACCTTCATTAAACGAAAACATTTATATTGCAATATATTGTAGAACATAATCAGAGGTGGGTAGAGCAACAAAAAGTTGTACTCAAGTACTGTACTTCTTCATGTTTTTACCCAAGCAAAACATTAATTGTAACTGATCTTACCGTCTGATTTTATGTTTTGGAAATGAAGTTAAGCTACCAACAGATTGGTATCTGCAAATTTTGTGAATTGGATAAAATAATAAGTCTATAACATTCAGTAGTTCAAAAACCCTTTCAGGTGGAAGAAAAAAATATATCTTCAGCTGGCGATTGACTAGAAAGCGGCATTTTGAATGGCTGCTACTATAAATTTTCAATTCAATTCAGTTTATTTATATAGCGCCAATTCACAACACAAGTCATCTCAAGGCACTTTACAGTTCACCAGATCATCCAGTCAGACTGATTCAGTTTTCTATCTAATGAAAACCAGTTGATTGCATCGACTCATTGACTCAAATGTAATCCCTCACACTAAGTATGCTGCTTACATATCTTACACTGGACTGAAACCTCTAATTGAGACATTTACACACAAACAGCCCAGTGTTTTATGGTGGTGTGAGCTGCAGATAAGCATAGTATATACAAATTCAGAAATTTTATTTCATTTTCATTGTAAAACATATATGGGGAATCACAATGAATATGTATATAATTGAAAACTGTCATTTATTTGAGTAATTCAAGCAAAAACCAGAAACCTATCAATAGATAGAGCTGATGATTAGGGTTGATAGCTTTTTTTATTCTCTTTGCCATAAAGTTCCGCTTGGTACTTTTATATAAAAATCTTATGAAAATTATTTAGGCAGTAAAACTGTATAGAACAGACAGATGGAAAGGGAGGTGAGAAAGAAAGAGGGTCTAAGAACTAAGGGGAGAGAGAAGGAGACAGAGACAGGAAATAGGATTAGACAACACAGGAGATATACAGTAACTCCTAGAAGTCTGCTTCCACACCTGTATAAGACGAGAGGAAAAGAAAACATAGAACATTACAACAGAAAAAAGAAGACAGCAGACAACCAAAATAAACATCAGGGGGAAGAAAAAGAGCTTAGAGTTTATTTAAACTCAAATTTCAGTCTCCCTAATATGATTTACCATCTAATGACATGACATAAGCGCAATGACTTTAAATATTTTTTTAAATGTATTTTCATGTGGGCCCATGGGTTAGGAGTTTGTAGCACTGTTGCCTTGGACCTCCTAAGGGACCCAGCCTAGGGTCTTTCTGCATGTTCTCCAGTGCATACATACTGCTTCCTTGAACAGTCCAAAAACATAACTGTTATGTTAAAATACATCTCTAAATCATCCTGTGTGTGTGTGTTGGGGGTGGGGGTTGGGGGGGCAGTATTTCATAAATAAATATCAGGTTGGGTCCGAATTAGCCAGCAGGTGGGTCCGTGGTCCGCTAATCTGTGACCTCTGACCTAGAGGATTTTTTTTTTTTTAAGTTTAGGAAGGGCAAGCCATCCAGGAGACCTGAAAAGACAAAGTCACAGGTTCAAATTGTAAAAAAAAAAGTAAAAAGCAGGATACATACTACAGGATGAAAAAAAGGAGAGGAAACCAAAGCACTTACAGTTTGACCAAACCAGATAAAAGTGCGCATTCAGCGTCTGCTCTGCCGATAATGCAAGCGTAGAAGAAGAAATGTGCTGTTTACCTGTGCAAAGAAAGAAACAACGAAAGAAAAATGTCTGAGGACTTCATTGTTGAGGAAGAGCATGAGTTCTTTGCCGAGCTGAATGCGCACTTTCGTCTGGTTTGGTCTGCCGCGGTTTCCGTAGACTCGTGAACGTGCTTGTAGGAAATCCTATACACTACTGTTTATGCTCTAAAAACATTCTAAATGACTTCGTTTCGAGTAAATTATGGACGCTACCCACTCAGGACACTTGGAATACATTGGACGAGCAGTATGGAGGAATATTGACACGTTTTTTGTGGACTTTTATGGACCTTTCTGCCTCGGGCACCATAGACCTCCATTATTTGAATGTCAGCAGACAGCAAGAAGCCTCCCAGATCTCCAGATGCATTTGAGATATCAAAAAAGTACTCCAGAGTGTTGTTCAGCAAGGGGGTGAGTAGAAAATGAAGGCTAATCATGTTTTGGGTGTACTATTCCTTTAAGATAATGGACGCGCAAGACTTGCTCCTGTTAGATGTCAGTGCTGCATTTGACACATTTAATCATAATATTCTTTCAGAAGGACTTGAATATTTAGTAGGAATTAAGGGAAAAGCTCTAGACTAGTTTAAATCGTATCTATCTGATCGATTTCAGTTTGTTTATATTAATGAAAAATCTTCCTCATGCTCAAGGGTTACCTGTGGAGTAAGAGTACCTATGGAATGGCTCTTCTCTGGTACTTATGTGCCAGTGAGGAGGTAAATTTCTTTGAAACACAGTTTCTATGGATTTACACTCATTTAAAGTGAGGGTATCTGCATACTCCAGGTTAGGTTCTCTCTCTCTCTCTCTCTGCTGCATGCAGACAGCCTGCCTTTCATGACCACAGTGAGAGAGCAAGAGACGGGCTAGGGATCCATTCCCTCCTCAACAAGGAGGACATAGTTTGGTGCTTTTATGTGTTGTCACCATAGTCTCCATTAACAAAAAAATGCCTCCAGTACAATGAGGTCTTAAAAGATGCTAAATACAGCACAACTAAGTTGGAAGCAGTATTGTGATGCGTTAAGTATCGCTGCAGCAACGTAACTGATTTCTTAATTAGGCTATTGTCCACATAAGAATTTACCATTTGCTTCTCAGAAATTTCCTCCCTTTCTTATGTTTCAGTAAAAGTCCAAGGGATATCTTACTTAAATAAAGCCTGACTTGTTTTAGTAGCCAAAAGCTAATAAGAGGGGAGAAATGTTGTCGCATGTTTGCGCTTAGGTTTTTTCCTTTTCAATTCAATCCGAAAGTGCTCAAACTCTACAGCCCTGCCTAAATCTAACCTAGACTCAATTCATACCTTAGTCCTAAATCTAATCCCCACTCCAAGTAGAAAACCTTTCCTCATGGTGACCATTGGCTGGATATTTTCCTCACCAGGTGATAAATGCATGCACGCATACACACACACGACCTCATGACGACCAGCCAAAATGTCCTCCTTTTGTAAAAATGTCCTCACTCTAAAGGTTAAAAAGTGAAACTGGTCATCATTATTTTTTAAGAATCCGGAGCGTACACACATTTACACAATCAAACACACCCACTCTGGTCCTTCTATACTGTATGTAGTGAGGGCTCTGTGTTGACTCCCATTGACCTCCATTGATTTTTCAGTATTTTCAACCCTTTCAATGCCCTAATAATAACAGTTATCCTAAACTGAGGTATACTCAGGTATGGGCTGAGGTATAACATTGCATACCTCAGTATGCATACCTTACTTATTGATTCACATATTGCTGGAAGTAAGATCCTGCTTATTAATAGAATTGGTCAAAATTTTAATCTCTTGCCTGATTTCTAGTTTCACCATTCAAATTATATTCATTTTTCCAATATTTTTTTAGCTATTATCAACACTTTGGTCTCGCAGCAGGTCCTGGGTTTGAATCCTGACTGGTACCATTCTGTGTGAATTTTGTATGTTCTTCATGTTTGTTCTTTCTCCAAAAACAGAGTGGCCTCTGTAAATTAATCTGACCTTTTAGGATCTGTACTGTTTGGATGATTTATTTATTTATTTTTTGCCTTGTGATGAACTGGGGATTTCTACAGAATTAATCTTTTCTCTCTAATTGTTTGCTGCAGAAACATATCAACAGTAATTTAACCATGCAAATTTTAAACATGTTCACAAATACCCTGACATTTTTGTAACATCAGAATTTCGATAGATTTTGAATACTGTACTTCTCCTTCTGTGTATCCCTTGCAGCTACCTGCGATTGGACTTTCTGGTACTAGGAAAACAAAATAATAGCTTTTCTTCAGAACATTGTTCATCCATCTTGGACCTCCAGTTTCCTTCTACACGTGGGAAAATTTTATAACCACATGTTTCACTAACTTAAAATTGGTTTATTTTGTATTATTGGTTTTTCCTTCTTTTCTTGCCTAGCACTTAATACCAAAGTCATAAGCAGGAATACACTTTGACACAATGCTGGGAACTCTGCCAAAGAATGTGTAACACAGGAAGAAAATCCATTGCAGGAGCAATGTAATTAGTCCAATAAATGTTTTCACTTGGATGTATTAGAAACAAAGCGGGGCTTATTATGACGTGCAGGGGTTTTATTAAGAGCGGATCATGTCCTCGGCATGGAGTCAGGGGGCACTGCTTTTCTGTGGCAATTAAATAATTTAACAAGAGCAAACAAAACTTGGTTTTGCTTTTATCTTCAAGAACAAACTGCCTTAGTCTCTGGTTTCCTTATTGGAGGATACACATTGGGTTGAGAAAGCATTTATACCCCCTGAAGTTTTTTTTTTTTTTTACCTTTTGTCAGGTGGGCAACTGAAAATTATAATGCATTTTACTGAGAACATATTTGATAAGCACAATGAAGCGCTAAACTGAGAAGTTATGGAAGATTATAAATATTTTTTCTCATAAATTACAGAAAAAAAATATGAAGCTTCCTTTGCATTTTTTTAGACCCTCTTTCTTTCATCTGAATCACAGTTTAAGATTTTTGGGAGTATATTTCTATAAGCTTTGCTCATTTACAGACTTTTGACCATACTTCTTTGCAAATAACTTGAGCTGAGTTGAAAGGGATGTAACATCTACATATTTTCAAATATTGACCCAAAATGTCAATTATATTTAAGGTTGGACTAAAAAATTCTAAAAAATGCATTTCTTGTTATCTCAAATATTCCTTTGTAATTTTGGACATGTGTTAAATTCGTTTTAGTTGAGAGGAAAATATATCTCAGTTACAAATCTATTCCATTATTTACCAAATATTTTGCTTCACCCATCTTTCAAACAACTCCCTGTCATGTTTGGCTTAAGGTTCCTAACCCACATGCAGAACACACTGAAGCTGGAGAAAAGTTCAAAGGTTTATTGAAATAATTCAGTACAATGAATAAACAGATCCAGGGGTTAATCAGATCCAGGACTGGTCACGAGTGGGTTCACTGCAGAGGGGGACAGAGGAGTTAGAGGAAGTCCAGGTAATTTGCAGGATGTGAGTGAGCAGGGCAGTACCTGTTCAGGAGTTTGAGCTGAGCGGCTGAGGGGGGGAAACTTGAGGCCCAGAGGCTGTCGGCAGGCTAAGGGCTTGGCGTAGGCAGAGCTTGGTTTGAGTGTTTGCAGATCATAGATTTGAGTTTCCCTTCCAGATTCTTCAGAGAGCGGGCAGGCAGATTTCCAACAGAGACACTCTTCAGGGTTTCTGGTTTTCCTGCAGGTTCAACTTTTTAGGTATACTTTACTCCATTACTTATTTTTCCTCCTATTTTTGACTTCTACTCATTACATTTTCAAACAAGTATCTGTACTTTCTATTCCTTACATTTTTAAAACAAACGTTACTCGTTGCTCTTGGCTTCAGTTTGTTTATAAATATTTATTTCTCGTCATGTGCACCATCCAATGCAGATCATTGGCGCCATCCACATCTAATGAAAACTAGTGTAATTGGATGAGTCATATAACGCAAACACTCATTGGTTAGCCAAAGGAAATCATCAGAAGCAAGCAGGTGTTCTTCAAACTGCAAACGTGAATTGTCTATGCCATGCTACAATGTCGTATTCAGAAAAAGATGTTGAAATGAAAGGTTGGACACAGGCAAGAGCGTATCGGGAGATGGAGACGGAGACCAACAAGACCTCCCTCATCCTTGGCCCTATCTCAAAGAATTTTTCGAAAATAAAATTGAGCTTTCAATTCATATAGTGGCATCTGGCACTTTTTTTTAAAGGTTACTTTATACTTTTATACTTTAAGTCGTTTTTGGAGCACAAACTTTTTCACTTTTACTTGAGTAAAGAGGTCATGTTGATACTTCAACTTTTACCAGAGTGTTTTTTTAAACTGCAGTAACTATACTTCTACTTAAGTAACAAATATGTGTACTTTTGACACCACTGGGGAGCGGTATGTTTGTGGTTTTCTGCAACAGACAGTTTCACTTGTGAGCAAAAAGAAGAAGCATCTATACAAACTGCTCATTATAGATAAAAATAAATATTATGTGCTGAGTAAACACTTTTAAATTTATAACTTGTTGTCGACCAGTGCTATCCTTGTATGACCACAATTTACCTATTTTGAAAAGGATAAGGATCTATCGTATTAAACTGAACTCCCAATAAAACTGTTTAAGCCACCAGTTCTTAGAGCATTTAGAGCAATGGAGCAGCTTAGAGATATGGAATGGGAACTTTGCACTATGGGATGACTATCAACAGATTTGCAGTAAATATGATTTTATCATGCTCCACTAAGCCCAATTCACTGAATAAAGGAATTTTAAACCTATTCCTAAAGAAATTAGGTGATTTTTCAAAGGCTATGGGGAGTTCCAAATATGGCTTAACGTGATCGGTATGTGCATAATAATAACAATTTAAATGTGATATTTTCTTTAAGCTAAATATGCATGAAACCATCAAATCCAAATGCTTTCAGCGGTATCTAATTTGCTTCAGTCAACTCCTGTGTTTGTTAATTAAACCACAAGATAAGCCAGTCAGACTGAACAGTTGCTTTGCTGCTTCCTGCGAGGCGGTATATTTAGCCGTCTCGTGTGCGCCTGTGGGGTGGTTGTTTTGAGGTAACGGGGCTGTCTGTTGCGGCCTTCTTGGTCGCAGCCTGTCACGCCTGTAAAAATGTTTGTGAAGTGAAAAACCTAGAAAATTGTGGTCCTGTGCCAAAAGAGGCTTCACTGTGCCTAATGACAGAGCAACAGATGTCGCTGTCAGGGAGTCATGAATATCAGCCCTCTGTGAAGTTGCTTGGGTCCCGAGAATTAAACTGCTTTTTCTCTTTAAATTAGGCTTGTTGAAGAAAGTAAACACCAACTGGATTCTAAATGTACTTGTGAGCAACCCAACTTTTATGCAGATCTCTGTCAAATTACCAAGACTGTAATCAGCAAGGAATCTTAATTTCCCAGGAAAGTTAATTAATCCATATAACTTTCAAGGAAGGCTCATAAAGCTCTGCTCATATGGCTGTAATACATTATTGGAGGCATTTGCAGTGGAAATGCTTAGTTTCCCAGCCACCCAGGAGCATTTTGTAAGCAAAATGGCCTTTTCAGCATCTTGTCCCCTTTATTCAGATTCAAAACGCCCACTACTTATTCCATACAGCCACTCAAAATGAGGTACCCTGGAAATTGCTTCTGTTTTATCCATGTCGTTTTACACCCGGCTTTTATAACGTAACGTGGCAAGCATTACACGATGAGGGACTAATGATATATTTTCTCAGCTGGAACGTGGGAATTGTACCGTGGACCGAAAACTGTGTTGAGTCTCAGTAAATTAGTGTGTGCCGCAAAGGGAGCAGTTTGCCAGCGCTGTGCATTGCTTGTACCCCCCTCCCCTCCTCTCGCCACCTAACACTCCTAAGAAACTTGCTATGCTGTGACAGATGTAGGGTCAGCTTTAGGAGATAGTGAATGCATGATGGAAGGAAACAAGAGTTTTTGCAAACCCCAGACTATGCCAAATGACAGCTCAGAAATATCAGTTTTAATAAGGGTGAAAAGTGGATTTGGCCAGACATCTTCATGACTCCCATGGAGACTCATGCGTCCTGATGTAAGACAAAAACCTCAGCTACTTCTCAGTAAAGTATAGGTACTGCAGGCCTCAGCAGACCATTGGGCCCCACAGAATCTATCTCTGTTTCTTTACAAATCAATCCCCTTTGCATTACATCTGTGGACATCTCTGGGCTCTTGAAAGCTTATCACACTAGTCATTTTATTCTTGAAATTAAATTCATAGCTATTATGTTTTCTTAAAACCTTTCAAAGAAACCTGTATATTCCAAAGCCCCACTTGCCAATCAGCAAACTCTGCCGCTACTATCAGCCCATTGATTTAAGTGTGTACCTCACCCTGGAGTCCACCACAAGAAGATAAAATTCTCTTAATGGCATTAGCTTAGATGGGCCATAACTCCCTTGAGTTTTCTAGGTCATAGAAGATGGATTGCTCTGTCAACATAACTAGTTTTACCTTCTTCCTCGAGTATACATTTCTTTTACCACAATGGCTTAAGATCTCCAAGAATCACAACACACATCTAAGAAGAAATGGAACAGCAAAATCCCATGGAACTATTTTGATCCCTTTCACTTAGTGCCTAACGTCCTAAAGACTGCACTTCTTGCCCAGATTAGGCCCACACATTGGACTTTAAAACCTTTTAAGAATCTCAAAATTACCTATGAACTTACCAAAGCTTAAAATATTGTTTGGGAGTTTTTTGAAAGGTTGGCATTATCACATTTTTCATGCATGATTTTCACAAAAAATGAGATAAAAAATTAGGTTTTGAGTCAAAATGAACTTTTTTAAATGAACTATTAAGGCTTTTGGGATTGTTTTGTGAGAAAAGTTAATCTACAACGGGCACTGGAGGTGACAACACTGGTGTGTCAACTTAGTTTCGCAGCAATAAACCACGGATATCAATGCTAATTCAGACAACGAAGAGACTTTACATGTGTACAACTATACATTTGATGTCCCACAATATGAGCCTGTTGCACGCCCAAGATAGCAGAAAGAGACCAGGGGGAGAATTAATGGCCAAAGGAGACAGATGGAGTTGTGGTGTAAGAGCAATCAGTGGAGTCAGAGCAGGCATTTCATGATAGTTTGTTATTTTTCTGGACCACAGGCTTGATTCTGAGAGATTTTGCGTATTGATCTGTTTTTATAACTTGAAAACAGATCACAGTGCAAATTCTCAAGTGGGAAGGAGTGAGAAACACCAGTTGATGGTGTCCGCTGCTTTTTGGTGCGTGCCCCAACCATAGAGAAGGGATCTGGTTTTCTTTCCTTTATTTTAAAGGTATAGTATAGGATGTTCTTCTCCCCGGTGGATCATCAAAATGAGTTGTGCTCCTAATTGTCAATCATTCTGGTGATATGTTTACCTAAGGCCGTCCTACGTGCTAATCCCATTTTCACTTACTGGTGATCAGTCTGACATAGCGGGAAAATAGAAAATTTTCTTTTGGAAAGTTCGTTTGTATGAGTGATGCAAATGGCAACTTTTAAACAGAGCATGCATGAGGATAAATGGGCCTGTGCAGGTTCTTGCATGCGTTTAATAGCCATTCCCTCTCGCTGGTACAGGGTTGTGCATGTGCATTTTTATTTAAGCGGAGAGGGCAGGTCTTTGCAAAATTTGTGAAAACCCTCCTCTATACATTTAAGTTTCCCCAGCAGTTATACTGATCCAAATCACAGTTCCCAATCAACCATCCACTATCAAGTGCAGGTGTAAGCTTCCGTTTACTGAGCCATCTGCATCGAAACTGAAAGGCAGGCGGTATCTCAGTCCCTCTGAGGGAACACGCTTTAATAATTTCGATATCATTCAGCGGAGTTTTCGCAGTCTCCACAAACGCAATATTTGAGCATGTTTGTGATCAATTAACACAATCTTAAAATGCAACCAAACTCCATTACTCGACCGTTCTACTCAATAACGGCCTAATCTCTACATAGAGCCGAAGCAACACAAACTATTTAATTCACCCATTTGATGTCAAATGATCTGGCCTGTAAAAAAAAAAAAGCAGTTTTTAGAGATACTGCTTAGAAATGTCACCTTTCTTGGTAAATTTACTTTGTTATGGCACCCGAAAAACCTTAAATCCTATATATAATTTTCATATATGATCCATTAGAAAACACCTAGTTTGCATTTTGTCAAAAGTAAAAGAGTTTGTTTTTCAAAGACTATATTTTATGTTTAGCTTCAACTTTAAGTCGGCAGTTGCTTGCTGGCCAAGCGGGGAAGTAAAGCATTCTTTAAATAAATCGGGTTCGCTACCTTTGCTATTGAACAAGCAACTAGTGATTTTATTTTTGTGTCTTTTTTTAAATAAAACTACAATATCAGACTAAATAAAAATAGCACCAAAAAAAATAGAACCTTCTTTTGAGCATCACCTTTGAGTAAACAGATTGTTAACAGGAGAATGCTTTTTAAAACATTCTTAAGTGTGGTTGCAGTGAAATGAGGTCGCCATTTGGGCTTCTTTTAATTCTTCTTCTTTTTTTTTAAATCAAAATTGCTTAAATATTTGTTTAATAAAGCTGTGCAATAGCTTACAAAGGCCTCAACTTAAGACTGGTTACATTTAAATCTTTAAGAGAGCCACATTAGCTTTTTTATGATTTTGATTATAATGGGGTCTTATTTAAAACACATGGATGTTGTAATATTCAGCAGCTGCAAAGCTCTGCCTCAGGGGCACTCTTTGTTCAGTTAGGAGGAAGGGGAAAAAGGGGGAAAAGGAAAACTTCCACATGCTAACATTTACAAAGTGATTTCTTTTAATTGCACTCCGCTTTTTAATTTGGCCTGAACTAATGCTTTTAAAAGTGGGACTGGAGGTATTTTATTGAAGTCATGCCTTGCACTGGACCAAGTTTCTCCTGATTGCTGTAGCTTTGCCGCAGCCTGGCTCCTTCTTACCTGACAACCTGTGTTATCCCTTGCATTTGCTATGTCAAACATGCCACGCAGCATTTGTACTTGGAAAGGAGAAGCAAACCCACTGGCTGGCTCAGCTTCCTCTAAGTCTGCTCTTCAAAGGATGACGATAAATTAGCGGCCCTTGCATCGGGTGAAGGGCAAAGTCGAACAGAATCATGTTTAAAAGTAAGGCTGAGCTGAAAATGCAGATAGCCTGATAGATATATGTTGCTTTTTGAAGGCAAGGAGGAGAATGTAAAACAGATCTTAATCTAAGTAGCCCAAGGGAAAACCTAATATTTAGTTATACATCTCCAGTCATAACAAAACATTCGTCAAAGCGGTGAAAATACACCCTGTGCTGATGAGCGGCTTGTATGTTTTGGGCTCTCCGACATCTTGCATCCTCTGATGCTGCAGACACAGGACACGTCTCATTAAAACACTGATAAACCACAACCACCTCAAAGTTGAGCCAAACATCTCCGGGTTTAATGTCCTCATCCAACACCCTGTGACTTTTTTCCTCCACCGGCATAAAACACCCTCACTCTGATGAGAAAAGCAATAGTGAAAATTCGCTCCTGAAATTTATGATTATGAGCTGTCAGTTGCTTTGGGTTTTATATCTCTACTGTCTGGCTTCGCACAGTACATTAGCCGCGACCAGGGTGTGTGGAGAGTCTGGCTGTGCCTGGACAGTAAAACAAGTCTGTATCTGGAGAGCCTGACAGCTCTTTCCTCTTGCTTTTTCTTACTTAGATGGACACAACCAGGGGAGAACAGACAAAAACACCAATACAGCAACATCTATGGAAAGACATATACCAGAGAAAGATAACTTCAGTAAAAACAAAAGTTAGATTTTAAAAGAAGATTTTACCTATCACTAAATAAAGCTGTTCAAGCCAACTTGGCCCTATTTAAGAAGGTAAACCCTCTCTCTATATTATTGATAGTGTGTTTAACCACTTTTTTAAAATAAGATTTTACTAGCCGTACCCTGATCTAATAACTGACAGACCCGTTACATTAAAATATACCTAGGAAAGACCTCGTCTTACAATAACAAAAAATCTCAAAACTAACAAAACATTCCCTGATCTAAAGAGAGTCAACAAAAGATACAGACAAAATTATTTACATGTTTAGAGGTATTGTGGAGGATTTTTTAAAGGCTGCTCCACTTTAAAAAAAAAGTACATGTGCAAAAGCATGCACAAGACCATTTCTCCTGGTGCAGGCCCTGTTTAAAATGTCCTCATAGCTCATACGAGCTTACTGTCTCCATATACAGCAATAACTATATAGTGGACTTTATGGCAAACTGACCGTTACGACAGATGATCACTGCTGGTATCTCCATTGGTCTCGTAACTCCTCCACCGCACAGTGTCTGCTCCATCTTTGTTATTAGTCGCCACTGTCGAGTAGTGTCAGCCTATAGCAACAGTGGGCGTCAGTGGAGTCAGTTATTTATTACTATTTATTTACTAGTTCTTACCCTCTATAGGTTAATGGCAGGCATTAGGTTAAATGTTTGCAAAACTAGCATTTAGGTTTAGGTGGAAATAATTATCAATTATAACAAGGTTGTGAATTACATGGAAAAAAAAACCTAAAATTAACTGTTCCAAATCTAACTCTCATTAATCTTATTACATCAGAGGTAGAAAAGCTGTAGAAGGTTTTATATATCTAGCATATTTTCAACTTTATCCAATATAAAAGCTTTCTTTATGAAGCAGATAACTCTGGATGATTGCAGCAAGAAACAATCTGCTTTACAGGTGCCATTGTGCCAGTTGTACCTTTGTCACACTACAAACATAACCATCAATGTATTTACAATTTATAGCCAAGAAAAAAGAAAAAAAAATTAAACATTACCTTTGAACAATAGAGAAAATAGGCTTACACTTGTGATATAAACATTTGAACTTGATTAAATGATGTATTGCATTGTACTCTTTATTCTATATCTTCAAACTGGAACATACTTTGTGGGGGCTTGACTTTTTTCTGAATCCTGGTAAGCATACATGGACAAAATTGTTGGTATGCCTTGTTTGATAAAAGAAACTCCACAATGGTCACAGCTGCCAATAAAACTGACATTAAGTTTAATGTGACAAAAAGTGATGAAAAATAAAAATCTATAATAATTAACAATTGAAAGTGAGACATTACTTTTCAACCATGCTTCCCACTTAATAAAAACATAAACTTTGACACAGGCCTTATTAAAAATTATTGTAAAGACTGAGGATGTGACCAAAGGTACATGTTAAATTAAGGTATGTCCACTAACTGGCATCACAGGTGTCTACAATCTTCTAGTCTGTGGGGCTATATGTAGGGCGACAGGTATTCACTGTGCTGTTTGGTGACATGGTGTGTATTACACTCAACATCGACAAAAGGAAGCAAAGGAAATAGTCTTAGGAGCTTAGAAAGAAAATTACAGACAAACATGTTAGACATTAAGGGTATGGGACTCCTCCAAGCTGCTTGATGTTGCTGTCACTTCAGCTGCATATTATTCAGAAATGTAAGATCTATGGGACAATACTAACCTTCTTTGGCGCAGCTGCAAGAAGAATATTGATGACAAATCAAGAGGCTGGATAATATGAATGTTATTGTAAGAGCCCAGAAAAACCTCTGAAGGGATTAAAGCAGAACTTCAAGCTCAAAGAACATTGTCAGATCACACCATCCATCATAAAGGGTACTTAATGGGAGATGAGCAAGACGGACACCATTTTTGAAAACAAATCATAAAAAAGCCAGACAGGAGTGCGGCAAACAACATATTGACAAGCCAAAACGCTTCTTGGAGAATGTTCTATAGACAGATGGGACAAAAATGGAACCTTTTGCCAAAGCACATGAGCTCTATGTTCACAGACAGAAGAATCAAGCATTTCAATAAAAGAACACCACCCCTACTGTGATACATGGAGTGAGCTCTAGTAGGATCTGTGGCCGCTATGCTACAACTGGCACAGAGTGTCTTGAATCTCTGCAAGGTAAAGAGAAATCTCAAGAATATCAAGGGATTCTAGAGAGAAATGTGTTACCCTGTGTCAGAAGGCTTGGTCTCAGTCACAAGTCATGGGTCTTCAATCGGATATTGACACAAACCACACAGCGAAAAAACACTCAAAAATGGCTTAGAGCAAAACATTGGACTATTATGAAGTAGCCTTCTATGAGCCCCGACCTTGATTCTTTTGAGCATTTTTTGAAGAAGGTTAAACACAGCATCTGAAAAAAGGCACCCTTAAAATCTGAGAAAACTCCCGCAATTTGCTCACGAGGAGTGGGCCAAAACACCTGCTGAGAGGGACAGAAGTCTTTTTGACAGTTATAGGAATCATTTGATTGCCTAAAAAAGGTTGTAAAACAAAATATTTTCTTGAGGGTTAAAAAAATTCCTGTTTCATGAGATTATTTTTTATTCTTTTGCAGCCTGAATCTATGATGGAGTATTAGCGCCAAGCTAGAGATTTTTTTCCTTCTATTTCGAGAATAAAGTCGTAACATTACGGGAATAAAGTAATAAAATTATGAGAATAAAGTCGTAAAATTTTGAGAATGAACTCATAAAATTATGAGAATAAAGTTGTAATATTACGTGAAAAAAGTTGCAACGAGAATAGTCATAAAAGAAATGAAGTCGTAAAAATTAGGAGAATAAAATAGTAAAATTATAACAATAAAGTCCGAAAAATTACGAGAAACAAGTTGTATTTTATGACAACTCTTACAAGAAGCACTGTCTTCCCTAAAATGAGGAATGTCGAGCATCATGTGAAATTATGGAAATCTTTTAGCACACCAGCATCAAATTGGGCAGTATGGCAAACTGGACTCAGGTAGCTGTTTGGTGGCGCTGTTTGGCCATCACATGCTGTTTGGAGCTCGAAGCTTTCTTTTTGAAACAGGTTGTTTTATGATGACTATCATAATATTATAACTTTATGCTCTTAATGTTATGACTTTATTCTGCTAATATTACAACTTTATTCTGGTAATGTTACTATTTTATTCTCGTAATATTATAACTTTTTTCTTGTCATGTTATGACTTTATTCTCAAAAAATCTCTAACTTGGCCCTAATTCTCCGTAGTATGAATTTCATTTGTTCCATTTCACAGAATTGTTGTTCTTTATTTTTTTTTTTTCAGATTCAAGTTAATTCTATGAACATTGTGGGTTTTAAAGTAAAGTGCAAACAATTTTGTACAATGTGGAGCTCTTGCAGCCACATTGCATTACAATATAGAATTGAAAGTCAGTTGCAAATGCAAATGCAAATCTCCAGAATGATGAAATGTACAAAATCAATACTCCAGCATGTTAGTTAGGTCCTTATTCAGCTGAGCCAATATTTAGAATGAAACTGCTGTCATTTTAGAAAGCCCTAAAAGATGCTACAGGCAGTACTGCAGGAAAAAAATTAACACTATAGTCTAAGTGAAACATATCACTTATAATAGAACAGATGAAAAAGATACAGCTGTCAAATACTGTAAATTTTCATATACCCTTGAGTGTTTATACATTTTGTAATGTTTAACTTGTAAACGGTTTTAGGTACGGTTGAAGTTTTATTATGGAAATAGTTTTCAATAGGTTTTATAGACAGAAATATTAAAGTGTTGCCATCAAGTCCCTTTTACCATGATACCCCTAAATAAAATGCAGTCCAAACAAATTGACTCTGGAAATTTCATCAGTATTTACAGTTGACCAATAAGTGAATATCCATTTAAATCCAGCCTTTAAAGTTTCAGGTAGGGGGAGAGATTTACTCACTGACGTTTAAGGCCTTTATGGAAATGACAAAAATAAAGAAAGGAAAAATAAAATGTAAGAAATTCCTGCAACTTTGATCAAACATTTGACAGAATATGCTCTGGTCAGATGATAATAAAATCCAACCTTTTGGCTACAGTAAGATGTGGTGGTGGCAACACCATTGTGTGGGGATGCTTTTATTTGGCAGGGTCAGGGACCAGAGTGCGAAATACGCGGGGGTCCGGGGGGGCTCGACCCCCCCGATTAACCCATGAGACCCCCCGAAAGCCTCAAAAGCAAAATTTAAAGGGGGTCTTAAATTGTGTCAAAAAAAATTTAAATAAAATGTTCTGGCTCCTTAGGAAGCCATTGCTCATATTTGCGTATTGTTTCTAAGTTATATACTATAAGCTTTCTTATGTATAATATTTGATTTATATATATATATATATATATATATATATATATATATATATATATACTGTATATATATGGCCAGTACAGCATGTAATTTGATGTGAAGGGTGTATTTCATTTATGTACATATAGTACTATGTTTCATGTTGTGTTTGGAGGTTTATTGCAAGAAAGGTCACCGAGAAGAGAAGTTTAAAAAGACGCTAGCATGCAGTTTTACCATTCATTCATCCATCCATACCAGCCAATAAATCCAAAGAAAAGGCTTACGGTGTAGTTATTGGAAATTATGGTTATCTACCTGCTAAGCTAAGAGTGAGGGCAGGACATAAATTATTTTTTTTTGTCACTAATGGTCACTAAAATGTTTTTAAGCTCAACATGTCCAGTATTAAAATTCAAAACGGACCTCCTCTGGAAAAATTCGACCCATTTCCATTCGTCAGACACTGCATTAAAGCAGGACATGTGCGTGCATGAAAGAGAGAGACAGACAGACAGACAGTCTTTGTGCATGTGTGTGTTTTCATAGACTGTCTATTCAGGCTCTTGCCTGCTCTACCAGATTCACAGAAAGCTTCATCCACCAAGCTGTCAGGAAGCTGAGCCCCCTTAAAAAAAAAAAATCACTCTGGACAAACTGTCTCTGTTAGGATCCGGGGCTTTGGCCACCACGGGGCGCTGTGGATCCATGCCTGAGGAGTTTGGGCTCAGCATGGACAGCTGTTTTTTATCTGCTGATTAGGAAGCTCCCTATATAAGCTGAGTGTGAACTCCCGTCTGAGCTGGATCGTTTGTGTCTTAACTGTGCCACCATGCCTGTCTGAGCTTGAACCTGCAGCTTCTTGTGAGTTCCAATAAATATTGGACTTTTAATCCTCCCTCTGTGTCTGTGAGTCTGCATTTGGGCTAGTAAAACCATCGCATCATGACAGCCTCCTGCACTACTATTAATACTATATCTATTTACTGTTCTTTTGCACTGTTACTGTTACAAATGCTATATCTTACATAATTGGTAATAATAATAATAATTTTTCTGCTGCCATTACCATCTGCCTTTTTGCACTAGCATAAGTATTGCATATTTTATATTATTGTACATTTTATATTTTATTGTGAAATTGAATGTTTAAATTTTAGTATTAGGAACTGATTTTATCTGTTGTGCCTGTGCACTTTATCTGTTTCACTGTTGGTGAATGAGAAACGTCCTCTCGAGTCCTTGTATGTCTGGTGAATCTGAAGAATTGACATTAAAGCTGACTGACTTTGAAATGTTATAGGCCTACTGCATATTGAGAAAATTTAGATCGGTATTGCGCAACAATCAGGAGATGGGGACCCCCCCAAATATTGACAGGTATTTCGCACAGTGTCAGAGACGCATAGTCAAATTGGATGCAGAAGGTGGATCGAATACAAGACAAGATCTGACAAATAAAAATATCCTACTGTAGTCTACAAAAGACTTTAAACTGGAAGAAGATGTTTACCTTTTAGCAGGACAGTTTAACAAAAACATGATTTACAAAGAAGAGAAGGCAAAAATCTGAGGCTTTTTATGCAAACATGTATAAGACTTAATCCTAGATGTAAATGTGATTTTGCTATTTTATTATGGATCCCCATTAGCTGTTGGAATAGCTAGTGTTTATGGGATCCATATTAAAACAAACAATAAAAATACGGTAAAATGTGGTTTGATAATGAATGTATAGGGATGAATACATGTATTTTTCAGACTTCTCTTAGTTAAATGATTTTACATTTCCATCAGCCTCATAGCTACATGTTGCATTATGTTGATCCATTTAAATAAAATGCAGATAAAAAAAACATTTAAGTTTAGAAAAGTCAAGGAAAAGTCAAAACTTTTTATAGGTGTGAATACTTCTGAAAACCATGTGGATTGCATTTACGGTAGGTTAAAAAAAGTAAGCATTATTTACATCAAATTTCTTTAGCGGCCCGACTTTTGAGATCGACAGCATCAAGCTGTTTATGCAGACACATTTAACGTAATCCTATAACTGTGAGGAAGAAACCTCAATCTTTTGAACTTTTCCTTTTTTGAGATTGAGGGGAAACTTGTCACAACAAAGCAGCTTAATTCCATATAAACAAGACTTGGAAAAACAATATGCTGTGCACAGAGCACACAATTTGAGTTGGTTGGCATCTTTCATCATCACTTCCAAATATTTCAAGATTGCTAAACACTAAGTCTGGTTTCTAGTGGATACTGCCTCTCTGACAAAGAGGTTGCTTGGGAAAACACACCAACAATTCATTAGAGGGGTGGATGGAACTGTGAGTGTTTATGATCCCAATTACCACCTTTGCTTTAGTGCCTACTTTAATCATGACCATATCCCTCTTCCTCTGTCAAGTTTGAAAAGTCTACAGTGTATAACAGAGTTGACCTAGAGTTAAATGAAAGCAGCAGCATAAAATAACCTATTTTCACTATTAAACATTGGAATATGAGTTGCTGATGTTTAGTTTGTTTGATGAATGATTGCAATATTATTCTAGTTTGCCCCCTCCATAAATCCTAAAGGGGCTTTACCTTAAAGAGCTCTGTACACAATTCACACACTCAAACAACCTGTGGCACAACATGTTTTACCGCCATGGTCATCATTATAGTTAATCACCATTCATTTCCAGTTTCACAACTCCCCACAAGATCAAACAACGAGTATTTTGAGCATTTTCCTAAGCATTGGCTGGAATTTTGAAGTAATTGAAACAATATGCAGCATATCAACACTACTAGTTACTGAAGCATCACCACAGGCTGCAGTTATTGTGAAAATGATGGGGGCTCATGTTTTTTTTTTTTTTCCCAAGCACCACATCTGCCCCGGTTATACGATACACCGTCAACACCATCTGGTGGGCATAGAAGGGAAACTCACCACCAGCCATCAGATAAAATCAAGCAGGTCAGTCATGGAGTAAAGGGGCCTTTGAGAAAACAGCTGTATCTCTGTAATTTTGGCCACCAACTAGAACAGAGCTGCCTCAGTCTCCTAAAACCTTGAGGACAGATTAACCACAGTTGGTCACTTACAACAGCATTCGATTTGTGGTCTTTGTTGAAGAGGCTTCATTTTCTATGTTTGACACATCCTCGTTTTCCCTTTCCTGCTTGGAACTCTGTACATTGTGAGATGCGACAGCTCAAATGCACTGTGGTTCATTAAAGACATCCTGTTGGCCTGGCCTCTAAACCCACACTGGCCAGACCACATCAGCGCTGAAGCTGAAAATCAAAAGACATGCGTGGCCGACCATACACACTATACCGTTTCCATTTGTCTTTTTTTTTTTACTTTTTCTGCAGCCTTCAATATAGCTTGTTTCTCCAGGATCCTCTCCAGCTGTGCAGATGGTGCTCTGTGATGTTAAATGTCACGTTTGTAGTGGCTTGACTGTCACCGCACCTTCAAACACAAATTAATGAATCCATAACTTCGCCAAACTTCAAATGATTCTCTGTTTTTATGAAATGAGACACACTGTGTTTAAAGTTAGTGTAATAAAAGCAAGCAACCGCTAGCGGTTACTATTGCTATTGGGTCAGAGGAAGCTTGCGTCTCAGGAAGCTGAAAGCGATTTTGGTTTGGGTAAGACATGTTGTAAGGAGCTGCAAGAAGCACAGGTTTAACTGATTTGGAGGAACATGATAGCTGGGGTCAGATCAGAAATAGCTGAATTTGTTCAATCTAAACACTTTACATTGTAAGTAAACCTTTTCAATACCACTTTTTTTTCTGAGAAACTAACATATAGTATCTTTAGAATGTTTTTGTGTTCCTTCAACCGTTTAAGTGACAAACAAAAAGTTCAATGTAATGATAAAGGGCTTAATTTTAAAGTGTAAGGAAATCTGGGCTCTACAATGAAAGGTCCCAGGGTGTTCAATTCAATTAAATTCAGTTTATTTACATATAGTAGCACCAATTTACAACATAGTTTACAGAGACAATTCAACCAGACTGTGCAATCAGATTAGTTTAAAGTTTTTTTTTAAAGGAAAACTAGTTAATTGGATCGACTCATTGACTCGAAGGCAATCCCTCACACCAGCCACGCTTGTAGAAACAGAGGAGAGGAAAGCTCCCTTTTAACAGGAAGAAACCTCCAGCACAACCAGGTTCAGTGTGAACGGCTATCTGCCGAGGTCGACTGGGGTTCAAAGAGACAGAAGCAGACATACAGAAAGAAGCATTGATAAAAAAAGGCAACTTCAACCAGCTTCACAGGTGATCCTGTCCACGAAAGACACAGCCAGGCAGGCAAGCGCCGAGCCATCTCCCATGTCAGAGGATGAAAGAGAGAAAATCACAGTCAGAGAAACAGGACTACACTGAAAAACAGGCCAAGCTCCAACATCTATAATAAAGGTTTTGATGGGAGCAGCATTGCTTATATTTCTATCCAGGATAGTGTCACAGACAAACAGGAACAGACTTTATGAGGCTGTTATGATGAGAAAAAGCAGAGAGACTATAAAGTAAGAGGTTGAACTAACAAAAATGGCAGAAAGGAAGAATAAAGATAGAAATTAGACAGAATGATGATAAGAGGTCCCTGTATGTCCTCCATCTGTCAAAGCCTATAGCAGAATAACTATAGAGATAGCTCAGGATAACCTGAGCCACTATAACTCAAAAAGGAAGGTTTTAAGCCTTGCCATAAAAGTAGACAGGGTTCTACAAACTTCTAGAAATTTGTTCAAATGAAAGAGTCAAGCCAGAATATGAACTTTGAATCCCCTGCTGTCGGGCAGCAGTGCTAACAGAAGTCCCACTATTCCATGGTAACCACTGCATTGTTTGGATTCTTATCCTGCTAGAAGATGGACCTTAAACTTTGTCAGTGGAAACTTCACCCTGTTACAGGTTTCTTCCAACATCACTGAGTATTTAGCTATCCCTCTATTGCATGTTGTGCGGCTTTCCTTAACTGCTGAAAAGCAATGCATTCATAACATTAAATTATCACCCCCATCCACTAGCAAGAAATTTCAAGTTTGGTACCATCTGACCATCTTCTTTTTTTTATTGTTTTAATTTTTTTGTTATTGGTTTTGTCAGTTTCAGTTTATTTCACTGGGTGCTGATATTTATGTCTTATATATTTGTCTTTATATATAAGTATATTTTCTATATACTGTATGTCTGTATATACTGCATGTCTGTAGCATGTGCGGCTGTTTGAAATACCTGCATAATTAACATAAGTGCACCTCAGTATATTCATAGTCAAACACAAAGTCTCCATTTTCAGTGGAAGTACAGCCAAGGTTTCCAACATGTTTAAAAGCACAAACAAATGCTGTTTGAATCAAAGACTCTATTTCTTATGTTGTTTAATGGCTTGAAGAAGTGTCTTTGCATTTATGTGTGTGCAGGGGTGTGTTTGTGAGTGTGTGGTGCAATACAGTAGCTGGGTGCATGCAGGGCGCTCATCCAAACAGCTGGTATCCATCTGTTTCTTCTTCTCCCCTTGCGGCCTGTGGCTCAGAGAGCGAGGTGCATTGGCATGCGGTGTCTCGGTTCCGACCAGAAATGGAGAGGAATGTGCTGCAGGAGTGTGCCCGCGCGTATGAATGTGGTTTATGTGGAATAAATGTACTTCATGTACACGTGGATTCAAGGAGGTGGGTGGGTTTTGCATGTTTGTACGTGTACCTCAGGCCATTGCAGAATGCTGCAGTGCCCATGTGGTCAGACAGAATTAGCGTATTTAGTGGTAGATAATAAGCAATTTATATTTTTCCACCTAATGCTTTGGATATGCAGTCATACCTTGTAGAACACACAACTAAGCTTTGCCCTGCCCTCTTTCATGCCTGAACAAATTCCCCTGTGATGCAGTCTTCTCCAAAAATGACTCACCACTGAGAAGAGTTCAGTCTTTCCGATTGTTGATAATGTAAATGGTATAGACTGATCCCTAATGTTTGCTATAGTTTTCCAAAGTTCCATCATTGACGGCTTTATTAGTCTGATCACTAGCTGAAAATATGTGCTTTCCATTGCACAAACACACAAAAATATAAGAATCTTATGATATCTTGAAACGAAAGTAGCTCTTAGTGGTTACTGCGGTATTTCCATTGGTGAGTGGAAGGTTGGAGAATATTTAGAGCTTGAGGGAAAAGATCATCTTCATTGATGTGGCAAATGTTATGTCTGAGGCTTTGTGGATGAGACAAGCTTTCTTCCAACTAGCTCAATAAGACTGCATAAACGTGGAATTGTTCAAATAATCCATGAATTGCCTGGAACTCAGCCTCACATCCAGAAGCTCTCAAAATAGTTCCTCATACAGTATCTCTACTAGAGGGCAGTGTCGAACTAAAGCAGTGGGATTTACATTTGATAAAAGTTTTGATTGTGTAAAGACATGCAGAAAAAGAGGTTCAAGATGTTAAAAGTTCTATGTACTGGAAGATACAGCATATGTTACTGAGCAAAAAACACCAACAAACAAACAAAAAAAAACTTCCTGAGCTCCTAAACGGACAGGACGATTTAGGCATGACTTCAATAAGAAGCAAACAGACAAAATGCAAATTAAGATTCAAATTGGCTAAAGGGGTAGAACAGATGAAACATTATCATGAATGTATGCAAAGCTCTAAAATGATAGCTTTGTCTACTGTACAGTCTCTTAACCCTGCCTCTCCACAGGGGCAGGCTATAAACTTTAGATAGACTCAATTATACCTTAAATAACTGTGGATAATTGGCTCAAGGGTCCACTACTCAGCTGCACAGCACAGTCTAACAGGTGACAGTATTGATGAGACGACAGAATCCTGTCATCTGCAGAAACAGTCAGATGACTTTGCAGTCGTTGGGTGTATCAAAGATGGACAAGACTACAGGCAGCTGGTAAACGTTGTGGCACGGTGTGGACGCAATCATCTGATCTCCGTTGTCAACAAAACAAGCTGGATGAATATTGGTTTCAGAAAAAACAGAAACAAGTGGAATTATTATTACTTAATTATTATTAATTATTATTATTAATTAATTATTATTACTGTCATGGAGGAAGAGGTAGAGGTGGTGGAGGAGTATAGATACTAGGGATGGAACGGTTTATGAAAACCGTCCAAACCGTTCGGTTTGACTGTCTCGGTTCGGTTCACATGTGTTTCGTTCGGTTCATGCGCTGCTCCTTTTTCTCATACGCGAAGCGTTTACAGTCCAGAGCAGAAGGTGGCGGTACTGCGACCAAAGCCAACCACCAGTAGTAAACAAGAAAAAGAAGAAGCGAAGCAGCGTAGCCAGGTGTAGCAGAAAAAAATCAGTTGTTGTGGAGTTTTGTGTCGGAATGGATAGTGGGAAAGAACAGGAGTTGGAAGACGCGCCAGCAGCACTTTATAGGTCTGCTGTATGGGACCGCTTTGCATTTAGAGTGACCTACAATGACGGCGGAAAGAAAGTTGTGGATAAAAGTGCTACAGTGTGCAAGCATTGTGCAACACATTTTGTTTATGCTAACAGCAACACGACCAACATGTCAGGCGAACCCCGAAATCCCACATACTCCGTCAGCGCTCCGCTCCGTCCTGCTGCGCTCCAGATCGGCTGCACAAAGCAAAGCCTACAGCCCCCACTGTGGCTCCTGTCCGCTCCGCTCTGAGTTCCTTGGAGATCGTAGAGGGCATGCGCGAGATGATTAAATTCAAAGCAGCAAAACATGCGGAGATGATCCAGGGTTTCCGCAGATCATTAAAAATACTTACAATTCATTATTTCTTTTGGATTTTTTTCATTAATTTCATTAATTTTTGTTTTTTCATTAATTTTTATTTATTTTTTTATTTTTCGGTGTAACAATAAACATATACCGAACCGAACCGAAAATCGTGACCACGAAACCGTGAGCCGAACCGAACCGTGGATTTTGTGAACCGTTCCACCCCTAATAGATACCTGTTGTTCACATGAACAACAGAATAGGAACGTATCCAGTCTGGATAAGCAACCATAAATTCATCTATAGAAAGGGACAGAGCAGACTATACATCTAAAGGATGCTTACTGTAGCTCCTTTAGCAATTTCAGGAAGATGCTGCATATCTACTATGTGGTTCTGCTCCAGCTGCTGAGATGCTTCAAGATGTCCTACAGGATACGCAACCATGACCTTTTGATACACAACCATAGATTTTGCATGTTAACCAGCTGTTTCTGCTTCTCAAATCGCTTTCGGTGTGAACATAGCCATCATCTGCTGGGGTAACACCATCAAAGCTGGTTACTTAAAATAGCCCAGCAAGCTGACAAAGAAGACCAGCTCTTTCCTGGGAACTTCTAGAGATAATTTTAAAGGAAGAAGTCTTCATGAAATGAAGATCATTATGGGCAACTCAAAGGTCAAGCATCCTCTTCAGAAAACTGTTGGACAACAACAGAGTGTCTTAAAAAGGCCAAATCCAGTGCAGGATACTCAAGAACCTTCCTGCCTGCAGTTTTCAACATGTAAAACAACTCGTTGGAAAAAGAAAACCTATTATTGTCGCTACAAGCATGCTTAGTGTGAGGGATTGTATTTGCGTCAATGAGTCAATGCAATCAACTGGTTTTCCTTAGATAGAAAACTTTGAATCAATTTGACTGCATGATCTGGTTGAACTGTAAAGTGCCTTGAGATGACATGTGTTGTGAATTTGGCGCAATATAAATAAACTGAATTGAATTGAAATTAGTTGTGACAACATTTAGCTTCGCTTTTGGCTTAATAAAGTATTTTTAATTGAATTAAATAGAATAGAATATTCTATTCAATGGCTACATCCATTTTAAATCAATTTCCCAATGACATATCCCTAGATATGTTATCATTAATTCAATTGGTTTAATTATGTGGATGCAACTGAATAAACTGTCAATATGACCATGTTACATCAGATGCAACAGTACCATTGTATCTTAGTGCAAGGTGTCAGTTTGCTGCATCTATTATTAAAAGCACAAAGAAGATTGACTGAAAGCAATTTAAGATAATCATTACTGAATTGCATCATGGCTAAGTAAAGAGAAATACAAAAAATGTATTTCCTGGTGCCTCTACAGACCAAGGTATCTCAGTCCTATTCAGGCCAATGCTCAGCCTGGAACATGTTTTAACCCCTCACACATCTACCTGTGAAGGAAGGGAAATACATTTGTCACTTACATGATAATAGACATGAAAAGGCAAGCTTAAATGCTGATAACTTCCGATAGAAGCTCTTTGACCAGAGCAGATTGTATATGCATTCCAGGCAACTTACTAATTTGCTCCTTGTTTCAAAACTGCCCTAACTGAAAAGTCATGAGGCAATTTGATGATATGCTTTACTAAAAATGTAAGTGATTAACAGCAAGATAAAAGAAAGGTTAAAAAAAATCAATGAAAAAAACAATAGGTTCACTCTACTTCTAGTTTTTCTTACTATTGACCCACGTTGCAGGTAGATATTCATATTTTGACCACTAGGTGTCACTGCCCTCCACACATACAGTAGAAGGACTGAAATGAATTCTATCCAGTTCATGCATCTGTGCATTTTCTTGATGGAAAAAAAAAATATCTTCACCGACAACGATCTTAACGGTCATTTGTTGTCTGACACCAATATTTGTTATTTAATTCTGCAAAGCTATGGCTGATTTAGCCAAACAATCAGTGTTGTATGCATCATCAGTATCAAATTTTTATGAGAGTAATGTTTTACAATTTTAGTTCTGTCACTCATCTTTGAAATATATAGCAGTTTTTAAGCAGTAATGTTTTTTTTTTTTAGAAACAGTCACATTTCTTAAAGCAGCCATTGTTTATTCATACATAAACTTTCTGAGAAGATAATGGTTTTGCATTTAGATCAATTCTGTCTAGATATTCCTGTGCCTCCAGAAATTAGTTTTGTAGAGATGTTTATTTGTTAAAATCCTTGTGCTAGAATACAGTCAGATTCTGGATTACAGTTCAAGTTCAAAGTTTTATGGCAGCCTTGTGAATTTCATGTAAAGGCAAATTTCTTGGATATGTTAGTGAGATATTCAAAGGTATGTAGTTATGATTAAATTAACAATACTGGAAAGAGAAGAACCAGTTATTGAGACCAGCAAAGGCATAAAGATCATTTCAATACTAAGATAACAGCTACAAGTGCAAGTGGAAAATTGAAAAAAAGACTCCACAAAAGTACTTCCTTTAAGCCTTTTCGTGTTTTATATGATAATTACAAACCTTATTGTATTTTATTGGCATTTTGTATGAGACACCAATAGAAAGTAGTGTGTAACTATATAGCGGTGTCAAAAACATGGTTTCCAAAATGTTTAAAAGAAAAGAATGAAAAAGAACTGGTGCTTTTCTGTCAATACTATGAAGAATCATGTTTTACAGCAATTTACAGTTGCAGGCTTTGGACCCTGTCTTTTCCAGCTCTGTGTATTAAATCATATTTTAGAAAACTTTATCTATGCAAACAGTATAATCTTATTCAGTGAGATTGGAAGGATAACATTTTAAAAACAGCATTTTTTATGCCTAGCTGCTACAGAATTTGGAGTGATTGTTGGTCTGGGTTAAACAAAATTTACGTCAGGATTTTTATTCCAATATTAAAGCTTTACCCTTAAATGACTTAGAAAACCAAAACTTAATCCCTGACCTATCTTCTGTATCTTAATTATGATAATTTCTGTTGTTGTGTAAAAAAAACAACAGAAAAAACCCCTAAGACCTTCACAGAACAGCAGAGTTCATGAAGAGAACAAATTAGGACACATAGTTACTTCTGTTTCACTATTTTGAGTGGATGACTTCTTTAAACATCTGGTTTCTTATGGAGAATCAGAATAAAGGAGACTAAACATGTTATTTGATACCTTTATTTGCACTCTGATTAGATGCCTTCTACCGGACTGTGGAAAATAAATGTAGCTGTATGCACTTTTTCAAATGTTCTATTTACTTAGGAAAATTTTATTGAGACAAGAAATCTCTTTTGCAGGAGTGAACTATTTTCAACTGACATTTTAAAATTATGTTAGAAGATACAAAAAATATGGTAAAAATAGGCACTGATAATAGGAGTAGGCCTCAGTTGTCCTTGAAGTTTGTTTCAAATCCCCAAGTTCATCTAAGCTTCAGTTCCAGATATAATTTTTTGCAAGTAAAAATCCCGAAATTCCCAATTTACATGTTTTGCAGGTACTGACGGAAGAGTGAACAAATGTGAACCTGTACTTTCTCTATTAATGGGTCATATAGGAAGTTAGAGACACTGGGACAATAAGCAAATGCTGGATTTGCAAATAAAATTAGTCTAATTCAACAATTTGGGTGTGGTCACTGAACTTCAATATATTTATTAACACACATTTTTGAGAGGTAGGTTTGTTTTAAGTTTATCTTTCAAAGTGTTGCATGTAAAGGCATTAGGATAATCTTTTTTTTTTATAAATTAAATATGATCCTAAATAAATATATATTTTAACTACAAAAACTTTATTAAGTAATCTGATGTTTCCTCAGGAGGTCAACATATGATTCCTGCAGGTTCATATTAGGTCAGGTTATCCATTGATATGCCTTTGTTTTGTAAAGTTACAAGGGGGAACAGATTAAAGCAGGCACCTGTCCCTTGTAACTTTAAGAAACAAAAGCCTATCACCTCCAAAGTTTCAGGAGTGATTTGTCATCATAAAAGATGTTTATAAGCTGAAAATGAAAAAGCTGGGACTCTTTGTGTCCGATTAAGACAGGGGGGGACAACTTAAAGCAGAGACAGACAGCCCTATAAAATGTACAGCAAACACTATGGTTGATGAAGTTCAAGCCTAATGTCAAATCCTAATCTGAAGAATGTGTATATTCCTATGCTGGATGTGTAGAGTTGATGGGGATACCAATTCTGGCAATACGGGATGAAATAAAACGCCTGATGTTAGAACAAAGACTGTTTATTAAGGATAGTGCAACACAGAGAAATTGTTAGTTAATATAAATCAAAAATATAGATTTATTACAAAATTTCACACAGAAAAAAGAAATTTTCCTTCTGGAAATAGTCTTTAATGATTACATATACTCCATTCTCTATTTCATTTTCATTACAAGCATATGGTTTGACTTGCCAAGGTTTTCCACTCAGTTTCAGTCATAGGCGACATTCCTTCCACCTCATTCTAACAGCATTTGATCCCAAACATTCATGATGGGACACTGTGTGTCCCATAAAAGCTCCTGATGGGACAGTTAGGCCGACTAATCGAGCGGTGAGTCATTGATCGTTTCGCTGCAGCAGCAGACCCTGCTGGAGGAGACGCACCGTAATTAAATAAAAAAGCATCATGGATCACCGTGGATCTCATTTTTCTGCCGCAGTCATAATGATACTCTGCGTGTAGCACCTCTGCTCTGTCGTCTTTAATCTAATTTGGGGGTTTGCGATGCTGGGTGATCGGAGCTGAGCAAACATCACAGATGACTGCGGGCTCCAGCAGCAGCGCTGCATTCCCTGGAAGGAGTGGCCTCCTCCACCTGACACCGGCGCACACGCAGCGCGCTGTCACTCAGCGGCCCGCAGCTCAGCGCTGAGAGGAGCACCGGCTCACCTATGGCTGAGTGACAGACTTTACGCACTGATCCAGCTCCGCTCAAAGGTAAGGATGGGCGCATCTCACTTGATCCCGATTTTAATTAGAGCTTGCCCGTTCAGGAATATGTTTATAGAGGCAGCAGGAGCAGTAGAGTGCGTTTTTAATTATGGAGCCACATTTACAGTGTGCTTTGAATGCGCATCGGGCTACGAGGACCTCAGTTTTATAGAGCAGGGAAACAGGCACCCGATCCCCTGGATAAATGTCCCAACAACACAGACATAAGCGCAGAAGTAGAGCTATTCGGTAACCCGATGGAAGATTTCAAGAAATAATCTATTTATAAGGAGAAAAAAACATCACATGTATGATCACCACACATCACGATGTTTAAAAACAGTAACCGAGGAAATTTTTTAACCAAGTCTCTGTAATCAAATTGGACTGATCCAGTCTTTAACTGGTTCAACCACACCGGTCTGTGTTATTGGTTTGTCGCAATATACTGGGAAATGTTTTTAATCCTAAAATGGATTAAGTGACAAATAGTATTAACTCCACAGAAGGCCTATAATGATAATAATAATAGATAAACAACAAAACATAGCAAATACATGAACAGCAATACAAATAAATACATATAGAATATCTAATAAGACAAACCTGTAAAAAAATTGTATTGCTAGGGCTGAAACAATTAATCGGATTAATTAGGATTAACCAATTACTGAAATAATCGTCTACTAATTTAAAAATGATTAATCGTTAACTGGAGTATAGAGAATCTAAAATATACCTTTAGCTGACAGACTTTTTCATCTGTCAATATGCTTTATCCAGAACTCCTCAAGTGGAAAAGTTTTATTTTATCCTTTTGTAAAAAGTTTTCTTTAAGGAACCTTTGGCTATCTGATTATTAATCACTTTGTAAAATAATAATGATTTGCAACCCAGTTATTATGTAAAAAAAAAATGCTGTTAAACTTCTAAACAACATTTAAACAGTGAATGCTATACAGGCTCTATCAGTCTGTCTGTCTGTTGATCCGTTCCTATACAGTATGATGTAAAAACTTTTGCTGGTAACTTCTCTGTCCAAACAACAATGGCCAAAATGTTTTTCTCAACTCAGCATAACATAGAAAAATACCAGCTGCTGCACACAGACCTTTGCCAGACAATAAATGTGGTGCAGACCTGAATGAATTCATCATAAATTGTTTCAATCAAAAACCCGAACTACAAAACAGGCTTAATTCAGAGGCAGCCGGACTTTGGCTCAATTTGACACATTTTGACACCTTTCCAGAAGCCTTTGTTAGTTCTGTTGGCTCACACCAGTGCGATATGTAGTTGGATTGCTGATGTTTTTATGCAGCATGGAGATGCATCCTCCTAAGTCAGATGCAAAACCACCTGAGTTGTTGGGGTATTTCTTCATCTCATGTTGGTCCGACAAATCTGCATAGACAAAGCTTTAGAAGGCAATGGCTCTACCTCACAGCAGAAAAACTGTGGCAACAACAAGGTACATTATATTATTTCCATTACTCGTTAATACTGTTTCAAGTGGCTGATTATTGCTCAGATTTTATTTCTCCATGTGGGTGTATCCTGCCATATTTATTATCTCAGACCACTGCTTGACAAATATGCAGCATATCTAAATATTTCAAGTATGATGAAGCATTCTTTAACTGATCCACTATAAACAGGCTGACAGATAAGTAATTGGTTGATGTCATGAAAGACAGTGTTAGGTGAGGATATATGACTTCCTTTTTGGCTCACACTAATATACACAGGGTTTATGAGTCCTGATGAAACATTCACTTAATGTTGACAGGGTTTATGTTCTGTATTCCGTCTTTATCTTTGAAAAATTAGATGCTCATTTTTTAAGCTTAATGATTTCTTTATTATGTAAAATTCTGGGCTTGTGCTACTTTGAAAAAAAAAAAAACACTTCTTTTTGCATACAGAAGGTAGTGTAAACATAAAGTAAAACTGAAACACTTATGTTATACCTGAAATCAATTTACCCTTGATTTTATGTCCAAGTTGTAAATATTTAACCTTAAGGTCTAAGTCTGCGTATGACGAACGATGAATCTCAGCACTGCAGATTAGCTTTATTCCTGCAAGCTTCTGAGTCACATATTTGTTATGATTGTGCAGTTTCCTTTTTACTTTAAAGAATGTCTGTGCAGCTGTTACAGCGCAGCCTAATCATCTTAGAAACATGAGTTCTTTGCATGAAAATCTACATATCTATAAATTTAGTTATCATAAAGTTACTTAGTTTCTCCCAGAGGTGATCTACCATGTGACTGCATAAAGCTGCATTGTGCGACATTGCATTTTATGACACTCTGCAGTCATATGTTTTGTATTTTATCTTTCTCCACTTTGCAATAGCTGTTAAGCATTTAAAAAAGTTTTTTCTTTTTTTTTTCTCAGATGTGCAGAGGAAAATGTTAGTGTCCGTTTAACACCCATTGGTTTTTCAAACTCAGCTGGTAGATTCAAAATTAGGTAGAGACTTGACTTGGAATTTATAGTTAGGGAGTGATGACAAAGCTTTAGCAGTTGCTGTGCTTTAGTGTTTCTACCCATCTGTGCATGGCACATTACCTTGAGCTAATACATAAATAGGGTATTGGTACTTTTTCTTTCAAATTTTTGTTCTTATTTGCAGTTAACCTGTTTAGTTACCCTCAAAACCACCTTTAATCAGCAGTAAAAAGTTATCCAAATTAAATACAAAATTTGTCTTTCTCTGAACTTTTTGGCTAAATCTCTATCTTATTGTAACTTTAACAAATACTTTGATATTGAAGCTAAAACACATAAATTAAGCAATTTGCCATTACCTTGGTTGTTTTTGTTTTCATGCAACTATACCCTATATGTTCTCTCAATCATATAAAATGATAGTATGGATAATATGGAGCTAGGGAAGTCTCAATATTCATACTCATATATGTGATCCTTACATGCACAAGACAATCTATAACCATGTTTACATATTTACAAGACAGGATTCACAAAATTACTTCTGCTGCACACGCAATGTTATTATTTATAAACTTTTAGCGGTCTTTGAACTTTACTGCATTTTGGGTGGATTTTAGAGTCGACTGATGTGACTCGATGCACAAATGCAATTGTAAACAAGCTATAATTTGCAAACAATTAGATAATCATAAAAAGGTACAGAACATGTGTAATGATTTTGTTATAAGCCTATCAAGGAAAGAGTAGGACCTGGCTACATTTCCTGCTGCCAGTTCTGTTTTTTCCAGAGTCGGGTTTGGTCAGCAAACTCTGTCTTGCTCTGGTGCATTCTACACTGGTGGTTTGGAGGAGGATAGCTGTAGATCTGAGCCAGATGCCCTGCAGATTTCACCAGAGCTGGACAGAGGAGGTAGGTGGCTGGATCCAGCTCAAACACGGGGCAGTGTGTAGAGTAGGGTAGAGGTCAACTGTGAAAGCTATGTGAGGCGGATGAATGATCAATGATTAAACAATCCTTTTAAAGGCTAAATTGAAGCAGCCTATTTAAATGCCACCAACATACCTATAAATAAAAAAATATATAAATATAATAAATATATAACATATTTATAATATATAAATAGCATTCCTGACTTCATCAACATTTTGCTGTCTTTAATTGAAAAAAAAACAAAAAACAACTTTGTTTCCACAGCACTATTCCTCTTATGTATTCGTTACTTTATTTATTTATTTATTTTTTTGTGGAACTATTATCATCTCATAAAACATATCTTTAAAAAACATAACACAATATTAACCAATGTAGATTTTTTTAATTAAAATAAAACAAAACATAGTGTACAAATATGGTATGGGTCTACCATGTGGCCAGTCTTCTCCTTTTTCTGTTTGCTGCAGCAACATCCTGCTCTTCCATATTACTCAGGTGGTAAACATTCATGTGATTGGCTACTACAATGGAGTGATCCAATTGTTCGCAGCTTGTTAAAAAATTCATTTGTGCATCGGGTCATGACAGGTGCGTCTCATAATTCCTCACACAAATGCAGTGAAGTTCAAAGACCACTAGTGGTGTAAAAATCAAGATGTAATTATGGAGGCATTGCAAAAAAAAAAAAAAATTCTGTGAATGTCTTATCATGAACATGTACATTTTATGTGCTTGTTGGAATCGTCATGTGCATGTGTGGATATTGTCATGTGTATATGTGGATCACATACAGTATGTGAGTTTGTGATTAATAAAACCCCTCTAGCTACATACCTAGATGCTAGGTCTATCCACGAAAAGGCCAAATGGAAACGAATAGGTGCACAGCAGGAGAAAAGCTGTTTTTTCTGTGGGGATGTTCTGGTGTTCAGTAATAGTAGAAGAAGATTAATTTGTTGGAGGTCAACAAATGGGAATATTCAGCAGGCTAATTTCTTAAAGCTGCCATATACCGTAAATTAGGGCACTATTGGAAATGGGACAAAAAATAAAGATACACATCCACGTGATGCTATTTTTGCTCTTGTTAATAAAAAAGTCTGAAGAAGTTCCAGTTAAGAAATTATGTCAAAACATAATAATAAACGTTTCAAACTTTTTTTTTTTTTTTTTTTTACAGATATGTATTTATGTTTCTCAATACTTTTACTGCTCCTATCCTCATCAGTATCACTTTCTCCAGGTTTTATTCTCTGTCATTTTCATTAGAGCCTATTTCCAAATAACCTGCACTATGCTGAACTGGATGTGTTTTTCGTCTTGGGCAAATTAAATGATTTTGAATTTTTGTTCTATATATGGAATAAAATATGTGCAAGATTACTTAAAGTAGCAAATCTGTATTTTTTCTGAAGTAAAAAAAAAGGAAATCTGGTGCAGGAGGTAGTTCTTTACTGTCTGCAGGCAGCACAGATTGCATTTATTACCAGTTATACCTTAAATAAAACATATTATTTATTTCCTGTCCTTCTGGCTCTGGCCCAGAATTCAAGTGTGTTGGTCAGCTTGGGTTGGATTGCACATATTCTTCATTTTCATTTTACAATTTACAGAAATATAAGAAATGTCCCAGTTACAGAAACACATGCCGTGCCAAATGTTTTGTCCAAAACTTTAAAAAGAAAATAAAATTATAGTTTGAGGAATATTTACACAGATACACAATGTTTAGGAAGTGTTACAGTAGGTATGCATCCAAAGGAAATTATTTCAGATTACAAAATCTCACAAGTCAAAGGAGCTGCTGTGATTCAGGGGTTAAGCATGTGACCCATGTTCGGAGGGTTTGGTCATCAACGTGGCCGTCACGGATTTGAGTTTCAGCCTGATGACCTTTGTTGCATGTCTTCCTCCTCTCTCCAAACCATAAAAAAATGACATAAAGGCCACTAGTGACTATAAAAAGGGATTCGAGTCACAGCATTTTTCTATTATTAATATGAGGGAACACAGCACTTCGGTCATGAATGCAAATATTAAACAAGTTAGTTGCTGAAAGGTAGTTTTCATAGCAATCCAGCAGACGTTGCACATTTGGGTGATCTTTACCAATGTGGAATCTTATGGGATTCCAATGTGGGATCTTCCATGGACACAGAGAAAGAAGTAGGTAGGGGTTGCTTTTATAGCATGCACAGAATGGGTGCATCAAATGTCCCAATGTGAGTCAAAACCCTCCTTGGCAGTGTCCTGCTGAGGGGGCGTCTTCATTTTGAGAAGAGCAAAACATTTTCCTCCACCAGAATTAATATCATAGCTTATGGCATAACAGTGTTTGTGGAGTCAGTGAAAATGGTGCCTTTAACTGAATCTCTATGCAGAACATTAATCAATGGGAAGTATGTGAAGTAAGTAGAATTAAAATTCACAACACTATATCAAAGCGAAAGTAACCCTGCGGCTTACAATATTACAAGTTGGTACTCTGCACTCCAGGTTATGATTTCTATTGGAGTACCATTAGTAATTGTAGGTCAATGAAACTGCAGCCTGAATTTAGGACTTGGGGGGAAAACAGGCCTCGTAAATTGCATAATTACTGCTAATAAAGGGAGCCAAATTTATAGCACCAATCTTACACTTGGTTCTTTCTTGTCTCCATTAGGTACGTGATGGCATCTCATAAAGACAGACGCAGGGATAGAACCCCATTAGAGGAAACCTGTGAGGAGAAATACTGCGTTCCTTCTCCTGGAGACACCCTGCCTTGGAACCTATCCAAACTCCAAAGGGTCAAACGCTCAAAATCTGCCTCAGGGGAAGTCCTGGATCCAGCAGAGAGGGCTGTAATTCGCATCGCAGGTAGGATGATCACTTCACAAATGTGTATTTAAGCTGGTTAGCCAACTTGTACCATGCTGCAGCATAAAAATATGTTGTTTACAAACTGCATTTCTTACCTTGATCAATTTAGGATAGAACAATTAAAAATGTTTCTTGAGCTCATTATCCTACAGAAATTGTTTAGCTTAATAAAAAAATGTTTGATGGCAAATTAAAATAAAATTAATATAAGTCAGTAAGATATTTTGAGTCTGATTTATTAATTAATTAATATAGTTTATTTAAAGCCAGATTTTAAACACTTTTTCACTCTTAATACTTTGCAGTCTTACATATCGGGTTATGTTTCACATTTATGTCAGCATATATCAGGTAGACAATAAAATACAGGTTCTTGTCTTATCAATTGGTCTTTCTTATATTCTACCTAGTCAGAACAATTCATAGTACACAGGATCACAAGTGTAGAACACCTAGAACAACTACATAGATCTGTCTTACATGCATCACAAGAAAAAAGTTCTGCATAGTATTTTTGACAAATAACAGCATAACCCATACACCGGCACTGCAAGACCAGAATGACATTTAAACATTTATATTTAGAAGAGAGAATGAATGTTTCTGTTCCTGTGGAGCATGTTTAGCCTTTAATTGCACTGAAAGACTTGATTGGACTCAGATGATTCAATAAATCTTAAGAAAGATTAAAAAATATGACCTCTGCTACCTTCGTTGTCAGTTTGTATTCCAAAGGGGAGAAGCGTAATTAGTTAAGTTGCTATTTAATTAGGTTTATACTGTGTTTGAAAACTTATTTCTATTTTCAAACTATCTGATACCTTTTTGTGTTCTTTTTGAAATTAATAAAAAGAAAGCTACAAATAACACATTTTTTGAAGGGAATTATATACAGCACAATTTTGCATATGAAGAATGTTTCGCACATTTTTTCTGCTACCATGATAAGCCAAATATTGGATGACTATTCATCATAGTATAAGCATATTAACGTAGCAGCCTATAAGTAGAGTTTTATGGCATTTTCACATTTTCAAACTTACCGTATTTCCCAGTTGATTAGTTAGATTTTTTTATTTGTCGACAGTTGTAGATTAGAGTAAACCACCAATGTTACAACAAATGGTCCAAACATAGATTTCTACCGCTTTCATACTGTCTCCGGTATATAAATAAACTGAATTGAATTGAATTGAAAATTTGGGTTTTTCATTAGGTGAACGAAATATATGATTTTACAATAAGGGAAAGAAAATCAGTAACAGAAATAAATATAATTTAAGGTTTCAATCAGCCTGTAAGAAAAGCCATCTAAGTAATTGCCATGGAAAATGACTAAATTCTGCAGCTCTAGGAGAAACTTTTGTTTCCTATTCCAAAAGGCTGCATCTCCTTTACTGGAATGTTTTGGTTGCTAGAGGCTGACGTGTTAGGTCCTTATATAAATCCCTAAGCCAAACCAATTTAAAGGGCTACTGTAACAATAAATCAATGACATGGATTTAATAAGCAGAGGAAGCCTCTATCATTCATCATATTCAATAAGCATTGTCACAGCTAAAACAAGGACTTTTATTAGTAGTACAGCAACCATTTGACAAGTACATGTAGTTTATATAATAAATCTTGTTATGATGTTATTGGTACTAATTATTTTAGTAACCAGTTATTCAATAGATTATTCTGATTATAAACTGAATGATGTGGCAACATTATGTACATTTTTGCCTAATTTCTTAAGCTTATTTAATGTGTTATAGGTATGGAGAAAATGCAAATAGTTCAGTTCCTTTTTTGAAAAAAGGAAATAAAAAGTATGCATCTGCAGCAAGAAAAAAATTTGCTTTGTAGGTGGGAGAAAGATTAAGTCTAAAACCACCTCCTCTGTTTCACATGATTAAAGTCCCCTGCAACACAGTAAAATATCTCTGGGGGCTTTATCTGCTGTGAGGTAATGGTGTCATACAGCTCTATTGATACTTTGTTTGCATCAGGTCCCTGTAAGATGTTGGCAGTGGTCATTTACACTGCTGTAAATTCTCGAAACAGATAGTAATGCCAACATTTAAGTGTCATATGTTCTATATCCGTATATAGCTGCTCCTTTTTAGCAGTTCACAGTTATGACACCAACATTCATGTACATTCGGAGACCTCCTTCCGTGTTTTCCCAACCCGTGGTCATGGTCTGCTCAGAATTACTGAAGACTATTGATCTAGAAGGCTGAATCTGGGATTTTACTGCTATGCCAGGTTTCCATCAAGCAAAGAACACCGCATTTCTTAATCTCTGTATGAATGTAGGCGTGACAAATCTCCGTTGTTATCCAATTACTGGATAATGGCCAGAAAGAAATTCAGAATCAGTGGCTTCCTAGCCTTTAGCCTGGCCAGCGCACCTCTCCTTCTTATTTTTGAGGTACCAAGCATCCTCTTGACCGTTGCTACCCGCAATCAGCTGTGCTTATTTGTCTTGCTGTCTTCCCAGTGCTGATTTCAGCCTTAGCGATATATAGAAAAATGGCCATCAGTTCTATTAAGTTGTTTTCAGCTGTGAATTTAGCACTGAACTAGTGTCCAAATCAGCCTCAGAGGAACTAAAATAAGCCTTAATCCTGGCAGCTGGAGAACCTACTGCACCTCTTAGCGCTAAAATGGCAAAAAAAAGAGACAAAAAAATTGTTTCTGGTGAGCTTTGGTTTCAGTGTTGTTGAATCTGACATAGTTTAACGTAGGGATTTTGGCCGATATCCGATATGCCGATATTTTAAAACTCATGTAGCCGATAACCGATATCGATACTGATGTTAAAGCTGGAGAAAAAAAAGTAGTTATTGAAAATAGCAGTTTTGTTATCCATTTCTGACACTTTGAAAAATAATATATTCAAATATATGTTCATATGCTGATATCAAATTGATTTTAAAAAATGCGGTATCGATCTATTTTACTTTCAAAATCTCTTGAAATTTCATTGTTCTGTTACAAACTCTTGTGATATTTTGCAAATTCTTGTGAGATTTTGTTAGTAAAATAGATCCATACTGCGTCAATATATCAACATATAAAAATATGGCAAAATTTCGTGAATTTTCGGGGGATTTCTTAGTATAACGATGACATATAGCAATATTTCATTAGTAGAAGAGATTGATATGGTGTTTTTAAATGGCAATATATCAGCATATGAAGATATTGTGATATTTTAATGTCTCAATATTTTTTCCCTCGTCTTTAGAAGTTTTTAAGTCTGTAAAAAAGAAGTTTTTGAGGAAGAAGAAGAAGTAGTATTTTTTTTATTTTTTGTAGACTTTAGAAACTCAGAAGCTGATCAAATATCGGGTTAAATATCGGTGGGGTGGCCGATGTCCGATATTCAGTTTTAAGGCCGATACAAGGCGATACCGATAAGGGGCCGATTATATCGTGCATCCCTAGTTTAATGTAGATCTGTTTTTCCAGAAAGTTTTTGTTTTTGAGCAATGCAGACAGCGCTAAAAGAGAGCTGTACATGTGGTCAACAGGGCTTGAACGCACATTTGATTTTCCCTGAGGAGAAGAAGAAAGTGACTTGGGTGTTTCTTACCTACATTTTTGGAAAAATCATTCCCTATAGCTTTGGTTTTGGTTTTATGTCTGTTTCAGTCTCCTTGAACCCCAGTCGGCCTCGGCAGATGGCTGATCATACGGAGCCTTGTTCTGCTGGTGGTTTCTTCCTGTTAAAAGGGAGTTTTCCTCTCCACTGTTGCTACAAGCATGCTGGGTGTGAGGGATTATTGAACAGTCAATGAGTCGATGCAATCAGCTGGTTTTTCTTAGATAGAAAACTTTGAACCAATATGACAGTATGATCTGGTTGAATTATCTCTATAAAGTGCCTAGAGATGACATGTGTTGTGAATTAGCACCATATAAATAAACTGAGTTGAATTGAATTTTAATCAAGCTGTGCTGTTTGTTTATTTCTTTCTTTATGATGTCCATTTAGACAATTTGGTTATCTTAAGTACATAGATTTTTTTTCTTATGTTGGCCAATTACAACCCACAATGCAGTGTGTCCATCAAACGAAATGAATTACATTTGCTAAAAGCACACTATACTTAAAACCATGGGGTGTCTGCTCAAGCATTGACCTTTAGATTGGTCTGTGCTTTAAAAGCAGACATCTCTACACAGCCCTGCTTAATAATTCATTACGAACAGGCTCTGATCCCATCTTGAGTGAATGCTGTACACAGACGGTCTCTCACAAAAGCACATCTGCAGGGGAAATAGTCATCTTTATGACCAGTGCTTTAAATTTTTCAGCAATTCTATGTCACTATTAGGCTTCAAATTTTCAGGAAAATTCAAAAAACCATCCACTGCCTATTATGTTGTCATCATACAGGATGGGAATAATATTGTGTAATTTACATATACAGTTTGGAGAAATGTAGTGTGCTTCTGTGTTGAGTCCCCTGAGGCAGTTCTAGACTATACTATAAAACCTTTTGCTGTATTTACAGAAGTGATTGTTCATGATCATTTCTTTCCCAACTTTACATTTCTAAGAACAGAAAGATTCAGGCATTTTATATTAACAAAATAGCTCATGTTCAGTTTGGACAAAAAGTATTTGAACATCAATTTTCAATTCTTGATTTCTCTGTGTACATGCTGGCTTTTGTAACAGATGGTTTTCATACCTGAACAGATACGGTGTGGCTCAGGTTTTAAGTAGGGCTGCAACTAAGGATTATATTTCAAATTGTTATTAATCTGTTGATTATTTTTCGATTAAGCAATTAATAATCAGATAGCAAAATATTCCTTAAAGAAGACTTTTTACAAAATTAAACCAGGAGAAACAAACTTTTCCACTTAAGGAATTCTAGATAGAGCATATTGACACAATTTTGGTATAATTGCTGCTCAGGGTGGGTTGCTCTATCAGCTAAAGACATGTTTTAGAGTTTTTATACTCCAGGTAACGATTAATTGATTACTAAATTAGTTAATGATTATTTTATAATCAATTAATCACAATTAATCTGATTAATTGTTTCAGCCCTAGTTGTAAATTTCATTATCATAATGCTCTTCATTATCTCTATGCATACACAACAGCAAAGTTTTATTTCAAGCGTCACAGCTTTAACAAGAGGAAAAGTTGGGTGCTATGCAATAAAGTGTAGTTAATAGTGCAAGTACAAATTAAAAGGGATGTAATGGCTGAACAGTTGTAGGGAAGAACATAAAAAAACAATAAAGAAGGTTCTAATTCTGATGTTTAGGGTTATCGTTCTGCCACAAGGTCAACCGTCCGCCACAGTCTTAATTTTTTGGAGCCTGTAACAGTTTTTCTTCCAAAATAATCCAACAACTATATTCCCACAGCATGATCTTGCCAGCACTGTTTTCTCCATCAGGATGATTTATTCAGGGTTAAGTGCAGTCTTAGTTTTTGCCACACATGGAATTCGGCATTTAGCTGATAATTTGAACATTTTTAACATTTCTTATGGCTTTCTTTCAATATTAACTTCTTGTGGATAAAGACTTCTTGTGGAACAAGACATGGCACTGCTTTCAGAAAGCAGTGGCATGTCAGTTTAGCTGAATAGTCATGTTTTGTGAGATGTTCAAAGCTTTGGATATTGCTATTAGGGTTGTCACAATACTAAACTTTTCAACTCGATACCGATACTAAGGAAAATATTACATACTTGATACCATTTTCGATACCACAAGGATAAAAACAAAGACTCCAAAATTCTACAGAAATATTTTCATTAATAAATAAAATACAATAAATAAATAGAATAAAGTTTGTATGCTGTGCACAATATTAAGCAAGCTTGATAAAAAAACGTCTAAAATTAAAATTAAGTGTTCCTTCCTTGGCTATGCTTTGCACACATAACAATGACACTAGCCAAACTGGTTAAGAAACAAAATAATTCTCAGCAGCTGCACCTCTTACAAAAGAAAAGTCTGAAACTGAAAAGTGCACAGAATTATTCAATCACACAGTGGTCTTTATTTGGTCCGTCCCATAACATCCAATTGAAATACATTAAGACTCATGATCCAGAAGTTATAGGGAAATATTCAAGGTGTGAATACTTATGCAAAGGAATGACTGTTGATCATCATAAGCATTAATATAAAAGCTTTTTATAAAGATATATAATTTGCTGCTGATGCCATAGAACATACCTCATGCGGCAGTAAATCATTTGTCCAGCAGGTGGCGTTTTTGTGCTAGCATACACAGATTGGCCAAAAGCATTAATTCTGAAAAACCATCACTCCCTCTGGAAAATATGTCTCATTTTCCATCCAGTTCTCAAATAGCACTAAGTGCATAGTGAACTACTTGTTTCCTTGCTCTTACTGAGCTTTTCTTTATTTCAGCAGACAATAGGCTGCGTGCCATTTGGGGAAGCCTTTCATACTAAACTTCTCCATTGCTTCAGTTTTATAGACTCATCCTTTCTAGCTGCTGTCATTAAAAATCAAAAGGAATTACAAAAAAAGAATCCTGATGCTTACAAGTTCCAAATTTTTAGGAAATTATTCACAGCAGATTTGGGGGAAACTAGACAGATAAAAAGATCAACAGGAGTTATTTTTCTTTCTGTTTGGATTATCCAGAAGAGGGAGCCAAGCCTGTTATTGCAATAGTCTCACAGGCCTTGTTTGTCTGTGTCTGGAAAAAAAATATTACCACTCGATTGCACCATTCTGACAAATGTGTCAAACACTTTTTATAGGCATGGCAGCAGTGGTGGTAGGGAAAGTCAGGGAATAGGTCATAGGCTGGTGTCAGAGTCAGATGCATCCTATTATTTTGAATCATTGTAAAATCTGACTTTGGATACTTTTAAGTTTTTAAGTTGTTTAAAAGGTTCAATATGATATCCAGTGACCAAAAATATTTGCAGTGGTTTATTCATGCATCCTATGTAGCACAAAGAATGTTTTTGAAGAACATCAAAAACAGTTAAATACATATTTGTTCATCAAAATGATATGAATTAAATCTGAAAATATATAAGATATTAATACACCTTCTATAAACAAAGTATTAGTCAGTCATAATGCATGTTTTCAGTATTTAAGTGCATTAATGTAAGGCTAAGGAGAAAAGTATTTTAGTAATCCTTCTCACTGTAGGTGCTGTGATTTGTTGAGACTGGTTTGTGGCATATTCCAAGCAATTGCTGTGAAAACATGTTAACAATGTAGCCGTTCTTGTTTTGTAAGTCTGACCATGTAGATTAGCAAGTGAAAGGAGACAGACCACAAGAAGAAAGAAAGTAGAGACAACAAGGAGATGTTTTACTGGGGAACCTGTGAAGTATGTTAAACCTCTGAGAAAGTCGGTGAATAATCCAAATGTTGCAAAATTTGTCAAAATGGCATGAAGTTGAAAGATAGATATCTTCCATTGAATTAAATACACAAATTGGAAAGAAAATTATATTTAAGAATACAATGATCTATTGGCTAAAATAAATAAAACATCAATTAACACAGAATAGTTTTATACAATACATCCACTGCTTTCCTTCTGTATGATATTTTGAAGTTCAAACTTATTTCTAATCGGAAATTTCTTCTTAGTTTGTTATTTTGAAGTTCGTCCCTTAATCTCCTTACCAATGCAGCTGGAATGCAAACATAAGCTACTTGTCTGACCAGTGTCCACATAGACAGATTATATGCTACAGTGGAACTCACAAACTCACTGTTCGAACCTTACATGACAAAAGCTTGGGTGTGTGCCATAAAGAATGCACATGCGTGCATGTGCCACAACCCCCGTATGCACCTGTTGAGTAATGTTGAAAGAGTTCTGGGAAACAAACACCCTGCCCATATAAATGCATACTGTGTCCCTTGCATTATTTTTTTTTCCTCTCTCAGTGAGGTTTTAACATACAGATCTTTGGTTGTTCAGCCTAACTTGGCATTTCAGTCCCGCTGACCCTAGTTCTGTTTTGAGATCTGGCTTTATGTAATACCATAGGAAGCTAGTTTAATAAAGCTAGTCCCCTTTATAAAACTCTTAGGTGCTTTCAAATTGAATATGATCTAGCAGGAACCTGCGCCAGAGACTGTTTATAGCATGTGATGTGTTAAAGGTTTATGCGGTTGCCTCTCACTGCAACAACTGCAGTTCTGATGTCCTGAAGTGAACTTAATTTTTCCTTTAACTTAATTTATGTAGACATAGGAAGAAGATATTCTGACATTTGGTATAAATGCTTTGCTATCACTTTTTCATCCTATTAACATAAAAAATCTGAAACAAAAAGGTCAGACATCTTATAGCTAAAACTGAAAGCATAGCATCTTTCTTTTTTATGATAAAGTAATATAATGTTTATTGTAGTCATAAAGATATACTTTTCTTATTTATTTCTTGTTATTTTGCAATTAAATGAATTGAATCATACACAAAATTTAAAGAAAATGTGCTAAGTTTAGTAGTTTTCCATTAAATGTGCTTATTTCTCAGAATATTGGGCCTTTAGTGCCATTATGCTCTTTATTGGGTAACAGTGGGAATCCAACAATCTCGTGTCAGTAAGTTAATTACTGCAGCTTTTGGCTCAGGTTGCAAGCTTTCGGTCAGCTGCTTTGCTGCATAGCTTTCCAGTTGCAGCGCTACAACAGCATTACATTTAATAAGAGCAATAAAGGGTGTTACTTTGATTACCAAGACGTGACTGTGTTGTATTCCTTTATTACAACGGGCCAACCACAACTAACGGTTACCTTGACAGCAGATCATTTCAGCAAACATGAATGTCTGTGTTTTTGCTAACTTTATATTCTCAACAAATGAATCTTTTTTAAAGAAGGTGGGTTGGTTAAGTTTCAGCCAGCTGAGCAGCTGTGTGACAAAAAGTCAAAATGTGAAGAAAGGTTTTGGTAGCCTATAAATTGTATTTTATAGAACTTGCTGGAGCTAGAATCCAGAACTGATCTCCCTGTAATTATATAATATAAACAAACTGGTTAAAGACTTAGGAGTCTGAAACCTGCAGAAAATAACAAACCCTCTGGTTGTGGTGGTGAATTTTCCCTTTGGACTGAGTTTGAATATACAGAGGCACGCATGCTGCTACAGCAGTAATAACAACAGGGAGTTTAGAGTGGGCTTATCGTGTTTCCTGTCAGGAAGGTCTCCTGACTGATGTCATTTTGGCTTAGGCCAAAGTAAATGACTGATATTGAGGCTTTGCAGGCATTTTCCTTTTCCTACATCAGATCTTTTCTATTGTGCCAAAGGCTTCTGCATCACTAAGACATCACTCAGTGATCTCTGGTAGCTTAGTATTTGTAATCATTTCCGTTTTAAGTGGCGCTGAAAACACTGATTTTAATGTTTAGTTTTTTTTTTTTTTCCATCTGTGAGCTGTCTTTTTTTCAATAACTTCACAGGTTAAAACCTGCTGTGTGTTTAGTATTCAGTAGTTGCTCCAAACCTTGATCTTTATGGTGGATGTCAAGGGCATGTCTGCCCTGAAAGTGCCTGTGAATATATTCATGGTGCTGCAGGCATCATCTTTCTTAGGGAATGACTAAGACAAGTACCAGATGGAGATCTTTACTAGAGCGCAGACGGAGTAGACATTTTCTTGGGCCTAAGGTAAAGAACAGTGGAAATAAAAACACAATTTTAGCATTGAGTTATTTAAGCATTTAGGGATCCAATCCTATATATCACAGTTATTTAAAAAAAGTGTTTATTGATAATTCCAAGGTAATAATCCTATGCTGTTTACTTAGTTCAATGGTTACTGAACTGGTTCAATGACAGCTTTCTGAATCTTAATGTCAGCAAACAGAGTTGTCTATGGATCAAGAACAAGCTGAAGCAGGAAGTTAAACAGGCCAGTGAAATAATTGGTCTTCAGCAAATCTATCTTCTTTATTCACATAAAAAGGCAAATTGTGACATTTGGAATTTTGATTAAAGAATATTTCATATATTCTTAGATTTTATGCTTAGAATCCATTGCAATAACCACCAGCATGATGGTGAAATATTTTAAGTATCTTTATGAGAACATATTCCTATCAGTAATATTAATAGGTTTTGCTAAATCATTTTTAGGGTGTTGCACTGATCTAGTTTAAATGTATACAGCAAGTGAGATAAAAGAAACTCCCTTATAGCACTACTGTTCAAAATGGATATAATGTAGACAGGTACGTTAGCAGGGCAAATATGGATTCGCTGTTTGCAGAGATGCTATAATATGCAGATTCTGTCAGTAACCATTAACATGTATTATAATTTTCTCCATTTTCTATAAGGCTTGAGTTAAAGAGCTTTGGAGGGATTGTGTCCATTCACAGGGAATGAGTTGGTTCGATCAAACAATCAAGTTAACAGAGTTCTACTGTGGTCATATGGGGACCGTACTCTATGCACACGTACCCTCAGTGTCTTATAATGCAGGGCAGGATGCCATTGTTGCTCCATAAAGGTTGTAGAGGTAAATCGCTTTAATGAGTAAAAACAATGTTAAATCAGCTTACAGTAGTTTGTTTAGATCCACCAATATCCGTATGTGGGTTAAACATAGCCCACGTGTTTGTTTAGCATGTGACTGAGTTCTTAAGTCAGTCTAAGCTAATATTGTAGATGCTGAAAAAGCTCAAATACCTGAATGTAGGTTTAAAGGGTGGCATTCACAGTAGAAAAGTTGATTTGTCTACTTGTTTGTTTCAAAAGTTGACTTTTTTTCATTTTGTGGGGTTCGCTTTCACACTGTACTTTCTGTAAGTGAGATAATACATGTAAACAAAGCCACATGTGACGATCACTGCTCACTTTGGACAGAATGGGCACAGCAGACAGAATGGTCCGTTCCTTCGAGCATGACAGCACAGACCCAGAACTTGAGAGAAACGATCGTTGAAGCGTCATTGTGTCAAGACCAGGTCATTCCAAGCAGGTTTTGTGGTATTCTATTTCAAATGTTCAAACAGCATCTGAGAATCTTGCCGCAGGCCGAAGGGGACAGTATGCTCTAAGCTCAGCAACAAACAGCCGATCAGGTTTGACTTCACTACTTTCACTATCAATGTAAAACATGAGCCCCTTTTAAAGTGGCTCATTAAATCTAGAAATGATATGTTTCTTGTAGTTTGGTAAGACTTTAATATTTATTTCAAAGTAATACGTAATGTGATTTATTCAATAAATAAATTATAAATAGATCTTTATTTCTGATAGTGGGGCCGAAGCATTTATCATGCATTTATCATCACTGTGGTAAAACTGCCCAATTTATCATGATAGTGATTTGAGGTCATATCTACCAGCCCTACTAGGTTTGATTGTTGAGCCAGGTCCATGTTTTTTTATGTGTATTCACACATTGCCTTTGCTCCTGCGATGCTTGTACCATCAGAACCCTGTGAGGATATGTCTGCCGCTCCTGCATTGTGACTTTAAAAGGTTGGGCTTCACATTTAAATGCACATTTCAGGCTCAGGCAGTAGGAGGGTATGGAGGAGAGGAGGGGTGGGGTAATGTGAGGGGTTGGGGATGGGGGAGTGGCATTGGGCTGCTGAGTGAAGTTGGGAGCTGTGGAGTTTTCACACAGCTGAGAAAGCAGGCAAAAGACAGCGCAGGCTGTCTCCAACTCATTCAAATACCTCGAGGAAAGATAGAGGAGGAGAAGAAGAAGGAGGTGTGAAGGACAGCATGGCTATGTACGAACCGACCTATCTGCCCCCCAACGCTGAGGAGCAGGACTTCATTCAAGCTTATGAGAATGTCAGAGAGAAATACAAAGGTGGGAGCCTGCACTTTGATTAAAGTGATGGCAGCTTAAGGATGACTCTGTCTGAATGATGAACATGTGTGTTTCTGGGAAGGCTGTGGTTCAATTCATTAGTCTATTTTTAGCATTTCTGACTCCACACGGGTGCAAACATGGAACCACAAACACACCTTACTCACATTAATGTGCGGGGGGGTGTGTAAGAAAGTATTTGTGTGTGAAACAAAGCAGCAGTCACGTGTTCTGCATCTCTTTGCTGCTGAGTGCTTTATTGATAGACACATATGTTTGCTGTCACTCCTCTACTCTGCCTGTGTGAACGCATTATTGCTGAAGTCCAGTGGATTTACAGGAGTGCTTTACTTTGAAGTGTGAACGTAACAGCCAGCCCAGTATGCCGACCTCTCACCTCAGTATGAAAGAGGCTTAGCTGGAGTCTGGGCACTGCTGATAGTTATCTTCCATCCAGACATGGCAAGGACATTAACAGGTGCTGCTGAGCAACAGGGAAATTCATTAATTCCCCATTGAGAGGATTTGCTTTTCTCTCCATGTTTAAATTCCATTTTATACCAAAGTAAGCTGCTGAGATCTCTTCACTGAGCTTTTTAAATTTCCTTTCTACATGTTTGTTTTACATCTTTTGCTGCATTGTGCGACAATAAAGTGATTTTCTATGCTGTTTCTATAGAAATAATGACACACTTAAACCATGAGTTAAAACATACATGGATCATATTCCTTCACACATCTTTGACCTCATCTTTCCTTTTCACTTGCTTTTTGTAAGATAAGGTCAGCACATTTTCTGCAGGTTTTTTTTTTTTTTTGCTGATTCTAGTTGGGGTCTCAAATGTTTTAATATATTTTTCTGGTTCATTTCCTTTTATTTTTCAACCTGTTATTCAGATATTCAAAATGAGAAAAAATCTTCTTTCAACTAATAGCCGAGACATTCTTCTTCCCAACTGGCTTTAAAATATCTGTCAGCAGGGATTTTATTCCATATAACTTAGGAAATATTGTTCGGTGCGACTTTTTTAACTGTTTAAAGGATTGCCTAAGGTAGCTGTGATGTCATCATGTAGTTTCTGCAGCTAATCTCTGTGCTGAGGGATAATGAGAAGCAGAAGCTGCCTTTGTGGCAGGTGTTTATGTTCCATGTTCCTTTCTGTTCCTTTGTAGAGAATGTCTTAGAGGTCCAACCTTATTAAGGCACAGAGATGACACAGCCAGTTGAATGGTTGTCTGATACTGGTCATGTTTCATCTCTTCATTATTCAGAGTATGTTTCTCTTTTATATGTCTGGAAGACAGTGGATGCTGTGGAGGATTAATGTTGGGAGTGCGTAATAACTCCATGCATTGTGCCTGTTTCATGTCTGGGTTGGTTTTCTTCTCTATCACAACATAATGACTGCATTTACTGGAGAAAGGGAGCATTATCACATGTTGTCACACAGAAATTAGTGCATTTTATTGGAAATTAATGGGGTAACACCAATACAAAGTAATTTAGAGTTTTGGTAGAGACATAGTTGAAAAGATGCTCTCTATTCAGTAGTTTTCAATCACTGGCAACAAATTCTTAGTCAGATTTAGTTCTTGACTGGGCCTATTTGAAATGAAAATATAATTTACTCATACCTCCTTCACTCTAACTCCTCCTCTCATTGACAGCTGAAAGCCAATGCCCTCCTCAGTCTGAAGTCTTTTGCTATGCCTCACAGCTCTTTCCTAGGATTGCCTTATAATCAACTTCTTCCATCTTCCAGTCAACTGTGACTGGCTTCCTGGTTTCATCTAAAAAAAAAACATCCCTGTACGATTAGACTTCAGGGTGGGATGTCTGTTTGGAGGCTAGATTTTGCTACATCTGCAGCCCTATGATATAATATCAAACAACATGTCAAATATCTATCTGAATAGTTTTATTAGAAACATTGATGCTTCTGAATAGAATAACTGCTGGCTCTCCACCAAGGAGCAGACACAGACAGCGTGGGTTGGGCGATAGAAAATAACAGAGGCATATCTTTGGACACATGTCTGATGCTGTATGTTGTCCTTCAGATAGTTTGAGGCAAAGCTTACTTTGTTTCAACTGTGTTTTTTTCACTTTTAAAAGGTCAGATGAACAGAATCAAATACATGAATAATTGCATTCCTGTCAAAACATTTCCCTACATTAGCTGCAGATTTTTGCAGTTCGTTCAGAATTACAATGGGCTTTTTATCTGCTTCTTATTCATTACCTACCAAACAATTCTCTTACTCTTAACTCACTCATGGAACATTTGGTTCTAATGTCCAAAAACATTGAGGGTCATGAATACGTTTGCATAACACTAAGACTCCAAACTATACCAGCCCTGGTCTGGAATGGACATTATTTTAAAAATAATGAAGATGAAGGTGTCAGGGACTGTAGTCATACTATTGTTGTACTTGCATACCAACAAAAAATGTTTCCTCCAATGTAAAACAGAGGGAGATAAGTTAAAAAAAAATTATTTGACTGCTTAATGATTAAACGTTTGGATGATTAGACTGCCCACAGCCTACAACTCCAATCTGATATCATGTAAAGCTTCTCCTGGATGTTAGAAAGCTGTTTCATCATATCTTCAGTATTCCAGCATGCAAAGACATAATTTGCCTATGTAACTACAGAGTCTCTCTAGATACATCAAATGTGTGTATGTCTGCCCACTGGTGCTGTGAGCATTAAATATTTGTCCTCACATTGCAATATTCATGTTTCTATTCCGTTAAATGCTGCAAAGGAACCTTTGCAAGAAAGAGTTTAATACTTATTCATCTATGCCTTCTGTGATATTGTTTATTTTCTAAATATTAAAATGCTAATTGGTGCTTTTTAAACTCCTAACAGAATTATCTGTTTTATTTTACCTATCCTAATCTATTGTTAAAAGGAGAAGTAACTCTAAAATCCATTTAAGTTTTTGTATTTACACAGCTGGTACAGATTTTATGCTGTTATTGACACAAAAGGCAATTATACCTGGAGTCATGCAAAATGCAGATGGAGAAAATCAACCACATTGTTGCCTTTTATATTACACTACAAAAATGGAATAGAATATCACATAATAGATTTGCAGATACAAACTAATATCAGTTAGCTTTGTCTCAGATCAGACATTTCTGCGTCACTTCCTAACACCAATCAATGTTATAGTTCTTCAGCTGACAATTATTTTATTATTGATTGATCTGTGAGCAATTTTTAGTAAACAATTGTTTTTTTGAATGCAGAATTCGAATGCACTGGAAAAAAAAAAATCTAAATAAATAATTTTTTGTTAAAATGAGTGCATTTTCTCTTGAATTGAGCATGTAAGTGAGACACTTTGCCAGTTGAACATGATAATATACATTTAAAATAAGAAAAAAAACAATTGTATTGTTTTATTTCAAGTGTATATTACGTAATTATCTTATTTTAAGAGTACCAACTTATTTATCTGGTCAAATTAAGGGTAAATACTTTACTAATACTAGATTATTAGCTTATTTCTAGATAGTTTTTGCAGTGTTACTTGAGGGGTTCTGGATAAAGTATATCTGCAGCCAAAGAAGTTTTTTAAATGGTATTTGTACATATTTAAAGAGTTTTTTTCACTGCTCTAAATGGGTTGTCTTTTAGGAAATTACATGTTTTAGAATCTATGCTTCAGTTAATGATTATTCAATTACTAAATTAGTTGAGAAGTTTTTTAAGAACTCATGAACAACATTAGATTATTTCAATTGTCAATGAAGCACATTAAATAGTTTCAGCCCCTCAAATTTAGCCAGGGTATTCCTGTACTCAAACAAAGTCATGTGTGTCTGCAGTGTTTCACATCTTGTTAAGTAGTCTCATGCTTCTGATGATCAGTGCCAGGGCATTGAGGGCAGTAGCTCTGAAGTGGTCAGTGATGCTAAAGGTTTGAATGTGTTTTAAAATGATAGGTCAGAATCTATCATCAGTCTTCTTTTAGTCATTGATTAGAAGCTGATATCTATATGCAATAACTAAGGTCTGATTGATACAACCCCAGAATGAAAATGACACATTTTTTCCAAATGAATTGAGCGACAATTATAGTATCTCAGTCCGTCTTGTCTAAGGTTACTCATTGCTATCTCACTGGCCGGACCGTAAAGGCTTGGCTGTCTTCCTGCTGTCCTTTAACACAATTTATACCAGCAGCTGATGCTGATGTTACCGGGCTTCTGTAGCAGGGAATTGCCCCGATCATGGTGGGGGCGGTTTCAACAGGCACTGCCAAAGCTAACATCCATAGTCTGTCTAAATATAGTTGAAGCCAATTCTCCAGTTAAACTCTTATTGTTGGGAATCTCAAGAAACTGTAATGAGTTATAAAATCCCAAATGTGCTCTAAAGGTCAGAAGTCAGAGTTTTCCGAATGATTAATAAATTAATCTTGAAAAATCTATTAATATATTTATCATATAATCTAATTATGTCCTATTACCTCTATTTTTTTTACAGTGGAATAGGTAAACAATATTTTATTTATGTGCTATATATGTATATGAGCTGTCAAGTAGAGAAGGAACTGGCTTTTCACACTCATGTGATAAAGCAGCTCCTTACAGAGACGTGCCAGTTATGCGTGTCCACTGGAGAGGAGGTCATGAATTAAAAACAGATGGTTGGTGTCTGTCGTCTAAAACCTAGCCATTGATTGATTTACTTGTAGTACAGGCAGACGGGCTTGTGACCCGTCAAAACCTGATGCCATTGAATTTTTCCCATTATTTCCTCTGAAGCTACTAGGAGAGTAAAAATAAGCATTTAAACGTCCTTAAAGTGACTCATTCACTTACTTATATTTGAGGCTCTTTTTCTTTTTGTTTTAAGTTATTGATTTTACTACTAGAGGCCTTTATTTATAGCTGATAGATAGGATTTGCAGAGGGAGGAGTATGCTGCAAAGGGTTTTAGAGTAGGCACTTGAGTCGCAGACCTCTCCATCAGGGGCTAGCTACTGTATACACTGGAAAAACAAACGAGAAATAAGTAAAAAAATTCTTAAATTAAGTATTTTTACCCTTGATTTAAATAGGTAGATGAGATAATTTGCCTATTGAATGAATATTATTACTCTTATTCGATAATGAAATAAGACAATGCAGTTGTGTTTTCTTATTTTAGATCTAATTTGTCTTGTTCCATTGGCAAAATATCTCCTCAATTCAAGAACAAATGCACTTATTTTAAGAAAAAATGACTTATCTTTGATTAGATTTTTTCCTGTGTATTATTGTGCACTTAACCTTTGCACCATGCACTGCCCCCTTTATATAAAGTTTTAGTTAAGGTACATATGTTTTGATATTTCTTTGCAAACTTCATTGAGTTATAATTCACATCCCAAAATTACATTGACACCATAAGATTAGGCTGTAATAACCTTTTTTTTAGTTAGGGTTGAAATTACAATGTCTATTCCTAAGGATCTTTAATTGTATCAGAACATTTTATGTCATGTGGAAAATGTTTCCTATTGTGCTTTTTATGGTTATCCTAATCTAGGTACTTTATATTTATTCACATTGATGAAAGATGTTACAGCATTCTAAAATCATATACATCTTTTTTTTTATTTGCCTAATTTGTTAAATCTGTGAGTTAATGTTAAGATTAACATTGATCCATGGGTTATAAAACTCCGATATCATCCATTCTTTAGTCACAAATGGTTGTTTTCTTATTGTTTGGTTGTTGCTTTTACTTTTGCTTTGATGCTGACCTGTTCTTTTGTGGATTGAGGACAAACTGTCAGGTTTGTTCTAGTTGTGAAGCGGCATTAGCTCTCCTTCAACACCTGAAACAAACTGCTGAAGTATCTCCTCAGAATTCAGCCAAGTTCTTCAAAGTCCTGCGAGTTTTTGCCCTTTTTGAGCCAATGGCCAATTCTCCAGTCGTGTGAGTATTTCTTGGCTCAGAATGAGTGTCAACCTCATTGTGCATCCTGCGTCGTGTGGTATACAGGGGGTAACAAGGGGTGATCGGCCTCTAACGACTACCCCCCGATCAAGAATCATAAGGTCGGGAGAAAATTAAACATGTTCAGTCGGACTTCATAAGATGTTCATGAACAAATACTGCTAATGAAGCACAGCTGTTAGCATCTATGAGCCGTTTTACCAGAACCTCACAGACTTTGCATGTGCAAACAAGGGAGTTCTTTTTCTTCTTCCGGATTGATGAGTGCGATCAGCGCCATCTCTTGGCCCTGAGTCCAACGTGTGGTTTTTGGATGTCCAGTGTGAGCAAGTAGATCGCATTAGAGCATCGGGCCGTACAGTGTGTGAACATACAGCGTTAGCTGTAAACTTTTAAACCCTGCGATTTTATCGTACATTTTGAGCTGTAGCTGAGTGCAACAAATAAAAATATCGTACAGTGTATTCCCGCCTTAAATTGTAGGTCATACTGGCCCTCGAGGTCTGACCTACTGCACCTTTTAGAAAGCGCTGTTTACACGCCTGGCACAAACAACTGAATTACCTTCTCAGAATGTAAGCAAGTTCTATAAAATCCTGCTAATGACCTGATCCTTTGACTCAGGTGTGTTGAAGCAGACATTTTACTTGAAGGTTCAGGACACTGGAACTCAAGGCCGGGAAATGAGGACATGTGCTTGCTAGTTGTTCTTGGAAGAGGTTTAAACACCAGGGTGCCTTTACAGGCAGGTTTATGATCTGTGCTTCTAATCTAGAAGACAATATCTTAATCCCCTTTCTTAATAAATGTTGGGATAGAGGTGTTTTGCTTTTGTAATGAAGTGGTTGTGTTTCAGTGCCTTAATTCAGTTGTACATAGATTTTTATTTTATTTAGTTTTACAACAATATGTGGACTTTAAAATATATCATCATTCATTTTAGTTGTTTTATCCACTTTAATGTTTATGAATTAACTAATTTCGATATTAAAACCCTCCAAATCTGCCTGTCTTAAAGCCATCCTGTGTTATGTGATTTAAAATCTACTGCTTCACATAACAGTTTGTATACTCTGTGTTTTTGAACCAACTGATTAATAATTGAAATACATAAAAAAGTTCTAATTATTTTTTTTTTTTTTTTGACTCTGCTTAAGACAAGCTACACAGTATTTTGCTGTAACTAATAGAATTACAGTGTTACCTGCCATGCAAAATGGAAATGAACAGGCTTGGTAGCGCAACCTACCAGCTACTGCTTCTATGAAATATAAATTGAGAAAAAGCACAGCAGGCTGCCAGGTCTATCTCAGTGAATCACGTCAGGCTTTGCGCTGTGACAGCTGGTAAAGTTTGTCACACAAAAACTTTGCTTCAGTTTACTTATTTATTTAATCACCCTCCTGCTGCCTGGAACATATCAGTAGTGACACACAGCTCAGAGCAGAGGTTATGCTAGGGCAGGGTTTCATCACTGAAAACATGCCGGGAATCCTTCAGAGCCTTTTAAGGGAGAGAAGAAGAAGCTCTGCAGCTATCCTCAGTCAATCTGTTGGCCTTCATGTCAAACATCCAACGATTGTGCAGAACAGAGGCTGCTCTTCTGTAATGTCTGATGATCTGCTGTTTATTAATGTTAGGATGTGAGTGATGAAAGCTGTAAAAATAGAAGAACTACGTAACATTTGGTCCTGAGTTCTGTTCCCCTGCAGTTACAGAATATTTCCATATAAACATCATTTTAATTCAAACAAATAAATGATAATAGTTTGACAAACAGGAAAAAAAAGTCTAAGTATGGTAAAGCTGTTTAAATTTGTTGCAACATATTCCAGCCACAGAGTTAATTTTCTATAAAGTAATATTTTTTCAACTCTTGGATGAAGCCGTGTAAAGAACAGAGTACATATGGTAGTGAAGTCAGAATTTTGGTCATATTGTTAAATTGAAGAGGTAAACTTACCTAAAACCCAACGTTGATTTGCTGGTTGCCAAAACTGCAACCTTGTAGGTCAAATTTAAAATTTTGGAAATTATAATTAAAGGTAATAACACAAAGACTTATGTTAAAAAAAAGCTTTTAATTACAGATTTTTTTTTTTGATAGTCGACTGGTCTTAGGCTTGGGAATCTTGTCCTTCAGTCAAATAACACATTGTGAGATCTTCAACAAATCCAACAAACAGGAACATTTTGGTATGGATTGTGTAAGAGAAGAGGACATAGAATTGAGTATTTTCTTTGTCATTAGGGTATTTAAATGTAGTCAGAGAAAACATAAAATTAAAATTATTCACTTGTATTTTATGATATATATATTTGCCTCTTTATTGTTTTATATTTTTGAAGTTTTGATAGCTTTATAACCGTGTTGTTTCATTAAAATGTTAAAGAAACAAATGGGCCTAGACCTGACCAAGATCCAGATCAGGGCTGAAAGCTTTTTGCATAAAAAAAACAACCCATATATGGTAGAAAGGCTGGAAAGACATTTTTCCTAACCACCATAATACATTATTTAGATAGCTACTGTATTTAAACTAAACTAAGGTCATGTTTGGCAGGTCAAAGCTTGACAAAAAACAGATCAGAAATCATCCCCAACTCTCTAATTTATTAGTCAAATTTTAATAACAATCACTTGTTTTAGCAGGACTTCCCACCTCTGAATTGTTATATTTTACTTTTCAATTTATTTTTCTAGATTTTTCTGCAAAATTGATTCATTGCATAAACATTTCTCCTCCAATGGGACAAATTAATGCTAAAGACTAAATAAGTTCTAAAGAGCTTTAAATATGGACTAAACGTTTCACTTTTGCATCAGTCTGAGCATTGCTGATTCAAACTCTTTTAATGTTGTTCAGCAGTTCTGTAGAATGCGATTTTTGCTTTTAAGTCATGATTTTATTAAATCTGACACCTTGTCTGTATTAAAACAACATGAGATGTGCCTAACCAGCAGACTGCACTGAGTGGCATTTGTCATCTCTGTGTTAGATGTGCTTCTCAGGTAGAATCCACTTCAGCTTTACTGCTGCTGCTCTGTTTTACACACAAAAGAAGCCCTGTGGTATTTAAGCAATTTTAGCCTTTCCCTGGTTTTTACAAGAGCTAAGACATATGGCTTCCTCATTTTCTTGGAGGAAAACAGAGGGGGTGGAAAACACATTTGTGTGAAAAGTATTTAGGTTTTAACACCTGTGTTTTGTCTGATACAAAGACTCTTTGTATCCTCACTTTGTATACAAGGCAGGGATGTGGTGCTTTATAAGGCTGTTATTAGTCTGGGTTTTTTGCTCCAAGGCTCTATTGAGCTGTGAAAAAGTTACAGGGGAAAACAAAAACATCCTTAAGAAGTGGTAGCGTTTACTGCATGTGTGTGTCTGAAGCGGTGTGTGTGTGTTAAAGGCTCAACGTACCACTAAGTGTGGAAAAATCTTGCTTAAAGCTCCACCTTCAAAACAAACGAGAGCAACCTCTCACATTTGTTCCCATCCCTTGCACCCCTGTTATTATCTTTAACGATAAAGGCATTGTTCACATAGATTTCTGCCTGTACGGTTGGTCTAAGAGACACGCATTTACTGTATCTGTCTACGGAAAAAGAAAATGTCTTCATGTAAAATACAAAGACATTCCTACGAACATGTTATCAAAAGTAGAAGCATGACTAACATGTAACCTGGGTTTATTACTGGAAAAACACCTGCTCTCATTGTGAAGAAATTGTTTTACCTGCATTAAGTTCAGAAAAGTGTTGCTCTTAAATTAGGTCAGATGCTTTTAAATGAATTTAAGAATTGGTCTGTTCTATTTGACTTCAGCAATTCTGTTAGGAAAAAGCTGAATGTGCTTTTTACAAACATAAAACTAAAGTAAACTTTTTCTGTTTTTTTTTTTTTTTTCACAACCGGGATTTTTGATTCCTCTGTTTTGTCGAGCTCTAATTGCCTGCATGGACGCCCCTTATGTCAACTTTAACGGCTGTATTGGTCGATGTTTGGCTTTTTTCAACACATCAGTACTGTGCCGAAAAAATTGGGAAATACGAATAATAAATTTAAGATACTGATAAATATGTAATAAATATGCCATCAGGCTCTATAACTCCTCTCTGGGGGGGAGCAGGAAATAGAGTTAAGAGAACAGAAGTGAAGGAGTTGTAGATACTCGCTGTGGTTTTTTATAATCTGGACACTCTCTTTCCTCAACCATCCAAGTGCAATACACTACATAACTGTTAATTTAAGTCATTGTTTTTGCTATAGCCCTCTGTATTTATTTGTCTATCCTCATCCCCCAATACATCTTCCTACATCTTATTTAATTGATTTTATTTTTCTGTTGTATATACTGTGCCTAAACATCCTCTATTTTCTTGTATATGCAATTTTTTTCCTGCTACTGGAAATACAATCTCCCGAAGGGAGTAATCCCAAGGGATTAATAAAGTCAAGTCTAAGTCTAAGTCTAAATAATAGTTGTTTTCCATTATGTTAATATTAACTATTGATATTGACCCAAATGTCCGTTCATACAGTATGTATTTATAAATAATGATGAATTATTCTTTCTGCAATGTCAGGCTGTGTGAACTGAAAGCCGCTGAAAAACAAAAACAACACTTTTAAATATGTCAGAAAAGATTAAACATGTTTGAGGTTAAATTTTATCAACTTGAATTTCAATTTCACACAGTCCGATGTTTTACTATTAAACAGGAATCTCTCTGTCTGTAGAACTGACCTTAACTATGATATTTTCAAGTTTAAGATTAGAAAATGGCAACCTTGTTTTATGACATTCACCTTTTCTGTTGTGTTCTTAAATTGCAGTTTTAATTACTTTTATCCAAATTCAGTAAAATGTGTGATCAAAGGTAGATTTGACCTGATGGAGCCGTTGCAGCTGGTTTACTCTGGTACCTAAGAAAGTCTGGTACAAAACGACCAAATCTACAAAATAAGAAGTTTGCAATGAAATAACCAACACCAAATTCCTATTTATTGTGGTAGCAGCCATCATGCACGGCCAACATTCCTGCCTCATAAATAGCCCATGCTTTCCTTGCTGATACTGAAAACAGCTACCTTTGAGACTTCAGAGAGCACCCAACCCAAAGATTGTTATTCAAACACAGACCTGGTAGCCCTATGGTCTCTTCACTGGTCAAAGGTCAAAGGCCTCCAGGCTGAAAACTCACAGATTCTGATAACCTGCTGATTTCTCTCCTCTCACCTTAAAATAAGTTCCATCTGTTTAAAAGTAATGTTGATAATATGGATTCTCCTTTAAAGGAGTGCTTTGTTGTAGAAAGACAAGTAGCTTTTATTGTCTCTGTAGTTTTATACACATTCACTTCTCCCAAGACTCCCTGGAAGCTGTAGTAAGCGAAGACACCGCAGCTTTATTGCCAACTAGGCCTCTATATTACCCTTAAAAAGATATCCTTGACACGTGATCTCATGCTTGGCAACGATGTGTGCGTGAAAAGGATTTCAAGAAGGTGTCCTTCTCTTTCTTAGTCAGCTGTGTCACTTCCTAACACAGAAAGTCTATGCGTTTATTGCGAGCCACTGGTATTTGGAGCAACTAGAGCCTCGTGGCATGATGGCCTCCATACAGGCCAGGAATGTCACAGCAGGTCACCCTACACAGCTGACATTGGGGAGAATTAACTCCAGGTATGAGTTCACTGTTAAGACATTGCATGCTAGGTTTTCACATGCACACATGTGCACGTGGGACAGTAGATTTACCTCAAGAGCTAACGTGTTACATACCTCTCTGTTAGCAGAGTGCATGATCTCCTTTGGTCTGAGATACCAACGATGAGGGAGTGAAGCTTATTAGCTGCAGCAAATACTATCAGTGATGACAGAAATGCAGTTCATTAAAAACTACCCTAAATGGTCAGGATGCCGCTGGTGTTTCCCAGCAAGAACTTCCAGAAACTAGGGTTGCATAAAAGGAAAGAACCAAAAATGCTTCTGAGATGACACATTAGTGCAAAAGTAAACAAGGCAGCTCATAGTTTAGTGTGCCCGTTGAACAGCGGGTCCCTGATGGGTGTTTCCCTTCTCTCCAGGATCACAGGTCAAATGACAACCCGAGGAAAAAAACGGCTGCTGTTTGTTTTCTTATCTCAAAGTTCAAATCACTGGTAATTCTGGCTTTCCTTTGAACTTTGACTGCTGAAATGGGCTGAATTGGTCACGGCAGTATATGTTGTATTCTTTGTCGTGTTGGAAAGGGGCTTTTATTTATTTATTCAACTGTTAATGAATGGTGTAATGTTTTACTGTCTGACTCAAAATTGTAATCTTGTTTGCCTATGTTCGTTCTTTATACCATAACTGATTGCCAATATGAAATAGATGAAAATATTAGTTGTCAGTCAAAACTGACAGTCTATCTAAGGATAAGCTCAGAGAATGATACTTCCTCAAAGCAGAGATGCATATAAAGATGGTTTAAGGACCAAAGTCAGATGACTTTCAGCTTGACAAGTGACTGACTATTTTATGAGTGCATAATCTTAATCCTACCAGGTCTAAGCAGCATAAAAGTAAAAAACTCAATATCAGCCTAAAATGTCAACTAGCTGATGTATTGGTCAATCTCTAAAAACGGAACGTTGTAATGATTTGATGTCTGAGGTAATAGGGTCCATTTTTCCACTTATGGATACTCATGTTCTTCATTGTTTATTAATGGCTACCACATAACACCACACATAATATTAAAGAAAATTAAAAAAAATCTGTTCTATATGGTTAAATTCCAGGTACAATTGGAACTAGAGACTGTGACAATCAACTGTGGACAGGGGAGCTTTCAAGAACATAAAGGCGAGGAAACCTTGGAGGGAAAAATGTACATGCTAGTGGTTGATGTGCAGGAAAATCAGAAATCACAATATTGGTTAAAAACATGTAAATTTAGATTTTTGGGGAAATTATTAACTCTCCATAAAAGTAAACCCCTGTGACAAGTTAGGATTCAGGAGAATTGTGAACCTAAGGAGCATTGAGGAGTACATTTTTCAGGTTAGTATTTTACCACGTCACCATAGTGATTTATTTTGGTACTAAGATTATTTATTCTTATCAACTTCGCTGTCACTTTACGTATAGCCTGACCACACCTCAGCTTCACCCTATCCACTTATCCCTTACCTTGCAAGATGAATTGTCCTTAGATTTTTAGGAATTCCCAAAAATACATACACAGTTTTCTCTAAAGTTATAACTGGAAAGGGGATGTTAGATGTAAAAGAACAACCAATATTTTTTTTGTGTTTTAGAGACAAATATACTTAATTCATTAAGGTTTAAAGTGTCTGGTTGGAAACAAACGTGCATGTATTATCTGTGATTTCCACTAGGAGACAGTGTCCCGCTGAAACTGAACAGAGTTTGAATCATTGGTGTTAATTCTTGGAAGGGTGAAAGACCCCAGCAAGAATTGATTTAAGTCACTCACACACAGAGGAAGAGTCTCATCACCTTTTCTGGGAGCAGACTATTAAGGTCAGCAGCCAGAACGGCGCCTCAGGCAGAACCTCCCTGTCCTGTGGAGCACAGACAGAAAAAGATGATGAAGCACTCAGAGTGTGGGAGTCAAGCTAAAGTGGAGGGTGAAATAGTATCTGTGAGAGAGAAACTGAACTAAATAAAAACAGATTTTGGTAAGAATGAGAAAGTACAACAGTAAGGGCAATCTCCCTTTAGCTGAGCTGTGTTTGGGTCTGTGATTGTTTTGAGAGCAGCGTTAGACGTTTAGATGCAGAGACGTGTGTAAACTGAGACATCAGGTATGTTGTCCCCGTGAGCCTGAACACTTTGACTGGGAAAATGTAAGGTTTGGCATTTCAAAGCTGCCGTTTCTCACATGATACCAGGACACAGCAGGAACCATGTTGTTTTTAAGCTGATAATTTGTGGGCTTATTTTGCTTATATTATACAATTAACTCAATTTTTAATGTATTTATTTATACATTTTTTGGAATGGGAAGTTGATGTGGAAGTCGACACGGGCTGATATGTGCAGATGTTTGCTGATTTATGTGTGCTTTCTACAGCCATGTCTAAAGATCAGGTGTATTGCCTAACCCTACATTTACTATTTAATAAAATTTTTGACTGGATAATATTTTTTTATTGAGATTTTTATAAATTCAAAAACAAAACCATACTGGAGCCAAAAATTGGTCTCAAAAATCAGCATATCACAGATCAGTTACAGTAGGCTGATGTCAAAATAATCAGTATGGGTATCTTAAAACACTGTATTAGTTAATCTCTAATATCTTCCACCGGACTTTGAAACCAGCCGATACATTCCTTATTCTGTTTCTGAAAGGCTTTAGAGAACATAAATAGGAGAAGTACTTTTTTATGACTTGTAAAGTTCAGGGCTGATTAAGGGTAGTTCTTCATTATGCAAAGGGAATATAATGATTGACTCGTAGTGTTACATCAACTTTAAAAACACAGGAAGAACAAAAGAACTTTGATTAAATATTGAAAGGTTTAAAATATGTACATGTCTGAAGATGCTGTATGATTAAATAACATCCCTTCATTAAATAAGGTTATGGTCTAAACTGAAAGTGGGCAATAAGAACACACAGGTTCTGTTTTGAGTGGGCATTATGTAGGCTGCTGTGTTTGGGTTCATTGCCCTGATAATCAAACCATTCTGGCCAATTTTGGCTGAAGAACAGATGGTCATGTGACTGACTTTAGAAAGGTTTAAATATATTTTCATATGATTTTTGGTCATTTATTTGGAATAAGGTCACAAAACATCTGTTATTTTGTTCTGTTACATCTTTGTAATAATATCTAACATCTACAGTATCAAGCTAAGGCCTGAGGAATCAGAGATGGAACTCTTTCTTTTATAATTTCTTTAAGCTCTGCTCCGGCTGACCTTGCAGGGGTTTTGCTTGGACGTCCTTTCCCCTCCTGGGAAAAGTGTCAGCTGTCTTAAATATTTTCCGCTTGTGAATAATGTTTCTCACTGCGGAACAGTAGTGTTTAACTCCAGTCCTCAGGGGCCAGTGTCCTCCATGTTTTAGAAATGTCCCTGCTGCAAACAGCTGATTCAGATGGTTGAAGTGCCTCTTTAGCATGCCATCAATTTCTGCAGGGGAATGAGAATGAACCATGCATTTAATTCAGGTGTGCTGAACAAGGGAAACATCTAAAACATGCAAGATGCCAGAGCTTAAAGACTGACTATGGACTCTTTATTATAACCTACCTGTACATTTCAGACCAGTGAACTGCTTCTGTTAAGCTGATAAGGTAGTGATCATTGTACAGTTTCCTCTCATGGTTAATATGCCTTAGGTTGTACAACTTATCATTGTATATGTCTGCTATGGCCTGATTTTTCCATAGCAAACCTTATTGAGACTTTACAGGACAAGCACAGCCCCTAGTGGACCACTGCCCTCATAACAACAAACCTGAATGTTAAAAAGGGAAACATTTTTTTAAGGGAATCCTAAAAAGGGTGAAAAACTTTGACTTTGTTTAAACATTGCCCCAAGCTGAAAGAGATAATTACTGCCCAACATGTCTTAGCTCACTGTGCATTTTCCAACGATAAAATATGATCAGTTTATTCTCAGTAGCTGACTACTGAAATTATACTGGGACTGTCAGAAGGCCCTGGTTCAATTTTAGAAAACCAAAGTCTGTGGATCCCAATGTGGGTGGGAAACCTCTTGAGATCATTTAATCCCTTTCCACTCGACATAGTTTTGTTTACTTGTTTGTGCTATTTTTCCTCCCTTTAGTGCAATTAATCTTATTCAGAGTAGAAGACTACCCATTTTTATACAAAAAACTGGTTGTTTTTGTTTTTTTCATGAAGGAGCCAGTGGACACTGGTGACATATGGAACCAGATTTCATTATTTTATTAGGGGGTGAGGGATTTAATTACATCCCTGTTTTAATTCCCAATGGAACTCCACATTCATTCAACCTTGTAAAGGAACTGTAAGAAAATCTCACTTGGTTTAGAGGGAAGGCACATTTTCTGGCTCATTGCCTGTCAGCATGAATAAAAAAGATTTGTTGATCTTAACTTCCAGGTCTGTCTGCAAAAAAACTAATTAGTTCCACTTTATTCAACAACAAAAATAAATTTAAAAAAATACTGATTTTTAAATACATTTAATGTAACACTGAACATTTAAAGCTGCTTTTGTTAAACAATTTAGATATAATTTCTATGCCTCAGGAATATTATCTCTTAGAAGTGAAATGTTGATCTGCTGTGTTCACACTTTTACCCTGAGCTGTTTTATCCCAGACTGGCTCTCCTGATGGGGAGGCTGCTCTCCTGCTGACTCCTGCCTCCAGCTTTAAGCCCGTACATTGGGCTGGAGATTTGACTGGCTGAGTGACTTCAGCCAGAAGGAATGTTTTGTCTGGATGTCCACAGCAGGACTACCAGCCTGATGTACACAAAGCACGCAGACTACTGAGCTGAGAGCCAGTAGCGCTCTGAAACACAAGCTGCTTTGTATGTTGATAGTTTTTGCTGCCAGGCGTTTTCTTTGATTAGCCATAAATTTTCTGCTACATTTCCACAGTAGGATATGAAAGAAACTTGCATAGGAATGTAATAACAGACTGTTAAAAAAGCCTTAATGTCTTTAGTACTTGAGGTCTTCAACTCAAGAAGTGTAATGTAACCTTGTCTGTCTGTCTGTCTGTCTGCCCTACAAAAAGAAGAAAAAGCTTGTGAACCCTCTCACCAGGGGTTTAAATGTTTACTGAAGTTAAAGAAGACTCTGAAGAATGTCTAACTAAAAAAGTTTTAAAGTGTACGCAGACTTTAATGCCTTGACAGTGGATCAAAGCTAGACTTTCTTGGAGATTTGCATAAAAATGTTTTTTTCTTTTTATTGTTAATATTAACCAGAGGAGAGTTAATGACTTGGTGGCCTCTTTTTTTGTCTTGTGACATAGGCAAAATAACAAACGGAAGGAAATACTGCCTTGCTTTTTGTTGAAGCTTTGTTTGCCATTCCTCCAAAGATACAGTTATGTTTGATAAAAGTCCTGTAGACTTTAAAAGCAACAAAGTAAAGACAGAACATTTGTAAGGACCTAAGAAGATGGGATACTACAATTTTATACAGCCTGTGTAAGTATTTTTAACTATTTATTTGTATGATACAACCTGTAGAAGAGGATTAGTGCCACTGAAAAAATAAACAAAGTTAACTGATTTGTAAATTTTTTTCAGTATAATATGAGAAAAAAAGTGAAAATTTTTAACTTTACTCTCAGAATTCTGACAGCTATCAAACATCTTAGCATCAGGCCGTAGCCATGTCTGTTTTAGAGACTAGCTGTCCTGTTTTAATCACCTTCTCCTCTTCAATTAATGAAATGGCATCAGTGGGGACCCCTCGGGCACGTAAAAAGTCGCCTAATTCCATCATTTTTCATCAATGTGTTTCTTGCCCTCCCAAACAACTCACATCTTTGTCAGCGAAGCTGAGTGCTCCCACATCTCTTCCTTCATGGTGCCCATCTACATTAAGAGTTCTGAGACCTTATATATATATATCCAATATTTGGTGGAAGGAATGGTGCTATAACTAATGTCAAAATTATGTTCACACTTCTATAGAATTTGTTTTTCATGGGAAATTGTATAAAATATCAGGGGTTTCTAAAAACAAAACAAAAAAGCTAAAATATTATATTAACATTTGAAATTAACATTTAGCTAATACAATGTCTAAATAACCTAAATAGTTGCATTAAAAACAATTTATACATACATTTTGTTGTGCTTACATGATTATGTATTAAATATTGAGGATAAAAATGTTTTTTTAATTGAAAGGGTGGTTTATTTAGTCAATTATTTTGATTAAATAATTACAGATCCCGTAATTCATTTGATTAAAAATATAAATTAAAAGTGTTATTTTCGACTTTTCCAGTAAAGGAGTGCAAAATCAGAACTGTGTAGAAATGGAGATTCAGGTCTAGTGCTGAGTAGAGATAGACCAATACATTGGCTGGCTGATATTTTTGGCTGATGCTGCCGTCTTTTTCCCCATATCAGTATCGGTTGATCCGTGCATGCGCTGGCCTTTTCATCAGTGCATTCAGCAGCTATGCTTTGTTGTATAATTGGAGGAAGAAGGGAAAAAAGAAATATTGTCTCAAATCAGCCAAAAAAATAATGGCTGTACATACTGGGGAATGGTTTTGGCCAGTAAGAAAATAATCAGTATCAGCCTTAAAAAACGTTATCGGTCAATATTTAGTATTGTTTCTTATTGAGTGAAGGATAGTTGCTATACTGAACCAGCGATCCAGTTTTATTATAAAAGACAAGTGGGGGGGAGGGAGGAGCTTTGTACTCTGCACAGAAAATACTTCATTGTGTGCATCTGTGTGTATGCATGACTGTAAATGAATAAGAGTGTATCTGTTCGCACTCACATTGTTCATGGCACGAATCAAAGCAGAGAGGGGAGTCCCGTTCAGTCGACCTGTGGGGCAGGAAAGTGACCAAAAAGAGAAAAGAGTTCAGACACAGGAATCTGGTCAGACAGGGAGAGATTTCTTTCATCTCGCCAGAGGAAGGAGACCAGACTATTGAAACATTTACTACTCTATTTTTCATCACTCTTCAAGAAAAGCTTAAGAAGCCCAAATGGATCTTCCCAGCTCTATTCAAAAAGAGATCACTTTACTGAAAGGTATTTTGAACTCTGATTTGCATTTATATTTATGAAACTGGCATGACAATGACAGAACAGAGAATAGGGAGACCTTGTGTTGTGGTATTGTTAATGCATCGGAAGGGAGTGGTGGCTGCCAGTCATTGTCTGAAAGGCTGCAAAAAGTACAGACTTGACACCATCAGAGAAACTGTGCTTTTTACTCATGTTTTTAAATGGTACATAGTAGATTCTATCTGCACTGTTAAAACTGGTATAGTTATCAGAGTGAGTTTAAGCAGACTGATATAGGACGTAAAAGGCATGTGGGTATTTCATCATACAAGTTTAGAAAATATGTCCAACTGATGGCATCTTCTTTTTATGTCTCTTCATACAGTAAATTATTGGTAAAATCATGCTTAATTGTGTGGCTTTTAGGTCTCACACTTGAAAAATTATCTAGAAATAAGTAACAATTTCTTAAATTAAGTGTATTTACCCTTTATTTGAGTAGGTAAATGAGATAGTTTGCCAATGGAATTAGAATTTTTAATCTTAAAATAAGACAATTAGATGATATGCACTTGAAATAAGACAATGCGATTATGTTTCTTATTTGAAGTGTAAATTGTCTTGTTCCATTGGCAAAATGTCTCTTTTACCTCCTCAATCCAAGAACAAATGCACTTATTTCAAGAAAAAACTCACTTAGCTAGATTTCGTTTTTTTCCAGTGCAAATTTAGGGAATAGAATAATTTTCTGTCATCAGTGAGGACGTTGTCAAAAATTGTTTTCTTCCAACTCACTAAATGTTGCTAAAGTTATGTTTCCATGGCATGTTAGTCATCGATCTTTTGTATCACATTAGAACCAGTTCTATATGTGTATATGTGGATTTGAGTTTCTGTTTTGAGTGATGCCATGGTAACACGATGGCTGGACGCTGATAAGAATTAGATTAACACTCAAGTTTATTTCTCTAGCGTGCTCAAAGCAACCTGAGTTGCAGGAAGTGCTGCACAAAATATCAACAGTAAATAAATTAGCACTGAATGTTAACTGCATTTAAAATAAATCAATCAAAAAAAGCTTCAGTTAAAATATTAACAATGTCAAAAATAAAAAAAGGATACAATGCAAATTCTAAATTAAAACCTGTCTGATATTAAAATGCACCAAGAAGAAACACTTCATCAGAGAAGACTCAAAACAACAACCTTTATTTTCTGTAATCAAACAGAAACAATCAATCTTGATTCTTAAAACTAAGAGTTAAAAGGGATTTTTCACTCAGATATTATATCTAATATACACAGAAGTAACATACAGTTCCTCCTTTTAAAAGATTTTAAAACAAAACTCTTAGCATAGATGCCAGACGATAAATCTGGGATCCTGTAATCAACTGATTTTAAACTGTTATTTTATACAAATTGTATATAACCAAAACAGGTGAGGTTTTCCTTTACCAATTCTAAGAAACAACCCCAAAGAAATTACTCAATAACATACTGAGACAGACTTGTTTTTCTTCCGTAAAACATCCAGCACAATAAACCAAAACCGCAAAAAGTCAAATGGTTGACTGAAAATACTAGAAACTGTCAAGTATCTGTTGTAGTATCTTGGATGAATAGTTGACATTCCTCAGTAGATAATCTAGTTTTACTTTGAAGAGCTTCTTACATCTGTTTTGCTAGCTCTGACCTTTTAGGACATATCACTGAAAATGGAAATATTATAAAGAAGTGCCTATATAGTGAGAAAAATAAGTATTTGGACACCCTGCTATTTCGCAAGTTCTCCCATTTAGAATTCATGGAGGGGTTTGAAATTGTGCAGGTTCTCTGTGAGAGGAATAATCTAAAATAAAATCCAGAAATCACAATGTATGTTTTCTTAACTATTTATTTGTATGGTACAGCCGCAAATAAGTATTTGAACAACTGAGAAAATCAATGTTAATGTTTACAGATGTCAAACATTTCCTGTAGTTTTTCACCAGGTTTGAACACACTGCAGGAGGGATTTTGACCCACTCCTCCACACAGATCTTCTCTAGATCAGTCAGGTTTCGGGGCTGTTGCTGAGAAACATGGAGTTCAAGCTCTCTCCAAAGATTCTTTATTGGATTTATGTCTGGAGACTGGCTAGGCCATGCCAGAACCTTGATATGCTTCTTCCAGAGCCACTTACTGGCGGTGAGCTTTGGGTCATTGTCATGTTGGAAGACCCAGCCTCGCCACATCTCCACTGCTCTAACTGAGGGAAGGAGGTTGTTCCCCAAAATCTTGCAATACATGGCTCCGGTCATCCTCTCATTAATACAGTGCAGTTGCCCTGTCCCTTGTGCAGAAAACCCCCCCAAAGCATCATACTACCATCCCCATGCTTCACAGTAGGGATGGTGTTCTTGGGATGGTACTCATCATTCTTCTTCCTCCAAACATAGTTACTGGAATTATGCCCAAAACGTTTGTGCTGGTTTAGGCAGGGAACTTTCCGTCCCATGCATGATTTCAAACCATGACGTCTTAGGGTATAACGAGCAGTAACCTTGGAAAAGGTGGTCCCAGCTCTTTTCTGGTCCTTGACCAGCTCCTCCCATGTTGTTCTAGACTTATTTCTCACCTTTCTTAGGATCATAGGGAACCCACGAAGTGAGATCTTGCATGGAGCCCCAGTCCGAGGGAGATTGAGGGTCATGTGTAGCCTCTTCACTTTTCTAATGATTGCTCCAACAGTGGACCTTTTCTCACCAGCTGGTTGGCAATTTCCCCGTAGCCCTTTCCAGCTTTGTGGTATTGTACAATTTTGTCTCTGGTGTCATGTGACAGCTCTCTGGTCTTGGCCATGTTAATTGGATTCTTACTGATTGTATGGGATGGACATGTGTCTTTATGCAGCAAGCAGCCTCAAACTAGTTCATCTAATTTAGGATAATGGAGTGGAGGTTGACATTTTGAAGGCAGACTGACAGGTCTTTGAGAGTCAGAATTCTGGCTGATAGACAGGTGTTAAAATACTAATTTGCAGGTGCATCATAGAAATAAAAACATGTTTTCTTTACATACTTCAGTATATGTGGAGTTGCCTTTAGTGTCTGAGTTGAGCTTGGTCCCGTTTGCTTCCGACTATCCACAAAATCCACCTTGAATATAATGTTCCAATTGTTAGCTAGGTTGGACCCATTTAAAACCATTTAAAGGAAAAGTCAGGTCACCAAGGAATTATCAGTGGATCATTACCTAAAACTATTACATTTGTGATGATTTAATGAATTTGGCTTTAATCAGTAAAAAAAATTATTTCCGTTGCGAGACGGGGAGCGGCCATTCTTGCCAAAATATAGTAACACCTCACTCTTGACATCTTCTGGCAGTGAAGTCACGGTGGGGTAAGTCTAGCGACATTTTCCCCGCTTTACGAGCAAAATCAATGGGAACTATAAGACACATCTGCAATCAAAAATTATTTTAGATTTCGGGAGCAATTTACCTTTGAAATTCGTGAGAGCTATAGTTAAAGTGACAATGGTCACGTGCAAGGCAGTTGGATGTTGGAATACTTCGGGTAAAACTGAAAAAAAAGATTAGCTATTTCACCTTTCAGATTCATGATCCACCACGGGTTCATCGTTGGATTGCCAACTTGAAGAGGGAGGGTTTGCCATTGAACTTCTGGCCAGAGAAAAAACACGTAATATGTAGCCAACATTTCAAAGAAGAATGTTTTCAAGATGACTTGGATAATAGCGCGTTGTGACGAACACCAGATACAGCACTGGGACTTGCTCAACAGCCGATACCGCACAAACCGTCACAAGCCGCTAGGTGGCAGTAGTGTTCTTTGACGAACATGGATGCCTCCAGTAAAGCACATTCAAATGAAAATTACTATTAATTAAAAACACTTATCATTTATTGAACAGTATGTAATAATTTGAAATTCAAAGTACTTTCAGAAGTTTGAATTCTGAATATGGCCGGACTTTTTCTTTAACATGAACGAGGTAGACGTCACATCCACAGAACAGAACAGGAAGTTCCAACCAAAAGTAAATGCAGAGATATAGGCTACATGATTACAGTTATACCAGCTCTGAATTACTGAGGTGTCGATGCTCATCAAACAATGTTTTAGTTGTAAAGGGTCAAATAAAAAGCCTATTTTAAAGATATCTTTCAGTAACATAATGCTTATGCATTTCACCAACATCTGACTTTCTTGATAGACTATGTTTATCTCTCTGATATTTTGACCCTTTTTGCCACTTCTGTGTGAAAAGGAGATCCCCGCCTGCTCATTTTGTCACACCACACTGTTATTTTTACCAGCATTTTTTAGGGTGCTGTCTTCCCATAATGACATATGGTAGAGTATGTTTTTACACATCTGGCTGAATATTCTTTAAAGCAGTGGCAGTAATGCTGCTGACGCTATCAGCCATTTGTAGAAAACATTGAGCACCATTTGTATGTAGGATAGTTTCATGCCTGTACTTATTGCTTCGCATGAAGAGACGCCACAGTGTGGTGTTAGGATGAATGTGCTGTCAGTATCAACAGAGCGAGAAGTAGAACAAACTGCCTTACAATGCAGCACTTTATACTGGTGTAAAAAGTTCATACGTGGGAGTTGGGTACAGGAAATATCTGAGATTGTTCCTTGTTTATTGCAAATGTTTGGGTTCCACCTCCATATAGCAGATGGTTTCGCGCAGCACTGTCATAGCTTTATGTAGAACAGCTGGGTTTTGACTTGGCTGATTGGAAAACAGAAAGAAGGAGTTATCTTTACTGATAAGTTAAAGATTATTTATTGTTAGATTAATTTGTTGCTCCTTCTATTCATCTCTTTATTCTAATTTGTTTTATCTAAGATCTTGAAATCTTGCCATCAAAAAAAAAAAAAAAACTTTCTCTAAAGCATTACTGACAAAGGCAGGAAGGAAAATCTTTCTGAAGTTTCAGGAAGTTCATCTCCTTAAATAGAGATTGTTCTCTTACCCTATCAGTCCAGCATATTAGTACTGAAATGATGTGTTTGCTTGTTCAGTGTTTCAGAAGCCTGTTAAAAAAATCTGTGTAATCTCTGTTGGCTGCAGTTTCAAGGTCAGTGTGAGTGCTCATTTGTCCATATTAATTTAGTCTTTGATTTAGAACACCCAGCCTCTGAAAATCCCCTAGAATGAAAATGCATGCTTTTAAAAAAGCTACACTTTACTGGAATAAAATGAGGCTTATGTTAAGGGAAGCATTCATAAAGAGGGCCTGCAATATAAATAAAGAAATGTCCATTTGTGAGAAAGTTTTACACATCTCTTTTTCTACTGATTTTTTTTTTTATTGCCATCATTTGATGCCATAGGACCTACAAACATACAAGATGGGAGTAAATTAAAGTGCTGCAAACTTTGGTTAGACTTAAGAACAATTAAAACATGCTTTACCTTTTAAGAACAAAATAATTGACCATTTTTGGCCTGAATCTGATACTAGTCTGCTTTCTCAAGCTATGGCATTCCAACTAAATTACTGATTTAATCACTGCCAGAGATACTTTGGTATTAACCATATAAGACCATTAACAGAACTATTCCTTTTTGCTGAGCTTTCTTTTATCAATTTTAAATTCAAATAAATTATGCGACTTGGACGATAAAGAACAGCCTTTATTGTAAATCAGTTATTGCAGTTATATAGGTAGACATCAAATGGTGTGATATTTTCATGGTATAACTTTTAGTATCTGATCCGATCTAGCAAAAAATGATAAGAGACCTTTGATGCAGAATCCAATAAAACTGTTAAACCTGAAAAGTTTTAACTTGTTTTTCAGCGACACAACAAGATATAAGAATGGCCCATATATTGACTATCTGGAAGGGTGTTGGCCTCAGTGCTGCCTGTTTAAAAAAAAAAAAAAACAGCACAATAGATAGTGAGATTGTTATTGTTGACATGCATGCCTTCCACTCTTTCCTCCCATTATTCCAGTAATACACAAAGGAATCATAAAATGCATGATTGAAAAATGCGTTTGTTAAATTGCTGAGTTTCCAATTTTTATCTAATAGAAACAAACTGGCACACCTTGGTCAACCTTGATTGTTTTGTTTTTGCGCCTTACAGTTTTTAAAACTCATGTTATTGAACATGGTTAAAGACATTCCTACGATACACTTTTCCTGCCTCTGTCAGGAAATGCGTCACTGACAGTTTTCCTTCTTTTTTGCTGGGCTATTTTCAAGGCAGATGAGACTCAGGGGATATCCTCAGGTTATAGTAAGACTACTCCACAGCTGGGATTTCACTTAGTGTCTCCCTCATAGTAAACATGATCAAATAGATGTTTATTAGAAAAAAAAAGTTATTTTATAATTTGTTTTTCTCCGAGACTGTATTTTTTGAAATGCCTGTGTCCTTGACTCTACACAGAAAGTAAAAGAGGCAAACATATGGGGGAATAGTTGTTTTGTTATTAGTAATAGTCTTAAAAGCAGAATCAATTAACCAAGTGTGTCTTGTTACTCTACCATAGATGTGAAACACAAAGTTTTAGTCATACTTCACTCTAATGTAAAATGGACAGCTATGGAAAGGTCAAGCATTCATGCAGCATTGTTCATGTTTATCTGTTGTTGAGTTCTGGACTTTTCCATAGGAAAATATCCCTCTACGTATGTGCAGAATGTCTCTGCAGTCACTTACTGAACTTGATACCCTGTATGTTCCACACAGTCATTTGACCCTTTGTGTTCATAAAAAGGAAGCTACAAACAAGTCCTAAAGGTGTTTGGGCTTTGGAGGTGTGAGACATACTTTGAGAAACTGGAAACTGCAGTTTACCGTATAGCCTACAGTTAAAAGAAATAAAGGAAAAGCTGAATATTCATTAAATTGAATCTAAAGAACTCAAAAATTAACCAATACTGATCTCTAACTTGAACAAAATTAGCTTGAAGTCCCTGTAGTACATATTCAGTATAATCAAAGAGAATTATTAGTACTGTTAGAATTAAGTCATTTATTTCTTCACTTTTGGCTAATTTAAGCTGTGGGTATACTGTATTTCCCTACAGCATTGCTAATGAGAGTATAAACTAGTTTGTTTGTTTTTTGTGTTTTTTTTTTCTTTGTTTTGTTTTTTTAACAAAGCAGCTTGAATCATTAAGTAACAGATTTATCTTTATGCATGCAAATAGCATACCACTTTGTAGTTATTCATTCAGTTGCAATGTAGGTTATAACCTACTTACCAGCTTAGCAACACATAACTTTGATTTTTCCAACTATCACTGTAAGGAATAAGTGGCTTTTAAATAGACCCACATTTTTTTATGATATATAATCGGTTTGGGTCTAGTTTTAAAGTAGCACTAGTAGGATGGAGTGTTTGCCTCATGGTTAGAGCAGTGCACTTGTGCTCTGAGAAGGTTGCAAGTTCCCCGGTTAAAATCCCACTGCCTCCACTCTGGATTCCTGAGCAAGACCCTTAACCCCAGATTGCTCCCCCGGGCGCCACACAATGGCAGCCCAAAGCTCCCCAAGGGGATGGGTTAAATGCAGAAGTTGGTGGCTGGCTAACTCAAGTGGTAAGTCACCCATACTGCAAGCGGGAAGCCTGGGTTTGTATCCCAACTGCGGGGAATTTGCTGTCAGTGTGGGTCCTTAGGCAAGACCCTTCACACTAATGCCTGCTTTTGGGAGTGGCGGCCTTGCGTTTGGAATCCTGAGGTTCTTAGTTCAAGCCCCTCTGCCACTCCGGCTCCCTGAGCAAGACCCTTAACCCCACACCTCGGGCGCCGCACAATGGCAGCCCACTGCTCCCATAAGGGGATGCGTTAAATGCAGAGAGTTCATTTTGTTGCTCTGTACTTGAGACAGTATAATGACAATAAGAAGCTTTAAAAAAATGGTGATCAATAAATCTATATTAATTAATTCTATTCAGTAATTAGTATTTAAGTACACATTACAGTGTTTGATATCAGAATTTTTACCTGACTGACTTTCCAGTTTTTTTTTGTAGTTTTATGCGTTTTATTTTTAAAGCTAACGTTTTGTTTTATTGGAGAAGTTTTATAAACATGGCAAATAATTGTTATACATTCTTACAGATATCTGTTGTGGTCATTCGTCACATTTTGTATAAGTCTATTTTGATTTTGAAAATATATTGCATTGACTAAAACTGAGAAATCTATTGGGATATAAGTTTCAGCCATATGTCTCAGCCCAGCTAAGTAGAATGAGGGTTTTACAGTAATGAAGCTACTTGCAATGATGTATTCATTGTCAGTTTCTGTTGAATAATGTTCAGAGTGATAATAAGTTCTCCAAGTTTTTGACATGTTTTTGCTATCATCAGAATGTGAACAATTCTTTGCATCCAATGAACAACAAGACAATAAAAAAGATACCGTTTCCGGTCATAAAAAAGCTCTCCTAAGTATCTCTGTAGAATGTGGTACAATAATGTTAGAGGAGCTGACAAGAGATCAAACATTGTAGATAAAATCCAGGCTTGATAAATGAAGACACACAAGAGGAAAACAAAAGATAAGACTTGTTTTTCCTCTTCAGTGCTGCCTATGTAGTTTTATATGTGTAGAATGGTTACTATGGCAACTGATCATCCATATAAAATAAAATAAAAACTACTTTATATTTTAGTGTGACTTTTTCCTGTGTGCAATTGGTGTCTGGAGCCTGGGTTAATGTTTCTGAAGGTGTGCTGTCATTTAGCAAAATAGGTGTTAATTATTAACCTTTGCCTACACCTCCTCCATTTCTTCAGGTCTATATATTTACTACAGCGAGTATTGACCTGGCAAACAGGATATAAATACTTTTCACAGTGGGTGTTTTTAATTTTTAAAGTTCACTCGGTAGATTATTTCAAGGTTGATCGATATTTATCTGATTTATACTTCATTTTGGGTCCAGGCCTCCAAGAGGAGAGCTTTGGGGACAGTTTCCAGACACTTTAATGCTGTCAGTGTTTGTTAGGTTTCTATTTTCATGGGACAGAAACGATCAGACTTCTTTTTCTCTCCTTTTTGTCTCTGTGTTATAAGCTGGAACCGCCATCAAAATACATTGAATGATGCAAATGACCAAAATATGCAGATGTTAAAATAATACTTTATTTAACAATTAATAAGTCTAAGGATAGGATTATCTTTAGTGGGAAAAAACAGCACAAACTTTTTAGTCTGAATGGAGTTTTTTAATAAATTTTTTCACATTCTTTCTTGGGGTTTAGTGTTTCCTTTATTGCTGGAAATGTCTGTTCTCAGGGAACACCTTGCTCACGCCTTTACATGTACAAAGGTATTATAGAGGGCGGCTCTGACCTGTGTAAGGAGGAAGAGGAGGGAGACTCTTTCCTGTTGATCTGCATAGCGTGACATGTTTGACAGAGAGCGCAGAAAAGGTGCAGAGACATTGAAATAAAAAAGAGGAGAGCTTCTCAATAAAGCTGTCAGAGGAAATGGCTTTCTTTCCTAAGGTTCCAAAGGTCTCTGCTATGGAAATCAGCAGCATGGAGTCGTTCTGGTCGAGCAAAGGTAAGCTTCTGGAAGAACAGAAACACAGGTGAAATAAGAGAAAGGAGTCGGGGAAACAAAGCCAGGTGGTAAACTGAACCAGGTGGAGGGAAGATGAAGAGAGAGTCAGTGGATAGGACAACCCACATTGTAAGATCAAAGACAGTGAGAGAGGGTTTCGAATCATCTATAGTATTGTCTCTGATAAGGACTTTAATATACATTTGTAGATAACAGCCTAATAATTTGAAGATTTTCCTCTATGTTACTATATTTAGTAAAGATGTTCTTTTTTTTTTTTAATCATCTCATCGGGAATGTGTGATGCTCAATTTTCTTCTTTTTGCCATGTGTACACTGTCATTAATAACCAGAAGAAAACTCAGATTGCACTAATGAGTCATCTCAACATGCCCCTCGGATTATGATTATATTTTCTGATTGGATCATAATCAGAAATAAATTGTAATCCAAGTGAGAGGAGTTGTTTTTGCAAATGAATAATCTGATTGGCATGTAAATTATGACATACTGTATTGAATGGTTAAGTTGACAGGACTCATTTTTTGAAGTTCTGTCCAGTTTAGTGAAATTACTTATTTTCACATAAAAAGTAGTTGGATTTTTTTTTTCTCAGTTCAAATACATTTTAATCTACTCATTACATTTTCTGCATGTAAACATAGCTTTTGATATTATTTCTGACTCATTAGATGAAGAATTTCATGTGTTCATTAATCAATTCAGAGTTTTAGAATCTTTGCAAGTGAAAATTTTCTTTATTTTTTTTACTTGCTGTACAAGATGTTTCTACGTGGCTGGCTAGGAATGCAGCTGACAATAGAGGGGTATCCATCGTATTCAGGGTATCCAATATCAATCATTCAAAACACCATGTTAACGCCAACCCAGTTCTGAAAAAAAAGAAAGGACCATTTTTTGAGTCTTCAGATTCTCTAAATCCTGATTAACCTTAAATGTGTAAATATTGCTGTGACAAAAAAGCAAAAATAATTTCAATTTAAAAATCTATGTGTATGGCAACAAAAAAGGTGAGATGACAGGTGATCAGTATAATTCTTTGTAGTAATATTCATGGTACTTATTCCATTATGTGACACAAAGTTGTCTGACCAGAGTATTCTTAATACTCTGGTCTAATACTATATTAGAACAGTATTAGAATCCATTAGTTATTATGTACAACACAGTACAACTGCTTCATCTATTAAGAGGCTAAATCCATTTGCTCACCCTTAATGGTTTTAGAGTTGTTGGTATGTTGGTTTTCGTGAGGGTGTAACCAGTAAAGTTTAGGTGCTGCTTCTGTTGATGATTTTAAAGGCTCTCTGACCAGTCTATTATAAATTTGTTAAAAGGACTTTTAAATGCCATGATGTTTGGCCTACAAGAGATTAGGGCATGACAATATTACCAAAAATCAGAATTGCAGTTTCTTTCAATCAAAATTGCATTTTTGTTTTCCTTGTAGTAATCGAATGTTCCACTCCAGGGTTTCGTTGTATTCATTATCCTAAAAACTTTCTTGTTCATGGTCCATTATTGTAGAACTTTACTGTTACCTTTGTGTGGTGCTGACTTCTGGCTCCCATTTATGGATGTGCATGCTAGCTACAACTTTCTCTTTACTTCTATGTTGCACCAAACCCACTGTAAGCTTATTACCACTACATAAAGGGTTGGTGTAAGAAAGTCAATATGTCACTCCTGTTAAAAATAATATTTGAAAATTGTGATTACTACTAGAGATACACTGATGTTTTTGGCAGATTGTATTGTTGTTCCATTCTTGTATTAGTAACAGCCAATACATCCATCATTTTATCAACTCATTAAGGTATTTGGTAGCAATACCTTGCAATCATGGGAAGTGAGATTTTTTTTTTTTTTGAGGATGGATGGATGCATGGATGGAAAGACCAATCTGACCAATGATATTTTGTTTGGATATTTGTTATATTATCTAATGCAAACCAGTGGTTATAAGCATCATATATTTAAATGAGGTGGTTTTTTTTTATGAAGTTCAGAATGTTCCATCTGTTTGCCATTACCTGAAGCTTAATTTGTCTCTTTTGCCCTTTTTAGATGTCCTGCTGCCTTCTTTTCACTAGCAGCTGCCTAATTTTCCAGTCTATATGCAGGTCTCAGTTGATTAAGTATTCTACTCTCCTCTGTCTGCTTTGCCAAAATGCTGCTGACTTTCAGTACAGAACTTGCTAAAGAGGAAATTCTCTCTTACTGAAAGACCTTTTAGCTGTCCCACTTTGTGGGATTAGCATGAATAAGTTTCCACTCAGCATCCATCAGGCTGCTGTCTGGTTCAGAGACCTCCCACAAAGTGAGAAGAAGTGTTGTAGGGTTCGCCTGCATCTGAGTGTTTGGCTGGAAGAGGATTCTTCTGTCTGGCAGGGAAGAAAAAGCTGACTGCAGATTTCTGGAGTTTTGTTTCTTGCTGATGGCGCCATTGGAAATGTTTAAGTGGCGATGGCCAGTACTGTTCAGAGGAAATGGAGAAAAAGAACCTTTGAAAAATGTTGTTTATTGTTTTCTAATGCATCATTTAATGTAACTGTAGTAAATTTAGCCCCAAAGAAAAAAGGAACACTGACATCAGTGAGTTTTATCCTATTCTGCTCATTTGTTTGGACAGTTTGCAAACCAGCTTTTTCGCTGCCTCCGTTGAGCATCTCAGCATCCTACATGGATGTCATCAACTGACCTGCAAAAACAAGAAATTCCATATTTATATATTAGCAAATTTTGAGTAGCATAGCTTTGTGAGTATAGAGAGGTACATTATGGGAAGACCTCTGAGCGATGAGAGGCTGGATTCTGCTTTTATACTTGTGTTTTTCTTTGAATAAACAAAGTGGCATTGTTAAACCATTGTCTACTTGTCTGATAGGTTCATAGCTCATCTCTTTAGGAATTATGCTAAAACACACATGCACTTTGCTCTTAGACTTTAGGCAGTGAAGCTCTGATCAACTGATATGTTCGTCTGGTTAATAAACTAAGGTGGAGCTACATTTTGTTCCATGTAGATTAATAATTTAGGTAGTTTTTAAAAAGTTCATGAAAATCTGATAACACTGATACGGGTTTGTATTTAGTGTCAAACACTGTTAGTCTATCTACATATGATATGTGAAAGAAGAAAAACAAAAACCCAAACATTTCTCTAAGTAAGTAAATATTGCTCCTAAGTTTTTTATTATCTTGTTCTCTGGCTCCACACATCCGTCCAGGAAACATGACCAGAGTAGGACCTTTTCTTTGCATCACATCCTGTTTTGCTCTGAGCAATAGATTATTCAAATTTAATGATAATCTTTTATATGCCTGTTAAAAAACCTTAGAAATTCTGTTTACATGTGGATATCTTATAGCTGTACTAGACTGTAGGGATGCCCTGATTTAATTATAATAACAGAAATCGCTACTTTAACAGCCGAAAACAGAGAAACTAAATATAGCTGCCCGCATTTAAAATCGCCTAGTTAAGAAAACTGATAGAATCTGCTTCAGTCCTCTTCTGTGTAAAGTTCATCTATCCCATTGGTTAATAATACATGGGTTAGTTGTTCTTGTACCTATTGCTGTTGACTATATTTCTCTGTTTGAGTTATACTTGTTTAAGCTTTTTTTTTTTTTTTTTAACAAACTACTCCATAAAGTAATAAAATTATGCATGATTCATCCTTGTTTGTATCAGGTTAATATCAGGACACCCCCACTAGACTGACCCTTTACTTCTATCTCTTGTCATTCATCAAATTTGGATGACTACAAAAAAAAGGACTTTATATTTTTTGTTTATGATATGAAAAATAAATATGACTACTTTTCTCCAGAATTTTGTTTTTACATTAAACATCCTTCATCTTTGATTTCCATGAAGTTTATCACTTTTTTTTCTTACATTCACTGTTTAGTGTAGCATAAGCTTATCCAGGCTGGACAATGAGTTAAATTCTAGTAAAAATAAAGCTAGTTTGAAACTTTGAAAATACTATTAAAAAGAGAGGAAACAAGGCTTTTTACCTTTCATTAAGCTTTAGCATTGTGTTACTTTATGAACGAATTATTAAACCCTTAATAAAACCTAGGCAGAATTTAAGTTATATATATATTTTTTTTAATAAATTACAAAATAAAAATGTAAAAAGATTGCGTTTGGGAACATTTAAATGGGGAAAAAGATGTGGGGAAAAAATATTACACTCTGTGAACATGCTTAATTTTTAAACAACTTTATGAACTTTTAATCTAGTTGCATTCCGTCTTTTACTAGAGTATGTTATGAGGAGAAAAAACATTTTATTGATATTATGGAATCTTAAAATTTACTATGTGTAATGTTGTCTTTCTCACCATAGCATAATAATTATTTCATTTAATCTATAAGATCAGAGCTGCTATAAATACTTTCCATAAACACTTTGACAGTGACAGTCAGCTGTTGAAATCTGAACCACATGTTAGGTTCTATTTTAGAGGGAGATATTTCCCGGATCACACATGTCATTAGGTGATGATTTAACACAGAGCAATGCTGTATTTAAGAAATACAAGGTGGGCTGGTGGTTGGTCGCCTCCTCATTCAGTATGCTCATATACACAGGAACCTGTAGTACTTCTGCCTCTGTGGGGAGGTCCGGCACGGTGGCTGAGCTGTGTGGGTGGTTGAAGGCATGACCTCAATGTGAAGGAGAGCTGTAAATCCCTTCATCTGAAACTGGGAGGTCAGCAACATTTAGACTTTTATGAAGTTAGATGAGTTATTATCAAATGCTTTACAAAACAAACTGTTTTTATCACAGTGAAAAAAAAAAAAAAGTTTTTTAGAGTAGCTCAAATTAAGAGCAGAAATACCACACAACTAACTGGAAAATTCAACTGCAGTAGCCACGTTTAACCATAGAGGTCAGCACTAAGATGGTTTTAGACCAAAATGTGCAGAATTGAACAAGTTCATATAAAAAAATATAAAGATATGTACAATAATATACAGATACCCTAAAAACCCAATTTATAGAATTTGTCTCCAAAAAAAAGTTTTTGTTACTCTTCAAAAGAAAATCCAGCATCAAAGGAGTCATCGCGGTTAATATTCACATTGTATAATTATCCTGTTAAACTGTTGAATTACGTGGTTTTCTAAAGTTAAGCTGTTGTTTAGTCAGCGGAATGGAAGTAGAAAGCAGTGTGCCAGAGTGACGTTCTAGTGTGACACGTACAGAAAATGGCCCATTGAAACCTTTAACAGTTTAGTGTAAAAGGTAAAATATATCACAATGGCTTAAATTGATTTTAAGCTATTTTACACACTTTGCATTGTCTTGTTTCATTTGTTTTCAGGGACTTTATGTAAAGACATTTTTAGATAACTTTATTTACATTATATTTTTTAGATAGGAAGATCAATATTGGCACATTGAGTCTAACATTTATTACTTGTGCAAATGAACATTTAAACCCTGACTTACCAAGGTCCCGAATAAAAACCATTAAGTTGCTTGCGTGACCAAAATTAGTCATGCAATTAGAGGAAGTGTTTCAGGGGTGTTATTAACAGCAGAAAAAATATATTCTCAAGAAAATCTTGATCCATCCATCCATCCACCCATCTCTATAGCTCTTTAGTAAAGTAAAAAAATGATTCAAGTAAATGCTCACAGAAAAAGTAGCACTAAAAACACGCAAAAAAGAAAATGTTTAGGTTTGTAATTCTTTCAAATTGTTCTCCAGCTGAGCTCTAGTTAACAAATTTTAATCAAAAGGTAAAATTACTATTTCTTTTTCTTCACTGCATACGGTAGATATTATGGATTGTGAGCTTTCCTTGCATTGTTTTTAGAGCACTGCTTGTTTTTACCTAATTTATAATGTATGATTTTTTAGGAGACCTTCTTTTAAAAGTGAGTTGCATAAAAAGCCATATTTACCTGCGAAGATTCAATAAAATCACCTAGAAAGACAAACATTTTTAATGTTTAGAGTATTTTACCCAAAAATTATATTTAAATGATTTTTAAATCATTCTAAATATTTGCTATGGGCATTCTCCCCAGTAGGTGGCGATGTTGACCCATAAAGTAGAGCCTGCTGATCTCCCATGAGCTCTATGTTATATGCCTTCATTGAAAAGAATTTACAAGGTGGCTCAACCACTTTCCCTGAAAGCTGAATAATGACTTAATCATTACACACTTTTCTCACGCTGCTCATAATAAGATTTTTTTATTTTATTTAAGAACATTAAAGTGTTAAAGTTTAGTCTTGAGTTGTTAGGTTGTTACAGTGTTCTATACAGAGCCATACTATCTCAGTTCTGTTGAACTTTGCTTACAGGCCTTTCTGATCTGTCCTGGAGTGTAAATCATGTTTTTATTGATATGTTTAGTAAAGTTTATATCTTTATTAATCAGCATGTGTTTTTCTCTCTCTCTGTTTTTCAGGTGAGTCGCCTCCTGTTCTTCTGTTATATTTGAAGATGTCGCTGCTTGATGATGGCAGGAAACAACTGATAAATAAGTACTCTGATGCAGTTGATTGAATTCTTTCATGCAAACCCAAACTGTTCAACGTTACACTTAAAAGAAAACACCTACTTGATATATGGATGTTTAAATACCTTTCTCTGAGTTACTAACAGTAATTATGCATGAGTCACATATCTCAGGAACCAGAGGCGCCAGGTTAAGATTCGCCCTCACAGGCAAACCTCCTCTCTGAAATACATCTGGAATGTTTTCACACCCAGTAGGTTGAAACTGCAGCGAGGTTGAGACCCCGGAGTGAAGGCTGGTCCCTCACATTTGAGAACTGTCACCCTACTGCTCTGATTTGTTGCTTCTCTGGTTTACACATCTCAAGGCATGTCATGAAATAGATGACTGGGTTGCACCCTTGCAGAGGAAAAAAAAAAACTTGGGTGTTCCAAATATACCGCTCTGGGCTGCCTACTTCAGGATGTTTTATTTGCTTTTTGAAATTCTTGACATGATACATCATTAATGATTGTTGAAGTTAATACATGAATGGGTAAATACTTGCTTAGATGATGGAGCAGGAATGCTTGTTCAGTTACTCTGAGTGTTACTCACTAAGAAGAAATCTTGAAAGTGTGTCTGTGCATATTTAGTGTGCATATTGGCTGTGTGTTTTTTCACTCTCCTTATCTTTTGCTACAGAACATAACCTCTCCTGTAACTTTAGCAATAGCTAATAATGCACTAGGTCACGTTTCTTTACCCGGGGACTGAACAGTTAATGTGGACGCACCCTACCTAAAAAAAAAAACTTGGTAAAGCTTCAAAGAGAACCCGCTGAATGCAAACAGGTGATCTAACTGGTTTCTGCTTTCCTGGACCTTCTAGCATTACATTTATTTGATACCTGAGTGAACCTAATTCATCTCCAGTCCGCAAAGTTGGCCAGCTTTTACAACAGTGCAGCCTTTTTATGTTTTATAGAATCAATCTCTGATGTTATTTCATATTTTTCTTGTCAAAGACTTTAAGACAATTTCATTTTGTAACTGAAAAGCCAAAAAATATAGTGAAGCACATAATAAACTCCAAAGTGTCTCTTCATCTCTCCAAATATAATTAAACAATTTAAACGTATGGCAAATATTCACATCTTGTTGATTAACTAGAAAGAAATCTTAGATGGCATTTCAAAAATAAAGCCCTATCGAATAATAAAAAGCTATCGATCACCTTTTAAATGTCCTTTTCTTGGTATTTTAACAATTCATCTCTGACAAAGGGACCCAAGTCTTCACCAACTTTTACTCTATTCATAGATTCTCAGACAGATTCCGGTTATAAGCTGGTTATATATTTCTTGCAAACAGAAAAAAATCCATCTTCAAATGATAAAATGTTTATGGCACAATTTTTTGGGGGTTCAAAAAGTTCTGCTCCTAACTGTCCTTTAAGATTTCAATCCCATTTATTTTGTAAATTTGACTTTACTTGAATTTATCAAAAAGGTTTCTGATTTTAAAAAAAATATTCAGAAAAGATTAAATTTAATGTTGACGGTATGAGTTGGTAAAGGAAGGCTGTTTCCTCTACATGTGAATGCAACTGTGGTATTACAATAAATATTATAAGACATTAACAGATTTGGGGAAAAACTTATTAATTTCCAGTTTTCAAAAACAGCTATATTTTTTTTAAAGAAATATTTTATAGTGCCAATTGCTGAAGCAAAGCTTTAATTGTTCGATGTTTTGTTACTTCTATGCCTTTTATTTTTAGGTTAATACTCATTCCTGAAAAAACTGAATGTTCCCCTTTTTTATTATCTCATAAAGAGAGATGAAAGTTTCATGAATCCTGTTTTAAAGAATCAAGCCTGGGATCGTGAGTTTTTCACAAGGAACTTTGTAGCTTAATTATTTTTTTGTTACACCCACACAGTAAAAGATTTTGGAGAATACTTTTGAAGGATGTCACTGTTTCTTAAAAACTCTGTGATTTGTTTCTTATTCAGCATAATCACTTTTTGATAAATAATTTTGTTTCTGGGAAAAGTTTCTTTCGATTCTTTTGAGTTGCTTTCTTTATTATTTGATATTACTTTAGTGCCTTTAATTATTTCTTATAGTACAGTAATGCATAGGCTTGGATGGTTCCCCTTGGCTGTAGCTGGATCACTGCTCTTGTCTACTTATACATGATGGGTGACATTAAATATAGTTCATTAAAACAGACTTTATTTTTTTATAACTTAGAAGTACAATGTTGCTCAGCTGTAATTACACAGTGAAGCTATTAAAGAGTTGTTGGAGAGATTAAATTTAATCTTGGCCGGTAGTCTTTTACTGTCCCCATGTGGGTCACACACCCTTAAGGAAAGTCAGCACCACAGATGTATTTGTATTGTAAAGTCTGTTTTTTGGCACTTTAACCCTTTGTTGGCAGTATTTCAGCTCACAGCATTGTTTACAGTTGGAGTGCTCCCATGTATTGGTTTGTTCCACAGTGAAGGAAAGGGAAACTTGGCCATTGTTTGGGCTGTTATTCTATCTTTAACGGCTGAACTTGTTGCTGGAGGTGTTACAAAGACAGTAAAAAAATAAAAAATCAGGATAGCCTGTCATGCAAAGGAGAGCAAAATGGCATCCCCTGCTGTAATGAGGACCTATGAACTTTGGGTGGGGTCGCGATCTAAGTCCCAAACTGCTTGTACTCAATAAAGCTGTCTTTTGTTTATGGTAAAGATTTAACAGCGAAGGGTTTATTTGTGTATTATGGCTTCCAGTGTATTGCACCTTAAACATGTGATCTAACAATCATTATGTGAGATTTTATCGATCATATGTCAGTTCAGTGTTGCTCCTTAGACTTTGGCCTTTGAGATATCCGTTCAGGTATTTGCCTGCTATTAGTAATCAAATCTAGTTCCAATATCACTGAACCTCAAATTACTATTTAGTCTTTTTTGTTTTGTTTTTTTGGCTATAGATTAAAAAAAGTAACCGAACAATAAACGTTTTTCAATTACATAAATAAAGAATGTTTTCAAAATTACATATTTAATGAAATCGATCAGTTTATTGGGCGATTGTATCTTTAAAAATAAAAACTATAAGGAAATATAGGACATCTCCAATTACTCTCTAGCATAACAGATTATTGCAAATTAAGCTAAATGTCTTATACTTTTATTATCACCATACATGCAGTTAATTTTTAGTACATATTCCAATCTTCAACAGTAATTACCCAGAGAAAACCCATGCAAGCTCATAGAGAACATGCAAACTCTGCATAGAAAGATCTCTGACTGAGAATCCAACCTAGGACCTTCTAGCTGCAAGGTGCTACCAGCTGCATGAGTGTGCAGCCATACATCCGTTTATGTATAGATGGATTGATAGATATGAATCAATCTCTTGTGTTATTTGATCAAATTCACTTTAAAGTGCCTTGAGACAATGCATGTTGTGAATTAGTGCTGTAAAGATAAAATAATTGGGTTGATTTGCTCTCAGTTTAGGGTGTCCTGCCGTTATATTTCTAAAAGACTGTTAGATTCATGATGTTTGTGACAGATGTGACAGACGTTCAGCTTTGTCTTATTTGTCAAAAATGCATTTTTTGTAAAAAAAATTGCAACCTTTGTTAACAGACAAATTCCTTCTGTGTTGAAGGACTCATTTCAATTAGTTTTTTATGTCACATTGACCTTTTTTCAGTCATTTGTATGATGAATTCACTTTTTGGGGTATTTGGATTTTACATATTAATCCACCTATTATCAATTAAGTCAAGTCTTGATTCATTGTTATATCTCTTAGCCCTAGTTTTGGAGACATGCATGGTTATAAATGTCTTTGGCTAACATTGCTACATGTAAAGGCATGCTAGGTGCCTTTCCACTCAACAAATTACAGTCTTCTCCCACAATTCCAAATAACTTCAGCATTCCTTAGGGTGGATTGGGAGCATATGGCAAACGTAAACAAAATCCTCATATAAGCGGTTACATTTCCATCCCTCCTTCCTGCATCTGAATTGTTGCATTCATTTCTCATATGAAAACTGTATTTTCTTGCTATGTTAAGCACCAACCTAACCTCTCTGTTCTGGAATGACTGGACTAAAAGGAGTGGTCAACTTGCTTTTCTTTTACAGATAGTCAGAAAAACAAGTTTTGTGGGTTTGTTTTTTAGATTATCTGTGACTGTTATACAGTCCTTTCTCTCTGAAAAGCAATGGTTGGAGTTGGACTACTTAATTTAACATTATTGTTTGTGTTGCAGTAAGTTTTTCTATAACTCAATAGTCACATGAATCCTCTCATGATTTGGTTTAATACAGAAATAGCTCATTTGTGAAAGTCGCATATGATGATAATGAGTCACTGCAGTATGTAACTGGACTCCAAAGCTGTGGCAGAATAGGCTTTTTCTCTGTTTACTGCTTACCAGTGAAGGAAAGGGAAACTTGGCCATTCGGAATTTGTCTGATTCATTCTCACCAGACTGGGAGGGTTTTATGGGGAAAACGAATCCAATCCCCCAGTGTGCATGTGCAGGTTTGTCACTTTTGTTCACGTAAGGAGACACCTGTATTCTATTTGTCTATATTTAATTAGTTGTTCATCTGTATTCAGGTCTAAAAATAAAGCCCGGCCTCTTCAGGTTACAATGCAAATGTCCATGGTGTGGCACAGAGTCAGTTGGCCTGAGTCTGGATCTTGTCTCAGGTTTTGTTGTTTGATTGCTGGTTGCCATGGCAGCAGCAGGCCCATGTTCCACAAGGTCCTCAGCCGTGGACACACATATTATTTGCCTAACCTGTGGGCTGTGTTGCCATAGAAAGACCACTCCCAAGTGTACTTGCAGATGATGAGTCATAGGGACAACTATTTAAATGCTTCCTCTTTTTTATGTAAAAAACAAAATCTTGATTCAAACATGTTTTATTTGCACAGATGTGTTAGATTGGGTGTTTGGATCTAATAAAACAAATGGGTGTGTCTCTGGTTGGCACAGAGGAGGCTGGCCTTTGTTGGCTGGTGCTGGCAGAGGAGGCACATCCTGCAGCCATTTTACACCTTCCCTACTACCCAGACTGAAGCTCCATTTTGTGAAGGCCAACCTCTCTTTCAATATGATCAACTGAGAATCACAATTTACACATTCACAGATCAATTTATTTAGTTTTTTTATGCCATTCAAACTGTTTATGTGTAACAAAGACAACTCTGTTGTGTGAGCCTCATCAAGATTAAGTTTGGTGTTTTGCTTAAGTTAGTCAGGAATCAGTTAATTCAATCCTTGGAAAATTATTTATATCCTTTCAAGTTTTTGATATTTTATTTTGCACAATAATAAACATAGAATGATTTTACTAAGATTCTCCAGCATTAAGGCAGTTTGTATACATAAAAGAAAATTGTACAGTACATGGTTTACATTGACAAATGGAAAACTAAAAAATAAATCCTTGATAGGTCCTTTAGATTGATACATTCATATAAATTCATGTTTCGTAAATTGAATAATTCAGAAATGTTATCATTCAAAAATTAATAGATATTATTTATTTAATTTTAGTATAAATACAACTGTCCTTTCAAGACCCCAGACAGTTTGTCGAACCTTGATACAAAAAGCACCATGGAGACTAAGGAACATATGTGAGATACATTTTAAATTCAAGAAAGATTTTACCAAGATATCTCTGTCATCAAAAACTGACAAGATCATTGGGAAATATAGAGAAGAACTTAAGCATCAGTCCTAAAATTTGGGTTGAAGTTCCGAAACAAAACAAACAAAACGCAAAAATGTATAAACTATATATATGAAAAGATGAGACTGACATACAAAATTATGGGTTCTGACGACCCATAAATAAAACTTCTACATATGGGGGACCTGATGCACTTGAGGGGAGTAGGTTAAGTAGTGGCTGTCCAGGACGGAATATGTCTGCAACTATTTTTCATGCTCTGTCCAGGCAGTGTATTCTAATTGGGGCAGAGGGAAGGCTAATGATATTTTCTACAGCAGAGCAGCCAGCAAAGCAAACCATTTAGCAGCTTCTATGGTAGCCTATTTCTCCTCCACATGATTCCTTCAGCTTCCTCTGAAAATGGATTATCTGCTGGGTCTTTTTGAACGATCATAATAATAATAATAAACTGCAGGAGTTTGTGATGCAACTTTCTAGGGTCACTGGTTTGAACACCATCTCAGTCTCTCAGTCCTTGTGTCTTTGGGCAAAACACTGCAGATGCATTGCCCACTGATGGTGGTCATTGTCCCGGAAGATAGCTGTGGCTACAATTTAGCCTGCCACCATCAGCGTGCATATGTGTAGATGAATAGGTAAATGACTGAATGTTGTGTAGTTCTTTAAGTAACCTAACCTAAAAAGGTGCTATTTAAGTATAGACTAGGCATGCCTAAAGTCAGTCCTTTTTGAAGGCTGCTGTCTTACAGGTTTTCAAAGTTTCATGGCTTCAGCATAGCTGATTCTGGTGATTGTTGTTCAGTTTTTCATGTACCAATGGAAAATAGCTGTGCTGAAGCAGGAAAGCCTCTAATGCTACGTTCACACTGGATGCAGCAAGAGCAGCAAAATCGCGTCTGCTGCTTCATTTTTGCAGCTTGTACCAGTTAGTTCTGACGCGCGGCTGAAGCAGACCCACTTTTGCACCGCGCAGCCAGACCAGCAAAGCTGCTTCAGCCGCCAGAACTAATTGGTACAAGCTGAAAAAATGAAGCAGCAGACGCGATTTTGCTGCTCTTGCTGCGTCCGGTGTGAACGTAGCATTAAACGCGCCTGACACCCTGCTTCAGCTGCTCAGACGCGCTGCGCCTGCTGCTGAAAACACGCTGTGGGACCTTTTGCTGCGCCTTGACTCACGTCAACCATTTACTTTGCATGTAAACACGCTGCTTCTGTCGCGCCTGCTGCGTCCGGTGTGAATGCAGCATTAAACCTGCAGGACAGTGGCCCTCAAGAATTGATTTTGGGTATGGTATAGACCATTATCTTAAATCTACAGGCAGAGCTACAGTGGTTCAGATTAAAGCAACCTCAGATGCTGATTGACAATCTATGGCCTTAAAATGTTAAGATTCTCTTATGATCAATTATCAATATCACTAAGCTAGATTTGGAGACAGATTTGAAGTGCAAAAGAGAAAACATGTTGCTGAATCTGCAATGGATTAAGGTTCTTTTTTTTCCCGCAACAGCTCAGAAATAGGCATACCGCTCCTTTCAGATATTTATTTGTAAAATATTTTGAAAGGGTTTTCATTGAAAACAGGTAGTTAGAATGAATTTAGACACATTTACTGCTGTAGCTTGTTTACAAAGTAATGTAGTTTCTACCACAGGTTTGTGAAGTTTTTGTGTGGTTTGTTTATACCTGGCTGCAATTTCAAATGAACTCAGTGGTTTTTTTAAACAGCTTACAAAATGCTTAATTACCCCAATAAACCAAAGAATGAGAAAAACAACAGAGATATCTAGAGCTCCTGTCTACTTTGAGTTTCTTGGTAGTGCAGAATGGCTTTTAGTACTTTGTGTGCTTTCTATCTATCTCTATTTAGTTTCTTTGTTCTACTTTTCCTCCATTGTGCACTCTTCTTCTTAATCTCTGGGTCTATAATTTCCTTCGTCTCTCAAACAAAGAGTCCAGTGTGTAGTCTCTGCTGGCTGGTGCCAGAGTAAAGCGTGGGTTCCTTCAGATCTATGGGACATGGAGCAGGGTATCCAGGGCAGCAGAAAGGATGTGTCCGGCCTGCCATGGGCCACAGATTTATGGTGTGGATGTTTCTCTGCATTTATGGGAGACAGATGAAAAGATGCCCTTGTTCTCTTTTTCTCAAAAACACTCTCCCCACCCTGAAGCCTCCCCTACCCCTGCTACTGCACTTTTTTAGTCAAGTTTTGCCTGCTCTGTCTTTCCGCTGGATGGGCAGTTGGTCTCACTTGGGTGAAGACAGGCAGCAGTCAAAGTGGGCTGAAAGGTGTGGAGCAGCTAAAACCTTTGCAGAAAATGTCAGTTCACTGGGAGAGTGGAGATCCTCTCGGAGATCGGTTCTGGCTCAGCCCTAAAAAAGGTAAGTCGATGTAACGCAGCACAGGGAGCTGGCAGCAGACAATGGAAGTGAATATTTCTCAGCATTGGTCATACCAAGGGGTGTGGTCTATTACAATCAACAGTATTCATTATTCCCAATCCACTCTCTAAGGACCTGTATATGAATTTTGGCAGAATTGTAACTCATCTTGTGCAACAGCAGTGAAATCCTCCTGACTTCTAAATGGTGCAACACATCTCTTGCATGCCAAGTCTGATCCCTGCTGCTGACATTCAGCTCTCACAGAGGAAAGAACTGAGAGCTGGTTCAAATTTTCTGTCCAGAAAATGCTGGAACTTGTTTACAGCACAAAGTGTTATTGTATTCACCAGTTGTTTGTGGAATTTACCATCAAGGTCTGATTTCAATTACTTTTATGTTTAAATGGGGGGAAAGAAAATATTTTGCTTTTTCAATAAGTGCTGGATAATACTTCTGAAGAGAAAGATTTCCTCTGCAGCAGTTATACTATTTCAGTTTGTGCTGCAACTCAGCCTTCCATTAACTTCAAGCCGGTGGGCTACAATCCAACTTTGAAGGTTGATGCATGGTTGAAATGACCTGGAGACTTCAGTAAATGAAGACAGCGAGTAAAAATCAAGAAGACTTGGCAAAGTGTGGCTTCTCAAGCTTAGTTTTGGCAAATATTGTGAGTTAGCAGTCATAATCTGACTGAATTTCATTCTACTTTAGAAAAAGAAAGTCAGTATGATCCACAGCTTGTGGAACTAGAAGCAGTTTTTCAGTATTTTTTTCTTAAGCCTGAGCCCCCGGTACATGTTTTGTTTAATTTTGGGTATTGATGATTGGAATCTAATAGGTTACTATGGTCCTCAAACCTTAGAAGCCGGTAGATTAAGTTTAGTTTGGACGGTTAAAATACAGATGACTTACAGAGGAAGCAAATACTACCAGATGTCACAACCAAAACTCCTCATTAGATACATTCTTGATAGCTTTTCAGACCTTTTATAGAAGACATTCCTGTAGTGGTAAAAATCATTTTAAAGTTTAGCTCCCCTGTGTCAGCCAAGCTAAAAATGGAAGCACAGCGCACATGCATGTAGAACTTTTAAAAAAATAAACTGAAATATACAAAAAATACACAAAACAACAATGATTCATGGCACACATAAAAAAGCCCACTTTATCAAGTTACTAAAAACATCTTAATACAGAGCCACCTTGGTCGGAGAGCTCAATATTTATTCGAAGAACAAAGGTTATTTTTTTCCCATATAATTAAATGCTGAATTCTCCATTTACTTCTGTTGTTGTTGGAGGTTCATTTTTTTCCCAATCCACTGTGATTAGTTAAATACAACTGCTGAATTTGCTGGATCAATTAAGGAAGATGAAGGGCTTAGCTCTGCTGAGTTGAGTATAAATCTGCTAAATGTGTTATGTCATCAGGAGAGTTTGTGTGTTTTTGTCTGTCTGTGTACAGGACAACTTGAAAATCTTTACCAGGGGTGTCCCTCATGCCAAGCAACAATCCATTCAATTTTGGTGATGATCCAGATCATAATCTAGATACCGGAATATTTTCAAAGATTCTGTAACGTCATGAGATTGGGATATTTTGCGGAACAAGCAGTTCCCCACTAAACCAGAGGGTGGCAGCAGTGACTATTGACAGCCTTAGCATCGGACTCAAAAAGTCAGGAGGTATTTTACTGAAGACGAAAACACACGAAGGAAAAGAAAACTAGTTGGTTAGTTAGCAGGAGCAATTGAACACTTATAAATGGATTTTATTGATTTTTTTTTTTTAAACCACAAGTTTGTCTCATGCCAAGGAACGATTTAGTTACATTTGGTAATTATCCAGATCATGTGTGAGTTTTAGCTATTGGTGTAAGTCACAATTTTGGGCAAATTTTGCTGCTTGGGCGGAGGTCTGTGCTCTCCAAGTGCATTTCTAGTTTTTCTTGACATTAGTAGCAAAATAAATTGACTTTCTTAAACCTTGTAAACAGTTATTTAGATTCAAATGTGAAGTTATAGATCTAAGAATGTGTAGCTCCTGAAAGAAAGAATCAGATAAACATTGACAGTATAATCTATCTACAACTTAAAAATTCTTTACATTCAGTCATAAGGATTTTTTCTAACCTTCTAACTCATGCATTAGATGGGTTCTGTTTGGGCAATTTCTAGGATGATTAGGCATGGAGATAACTAGTCCTTTATGTAGCCTGATGGTTAAATCCACGTTTTACATATACTTAGGTTGGTTTGGAAAGCATTTTTCCTTGATTAATACATTTAAGCTCACAGAGTGTTGGAAAAACAGAATAAAAAAAGCAGACAGCCAAAACTGCTTTTGTTCTCTGCTCATGCAACATTCATTCCGTTTGAAGTTAACCATAGCTTCATGTTACAAAAATGTAATTTCTTCCAGATAATGACTTGTTTCATTGGGAACAGTTACACATGTCTTACACTGCAGTTGCTTTAAGAACATTCAAGTAGCTGAAGATGTTTATGAGAGAGAAAAATAAAAGCCTAGATTGGCAAAACCACAAGAACAGTTCCTTTAGTGGTTTGACTGATTTCAGAAGAAAGAGAGCAAAGCTTCCTCCTGCTCCAATCTTACTCTGCTCCTTGTTTTCATCTCAGCCATCAAAGAGTTGGTTATTTATTTCGGCAACAGAGTGAAGAATGCCAAAAAACACTTCTTTCACCGCCTCCTCTCTGACAGTGCTGCTTTGTTTGGAGCCATAATGGTTAACCCCAGTTCTAAAGATTTACTATTGCATTCGCTGCGCTTTATTTTTCTCTTCTGGTCATAATTTTTCTGCCAGTTCATAGAACATAAACATCTCTAAAGCCAAAATTTATGCTGTCAAGCATTTGTGTTTCCTGCCAACCATGTGCTGTACAGACCTTTGCAACTGTGCAGACTGCTTGCCAACCAACAGTCAGAAGGAGAGATACTGTTAGCCTTTTAGGCTAAACAGCTAGTTCAATGTAATTATACCAAGGGTGGCCAAGGTTCAGCCATTTGAAATACAAGAGGAGTAAAGCCTCTGCAAAGGCTAACCTCCCCTTCTGTATAAGTAGTGTCAGGGTCATGCCTGTTCATGTTGACCCATACAGACATGAATGAAGGTTGTTTTAAGGTTGTGATAAAGGCTTTATGTGGAGCTTCTCATCCTACTACAAAGGTTAGCTCAGATTTGTACCATGTTGTGAAAAAGTATTCAAACCTTTTTCTTTTTCTTATAGTGTCAGATTTAAATTTATTTTTATGGAATTTTATGCAAAAGTCCTACAAAAACACATTTAATAATTGTTGAAATTAGAAAATGGAACATAATATCACATTTACATTACAGCCAGACATTGCAGGTGTAGTTTGCCATAAATTATATCAAAATAAGCATTTTGTCCAATCCGATTTTATTTGTTAAGCACTTAAAAACAACTGCAGCTGAACAAAGTGCTGTACAGAAAGAACAATATAATAATGAATAAATAAAACACAAAACAATACAGATAAATAAAAAACAAACCAGCTAAAAAATGGGTATAAATAACATTCACACAATCAAATCGGGTTTGTATGACGTCTTTTCCTGTCAGTCATGTTTGGCTGAGAGCTCCGATGCTGAGCGTCATTTCTGTCTACATTTTCCACTTTTCAGCTTTATCAACTCGCTTCAGAACGTATCATGTCCATGACAAAGTGGTTTATAATCTTCCCTACATCATGATGGATTATTTTACCCTTCGCTGAAAACAGAAGATCTACTTTGGTGGACATGAAGCAAAACAATACTTGTCATACTTTTTAAGTTTCTGTTTTTGTTCTGTTTTATTTATAGCTTGTTTTTGGCACCTGCAGAATAAATACTTTCATTTTCAATAAACAGTTTCTGTATCATATTTCAAAAGATAAATCAAGAAGATAAATTCAGTCTGACTTAAAGAAAGAGGTTCCTTGCAAGGCTCAACAAGTTTATAAGTTGCCTGCATGAGTTCTTTTCAGAGGCCACACCTGTCCCAACTGTGGGGTCGCCATTTCCAATCTTAGGACTAGCTCCTTAAATTAGCAAGGGCTGTTCAACTGAATGAAAAGGGAGCATTTGCACACTGCAGGGGCTTTTAACACCTCGTGCAAGTCACGATTTTAGACATCTATTTGTGTTCACATTTTGGTAAACTGAGGGTCATTAAGAACATTTTATTTTCTTAATGACCCTGTCCTTTTTTACCCATACTTTACAGCAGCCTACAGAGAGCTAGAAATAGACAGGTGATGGTGATAAGACATAAAACAGTCATTTTACAGGATTAGTTTGGGTAAAAATAACAACGTCCAAAATGTTCATTCTTATTCCCAAGGTTTAAATAAGTCTTGAGCGTGAGAAACTAACTGTGCTTCAAGTCATTTGGTATAATTAAAATTCCTAAGTAGACAGGTACACTATATGTCCTAAAGGTTCCCTTGTCCTTCTGGTTAAACATCTCCATAAATCTGGGAGCATATAGACCCAGTTAAAATAAAGTTTTGGGGTGGAGGTAAACGGGGTTACTGAAAGTAGAAAGATTACATGCTTTATCAGTTAATTGAAATTACCTTCTGACCTTTGCTTTCTTTGGAAGAGGCTACAATCTCTAGGATCTAATATCAGCAGGGAGAGTGAACGCGTAGGACCATTAAACACCTCATGCACTGGGCCTTTACTTTGGGCAATGTGCCAGCTTTGAGCCATCCGTTGGAGCCACCATCAGGTGGTGGTGACACGTCTATTTTGGGATTTGGAAAGGGCTGAAAGAGCAGAGAAAGATTCCTAACTTGGAAGTTGCTCAGAAAAAGCTTTGTCCTTTAATCTATTTCTGTCAGTCACATCTTCCTTTACTCAACTTCTGTTTTTTTTACTGTGATACTTGCTTAGAGTGCATAGAAGAAATATAGAAAAAGGTTTAGAAATCATCCTGCATAGAATAAATATAGAAATATATTTAAATATAGAAAACAGGTGGACTATTCATCGAATTTGAACTTGGATTTGAACCTAGACTACATTTCTAAAATTGTTATATCATTTTACACTTGCTCAGAATTATCACAGCTATGGAGTATCAATAAAACAATTAACAGGACTCATTTCTTCCAAGTTTGCATGCATACTTTGCTAAAAGTTCTGTCTGAGCCTGCAGCTGATGTATGTTTTCTAAGATCCAGCCATTGATAAGCCTCTGTCAAACACCTCTGTCATAAACCTGGAGAGACAAGATAATAACCATTCGTAGGTAGTTCATAAATCATCACAGGTAAGCAGGTAATATCTCACAACATGCAGGTTTGCAAAAATCCACCCAGGAAGTAAGCAGGGGAAACAGTTTTGTACCTAAAATGATTGCTGGATGTTCTGCAATGGTGACATTGTGGAATATATTTGAATTTAACTACTACACAACTAATGAAATTGCAACAGGCCAAATTTTAGTCAAGTTCAATGACAAAAAATAATGCAGGTCTCTTTTTTTTTTTTTTTTTGCCTTGAAATCCCAGCACGTCGCGCGAAACTCTTTCAGTGCTCCATCAAACCCTTTCATGAAGCAGGTTGACATTTCAATTACTCCAAAACATAGAGTAAAAGCAAAAAAGAGTCATTATTTAACCAGTCTTGTTATTTCAATGCTGATTTTAATGCAGGCAATGGGGACCGTATAATTTACCAATATTCGTAATTTATTTCTCTTTTTCATTCAAATGTTAAACGTTGTATAGTAGTCCGTATTAGTTGCAGTGTTGCATTAACAGTTACATCGTTAATTAGAAGTTGGATACAACCTGCAAAAAGAAAAAGTGAAGAATTTACAATAAATACGTGACTTTGCTATCCACAAATGCTCCAGGAAAAAAAATCTAATAAAGCTGCCTGTAGCTTTACTATATCTCTCAACCTGTCACAGGTTCAACCTTCTCTTTATTGTCAGGCCGTTCCCAGCAAGTTAGTGAGCAATAGATTATTTCGCAATGCTGAATGCCTTTCTGTCAGAATAAATAAACCTTCGAATTCCTGTCTTCTTCAACCTCCTCCCATTCTTTTGAAATTCTGCATAATGAATAGACTAATCTTGTCTGCTCTGGGGTGGATTGTTTTAGGATGTGTCCTAAGGTATCATCTCTGAGTCTGAATGAAAGCATGTCAAGGCAACCTAAGCGGATTAGTTGGTCTATTTTTTGGACTGGCTCAAAAATCATATTGGTAGACATAGACTCTTGTCAGTAATAGTTTTCTAAGGAATTAAACTTATTATTAGTCTGTTCAGGTATCTTTTGGTTTTCTGCTGTGGACTGGAGAGAGAATAAGTGTCTTTCTAGAACTTGGCTCACTTCAGTTTACTGTTGCCATGGCAAATAAAGCAAAACATTGTTTGGATTTGTAATGGTGTGGTTTCAAGCAGCGGGGGAACTGCGTTATTTCTTCGCCTCTCATTCACCACCACTATAATTTTACAACTAGATCACCGTGTTGCTCTCCAGCCCTGTCTGTCTGCAGTGTTCCATAGAGAATCCCGGCCTTTTCCGTAGTATAAACTGAACATGAGCTACTCTTCTCCAAGCAGTTGTCATTTTCCCTTCCAGTTTTTTTCTGACTGGGACAAGACGCTTTCTCTGTCAGGGAAAGATGAACAGGAGACAGATGTATAGATGAGAAATGGGATCTTGGGACAGAAATCTGATATCTGGTTCCAGGCAGAACAGAAAAGGCAATGCTATAATGCACAGTTCTTTATTTAGTTTTGCTGGTTTACAAATAGTAGTTCTAAAGTTAGGAGTTTGGGGCAGCAAATCAACTTTAGCTTGCTTTACTGACTGTTGCATCAGTTTAATATTCTGCATTAGGAGATAGTATGTGCTTCTACTTATGTGGGCCTGGAGACTCTCAGTACATATATGTATAAATAACATTAAACTTCTATCATCCCTCTCAAAATAAATAGGCATAGAACATATTAAACTGCCTCTGTATTAAATCCCTTACCTCTTTCTTATAAAGAAGTATTAATAATCTAATTTTTAGCCAAATAACATGTAAAGATATACATTAGCGTCATCATCCATCTTATTAACAAAGCCACACCTAGTTTTCAAAACCTTTTAGTGACACCTGATGCGGAAATGTGTAAAACTGGACACCTTGAACTCGTGTATGAATGTGCAGCCAGTTGCCCCGGGATGGGACAACTCCTCATCTCACTTTCTCATTTCTACTATATCTGTAACACATTCACTGGACTGTCGTATGACACAGAAGAGGGTGTGCTTTAGCCAACAGGAGTGGGCATGTACTGTAGAGGTGTGCATGTGTGTGTTGAATTGGGGGGCGTGTTTTCCTCTGTGGGTGGGTGTCTCTCTGAGAGTCAGAGCAGCAGAACATGTGCTAGAACACACTTTTTAGATGTGTTGCTGCGCACGTTTTACTTTGTCTAAATTGTAATAGGTATATATTTGAGACCATTTTTTTTCCGGCTTCCTCGTTTTTTTCTTTGTTTGGTGAGAACTTTTTTCCAGGCCCATTTTTTTCTAAGATTAAGAAGGTAGGTGGAGTCAGACTGTGAAGTTTGCCTCACTCCCTCCCTCGCTCACACACACGCTGCCTTTCTTCCATTCTGTCATTGCCATCTCGGCAGTACAGAGACTGTCCATGTCCGGCTATTCTAAGAGTGGAGGGGACAGCACACTTTGACTTTTCAAAGGAGGGATTTTTTATTTCTTCACAAGAACTAAAGGATCTGCAAGACCCTAAAGAAGAGACAGTAAGATAAAATTTGCTTTGATTTTTCCAACTATTTTGAATAGACTTGTGAGGCAGGTGACAACCAGTTTTACCTCTGGATTCTTTTCCAAAACAAGACCTGAAATAGCAATACGAGAGTTCAAGTTTTTTTTCTCTCTTTTTTTTTTTTATTAGATTTTACTATAAAGCCAGTAACTGACTTAAAGCACAATGGTTGCTGGAATGCTGATGCCAATTCATGAACTAAAAGCCATCTATGAAGTCCTATTTCGAGATGGTGTTATGGTGGCTAAGAAGGACAAAAGACCTCAGATCAAGCACCCTGAAGTACAAGATGTGACCAATCTCCAAGTAATCCGGGCGATGGGCTCTCTTAAATCTAGAGGTTATGTAAGGGAAACATTTGCTTGGAGACATTTCTACTGGTACCTGACCAATGATGGCATTGTTTACCTGCGTGACTACCTCCACTTGCCTGCTGAGATTGTTCCAGCCTCTCTTCAGAGGGTTAGAAAACCAGCTGCTACTCTGGCCATTGCCCACCGTGCTGACCGTGTCCAGTCTGTTCAAGGCCCTACATCTTACGTTCCCAAGCCAGGTCGAAGGGATGAAGCAGAGAGCCAAGAAGCATTAACCGAACGCCAAGGCTACCGCCGTAAAATGATGGATCCAGGAGAACAAAGGAATTACGAAGATAGGACCCCTAGGTTTAGGGGTCGTCCACTGACTGAAGAGCCAGTGCGTTCGAAGGTATCACAGGAGGTTAGGGACCAGCATCAACCTCTCTACAAGAGAGGACCAAGCTTCTACCGTGAATCAGAGAAAGAGGCGGAAAACACAAAAAGATCAACTCATCAGGGGTCTAATATAAGACATGAAAAGCAGGTAGTTTCACAGGAGAGTCAGATGTTGGATGTTCAGATGAGGAACTACAGGTCTGTTCCTCTTCAAAGTGCAGCTTTGAAGCAGGATGTGTCCCAGGCCACTGTAATCTCCTCCTCAGTGGCCCTGCCATTATCATTGGCTGCTGCTGGTGTGGCTGCAGGTGCAATGACATCAAAGATGGCAGTTAGCTCCTCTTCTGCTGAAACACATGTCAACATTACAAATACTGAGAAACGTGAGATTACTAAAAGAAAATCTTTGAATTTCATTGAAGACACCAATCCATCTACAACAAAGCTTGAGAGTTTGGAAGTCAAAGAAGACAAGACAAAACTAGTTAAAGCCACTGTCACAGCTACAGTCAATGAAATGCCAAAGCCCAAACCCGTTGATACAATGGAATGTGCTCAGAAAACATCCAAAGTTTATTCTGGCTCTGCAACCTCTAAAGAGACTAAACTGGTTGATGCTGATCAAAGAAAGCACAACGAAGAAGTGATTGATGAATCAGTTAAAGCACCTGAACAAAGGACTCTAGTGAAAGCTAAAGAAGATGGTAACAAAGAGAAAAATGCCAAAGTAAACCAGAGGAGCATCAAATCCAATAATGATGACCAGACCAGCAGCCCACCGGGGACCAATAATGAAGCAGTTGATGTCTCCAAAGTCACAATGACCCAAAATCCTGTGGAAGCAACCTTAACAGGTCTGAGGGCAAAACCTGAGACTGATGGCACTCCTCCTAAAATTGAACAAGTAAAAGAATCTTCATCAAATGTAGTTAACACTACTCATGATGCAACACGTGCTTCAGTATCTCAAACAAAACAGGAAGATCCACAATTGAGCAAAAAGAATGTAGATGTTACGGAGACAAACATTAAGCAGGATGTCGATAGTCCTACAGGGATTTCACCTGTCAAGAAGGATGAAATGCTGCAGCCAGAGGAGGTCTCTAAAGGTTTTGGTCAGGGGCTAGTGCAGAATGTGACCCATGCATCTCTTTCCACTCAAAATGCTGTTAGAGTAGAGGAGGGTAAAGACTCCAAACAAGAAGGAGAAGCGACCCCAAAATCTAAGAAAAAGAAAAAGAAAGCATCATCTGAGATTCCTAAGAGCCCAGTTAAAGAGGATCTGCCTCCAATAAAGGCAGAGAAGAAAACATCTGAAAACAACACTGATGAAGTAATGCTAGAAGATACCCAAAAAATAGTAATTACTAATGAGTCTTTAACAGTTTTAACCTCCACAAAGATGGAAGAGGAAATCGGGGCTGATGACAAAGCAGAAGATCATCACAAAAAAATGGATGCTGAGCTAAAAAAGGGGGCCCCTTTTAAAACTGAGATGATATCAACAGAATCCTCTACAGCAGTCTCTGCAGATGTGCAAGTAAAAGAGACACCTGAGGAAATTATTGTCAGCACAGCAGGAGAAGGGCCCCTTAAATCTAAGAAAAAGAAAAAAAAAGTATCACCTGAGATTTCTAAGAGCCCAATTAAAGAGGATCTGCCTCCAATAAAGGCAGAGAAGAAAACGTCTGAAAACAACACTGATGAACCGATGCTAGAAGATACCCATAAAACAGTCATTACTAATGAGTCTTTAACAGTTTTAACCTCCACAAAGATGGAAGGGGAAATCAGGGCTGACGACAAAGCAGATGATGATCACAAAAAAACGGATGCCAAGCCAAAGAATGTGGGCCCTGTTAAAATTGAGATTATATCAATAGAATCCTCTACAGCAGTCTTTAGAGATGTGCAAGTAAAAGAAACATCTGAGGAAAGCATTGTCACAACAGCAGGAGAAGAGACCCCCAAATCCAAGAAAAAGAAAAATGTTTCATCTGAGATTTCTAAGAGCCCAATTACAGAGCATCCGCTTTCAATAAAGGCAGAGAAGAAAATGAGTGAAAAATCCAATGAACCGATTCTAGAAGATACCCAAAAAACAATAATTACCAATGAGTCTTTAACTGTGTTCACCTCCATAAAGACAGAAGGCAAAATCAGGGCTGATGACAAAGCAGATATAGACCACAAAAAAGTGGATGCTGAACAAAAGAAGGGGGCCCATGTAAAAACTGAGATTATATCAACAGACACCTCTACAGCAGTCTCTACAGATTTGCAAGTAAAACAGACATCTGAGGAAATCAGTGTCAGCACAGCAGAAGAGACCCCCAAATTAAAGAAAAAGGTTTCATCTGAGATTTCTAAGAGCCCAGTTACAGAGGATCCACTTTCAATAAAGGCAGAGAAGAAAATGTCTGAAAACACCAATGAAGCAATTCTAGAAGATACCCAAAAAACAGTAATTACCAATGAGTCTTTCACTGTGTTCACCTCAATAAAGACAGAAGGCAAAATATGGGCTGACGACAAAGCAGATATAGACCACAAAAAAGTGGATGCTGAACAAAAGAAGGGGGCCCCTCTAAAAACTGAGATTATATCAACAGACACCTCTACAGCAGTCTCTACAGATTTGCAAGTAAAACAGACATCTGAGGAAATCAGTGTCAGCACAGCAGAAGAGACCCCCAAATTAAAGAAAAAGGTTTCATCTGAGATTTCTAAGAGCCCAGTTACAGAGGATCCACTTTCAATAAAGGCAGAGAAGAAAATGTCTGAAAACACCAATGAAGCAATTCTAGAAGATACCCAAAAAACAGTAATTACCAATGAGTCTTTAACTGTGTTCACCTCAATAAAGACAGAAGGCAAAATCAGGGCTGACGACAAAGCAGATATAGACCACAAAAAAGTGGATGCTGAACAAAAGAAGGGGGCCCCTGTAAAAACTGAGATTATATCAACAGAATCCTCTACAGCAGATGTGCAAGTAAAAGAGACACCTGAGGAAACCATTGTCAGCACCACTACTCCGGGACAGATGTGTCCCAAATTAAAGGCCACATTACCTGATATGGAACCCTCAAAATCTAAGGAAACAACTGCTCCTAATGTGGAAACGGTGACTGTGCAAAAAATGAGTCAAGTTGAGAACATGCAAGAAAATGGAAAACTTGAAGCAATACCAACAAAGCAGTCAGACTCTCCAGAAATCACTGTTGAGGCTACATCTCTTCTGAGTGCAGAGAAAATTACAGACAAGCCGACAAAAGGGAAGAAAAAAGGAAAAGGGAAAAAAATAATTGTGTCACCAGAAGTAGAAACTAAAAATGCAAGGTCTGTCCCTATGACTGAAGGAGAAACATTGCATTCTACTGACATATCAACACTGTCCAAGGCTGCGGACAAGGATAGGGCTCTGGCCTCTGAAATGACAGAAACTAAAGTTCCTTTAAAGATAATTCCTGAAAGAATGTGCAGTGAGGAAGTCAGACAGGCAGCAGCTGTGCTCTCTGAGGCCCCTATACACAAAGGGGAGGTGGAGCTAACACAGCCCTCTGCAGAAAAAACCAAGCGGGAGGTTCCGAAAGCAAAAACATCTTCCAGTGTGAGGAAAGCACCCGCACCCGAAGATTTAGCGTCAGCTGAGGCACAGGCCAGCCCTCTCTCCAGGCAAGAAGAGCCTCCCAGAGTTGCACAACATTCAGCCAGGCAGGCAGCAGAGTGCAGCACACAGGAAAGGCTCTCTGAGACCTTAAAGCACGAAGAAGATAAGAAGAGGGACTTGCTGGAGGACACACCCTCTGCTACTGCCACACCCGCAGTCCAGCCTGACCAGCCTTACCTTGGGGATATCAGTGAGTCTGAAATAGTTGACTCTGACGAGGCCACTATGAGGAAGAAAATAGTAGTAGTGGAGGAGATAGTTGAAGTGAAGCAGATCGTTAGCCCTCAGGCAACTGGGGAGCAGTCACCTCCCCCACCTGTGAAGACTGAGGTGGATGAAGAGGAGCTGGACTTGGATGTTCTGGAGGAAATCGCTTTAGAGCGAGCTCTTTTGTCCGGGGCTGCAGGGGTCAAGGTGCAAGGAGCTTCACCTGAGTCTGACTGGGACCACTCACTGGGGGAGCCAGAGGAGAAGACATGGCCTAACTTCATTGAAGGTTTGTTTTTCATGCATGACAACTGACCTACTTCCTCCATTGTCCTAATCTGTCTGAGCACATGGAGTGTTTTCTTGCAGTCAGGTTCCCACCTTTCTTTGAACTGTGGGAGGTCTTAGGCAAGGTGTTTAATGACAGCTCTGAGGCTGCCCCTCTATTTCTTTCACTGCAGATTGTGAAAAATACTTTAGTCAGGAAGTTGTTGACTGTCTATTTCAAAGTGCTTTTTTGCATGATTTAAATACTGTTTATCTAAGAGTTTCACATTACAAAGATGAATGAAGATGTTTAGACTGTCCTTTTCAAAACTGTTTCAGTATATGAATCCCAATAGACTATTGACATGTAGCTTTGATTTAATCATGATTTCTGAAGTGGATGAGGAATAAGTTGCACTATGGGTATTTGCCATGCTGAAGCCTTCAGGTTTACATCTTTTACAAGTTTGATTGCACTGATATAAAAGTAACATTTATTCATTAACTAGACACTTATCCTGTAGTTAATAAGTTCCTGTGAAAAACTGTCAGTTTTTTATTGAAGATCAACACATTCCCAAAACGATTACATATTTTGGGTGGGGACTCCAACTCTAATGATTATTGTGTCAAGGCATGTTTACTCTTACGATGTTTTATCTTTTGGGACATCTCTGAGAATTTGCTAAAGGGATTATTTGGAAGTGTCGTCAGACCAATAAGGTGGGGTTGTTTGCTGAGATTCAATCTCACCAGTTCTCTGCAGACATTGCTGTGCATGAGATAAAGCCCAGCTGAAGTGTGAGGAAGGTGTGGTGCTTGTGGGAGTTTTGCACCAGTAATAATGTGTTCTGGACTTGGGTTGACATCACATAGTTGTTTTTCTCTTTATCCTCTCTGTCATTTATTAGAGATAAATACACCACCTGCATACTTTTTGTAATGGCCAGGCAAAGGTAGTGGAGTTCTATAGGTAATGTGATAACACTGTTGTATGCCCTCTGCCTTTGGTGTGGAAATGAAAGTAAACAGAGTCCACAATCAAGAACCACAGAGTTCTGTCAATTGCTTTGCTGAACTGAAACTTGTATTGTCATGAAATATGATATGAGCAATATTTGATTTGATGTACATGATTTTAAATAGCTGAATACTTTAGTTTAGAAGGTAAGGAAACTATTATTTTCTGTCAAATCAGTTTTACTTTTTAGCTTTAATAATGTATAAAGGGAGAGGTTGCCCGGGGCGTTGTCTGTTATGGGTGTAAGCGGCAGTCAAATAGTAAGTTGGAAAAGGTTGTTCTTAGCTCTATGGGTGTGTTTGAAATCCCACGTGACAGTAGATCTGGTTTCAATTAGCTGTCTTGGCTCCTTGATTTGATCTGTTAATCATCAGGAAATAAAGTTGCTTTGCAGTTAGAGAAGAAAGAAAGTTCTATAACTTAAACACACCATCATAAAGCTCATCATAGACATATTATGTATTATTTCTTCTCAGCAGCCGACAATACGTATGGTATGCACTTACAATCAATATAAAACATTCAATTTTACCTTCTGACTTTGGAGCTTTGCCCTTGGTGTCTCTTTGATATGAACACAGCAGTGCACTGCTGACATCTGCTGTCCATGTACCAACTCCATGCATTAAACTGGCTGAATGTTGTTACTGTCAAAGAGGTTTTGAATGAAAATCTAATTGAACAAACCTTGGTTTGTCTAACCAAAAATTGTAAAAAGGATTTAGCAATTCCTTAACCTTTACTTTGATATGCAGTGTTAAAAACAGTCATAATTTACAAATATGTAGCATTTAGTACATTCTATCTTCACGCTGTAGTATTCTGGAAGGGTAAGATATTTCAATTGACAGTTCTTTTTCAGTTTGTCATTTTCACTTTTTCAATGTTATGCTCTCCGTTTCTGTTCTTTTGTTTCATTGCTAATACAAAAAAAAAAAGAGCTATGATTCATTTCCAGTGAAGCGTTTGATGTTGTTCTTTGCCATTTTGAATCTCTTCTATAATGCAAGCTGCAGTATTTGATCAGGAAACAGTTTAAAAGTATCGGACTGACTGCTCATGCTGGAGGGGACAGTTTAAGCTTCACCCCTACATAGCAGTAGCGGCAATTAAACTAAATGACATCCCAGACATGCCGCTGAAGTCCTCCGTGTTTTTGTCTCTGAAATTCTGCCCACAGTGTAGATTATGTGATTGAAATGAACAGCCACAGTGTGCTGCTGCTCTGTGCCTTTCATTACGGTGACATGCCATTTTTATGCAGTGACTCACACTGGCCAGTTTCAAACGCCAAAACTGGGAGTCTGACCTTTTCCTGCAAAACAGTTAAAACTAAAGGGAAACAATTAAAGTTTTAACCATTTTTTTCCAACAGAAGACTTTGTTAGGATTTTGTGGCTTCAATTCTTATGTCGCTGCTTCTGTCGTCAGTTAAGTTATATTTTGCCAAAACAATCCAGGTGACCCTAAGTGACCTGCGATATCTTTTACTGCTGACTCTGATTGTGAAATCCCTCTTTAAATTTTATCAGGAGTGGGAGAACATTGCGGTCCACATTTTATAAACTACTGACATGAGAACATCAACCAAGACACTTTAACAATGGAATAGCATAGTGGGTGCCAGGTCAAAAACACATTGTTAAACTAGGAGACTTAACTTTAGGCCATTTAATTTAACTTTTTTTTTTGGACATATCTGTTGTAGCAGTGTGATAGTTAACCTACTCTCAGCCAACACCCAGAAACAGACTGATCGATAACATGTGGAATAAATTAAGGGTTTGGCCCAGATAGTTATGCTGTTAGTCATTTCCCAGGGTACATGCCGGACCATATATAAGAGTGTGACTAACACCAGTTCAGATCTGTGGGAAAGCTAAAGGGTTGTTTTACAATATTGCAAAGGTATTCCTCTTTGACACCTTGATGTTTTTCATATTTCTGGCTCACTGCAATCACTGATGGTATATTTGTATGGGATTCTGTGTGGCAGATTAAATTAATGCACTGCAGGAAAAATGATTCATTGCTTTTGAACAGTTTTACAAATAAAACGATTAGAGACATGCGATATATATGGTTACATAATCCTTATCTGGTACCAATGAGTAAAATCTAGTGAAGCTTTTTAAGTCGCCTGAATAAAATAACTAATGAAGTTTAGCCAAGAGTTATTTTATCTCTGCATAGCTCTAGGAAAGCCTCTGAACTTTGGAAAGGTTGCGTAACGGTTGAAACATGTCTGGGTTAGAAAACAATATCTCAAGTTTTGATTCTAAAGTGACTGGCAAAATGACAAAGCAAGGAAAGCATTTATTATAGAGCAACTGTCAAGAGGTCCACTGGAACTCTGGAGGAGTTGCAGAGGGATGCGTTGACAGGGAACTTTTTAGCTTTACAAATCAGACCCTCTAGGTGTAACTGTCAACAACAAAATCTTTGTTGAACAAAAAACCAATGAAGCTTTGACATCAGGATTGTGGAATAGCGTGAATAAATAATCCCCAGCATTAAAGATGGACATTCAGGATTCAGGCTTTGGTGATTCTTTTCTTTAACGGGAAAACTTGACAGATTACATAATAAGATCAAACTAACTCAAGCTAAAGATACAACAAGCTTAGATTCCATTTGCATTAAAAGCCTATCACACAGAATTGATTGGATCAGAGCTTATCCTTGCATTAGAAAAGGCCAATCATAGTCTAAATCGATATAGATCTAAATGCAATTTAGAGTTGGTGACAAGACTTGGAAATCAGAGCTGATCTTCATTGAACCTGACTGACCTTGACTTTATTTTATTACGAGGAGGCTAAAATTAATAAAGGTAGGCCTTAGTTTAAGGAATTAACCCTGGTTCTTTGAAACATTAGCGGTATCTCACTCTGAGGGAGTTCGGGGGGCGTGTCCCATAGTGAGATATCACAACAAATGATGAAAGAGAACCTCACTTTTGTACTACTTTTTTATTTGTCTAATACACCTAATTCAATCAAAATACACTGAACGGTTTGACTGTAGCATCATGACATGGAAAATAAAAGCAAACAATATTTTCTCTGTTTCTTTGAGGAGGTGTTCTTATATGTTTGATACAGATTAGTTTGGTGTAAAATGTCTTAATATGTGTTAAGGTGTTTCCATTTTTACCCTATGCCTTGATTAAAGTAATGTTTGGCTTAAATGCAAATTCTAATTTAGTGTCTATATTTCTAGAGTGAAATAGAGAGAAAAGCATGCCACCTTGATGCCCATTAGAATCGTTCAAATCCACTTAGATGTTTGTGTCTTAAAAATCGGGTCATATTATATACATGTTATGTTCCCACTTTGTTTGAGGAATATGTTGTCATCCTATTTAAATAGCTTCCTGTGCAATACATGCTTTTCATTTCATCATAGTATGGATATCTATGTAACTATGTTGTGGTTATAGAGGTTCAGTCCCCACACGCAAATGGAGCGAATTGTCAGCACTACAATTGATGGAGCATTATGTACATTAGAGTTCTCTATATTTAGAGAATTTTGAGCATTAGGGTAATCTCAATAGCAGCAGGTGATTTACTCTGAGTGCTCCAGCCATGATTTCACTAATTAGGTCTCAGTAGGCTCTCTGAGCCTGGTCTCAAATAGTTGAACCCCATCAGGGGTTGTGCTCAGTTTTCGTTTTTATGTTGTATGTTTTTTTCTTTTTCCACTTTATACCAGCCGATTTTACTGAATGCAACCAAACTTCATTCAATCAAGTAAAATAGTTTTCTCTACTTAAAATTAGATTGCTAAACCAAACGCAGTCCCTCTATTTCTGAATCCCTCTCCATGACAAATATTATTATACAGTTAGTGGAGCTCTCTTAAGTTTGTGTTTCTCTAATCAAGCTGGTAATATCATCTGACGGCTCCTGTGTTTGATATATACATGAGTTAAGAGAGTTCTCATAAAGTCTCTGATTGCTGGCTGATATCTAACACTTGGTATCAGAGAACTGACCTCCGACCAACTTCTTCAAAGAGACAGGCTGAGAGCCAGATTGGAGGGTGAGTGGGTTGGTGGGGGGTCCTGCTTGTTGCTTAATGTCCCGTCAGAGTACTTCCATCAGTTTCTAACTGTGACACTGCAATCATCTGGCTGTGCTGGATATTTATAGCCCTCTGCCAGCTCCCTTCTCTTCAGCTGCCCACCCCTCGACCCTCCATGCCCCGTCTCTGCTACCCCCTTACTAAGTGTCGCTGTGACGTCCCTCCTCCCTCGACCATGAGAGAGCGGGCTGACGGATCCGAGCAGCAGGCACAGCCTGTCAAAATCTGAGACAAGGGGAAAGCAAAGCAGCAGAGAGCAAACAAATCGGAATCTTGCTGGTGCTCCTCATTTCCCTCCATCAAGCTGCCTTTTTTCCCACCGTTATCCTCTTCATCCTCTGTTCCGTCTCTTAGATGAAGATCATACCTGGTAGGTAATCAGTTTGGTTGGAATGTAACCGTGGTTGTTAAGCTTAATATGTCTGTTGGGCTGCTCATTGCCACTGTTCTTGGCAGGCACACAAAGTTTTGTTGTGATCGGCACACATACTCACACCTACAGGACAGAGGCAGCGCATGTCTATTTAATAAACAGCAGCCTCAAATTGTTCTTCTCACAGTGTAGCTGGCATGAGTTGTGATGGTCCTTAGTTTATCTGTTTTGTATATTTTGGACACTTTAATTCAATATCCTTATTTTTTGAGGTTTCAGTTCAAGAGAAGAGTCAGCAGTCTGTGTGTGTGTTGATTTTTCTCAAAAAGGTTGAAGTTCTGACCACCTGCTGCATCTGTTGTTAAAACTATATATAAATAGTCCATCTGGTAATTTTGATCTTTAAAAAAAACTTCTCTGTGTTAAGGAAGTCTAATACTCGTTGACTGTTTCCCAAACCACTGATTTTTCACCATTATTATGCCTTTTCAGCTCAGATATGATGCAGATATAATTGAGAAAATATTATACCTATAATTGTTTACGAAGACGCAATTTACTTTATAGAGGTTACCTATTAGCCAAGAAAGCAACACAGTATGAGTCACAGATGTATATCTGATAATAAGTCAAATCACTATACGGTTCATTTTCTATGTTGTGAAATAAACAGAGATATTTGCATACTTCAGATCTGACCTTAATCTGTTCTCCTGATCCCTTATTTAAGCAAATTCTGCTTCCATTTTTAGGCACTGTAATTAATTTTTACTACGTTACATACTCTGGATCCTTTAGCCTACATGGAGGCCAAGTTTTTATATTAGTTTAACACATTTATTTGTATTAAATTATCCTGATGTCTGGTTTTAATCGAATTTCATCCTGGGGATTTTCCTGCCTTAGGTGTATATTACATAAATGAGCAATGGTTCTATGACAGAAGTATTTCTTTTTAAATCTAACTTTAAATGAAGAAATTAAATAAATTCTTTCAGTTTATGAGTGGAAACCATTACCCTTAATTGACGGCTGGTTTTTGATCAGTTTAAAACCTGGATTAATGTTTGTTTATTTTGTTTTTTTGTTAATTTTATTTTTCTTTGCTGCGGTACTGGGGCAAAAATAGTGGGAGTTGTTATTTTTGATGCATTTAATAAATAGGAAAGAATTTTATTTTCGGTGTTTGAAGTGATCAGAGATGTTTATGAAGATCTTTTGCAGTTTGATTGGTAAATGTAAGTTTTTTTGCTCATAGGGACTTTCTCTTTTGTGTCAACAAACTAAAATCAAAACAAGGCTAAGTATATTTTGCAGACTAGCTTCTTTTTGTCTGTTACCAATTCATTTTAACACAGTTTGAAATTCCCTAAACTATTGTTGGAACCCTTATTTGTGAAAAAAAGGCTTGAAACCCTAAAATCAAATGTGAAGAGAGAGCAGACTGGGGCTACTTGCTTTTCTTACATTTTAAGCAAGAGTGTTCATAAGCTGTGGTTTCAATTGCATTCCAGATATGAAAGGAATTTCATAAGGAAGAACATGTGCTTTTAGTTTTCATCTTTTAACTGTCTCCTTGCATATCTTTCTTTTTTTCAGATTTGTTTCTATAAAAGACAATGACTATATTTTCCAAGTATATGACTGATCAGTTCAGCCTGTTCCAACAGGTGTGAGATGATTCAGATGAAAAACATGCATATAACCCACTTTATAAAAATGTGGCTGGTTCAGAGTCTGGCCACATCAAAATCTAAACTTAGATTTAATTTAAATCCAAAATCAGACATATTTTATTCAGACTTATTGTTAAACAACACATTTGTTTAGTGTGGACTTTTATTGGGATATTTTTATTCAAACTCCTTTTTTTTTATAAATAAATTGATTTTTTTTTATTTAATAATCTTATTTAATTATCCATTTATATTCGCTTTAATCATTTGTGTTGCCTTTATGCCACTGCAATGCACTTTTCTTTTTCTTCTCATGTACAGCACTTTGAATGCTATTGAAATGTGCTGTATAAATACACCTACTGTACCTTTCCCTTCAGTACAATATTATTCGGAAAATAACTTTAAGGTGAGGCACATAAATACTTCATGGTGTGAAAAAGTTTCAGGAATGTTCCTTCTGTTCCCATACTGCCCCTTTGCCCCACCCCAATTAAGGCCCACCTGCTACAACAGTCTAAACCCTCCCCCTCTATTCCTCCCCGTAATGCTTTCTGTTCCCTAAAAAAAAGCCTTTCAGTAGGCATTTATGCATTATGTTGGTTTTGGAGGAACTTAGGAATACAGCTAAAGATGAGCTGTTGAATCCCGTGCTGTAAAAGTTAGATGAGTGTGAAGTGTACTGTAACTGTAAATATGCAAGAGCTGAATCAAAGTTTTTGAAGCTATTTGATTCTCCATCTAATTTCATTGGTAAGTCCTCCAAAATCTAAGAATACATTCTTGGACACAGTCATTTGAAGGAAATGTCAGTGAAACTAGAGATTAGGGCTAAAACAATTAATCCATTAATAGGTATTCATCGATTATTAAAATAATTGTCAACTAATTTAGTAATCTATTAATAGTATACTAGAGTATAGAGACTGTAAAACATGCCTTTAGATCACAAAGCGACCCACTTAGAGCAGTAATTTTAGGAAAACTGTAAAAATATATATCAATATTTTGCATTTAAGATAAAAAAAAAAAGTTTTCATCTGTCAGTATTCTCTATCCAGAACTCCACAAATGGAAAAGTTTTAGTTTCTTTAAGGAAGCTTTTGCTATCCGATTCTTAATTGATTAATCAAAAAAATAATTGACAGATTAATCAATTAGCAAAATAATCGTTTGGTGCAACCCTACTAGAGATGAACTTATCAGAGATTTATGGCTGATTCGTCATCTTTAATTATTCTCAAGTATCAGGAATCTTTATTTATGTCTCTTAGGAAAATTTTTCTTAAACAGTGGAAACAACAATCAGTAAATACAATATACAGCCCATCACATGAGGGATACAAATCCTAAAACATTTTCCACAACATGTTTTATGATTTCTCATTTTTAAGCAATGTAAGCGTGGAGGAATCATAGAATAACATTTTAAATATATGCTATTTAAAAAACCACAACTAGAGCAAAAAATGAACCAGAGTTCATTTTTTAATCCTCAATATTGAAGATGAATGAATATATGTGGTTGTATCCTGACTATTTGTTTCAATTTTCTTTGACCTAATTCTTTAAGGAAATGTAGTACCGTGGCGTGGCTAAAGGCGTGTGAAGATGAGCTGCAGTTATTATTATTCTCCTAATATGATTCCATTAGAGGTAAATCAAATGTTCTCATTTTGAAGTTAAAATTTAATTTCAGCCAAGATTTACTGAAAAACAAATAAAAGTCTTAAATAAGCCAAGCCTGTACATTTGGATAATATATAAATGAGTTACACGTTAAACTTTCAATCATTACTTTAACTCAGCTGTAGTTTTAAAGAGGTCAGCATGGAACAATAAATTTTTTATTGTATATAAGGCAAATTATATGGAGTTGACACTTTACGTTTAGCACATTACGTACATGAATGTCCTCAGAGAATGTAGACCTTTAACTAAACTCTAGAGATTTCCAGCCGGTTGCCAATATTTCCAAATCAGACTTTTTTTAAATTAAATATAGGTTAAAAATTGTATTTGATTATATCAGATGATGTTGATGATTCAGCATAAGTGCAGCTTCATGTTGTAGCAACCCAACTAAACAACTTTTATGCCTTGATTGGATTTACCGTTTTCTGTCAAACTGCTTTTACACCATTTATTCTTCCTCATACTTCATTTTCAAACACCTCACCCTTTGTGAAAGTAGGTCTTCTTTTAGTGCTATAGATAGTATAAGCTCTGGCATAGGTAGGTAATACTTTGGTAGGGTGCACCGCATAATGAGAGACCATTCAAATTTAATCATTAATCAGTTTTTGTATGGATCTCCAAATTTCCAGCCATGTGTTATTTACCATTTTATCAAAACAATTGGATTAAAAAAAAAAAAAGCTTTATTTGTTAATCAATGGCATTAATCATATCTATGGAGCAACGTATGTAAACAGTTTAACAAGAAAAAAATCTCTGTCCATTTCTGTTATCTAGTCCTTTGTTAATTTTTAATTCCTTATATATATATATATATATATATATATATATATATATATATATATATATATATATATATATATATATATATATATGATTATTAAAACTAAATGTATATCTTAAATCTCAAATCGAAATGTATTTTATATCTATTTTTAATCTAAATTTGAATCTTGGACAGCTTGAAATTTACATTTGATTATAACCATTGAATTATTAACACGGAATAATAATATCTTTTTTCTCTGGAACAAACGGCTAGTCATGCGACCAAAATAACAGCAATATGATTTTTTATAAGCCAGCCAAGTTAAAGATGACTTATTTGGTAATAACACTAACAAAACCAGAAGGTTAAACATACGTGAGTTCAAAACAGCACAGCTAAATAAAGACATCAAAAGCCTCCCTTATGCTGAGGATTACTGAAATGGCTTTGCTACGTCTTTTTAATTCATGGATACAATTATTATTGCAGCAGGTGGAAGATCTTCTGTTTAGCAGGATTTTAGTCTGAACTACTTCGCCTTGGTTAAAGAAACACTGAGATTAACACAAATGGTTCAAAGCAAAGCGCCGGGATTTTGGTTTTAATCCGTTTACTATAATCTTTACTTTTAAGCTGTTAACCAATGAGAAATGATGTCATACTCTTGTTATTTACATTTGTTTGATGCACATTTAACTTAGGATTTTTTTAATCTTATGTTCCACTCAGAATTCCTGTTGTCATCAGTCTGTAAACTGACACAGCTTCATGTGAGACACTTTAGGAGACTCTTTAGTCAGGATCTACATTAGAATTTCTGGAATGAAAGTGTGTCTAGCTGCTGCGCCTCTAACTTAAAACAAGGCTTTTATAAAACTGGAAAGGCTTTGATTTGGCTCAGATTGCAGTGAAGAATAATCTTTAGTCTTGTTTCTCTGTTAGGTGTAGTCTGTTTGTCTAAGACTGGATTCTTTTATGACAGCTTGTCCATCAGTGGCTGCTCCTCCCATAGAAGGCTGCCAAACTTTGAGCTGACAAAGGACTCATTCTCATTCCAAACATTTTTTTTTCATCTCGGATAAACATCATTAGAGGCACGGTTCAAAGTTTTGTGGTGGATTAAGTTCTGTTACCATAATTAACAGCATTTGGAAAAAAAAAATTCAGCCTCTCTGCTATTAATGATCTTTTATTGGTTGTGTCAAAAGAAGCAGCACTTTTTGAAAAAGCAATCACTATCAAAAAGGGTTTCAGAATAAAAAATAGTCTCAATACCTATAACAGTTTAAACATTTATTTTATTTAGCATTACTAACTGTTAACATTCAAATCTGCTTATATTTTCTCAAGAAAAATCTATTACCTGAACTCTAAATGACTAAAAGGCTCACAGTTAGCAATCTGAAATTTTCCTTGCCAGAAAGGTAAATAAAGACAGATTAAGTTTATTCTTCTCTTTTCAGCCTTCCTGTTATCTGCATAAATCTCACTTCTACACGGCCTGAATGAACTACTTATATATATAATCATGTTGTAGATAATTACGTTTTTAAATTACTTCTTACATCCCTGTTTCCTTCATTTTTTAAACATGTCTTTAGTGCTTAAACTTACTAATCTGGAGTCATCTTCACTAAATAACAGCAACTCAGTCCAAAAGCAAACTCTACGCTACGTTCTCCTTTACAAACAGTATCTAAGAAAACATAGAAACCAAAAGCAATGATGTTTCTTGATAGTTTGTGATAATTAATTGAACTTTATTGATCTCATATTGAAGAAATTTACCTCTGCATTTAACCCATCCCCTTGGGGAGCAGTGGGTTGCCATTGTGGGGCGCACGGGGAGCAGTCTTTTGGAGTGGGGCTCGGACCGTTGTATTTCAAGCTTTACGTCCTAATCACTAGGCTGCCACTCCCTTGTATGTTCAGCTTATATCTTACCTTTCCAGGTCAATGCAACTGCTGTCACTGATGTTCTTTGCTCTATAGTCCTGGGGAATTTTTGCAACTTATTTTTTCTGTGGCAATCATTCTGCTCTATGACAGCCTCGCCCTCTGCAACCTCACTAGCTCCTTGTCTTGATCAGATACTTTACTCCATCCCAATAGATGTGGTGCAAGGAGGGAAAACATTTTCCTCTGACCAGTTGGGAATGGTGTCAACTGAAAGGTCTTGACGTAAGGCCTTAGCTGGGTGGAACTGCAAATACTCTGATACCCAGACAACGTGCATCCCTCTGCGTTCCTTTGCTGATCTTTGACCTTTTGTTTTAGTGTGTTCCATGGTACTGTCTAAATCAGCATTTCAGTCTCCACCTCAGGGGCCCACATTGCTCTAGGTTATGTATTTCCTTAAAGTATCAACTAACTATAAATTCCCAAAGGGAGAGGCTTGCTCTATAGTAAAGCTGTTAAATAGTAAACGGCTCGGTGAAACTAATCACTCAATCAGTAAGAAACAGGTTAAACTGGAGGCTCTCTTTTCTTAATAACATTTTCACTTTTCACTTTCAAGGGTCTTTTAAACAGAAATGGTCTAAAAATATAGATATATGGAAAGACACTTGCCCTTAAACATTAACATTAGTCAAATAAAAAGGTAAGAATTGCATAGATTTGAGTGAACTGTTGAAACTTTTATTGGATACTTACCTTTGTGTTGGATTTTTAGGATGAATTACTGGATTTAAGGAACGGAGGATAGTTAACCATCCTTTGGTCACAGCTTAGAAAACAGGTGGCATAAGTCACTCAACAAACAATGGGTGCCTCCCTGAGCGCATAATGGAAAGGCTCACTTTTCATCTGTTGGGAATAGTAAATAAGCTGGAGCTCTGTTAGGGGATGTTCATGTTAAGCTGATTTATTTATAAGCTGAACAGGCTCCATGGGAACACATCAGGTCCGTCAGTTTGACTCTACATAAACCAATCCAGAACTATCCAATAGTTTTATCAGTTTGCTTCTCTAAATGTAAAACTGCCAGGAGTTGACCGTTGCAAAGGATGTGTTACGTCTGTGTTCAATTACTAAAATCTGTTGTTGTTCATGTTCATTCCTTTTTTTGAGAACAAAAGAGACCTGTTGTTATGACGCATTTATTAATGCACAATTTTTAACAGGTATTAACCACACTGACATAACAAAAATACTACCTCAACATATTATTTTATAGAGGCTATTATTTTCAAAACATTCATAAATGACTGCAAAAGTCAAAGCACAATGACATTATAAAGACATACAGTTACAGTTTGGATTTTGTGATGTGGTTAAAGTTTACAAACCCCATAACAAAACAGTTCTTATTTATTTCCATGACCAGAATATGTCAGAATCAGAATACTTTATTAATCCCTTGCAGGAAATTATTTTCTTGCAGTGTAACCATTTACAGAAGAGAAAAAAAAAAAGATTGTAAGTACAATAGAGCAAAATAAAATATAATAGGACAGAATGAAATAAGTAAAATTACACCCTTCTCATATTAACAGTGTGAAATAAGATATAGGAATACAGTAAGATAAGAATAAGAAAAAATTGTGTAACCTTTGGGAACCAGGTTCCTTAGTTCTGTATCACTTTAATTATATAAAATCATGCAAATGGTGAAAAATATTTTTGCTGAGAGTGAATATCTGGTGTTACACATACTCTTGTGATTTTCTATTTGTTGCGCAGCTCTAGTCAGGAGCCTCACACCCAGTTTGGTTAATTTATTTTAGAACCTACAGGGTCTGTTGCAATTACGATGTCATCAGGGTTATAAAATGATTAGATATCGCTTTGCATTACATTAGTTATCAGTTACATTCAGTTTAACATCCTGTTAAAACATGGCGATGAATAAAAATGTTGTTCCATTAAAGTATCTGAAAGATCAGAATGATTAAGATGTTGCCAATAACAAATGTTCTCACTTTAGGTGAAATGATTTCTTTTTTTCGTAATCATGTTTGCAGTTTAAATCTTCATGCAGTATATTTGATCAGCATTCTGTGTGCCCTTAAGGGCCTGAAAGAAGATAATCTATCAGTTTTATCACAGTTTCCCTTTGAAATCAGACTCTGAAATAGCTCAGCTGTAGCTGGGATATATTGCCCTATAACGTAGCATAACACTTTACCATGTTGAGTATCTGAGTATACTCTTTCCTTTGCTAAGACCACCACATTTTAACCCTCTGTTCAGTTTATAGTGCCTAAATATCCAATGACTACTTTAGGCCACAGGGCAAAGATCAGGTTTACAGCAGCTGTTCAACTTCTTGATTTTCATATTAGAACCTTTAAAGCCCAAAGGAAACTGTAAATGCAAAACAATACCTTATAAACAATGTTAGACAGAGATGGGGTATGGCTGCCTTTTAAAATTTCATTTTGCAGTAAATGAAACTCTGACACACACATGTAGATAAAAATGTGCTGTGAAAGACATACTGATATGAGTGTGGTTATTGATAAAAAGAAGGACTCATAAAAACTGTTCATGCTAAACAAGATCTTATGACAAGATTATATGACAGCTGTTATCTAACGTTACTTATGTTAGAAATCTGTTGCAGAACAGAGATTTCCAGAGAAAGATAAAGAACACTTCTTAAACTCTATTCTATATGGATTACCTGTGACATCCTTCTTAGTAATGAGTCAAAGCTGAACCAATATAGTCACACAATAGAAATAATGTTGAATAACCAGTCTGTTATCTTTCTTTTTGGACATAATAAGGGGGCAGGGCATACATTCTAGATCTCGCCAGTTAGAAAATTGTTCCTGTTTACACATCTCACAGCATCTGGCTTTGGCTGATTGAAACACTGACACTAGTCAGAGATCAGAGGGTTTTTATGTCAGGATTATGGATGTCATTGGGGCAGGTGAGCGGGGAATCTTTCTGCATGACATGAACTTATACGGAGATCGGCTCAGAGACCTGTGCACTAGGATATGCTGTTCGGGTAAGTGAGGATTCATTATGGTCTGCTTGGGGAGGAGTTTCTGTTCTGCAATCAGCATGGTCATGCAGCATGGACCGTTGACTAGAGCTAGAGAAGAATATAGCTAGAGAAGCTATATTCATATATATATATATATATATATATATATATATATATATATATATATATATATATATATATATATATATATATATATATATATATATATATATAAATGATATACTGCTGAAAAAAATAAAGGAAACTTGTAAACCAAACCGTATAACTTAAATCAAATCAAACTTCTGTCTATCCATCGATCAAACTATCTGCTTAAGAAGCAAAACAATGACAATCAATTTCACATGCTCTTGTGCAAATGGAATAGACAACAGTTGGAAATCATTGGCAATTAGTAGAATACACTCAATAAAGGAATGGTTCTGCAGGTTGGAACCACAGACCACTTCTCAGTATGCCTTCTGGCAGATATTTAGCTCATTTTTGAATTTTGATGGTGCTTTCATACTCACGGTAGCATGAGATGGACTGTACAACCTACACAAGTTGCTCAGGAAGTGCAGGATCCATCAATTACATACACCAATTCAAGCTTTGGCAGGAAGGTTTTCTGTGTCTGTTAGTGTAGTGTCCAGAGGCTAGAGGTGCTACCAGGAGACAGGTTACTACATCAGGAGACGTAGAGAAGAACAACTTAGTAGCAGGACCGCTACCTCCGCCTTTGTGCAAGGAGGAACGGGAGTAGCACTGCCAGAGGCCTGGAAAATGACCACCAGCAGGCCACAAATTTGCATGTGTCTGCAAAACCTGTTAGAACCCGACTCCATTAGGATGGTATGAGAGCCCAACGTCCACAGGTCAGAATTGTGCTAGCAGCTCAAGACCATGCAGGATCGTTGGTGTTTGCCAGAGAACACCAGAATTGGTGAATTTACCAGTGAAGCGCACTGATTAAAGCAGGTTCATACTGAGCACATTTAACAGACGTAACAGAGTGTGGAGACACAGTGGAGAGTGATCTGCTGCCTGCAACATCCTTCAGCAGGCACAGCTCTCCATGTGCTCGTTAAAGGTAGCATGACTGCCATTAGGTACTAAGATGAGATCCTTAGAACCCTTGTGAGACCATATGTTGGTGCGGTTGGCCCTTGGTTCCTCCTAATGCAGGACAGTGCTAGACCACATGTGGCTAGAGTGTGTGCAATATGTTGCAAAATGAGGTTGCAACATGAAGGCATTGAAGCTATGGACTGGCCCGCCCATTCCCCAAACCTCAATCATATTAAGTGTGTCTGCGACATCATGTCTTGCTCCATCCACCAAAGTCGTGTTGCACCACAGACTGTCCAACAGTTGGCAGATGCTTTAGTTCAGGTCTGGAAGGAGATCAATCAGGAGACCACCTGCCACCTCATCAGGAGCATGGAGGTCATACAGGCACTTGTAGGCCAAAGACATACTGAGCCTCATGTTGAGGTTGATTTAAGAACATTACATCCAAGTTTGATCAGCCTGTAGAGTATTTATCCACTTTACTTCTGTGTGTGACTTCCAATCCCAACATCAATTGGTTAATAAATTTGGTTTCCATTGTTGATCTTTGTTTGCATTGTCGTCAACACATTTAATTTTCTACACAACAAAGTATTCAGTGAGCATATTTCATTCATTCAGATCTATGATATGTTATTTGAGTGTTTCCTTTATTTTTTAAGCAGATATGAGTCGACACATTGATTCAAATTTGAATATATTCAACTAAATTTCAGATTGTATTTAATTTAACTCAAATAGGTGGAATGACATTTTGAATATATTGAATGAAACTGAAATATTTTGAATTATATTCTAAGTATATTGAAAGAAACTTGAATATGTTAAATTCAACTTAAGTATTTTGAATATATTGAATGAGAATTGAATATTTGGAATAATTTGTTGAGTCTATTAAATTAAACTTCTAAATGTACTGAATGAAATCAATAAAAAATAGATGACTTTTGACTTCAATTTCAGCAAGCCAGCTAACACAGTTTGGCTGGATACAATTTTTTCATACTGTTGTTAAAGTTTAAATGAATAAATTTAATTAATTTGCCATCCCGTTTCCTGAATGCAAAGATTTCATTTCAGCTAAATATTATGCCTATCTGGTCCACAGCTTTCTGACATTTTCTATAATATTTGCATAACATAAACTTTAGGGTTATGGCAAAGTTAAAACTTTAGCATGCCATATTTAGTTCAGTGAAACACAGTGGTGTAAGCTTCCCGCTCCAAAGCAGCAAAGGCAGGTAACCTGGCTAGACGTAATGACACAATGGCTGTAGGAAGATGCTTGATAAGCAGGACTGGTTAAGATGAACATTGATGGTGGCATAGGGCAGAAGTTCTAGGAGAGAGAATACAAACCCATAACAGACTCTTTCTTTTAAGTTTTCTTTTTTTACATTCTATGTGCTGATCTACACAAATCTATTCTAAAAAGAATTTTGTAAGAAAACATGTTTTTTTTCCCCATACAATTTAGATGTTATGACTTTCAGTTAAAGGTTAATTTTTTAAGCTTATTTTGAAAAAAAAAAAAAGAAAATAAAAGGGTGATGTTTTGAAGATTTTTTTCATTAAAACCTGTCCATCCATTCTCTCCAGAAACATTGGTCCATTGGCAATCATGTACTGTGGTAGGAAACTGCAAGCACAGCAAAAATACATTCATTCCACAGAGAAAAGTGCCAGTTGGCTGTTTGAACATGTTTCTGCAGGAGAAAACTGAAAATAAATAAAAAATAGATACAACGCAGTTTTTTATATTACGATCTATTTTATTTTCCAAAATCTTAACTTGTTCTATAAAGGTATCTATTCCTTCTTCCATAAAAAAATGTAAAGTTTTGTAGACTTGGAGACGTTGTGGCTGTGAGTTGGGTGGTTGAGTTTGTACTGTGTTGCCATCTAGTGGTAAAACTGACTCCTTGTCTTCTGGCTGCAGGAAATAGTGGCGTCATGTTTGAAAGATGGTGGTTTCCTCTGTGTGTTAGATTGGTCAGTAAGGAGACTCATCTATGATGGTGGCTATAAATACAGCAGTGAGTAAGAGTCAGTCACAGCACCACCCAGGCACATGGTGCTTCCTGTTTGGAGATGTTGTCATAGAAACAGATCTAGAGTTCCCCTTTTTTCCACATTTACCTGCCAAGCATTGAAGGCAAATGGAAAGGCCACATGGCATAAAGATAGATGAATAAATCACAGAAAAATTGAGGAACCTACATATTGTCATTGCAACGTTGGAAATAAAAAGTCATTTATTTCCTTTTTACTCAAAGTCAGTAAAACCCATGATAGATTAATACCACATTGGTTTGGTTTGGCTCTATGTTCTCCATATTCATTTGTTTTCTTAACTTGTTTTTGGATGGAAAGAGAATCTTGATCACAGTTTTGCATGATTAGTTTACAGGTCCTAAAGTGAACCAATGTATTCATTCACATAGCTCACCTGCAGAGGGAGACACAAGCTCTATTTAAATCGACTTTGTCATTATAAAACAGCAGAGCACAAAGGTTTTTTTTTTTTTTTTTTTTTTTCTTCCCCATTCCTCTTTTTCATTAACTCCAAACACCCAAATGAAACACAAGTAAAACACACAAGCCCACATTTGGGCCCCTCTCCAAAGTCCCCTGAAGCTCAGCCCTGGTCTATTTTAAAACTCAGCTGCTGTGGCTAATCCGAAAGCTTGTTGAGTCTGAGATAAACTAGGTTTTCATATTCATCATCAGATCTATTTCTGACAGTAGGAAGATCCAGGATAACTTAATGTTGTTTCATGGCCCAGTTATGGCAACCATCGCTGTGAGTAGTATGTCAGGCTATAATGTCTGTATTTAACTTCTACTTATTTAAAGACAAGAAAATATAAAAAGATCAACACCTTCAGATTTCAATTGATGTGAAAATATAGGAAATAAGATTAACAGAACTGGACCTGAAACATGGTTCATTTTTGCCAGTAGTTTTTATTATATTCTATGGTAGTTGGTAGTTTTAGGCACAATAACAAAAGCATAGTCATAATATATCTGGCATGTATACTCCTTGAGTCTTTCCACATTAAAACCACAAACTTTCACCTAAAAAGTGCTGTATAACCATGAAGTAGAGGGAAAAGAAAACTGCTTTATTTTTTTTAATCTTTTGCTTTTTCATCCTTTAAACTCTAAAACATATGGTGGGCGTTTCTATTCAACACCTCTGAATCAAAAGTTTGTAGAATCAACATTTATAGCAGAAATGTGTCCAAACTGAACTTGTTTCTGTAATGATCTCTCGCTACCACTATTTGATAAAGGCTGAATGTGTGGAGCATCAAATTATAACTGTATTGAAAGCTGGTCCTTCCACTAAGCTATGAATCTCTGCAGTTCCTCTTCTCTTCTCTGACCAATGCTCCTCTTGCTCTAGCCTTTGCAGTTTTGCCAAATGGTTTTTCTATTTTGAATGGTTTATTGAACAGAGATCTGTCAGATTGTTGAAGCTTTGTAAACTCCTATAGTCTAACCTCGCTTTAAATTCTTATCTCTAAGCAGTACGCTGTGTTCCTTGGTCTTCATATGCTGTTTTTAAGGCCAATGAATATGGAAGCTCGGTTTATATATGAAATAATCACAGAAAGCAGTTTATTCATGTCCCAGCCTTATGTTCCAATAAAAATAAGATAAAATAAAAAATGTCCATTAAAGGCCTTGGGTGGTAATTTTGACTTATTTATTATAAAAAAAAAAAGAAAAAACAATTACTAAAAATGTCTTGGAACTTAGTAGAAGAGAAATGTAATGTTTTAAGCTTCTAAGAAGTGGTTTAAAAAATCCTTTTTTAAAACCTTCAGGCCACATCAGACATATACCAAACCATCCCCCAGCACCGGATGTGTTCTTAATTACTCAAATTAATGGAAGGGTCTAATAATTAACAGCTTACTCTAAACAATTCCAAACATAAAAAATAAAGTGCAAATTGTGGTTCTAAATTAACTTAAATATATTTTACATACCAATTGGTAGAAATAACAAATTGCCAAAATTTAAAAACAATTATAGAGGGCTGAATGCTGTTTTTTTTTAGATTCATATTTGCAGAACAAAATAAGAAAATCATTTTTCACTTCCACTTTATAATTATGCACGACTAGGGTTGGACTATCAGATTTAATTTTAATAGAATACATTCAATTTTATGGCTGTTTCGTAACAAAATGCAGAAAATGACAAAGTGATATGAGGGCTTTTGTTAGAGACTGCACAGATAGTGGATATCACTGCTTTGATCTTGATGAATCCTAACCTTTAGGAGGGTAATCATCCTGTCAAGGGTCGCTCTCTGCAAAGCATTCCACTGGTGCTTTGACAGAAATATGATCCAACATGCGCCATGCTTTAAATGGCCTCTACCTGCCCCTCCTTTCTCATCCGACTCATTTATCCCCTATTCTGTGCAAACAATGTTCAAGATAATCCGGGGTGTGTTTACAGTGTTCCCAACTTTTATGGGCTCTTTTATATTTCCTCTAAGGTGTGTTTCCATGTAAATTATGAGGGTAGAAAAGTAAGATATGGGTGATAATGGGTTCATATGGAAGGAAAGATAAATCTGTGCAAGGTTTACTATGGGAGGTTCTTTCCCTCTTTGTAAACCGTGTATTTTCTCTGCAGCTCAGCTCTTTCAGAAACCATAATGACACATTCTTAAAATTCTTTTGTCCACTAATTTGTTTGGGTTCTTGTCTCCAAAAGCTTAAATACAGGTCCCTCTAGTCACAAGGGAATGCTGCCTCGACAGATTTTTATTTTTTTACTATAGATGAGATGCATTTTTTAAGTAGTTCTATAAAAAAAGAATTTTATCTGCTCTTTTTTTGTTACTAAAAGATATCAGAAGTTCAGACAATAACAGGAAGAAACAAGTAGATGTAATTTATCTGGGTAGCAGAAATTACCTGAACTACTTCTGCTTATGTGGCGTTTCTGTTTTGAAAGGAAAGTAAGAAGGTTAAAGCAAAAATAACAACCCAAACATTTTCTGATTACAAGATTGTAAAAAACCATTTGGCCTAGAAGTAGAGTTTTGATCTATTTCTTCCAGTGCTGAGGCTAACAGCATCAAAATGTTTACTGTATGTTAAAAGAATAAGTAGGAGCAAACCTCCCACAAACCACAAACTCATTTAGGGGAGGAAAAAAAACAACTTTCTCTCTTTTTTTAATGTTGTATTTATTTTGCTGCTATTTAGCTGCTCTCATGAACAGCCAGATGATTCCATCTGGTTGTGATAAAGCTAGATGAGGGAGTGAACTAATAAGCATGTTGAGAACTTAATGATATGTCTCCTTTTAGGAGAGAGGATCTCATGACTAAGAAGTTCCATGCTTTTTTGCGGGATTCCCCATTTGAGTCCCCGTTTCCGTTTTTTTTCCCATGAGGCTCTGAAAGAAGTAATTGTGAGTGCATGTTCCACTACTAGGAAATCAGTGACGTCTCATTCACTGCTTTGTTGTTGGAGGAAAACTAAAATATTTCAAACTTGAACTCTAATTTTACAATGTTTTAAGAGTGACTTATAAAAGTATTTTCAGAGCCTCAAGTGTTTTTTGCAGGGTAGCATTATAAATGGTAAATGGCATGTACTTATATAGCCCTTTATTCAAGTTAGGAGACTTGACCAAAGCACTTTACACTACATTCATTCACCCATTCACACACACACTCACACACTGATGGTGGCAAGCTACATTGTAGCCACAGGTGTCCTGGGGCTCACTGACAGAAGCGGGGCTGTTGTACACTGGCGCCACCGGGCCCTCTGACCACCATCAGTAGACAATGAAGGTAAAGTGTCTTGCCCAAGGACACAACGACACTGAAAGTCGGAGTCGTGGGCTTGACCGTCAACCCTTCGATTTCAGGGCAAACTCCTACATCCAACGCCACTGTCGCCCCTGATTATAGTATCAAAGCTTAAGCGTAAATTTAATCTGTAAGATTCTTATCAGCTTCACTTGAACCATCTGCAATGTCCATCATTCAGCTCCAGCCAATCAGCTCGAGGGACACACCTTCTCCAAAGCCAATTACCTTGCAAGATCCCCTTTATTTAGCTCCTGGCTCAGGTTCTTTCTCCTGCATGCAAACCACTTTCACCCACCTCCACCCCATCTCCTCCCTCACTCTCAGTCCCACTCACCCTCTGACTTATTTCACCACCAGTGTCCGGGCCCCGGGGGAATACTACTCTGATAGTTTTCTAGGTGACACATCTAGAAAAATGTTGATTCACAGCATCAAAGTTTTCTGCCGTGGCCTGAGCGCCGCAGAACTTCATGTCTGTTTCTGTCTCTTTGAACCCCAGTTGGCCTCAGCAGATGGCCGCTCACACTGAGCCTCATTCTGCTGGAGGTTTCTTCCTGTTATAAGGGAGTTTTTCCTCTCCACTGTTGCTACATGCGTGCTCAGTGAGAGGGATTTCAGAAAGTCAATGAGTCTTCGCAATCATCTGGTTTTCTTTAGAAATATTTTGAAGAATATGATTGTGTTACCTGTATAAATAAATTAAATATTCTCTAGTTGCAACTTTTCTCTGTGTGTCTCTCCAGGTTGAATTGTATTTTACTGGAGTTTTGTCATAATTTACACGAAATTTTGCAAAATTAGATGGAGAGAAAGACTCTACTCTTTAAATTCGAATGGAACTTAAACAGACATTGAAAGAACAAAGTATCTAATAATCTTGCGCAGTCAACTATAAAGTAAAGTAGTGGTGTGATTTCATCATAGTTATGAGATGCTTTCCCTTCGCAGTCATGGAAGCAGGGCAGTGTTCCACATTACAGGTTGATTATGGAAGAAAACTGTGTTAGGATGAGACTGGGGTTCAACTTTAGACCAAGTTTTATACACTTCAGCTGTTTTTCAATGAGGTGAAAAATCCATATGTGCAAAGATTGTAGAAAGTTATCTGCATTTGCCAGAAAAGTTGGTTCTGCCAATCGGTGAGGACATCATTATTTTCTCATTACTATTTTGAAACGTGTTCTTTCCTTCCGCTGTACCATTATCAGTTACTTTGTGTTGATGTCGAACAAAGACTAAAATAAAGATCCTTAACACTTGTCGTAACATGAAATGAATATGAATAAATTATAGTGTTAGAAAAAACAAGTTTGGAAGGAAGGCACTGAAAATTTTACAATGGAAACCTGTCCTAACTAAATTCGCTGAAATTTCTCCCCTCGTTCAGATTTAATTACTTACCTAGATACCACACCCTAATTCCTCTTCTTGCCTAGACATTGTAGAACTATAGAGGCGTGTCTCCAAATTTGCGAACGTGGCTTAAAATGATTCAACACATGCGCTGGTCTTGTACATACAATTGCAGGTTCACACAGATCCCCAACTCTCTGACACATTCGGTGTCTTCATGTTCGTACAGGCTGGGCAGAAAATTACTGCACTCGGGAGAAGACAAAGTGATCTTTAATGCCTGTTAAAGTAGGATGAGGCAGGGTGGAGTAAGGGTAGATATTTGAGTGCCCAGAGGGGCACGGTGTAGCAAACAAAGTTTGTATGCTGGTTTTCAGCACAGGTATAGAGGAGGGGCTGCCTCAGGGCTACAACTCATGTGTGTGCAGATATTCAGTACTTAACTAACAACTTTTTTAGAGTTGTTTTTTGCTTCTTTCAAGGAACTGTTATTGTATTATTTTAGTGGATTGTAATTTAATGGCTGTTTTAGAAATCTGATCAATCAAAAATACTTTTAACTGATGATTTTTGTTGATTTTTCTCCTCAAGTTGATTCTCCATTTTGCAGAGTCTTATATTTCCAAAGCATTCATGCCTCTTTTTTGTTGAATTTTTTTATTTTTTGCATCAAAACCCAAGACTTTATTGATATTTTTTATTGCTATTTTCTGTCATAGACATAGATCAAATCATAGGATATCTTATTAAAGCTGCAGGTTATTGCTCTCTGTCAGCTTTAGAAAAATAGAAACTGAAAACAGCTCAAACTTAATTGGATTAGATGAAAAACATTGTTTTTTTTTACAAATTGTAAGTTGTTATTGTTCTGGGAGTTGACTAGGCCATTCTAATAGTACAAGCTTTGATATGAGCCATTGCATCCAGGCTTTTGGCACGATCTTTAGGGTCTCATGGAAAGAGAATCTGCAGATCTCAGATCTTTAGCAGCTTCTCTTAGGGTTTCCTTTTGATTACTTAAATTAAACTAATTTTAGTTAAAACAAATTTGAACTTTTACTTCCTACCCTGACTAAAGCATCCCCAAAGCTTGATGTTGACACCACCACCATGTAAAGTACTAACTGCCTATTCAGCTCAAAGTGCAGTGGTAGTTTTCCTCCAGTTGTTGGATTTACATGTATTCTGAGTTTTGGTTTTAATCTCCTATAAGCCAGAGTATTATAGAGATTTAAAAAGTTAATACTAGATCACATAAAACACAGATTGTTGTGGTTTTAATTTGGCAAAATGTGGGAATCGAACAAGAAGAATTAATACTTTTTACAAGCAAATGTACATAGTAGTGAAATAACAAACATTATCCATACAGAGACACCTTGAGGATTCTTCTTCTGCATGTTAGGGCTGATTTTATGCATCACTGTCTAGAAAATGTAGCAGCCACTCCCAAAACGTTCTCGCCCCTTTGCTCTTCCCTTTTTTTTAAACTGTAGTTAACTTCTTTTTTTAATGCCTAAGGAATGCTGTGAATAAGGAATGAGTAATCAAATCTTATGTTTTGTCTATGCAATCAGTGTGGGACTCTTCAACTTTTTAGGCTCTAACTGAACACATTTCACTTGAGTTATGGTTTTCTTTATTTATCTAACTGTCATTTACTGTAATAAAATGGCTAAACTCCTATTAGCACCATTTGTTTTATTAGTTTATTATCTCCTGTGATTCATTTTAAATTGTGTTCTCTTGCGCAAGCTGCACAGTGACAGCACAGTCAGGTTACCACACCTCAGCCTCACCCATCACTTTTTTATGTCCGCTTACTGCAAGAGGAAGGGGCGTGTCCAGGGTCCAATCCGCTGTGTCCTCCACACGCATACGTCACTAAATACACAGTACTTTACTCACAAGGGCAGGCCCAGACTTTGTAGCCCACAGGCACAAGAGAGTGAGAGGAAGAAAGGAAAGAGGGAGAAAAAAAAAAAACACAGGAAGGAAAAAGAAGGGCAGAGCTGAAACCAATGAGGGAGTGAGACGGTTAAGAGAGGATAGAAACGTTTAGTGGATTCTGGCAACAGGGCTGCACACTCTGGGACAAACCAAAAGAGCCAAGGAGAGAAGCAAGAGTCGCTCAGGTTCCTATCAAGGGGAAACCTGCCTGGGATATTTCATCCTTTGGATTATTATTTCAGTTTTATTTTGTGAGCCCTCAAACGGTCATAATGAACATGCAACAGCAGAAGTACAGGAATTTCTCAACTGACAGTCTGGGGAGAGACAGGATGCCCTCAGATGATGGTTATTACCAAGGGATGCTTAAGGCTACGGACGGGAGGAAAGGTACAAGTAATGTTCTGCTGTATTGCTAGGCTTGATTTTGATATGTACAGTAAGAAGATGCTGGGAACAAGTACGGGAAATTTCAGGAATGAAGGACGAGCGTGGTTTATTAAGATTGGCAAACATCTCACAGCAGCTTATTGCCACCTTAAAGACACCCATAGTTTTTATTCAGTGGAAAGAAACACACATTTTGTAGAATGACCTTATTTTTAGACACTAAGGAGGATACCCACTTGTGATGCATCAGCAGCTTCCTGTCTGGTAGTCAAAGCAAAACTTAATATTGATTTCCCTTGTATTACACGCATGTTTAGAAATTAATCACTTTAGCAACAGTCTATTTGTCTTCTCTAGAAGCCAAACGCTTGATGAGCTTCATATGCGTCTTTCTTTTGGGTCCATTTTGATGTTCAGACTACTGAAGGAATTCTAAGGAATGTGATACATAGAAAAGCAAACAATTTGCTGGTCTTTCATAGATAAAATAGATTTAAATCTAGTAGACAATTAAACATTTTCAAGATGATCCCAACTTTTGCATGAAAACTTGTGTTGCTGCCTTAATTTGTAAAACAGAAAAAAAAGCTATAGAAACTATTGAAGTTGAGTTTATTAATATCACCCAGCAGCCTGATGCAGGGCTCAAGCTGTTTATCCTTCTTCTTTGGGTAAAACTTTTCCTCCTTTACAGGAAGTAGAGTCATGGGGTCACATACCAGGCCCAGTTTTCCTTGCTTTGAAGATTAAAGGGTGAAGTTCTAAAGAATGATGAACAATGACTCCAGGAAGATTGAGTCTAATAAAACATGCATATTTATTGTCTGTCTGTCGAGTGAAAAAATCTACTGCACCTTGTTGGTGTCAATTTTCTGTTTTTGCTAAATCAGTGGTCTCTGATTTAACTGTTGGGCGAATCAGTGGGTCACACCCTGACTGATATGTCTGATTAGACTTTGTGTTATTTCAGTCAGTCCTTTTAGTATTTATTTTAATAAATTAAATGTCAAATTAGATGTAAATTAGATGTCAAGAGTCTCCCGTCAGTTCCTCGGAATGGCTGGTTTGGGCTGTTGACTGTCATAGTCAATTAAAACTGCTTGGTTAAACCTTTGTTTTATTTGTTCTGTCAAGCAGCCAGAAACAGACTCATTCCCATGATAAACTTTGGAAAAACACACCTTGAGGGGTTTTTTGTGCCCCCCCCCCCCCTAAATATCATAACAGTAGGTGATAATGTGTGTGTTTGTTGTGTTAGTGGGTGTGTTCACCACCAAGGTCTTGTTGTTTCTTGTTGAGAAACTGCTCCCTCTAATAGTTTTCATGCCAAATTCCAGCCTTACCGAGTATCTTTAATCTCATCTGAACAATCGTTTCATCTTCTAGCATGTCATTCCTCAGAATGCAGCTTGCAGTGAAATAATCTTTTTTCTGGACAATGGGGGCTAATCTCCCACCTGTGAATTCACTGTAATGTATGTATCTTGAGTTAGATGGTGGCGTGCACAGAAGTGCTTCAGGTGTTTTTCCACTGAGCAAAGAAATCTGTTTGTCTGACAGGAACCAAACCAGTCTGATGTCTCTGTTATCTGCTTTTGTTTAGTTTTATGGTAAATCTGCAAAACTCTCACTTTAGGATGACTTGCAATACACCTACCACCACCCTATAGGTGCAATGCTGCAAAGACAATCAGAATTCTCTACCTGCTTCATTAAGATTATGAAGAGATCTAAATGTTTAGTGAATCAAATAATGCAAGGATTAAAGTGGTTAAAAAGAACATGCAGATTGTATTAATTTAGTGCATGCATGCCAAACCAAAGCACCCACACCAAACATGTCTGATCTACAACTCTTGTGTCTTTATTTTCCAGATGAGCGAGATCGAGTACAGAAGAAAACCTTCACAAAATGGGTTAACAAGCATTTGATGAAGGTAAGATCCTATTCCCGTTGTATGAAATGAACACATCTCAAGGTCGACACTCTGGCATACAAATGCATTCAATCACGTTAATTAGGCATAAATTGAGCCCTGCTTAAAAACTGAAATCATGCTTTTTTGCTCATTTAGGTAAAATATATAGTCCTGCTTTAGTGTCAAATATAGGTAAATGTTACTAGATGGGTTCCACATTCAATGTTTATCACCTACGGTTGTATATAGAAATGCACTAATCAGAATGTTGTGGATTATTTGTCTTTTTTGTCTTGTCCTAGTGTTTTATAGCTTTAAGCTGTCAGTACCAGTTCTATATATAAAGGCTTTTTCAGAAAGATGTTAGAAAAGCATTCAGAATTATAGTTGGTTTATTTATGTAAGATATAGATATAAAACCACACCAGATACCAGAGACGATAGAGTCTGAGATACAGGATTTTATCATATATTTGGAGCAAAGATTTTTTTCCAACCTTACCGAATACCTTTACACTCATATGAACAATCGTTTGATCTTCTAGGATGTCATTCCTCAGAATGCAGCTTGCAGTGTAGGTTTGAGCAAAGAATTGTTTTGGTTTTTTAGTATATTACATGAGGATTTAGCTCAAAGAGATAAATTAGAGCAGCTTTAATACGTTCAGGTTGCCTGTTATCTGCAGAAGTCTCTCGTTTTAAACACATCTGACTTCATCTCAGATCCTCACTGATACAGTAAACAGTAGCCCTGATGTCTTCTTCACTTAGCAACCGTTAGCACACAAATGAATGTTGTTGTTACAAAAGCTTGGTATACATTATGTTTGGTACATTTCATGCTATATAAAAAAAGATAATGTTTTGGGGGTTTCCTGCTGTCTGGTCACTAATCAGGGCTGATGAGTCCATTTCACCATTTCTATAGTTGTGTCAATGTGAAACAGTCAGTAAATTCTGTATGTGGGTAAATCTTTTTTTATTTGTTTGGTAGGCTTTACAACTTATGGTTATGCAATATAGATTGTGTGGCTCCTTCCTCTGAAAAGAACTCATCATGAGCTTGAAAGATGTTGCAGCTAATTTGCAGTTTAAAGTCTGATTAAAGGACACTGGAAAGTTACTCTGTTCCATGCAGTTCATCTCTCATCTGTTCATTGCAAACATATCTATGAGAAACGCCACCAACATCCCTCCTTATGTCTGTTTAAATATACACTGACTAGTCAGTCATTCTCTCACACTCAGTCACTACTATATTACAATGATGGCGCGGCTTACCAGAAGTCCTGCCTGTCATCAGCTGAGAAGCTGTGTAAACCTCCCATCAGCATCTGTCCGCCGTCGCCTACATCAATCTATTCTCAGATTATTGTCTGAAAGCCCACCAGGGAATCATTCATTCATGGCAGAGAACAGGTCGGAAGAGGGATCGAGGGAGGCCCTATAAGCCTTACTCTAGAAATCCTCATTAGGCCTGAAACTCGAGCCTTTATTGAACAAAGTACCTCCCTCTGAGCAGTAAAAATATTTCTGTTTGCCACAGAGCTCCCACTGGCAGCAGTATTTTATATTGTATATTCACAGGTATGTGGAGCTAAATGTCTCTACGTTATTTTTAACTCCCAGACATTGGTCCCATTCATTTACTTAAAATGAAACTAAAGGAACATTTTTTCTTTCCATGCTTCCCTGCTTGCATGGTCAGATGCGACTAGGAAAGCATCCTGTCGAGACTAGTTTTTGTTCCTCCTGACTGTTTTCTGTGAATGTTGAACGGTGAGTCAAACACATCTGGTCTCAGTTAAGTCCCGCTGTAAAGGCAAATTCTGTTCTCGCCCCAAAGCTCATGGTGATTGAGGCTCACGGTAGCACATGTGCTGCCCAGACTCCTGGGTCTGGGTGTGTACTTTCTATAATACACAGCTTAAAGGGATGGTTGAGGCTTATAGGCATGAAGTTGGGTGAAATGTTCATCGTCTGTAGCTGAGATGCAGCATTGCCCCAACTGTCACCAAGCCTCCTGCTATGAGAAAAGACCAGTGACGTACCAGAGAATAAGAACTTCTGTAACTTTTCAGAGATGCCATTAATTAAAAGTTTTTAAAATAGAAAAATCTGTACATTCTGCAATTTTAAAACATCCTGTCACTATTTCAGACCTTGATATCAATTAGAACTATTTTTTTGACACCTTTCACTTCACCGCATAGGTGCAGAAGACAGTTTGTGTGAACAGATATAAATTAAACAGCTCATCAACACGCCGAATAGTTAAAAGTTGTTTACAAAAGCAAACTATTAGACCATTATTAGTATTATTGCACTTTTAATCAGTTACCATTTAGAATCTCTAAGTGATTGTTATTTTCTTCCAGCTGCCCCACCCTTACCTCAAGCTGCACACTGCTAGGCAGCTGGCTGAAATTGAGCACATGTGTTTTATCCACACCTACAAGAAAGGCCCATTAGTCTGTTGGAAAATATTTTCCAGTAACATAAAAAACTATTTGTTTAGGTAGGCCCACTATATATATATATATATATATATATATATATATATATATATATATATATATATATATATATATATATATATATATATATATATATCTCATTCAAAGACTGTTCTTAAGCCTGTAAGTTATACTTTGCTTAACTGATACCTTTGCTATAGGTCTCCCATATAAAGCAAGCAAAAGATAAATGCTTCACACATTGCCATGTGCAGTTAACAGTGCAAGTTCAAACACAGATAAACATGTTTGAATGTGGCATGGAAAGTGTTAACCTTAAAGACCACTTGAGGAGTTTAAACTGACTTAATGACTAAATGGTTTGCTTGAAGGGCAACAGCATTGAACCTGCCTGTTCTTTGAAAAGCAGCAATGCCATTGATCATTGTCCCCTGCTCAGTTAACCTCTTCAGTTTACATAAGAAAGGCTGGAATCTCAGCCAAGCAACAGGATGGGAATAATTTTTCTGTCAATGGTATTATTTCAGGCCAAAAATGTACATAGAAATAATATTAAACAATGGAGGAGTGATAAAGGCAAGGCAAGGGCATTTTATTTGTGCAGCACAGTTCAGTACATGGACAATTCAAAGTCTTTTAAATTAATAAAAAAATACATTAGAAGACAAATAAAAGCATAAGAAAATCAAAAACATTTGTAAAACAAATTAATCAATTAGACCACAAAAAAGCAGAACAAAAGAACGTAAAAAAAACATGATAAAGAAAGTAAAACAGTTGGATCACAACCTTAAACTAATACCCCAGTTAGCACTTTAACTTCAACAGTCAAAGGCAGCTCTCAAAAAATGGGTTTTTGACTTAAAAGGTGATTTATTAATCTTCCAACTTTCGGATCAGACCATAAAGAGATACTGATCATATTTTCTAATGATATAGATCTGCAAAGCATTGCAGATGAGCTTTTTCTGACTCATCAGGGATAAACATTCGCATATCTTTCAGCACTAAATGTTCAGGTATACATTTACAGTGTTGTAATTAACGGCTGCTGACAGACGGCTCTTCATTCTCTCTACCATTTACAAACCATTTTCCCTGGCAGTACAAGTTATTAAATCAGATGTGGTCTTGTTTTGTTATATTGAAATATAGCTTGATAATCTGCCAGAAAACAGGTCTCCAACAGGCATTACAAAGGTACATATGGTAGTCTGCCCTGTTAGGTAGATGACTAAATAATTGCGTAAAGAGTGACCTCTAGTGGCTACTTAGCATATAGATTTAGAACTAATCTAAAACTTTCTTTGCATTCCATGATGTCTCTTCACTAAGGCTCGGAGCACAGAGGTAGGTGATAGCATGCTGGTATAAGACTTTGTTTCATCAGTGTCTGTCTTGCATGGACAGGCAACACTTCCTCACATGTTTCATATCAAGCTTTCACCCCTGATCCAAGATTAAGTTTCCTAGCAAAGTCACTATTTTTTTCATTTTCATTGCTGTTGTTGGCACTCTGTCTTGTTACAGTAAAACCACAAACTGCCATGTATGATAAATTACCATTGTCCTTTATGTTAAATGCAGTCAAAGTGTTCATTTTGTTTATATCTTCACATTTTCATCCTAAAGGTTTAAATTTCTCATTTTATTTAGAAAATCTGTCACTTTTTTAGTGTTTTTTGGCATCTGGAGCTGCAGTCAGGCTTGGCTCCTCCAGGCTATGCATTCCTAACCTGTGTAGAGGTTTGCTTGTTCAAATGTTGCACAAAACGTCTGTTGAATAGCCTTTCAGTCTTTTCTTTTCTGCAATCATTCTTGACTTTTGGAGTCAAAAGAGGTTTTAAAATTATAGTCGTTTGTGATTGTTTGTGTACAATAAATCACAAGAGCGGCCGTTATCCTAAACAACCGAGAGCATAAAAAAGTATTGTTTTATAGTTTATGTATATGATACTTAAGCATATGTTATGTTATTTAAAAAAAAAGAAAGAATCTAAGAGATTTTTGAAAATTTGCATCCTTCTGAAATACAATACATGACTTGATACTGATAATGTTATTGAATATTCATCAGCGGAAATCAGGTGTTTACTTTTTGCAACATGTGATACACTCACCTTAGCATGTCAAATGCTTGAAGTGCCACACCTGGCAGGGTAGTCACTCTTCATCACTTTAGACACATTTGGTTTAAGCGTACACAGTGACTAATATAAATACTTTACAGATGCAACAGATTCCTCACCTGGCAAGTTAAGCTGTTTATTATTTGTGTTTGCATATCCTCATGATGTATCCTCTGTCTTCTCCCCCTGGCAGTCACAGCGCCATGTGACAGATCTGTATGAAGACCTTCGGGATGGACATAACCTGATCTCACTGTTGGAGGTTCTCTCCGGGGAAACTCTGGTAAGTTTTGTCTTCAGATTTAGACTTTGTGTAAAAGGAAACTCTGCTTGAGCTCTGCATTGTTTGCTCGATCCTGACATATTGCATCACAACTCGCCTAACCTGGGGATTAATTAATTCCTTCTAAGAACAAATTAGATCAAATTACCAAATGGTTATGAAAAAGATGCTAAAGCTGAGTTGAACCTGATTACCAGAATGATACATTTTTTCTGTATTTGGTTTTGGATGATTCCAAGTTGTTTTATTTGTATTTTTTTGGGTGTTTTTATATCAATTAAATCCATCTACAGGCAGTTTGTTTTGAATTTTTTGCTCTTCAGTTCTGTTTATTTTCTCTGCTACAGCTGCTCTACTTCATCGCTACTAACATCAGCTCCAGCTCTGTCCATTTTATCGAAAGTCTTTGAAACTGTGACATATTAATAGCGTCACTCTGCTCTGTGTGAAAGTCTGTGAAACGTTCTCCAATATGATCCACAGTCCTGTTCTACTCCACTCTTTCTTCTTTCTTCTTCCATTTTTCCTCCCCTTAACCTCTGCTCTGATCTTTGCTGTTTGGCCTTCGTCTGCTTTCCGTCACATTTCATTTGCTAGCCGAGGGAGAAAGACATGGTCAGGAGCGTTCGGCTGGTGAGTGGCTTTGGAACTTACAGTTTTCCGTAATGATTCACCTGCTCTCTGTGAGTGAGTCGGCTTTGCATGGCCTCCATAGAACTCTGGATATCTAAGTTTCCTTTAATGGAAAGCTTCTCAGAATGGAGCTAAACGGGAGAAAAGTAAAGATGTACCTCACGATATCTGATCATTTTCTCATAAATTTTCGATATCTGCTTTTTGTAAATGATGAACCTGTCAGAACCGAATTTAGCAAAGTCTAATTTCACTTAAAGAAGTAATAAATGAACTTAAAAAAAAGAAAACATTTTTTTTTTTCGTTTTGCTTTTTTTCCTGCTACAGATGAGTAAAGCTGTAAAACAGCTGTCTTCTTTAGTAGAATGTAGAAAATGTTTATTCCTAAATCTCAGATATAAAACAGGCTGCCAGCATTCACAAAGCAGCTGTGATCTACCGTATGACAGACAGAAAGCTGAAAATGAAGCAGTTTCTGTGATCCATCTTTCCTCCCCGGCTATTATCTGAAAATCTCTCCTTCACAGCCTGAATGAACTACGAACGTATTTCTCAACATTTCCTAGAAGTATTTTTCTTTTAGATATTATCTTCCTTTGCCTTCAGCTTAAAAAAGCTTACAGATCACCAAATAAAGCTTACTTTAAGTTTTCATCCCTCAGGTTCCACAATGAAAAGGATTGTTAATGATTGGTTTCTCTAACCTTGGTGCATTTACTTCCAGCCATTAGGCAGCGCTGGTCAAACTGAAAATTATTTCTGTTAAATTATTTCTTTTCTCTGTGTATTTCTAGAAAATTTAGATATTTATTTAGAGATTTTTGAGTGTATATCTATATATATATCTATATATATATATATATATATATATATATATATATATATATATATATATATATATATATATTACAAATACAATATAATTCTAAAAGACTGCAGTAATTACCTTAAGAAAGGAAAACCAAGGATTTAATTTTAATTACATTTTCATTCTCATCATCTTTAGTCAAAGTTACCACTGAACCAGGTGGACTGTCCTGGCTTTGTTTCCTCTACAAAGAGTCCATTTAATGATTCTTCTTTGTGTCATCTTGATCCTTTCCAGCCCAGAGAGAAAGGACGCATGCGGTTCCACAAACTGCAGAATGTACAGATAGCTCTGGACTTCCTGAAACACCGACAGGTAAGGAGTGCTGTGAGGTGTTCGCTGGCACCCGCTATTACCTGAACATCATTAGAATGAGATGGCTCTTGTTTGTTGACAGGTCAAGCTGGTTAACATCCGAAATGACGACATAGCGGACGGAAACCCCAAGCTGACATTGGGGTTAATATGGACCATCATCCTCCACTTCCAGGTCTCCTCCTCTGTCAGTGTTATGTTCCATTTTATTATTACTCTTATCCTCTCTACCTGGGATCTCAGCTGCTGCTTCTCCATCTCATTGGAACCAATCAGTGGGGACATGGCTCTCTCATCAAGAAATAATCAGTTTCCCTATAGTCTATGAAGTAACAGACTAACTTCACTGAATTTCAACTGTTAAAGGAAACAAAGCACCATTAGAGTGTGCCAGTATGACTCACTCTCGTCTACCTTCCCAAGAGGAGGGTGTGTCCTGTTGAGTATCCAAATTACTGGCTTACCGCTCTTCTAGGCCCAAATATCCAGGCCTTATTGTAACTTTCCCGGTGTTTGCCAGAAGCTGCCAGGCAGAAATCCCTGAGCATCAGCCATAAAGATCTGGTAACATCCCTCCTCTCACTAAAGAGTACAGTTTAGGTTTAGATTTCAAAAACTGAAAGACAAGTATAAGACACACTGTGACTATTTAGTAATTTTATCAGCTGTGTCCTGCAGATACAGTGTCTTTATACTTGTATACAATAGTGAATAACAGGAGGCAGCTGGGATGTGGTTTCTGATGAGTCATTGAAGCTCTGAGGTAAATGGATTAAAACTGAGATGGGATCAAATAATAATGGAATTATTAAATCCACCCAGCTTATTATTCAAGTCATTAGATACAGAAGAAAATATGACAACTTTATTCAGCTGCTTATGCCAAATGTTTATACTCAAGCAGTTTCATTTAAGCCACCTTATATGAAGTGTTTGTTTGTAATAATTATTATCTATGAACGTTTTCCCAAGTTATCCCCCTTTTTAAAAATTCTGGAAGATTTGAAGAGTGGAGTTTGTGACTCACTGCCAGCTGTGAGTCATCTTTTCTTTACCCAAAGTTTCCAAATATGAATTTATCTGGATTCCAGAGACAACGTCACCTTTTAAACTTTCTTTCACATGGCTAAGTATACATCCTGCTCTGTTCTGGAAACAAATAGTTTTAGTTTTTATCCTGAAAAAAGCCTTGAAATAATTTCACTTATTTTATCCATAGTAAATCTCATTTCAAAAGATGTGGATAAAATACTATCAGTATGAAAACATTTATATGTTTTTCATACAACACATTGAATGACGATTAAAATTTAAAGCTACATTTCCTGTGTTTTTAAGTTAAATTATGCAGCTGTATCAAAAAAGATGAATTTATTTCAGGCTTTTTAGAATTTCATTTATCTCTGGTGTTTGATCATTCCATTTAGTTGGATCATTTGGTTTCCACTAATTACTCTGTTTTTCTCCAAATTTCTTTACACATATTTTCCAAACTTCTCCACCATATTTAGGATTAAAATGATTCTTTTTTTATGTCTGTGGTGTCAGATCTCAGACATTCAGGTCAATGGCCAGTCAGAAGACATGACAGCCAAGGAGAAGCTGCTGCTCTGGTCCCAGAGGATGACAGAAGGCTACCAGGGAATCCGCTGTGACAACTTCTCCACCAGCTGGAGGGACGGCAAACTCTTCAACGCCGTCATACACAGGCACTAGTAAGTCTGCTGAATGATCTTAAGAAAAGAAATCTGGTGCAAGTACAGACAGGAAAGTTTAAAAGCGACTGCACTAACCTGCTCCCTTTGGTTTATACCAAATACATGTACCCTATGGCAATAGAAAACTGAAAAATTGACAGGCATTTACTGTCACATTTTACTTTAATTTAATACTGAGTGCAGTTCAGAAGGGGTGAGTCCTTGGAAGGCTGTCAGATTTCAGATTATCCTTCCTGTTGCCAGTTAAAACATGCCGTCTGATTCAATCTCAAGATGGTGGCTACTCCTTAAAGGTTTCTATGTATTACTGTGACTTGGTTGTTTTATGATAGTGAGGTCAATGCACCTAAAAAGGCAGATAATAGCAGCCGTATGCGTCTTTATCAGGAAATTTTGTACTCATGCTGAAATACAAAAAGCAAGGTGGAAAATATGTGCTGGTGTTACTCTACTTGACACTGTGCATTCTCCTGCTGCCTTATTGAAATATGGGTTTGAGTTTCAAGCCTTTAGGGCTCAGATAATAGCAGAGGATCCTAGTAGTGAGTAATTCTGTGTTGCCTTTGGTTTGTCTGATTAAGAACAGTGAATTTAGAAGGGATTAAATTGCTGAAAGCCTGGTTTTACGTCCCCAGTTTTTTGCCTTAAATAAGTTGAATCACGAATAGATGTTATGTATTTTTTGTCAGACCTGCTGCCGATAGATTTGTGCATAAACATCCTGAGAGGTGAATGCATATCATTTTCTCATGAGGATTTTACTGTGAAGAAAACCAGTGGCTGGTTTTAAACTGAAATTTCTGTGCAAACAAGAAAAAAGTAGGATATCATAAGATAAATGAAATCTGCCAAGCTATTATGATTTGAATAGAAAATATACCTGCAGGGGCAGGTTTTGCTGGAGAGTTAAGCAGCCTGCACTTTTTTTTTTTCTGTTATAGAGACTCTGTGTTTGATCTCTGCTACGTTTCATTAAGACCAGGGTGTGGTGTGGGTGTAACTGTGGGACACAGTGAAACCTGTACCGCTGATTTGTTCTGCGGCAGACGTCTGTATGGCTGCTGCAGTACTGACGTTTCTCTTGAGTTAATGTCCATAGTTTGATCTTGAATTGAAGATCTGCTGCTGAAGTCAAAGTTTTCATAGGTGAAGTGTAACTAAGAGCAGGGACTGAGGACGGGCCAATGGGAGGCTACTTTTTCTGACCAATGCTGCAGAAAATTAAGGACATTCAGAAGACAATGGACTCTTGGGACTCTACGGGTTGGATTTTCAGGCGATGATAGAACCTGTTATAATTGTTTTTTTTATTGAAGACATGCAACTGCATGTAGAACAGCTTCCCTACAGACCTTGTAACTCTGACTGAGGATCGGCTGCAGATTTTAAAATGCTCACTTTGAAAAAGAGGTCTAAACAGAGGAAAGGGAGCTCAGGCTTTTTCCGCAGTGTGTCAAAATCTCCTACCGACACGAATGATCGGGTGTTCATGTTGTGCGAGGACATCCCATCAGAAGCGTCCTCCTGGGACTCCGGGCGCGGTTCTCATAGCTCAGTGACTCATTCCATCAGCGAAGAAAGGAGGTCTAATGGAAGATCAACCCGGAGCACGACTGCCTCTTCTAGACCTACTCAAGAGTTTTCTTTAAGAGAAATCCATCATGTGAATCCTGCTTCTGTTTATAAACAAAGTGCTGACTATTCCACACTACGCAACAGAGAGCTGTATGATTTTAATCTGCTTTGGTTATTAATATGTTAGAACCGCATTTGCAATTAAATGTATTAACTTTAGAGGTTTAAAAAAAGTAAGTATATATCACTGCAATTTAAAGCTGTATAATGAATAGGGTGAAGTTATGCGACACGTTCAGTCATCCTTTTCCTCAATCTAGAGGCTTGAACTTTTGTCTCCTGTTAGTCAAGCTGTGGCTGGCCGCTGACTCGAAATGTGTCAGATCTGAATATGTGCGCTGCTCAGTAAATTACATTCCACCTAAAGATGCTCTAACATGTGCCAGGAAGAGTCAAACAGCCAGAGGACAAAAAAGGCAGGTGCTCATGTGGGTTTCTCAGAAAAAGAGCAGATGTGCTGCCTGTTTTACAGCATTTTGCCATTGGCACAGAGTCTTCAACAACTCTGCTGCCTATACATTTTTAAGTGTATTTAAAGCAGACCAATGAATACCGTGCATTGGTTCTAACATTGCTATATTACGTGACAAAAACCTAAAATCCAATGTTTAGCATCTGCAACATTAACTAGATGCATAATATAGTGTCATTTTCTACAAAACTAACAAATATAATAAATTCAATGTGGTAAAGTGACTCAGTGGCTTTAGGATACCTCCTCTTTGTCTATTCGACTTTTGTTTATCACCTGCTGTTTTTTTTTGTGTTTACCAGCCCCAGGCTCATTGACATGGGCAAAGTATACCGACAGACCAACCTGGAAAATCTGGAACAGGCCTTCAGTGTGGCAGAAAGAGACCTGGGAGTGACCCGCCTGCTGGACCCTGAAGGTATGACTTGCCTACAGCAATTTTACCACAAAGAAGACCAGCTCCTGTTGAATGCCATTAAACATTATGCTATTTGAACCTTTCAGATGTTGATGTCCCACATCCTGATGAAAAATCCATCATCACTTATGTTTCATCTCTATATGACGTCATGCCTCGCGTTGATGTCCGCGATGGTGCCAGGGCTAATGTAAGCAGACCACCGAGATTAGCAGGAGCTTTGAAACATACTTTCCATGACACAAAAGTGGAAACTAATGCTCAGATTCATTCTAAAATGAAGGCCTTTTGTGTATAAGGTTTCGATATCCAACTGAACTTATCTACTCCAGGTTTTGTTAGAACTATGGGTAGTACATTAAAAAAAGAAGGGTCTTAATGTTCTCTACTGACCTTTATTTTGAAAGTGGTCTTAACAAGAATTGGGTTAGAGAGAGGACATGCAGCAAGGCTCCAGAGGTTGGGGCTCAAACCCAGGACCAATGGTGTGCTACATTTACAACACCAACAAAACCTTAAGATTTTTGGTGTTTTTCTTCCGGTACTAAGCAGTGTTTACCAACCCTGAGTCTCCCTGTCCATTTTGGAGAAAAACATCCCCCCAGGTGCTGCTACCACAAGCCTAAAGTTGGGAGTAATGTGTTCCATGGATCATACAGTTTTCCACCTCACAACGTGTTTTCCATGCAGGCTAGAACCTTCAGTTTTGGTCTCGTATGACCCAAGCACTACCCTTTTTTTCCTGACTATATAGCGTACCTTAAAATAAGCCGTCCCCACATTTTTTTTTTAAAACACAAATCAAATGAACATTTTGCCAAAAAAAAAAAAAAAACGGCATCATAGTCAGCCGTCCTTCACACACGGCTATGTCGAGAGAGGACTGCTGCAGACGGGCTAGGATTAGCTCTGGCTACGTTTACCCTCGGAGCTCCTCTTGTTGCTGCGGTCCTCTCAACTTCTACGCATTAAATCGTTAAATGGACCACACAGTGATGCTTTAAAGTAGAATGTTCTCACCTCAAGTGGTCTTTAAATGTACTTTTATTGAACAACGGCAATACAAAAGAGAACTTTTAAGTTAATGTTCTGAGCTCTGTGAGAGCTACATTGAAAGCTGCTGCTGCTGCAGTGCATGCTGGGACAACTGTCAATCTCAAGGACAGACAAGTCTGCTCTGATGCATGCTGGGTAAAGAGGGACGGGCAAGAACAACATCCGGGGACTTTGTCCATTTTTGGTCTGCTGTTCTTGTGAATTGGAACAGTATTAGAGCTGAGTCTGAAGACGTTATCGAGCACATGAGAATGCACAAGTACACTTATTGAGAAACGGCTTAAGCCTCTGATATCCACTGAACTGTCTCCACTAAACCTGTAGGGGGAGCTCTAAATATAGCCCCTAGAGTAGAATCAAGAATCGTGCTAGCTCCCATTACCTTGCTACTCGCTGCAGTAAGAGCTCCTACTGAAAGATGGTGCTACATCAGCTCTTTATTTCAGCTCTGCAGGAGTTGAGCCCTGTCTCTTTTTTGGTTCGGCAGCTTTAATGAGGAAATAAATGTCAAAATGTGTGAATTCGGAACATTTGTGCTCCGTAGTGTCTGCTGCAAGGATGTTCTTGTGATCAGTAAAAATTAGCCCCTTATTCTTTTATTTCCAATTTTAACTTCCCCCCTCTGGCGTTTAAGAAAAATCCACAAAAAAGCCACACCTTCTTATAAACTATATGGTTCAAAGCACAGGAAAAAAAAAATTCTGGCTTATTGTCTGGAAAATACTTTCAATTTTTTAATGGTCCAACGAAACAAGTTTTTTTTTTTTTTTTCATTAAAAAAAATTGATTCTCCCTTTTGAATTTTTAAAATCCACAGTGTCTCCAGGGCTGACATAAAAATTTTGGTTGTTTCTCTGATTTACACGCCTCTTATGGTCGTGAGTTAAGATTTTCATTTTTTATATTCAGGTAATTGAGTTGATGAGTGCCTCAATCTATATTTAGAGTTTGGGATATTATTTTAAACTTTGCTCCTGACAGTTTTTTGGGGTTTCATGTTGCTGTTTCCTCACTGATGTTGTCTAGGAAACCGTTGAGACCTTTACAGAGCATCAGATAGTTAGCTACAACGTTCAAGTATATTTGGTTAATAATAATCAATAGTTTGGAATCATGCCTGTTATTCTGACATGACATCATATTTTTTGTAAATCATAAGTTTTGAGGACCTTTAAATGTTGCAGCTTATGCTCTGGTCGTCCATGGTATGACTCAAACATACACGCAGGATGTGTTTTTTGCCAGAAAAGTTGGTTGATGTGTAGAAATAATTTTAGTTTCTGCTAGAAATCTGCAGCCTTGAGTCTCTTCCAATTGTTTACCCCTTCACCAGCCACCTCCTCTAAACACAAGACATAGATTGTTGCCACTAAATTGAATTCAGGGTGGTGTGTTAGCGAACCAAACAAGCCGAATAAGAGCCCTCCTGTTGTTCTCAAACTCTCATGCTGCTTACTGCTGTTCGGCTGCAGGACTTGGAGCTGCGCTGGCAGGAGTACTATGAGCTGGTGACCCTTCTGCTCCAGTGGATCCGCCACCATATCACCATCTTCGAGGAGAGGAAGTTCCCCAGCAGCTATGAGGAGATCGAGGTGAGCCTAAACCTAAAGGTTCTGCTTTTAAGACGGTCTTAAACTGGTTAAGACCCTGTTGAGTTTTTGAAAATGGTCTGAAAAATGTTTTCAATGCTTTCCACTGATGGATAAAAGAACATATATTAATGCCTATTGGCTGTGTACAGATAAAGACAGCTTTATTCACAGGTTTCATTCTATAGCAGTTTGGGCAGAACCCTTGTTGAGTAAATACTGCTGTTTTAACTGATCCTGAAAAGATCTATTGCCCTGCCACTCCCTATCTGCACCACCAAACAAAAGCACCATTTAATGTAAGGAATGTATTTGTTTGCATTGTTAAAGCAGGAGATTTTTCTTAGTAGTGTTATGTGTGTGGCACTCTTGGCCTGCCATCAAAGGTTGTGAATTGATGTTATAGGCTTGATTGCATTTACACCAGTCATGAGAACATGTCCTTTCCGGGAAGAGCTCCATGTGATGTCTGATTTACTAAAGGAATTTAGGCCTTTTTAGGCGAATGGTGCATTAATTTAGCAACATTACTGTCAACCCAACACTTACTGCTTAACAAACAGTGTATTATTTGGTGAGCAAGAATAAGAAAAGTTAATTAATTTTCTGGCAAGTCCAAAAGTTGAACAAATTATTTGATTTTAAAAAGAAATGCATCAAAATAAACGTTAAAAAAATGCAAAAAATTTTGGAAATATGGGGGAACTTCTGAAAAGTAACTTTGCACCACATTTTATAAGTATTTTATGGTCTGCATTGGTAGGATCTTTGATAAAGTAGTGAAAGCACTAGAAAAGCCTAGAGATTTTCTCCATTCGTTTTCTCCCTGCTTCATAAACTAAGTCTAAACTTTTAAGCATATTTGAATCAATTCTAAAATGTCCCTCAGAAAAAAATAAAAAAATATTATCCAAAAATTTCCCCATTTTGGGATAATAAAGGCATTTTCTGTTCTATTCTATTCTATTGTCTAACATTGACTTCCATGTGTTTATATTCAGCTTCTTTGGCGTCGGTTCTTAAAGTTCAAGGAGACAGAGCTGCCACCAAAAGAGTCTGAAAAGAGCCGCTCTAAACAAATCTATCAGTCATTTGAGGCAAGTCCATTATCCTTTTTTCCATAGTGCTGTGTTCCAAACAAAAATCCCATGTGAACACCCAGGGTTACGTATCTGTACTTTTCCACAGAGTGCTGTTCATGCTGGCCAGGTTAAGGTACCCCCCGGCTACCATCCCATCGATGTGGAGAAGGAGTGGGGCCGACTTCACGTGTCCATACTTGAGAGAGAACGACTCCTAAGGATTGAGTTTGAGAGGTGACCATTACATTGTTGGATGCAAATTTCATGTCTTTACCAGAGACAGAAATAAAAAAAAAAGGCCACCAGAGAAGTCAGTGTTTAAGGTGACCAGATGATGGGGGCTGATAATTTTAGCGTAGAACAGAAAAAAGGCAAAAATGGTAGAAACAAAAAGTTGTGCCAGAAGTCAAGGTTTAAATATTGAGGTATGTAACTTTTGTAAAACCTAAAATATAGATCAGAATAAAAAAAAATAATAATTATTATTTTCTCTCCTCTATTATTAGTGATCCACATTTTTTTAAATTACCTTTTCAAATCAAAATTTTTTTTCATATTATTAAAATGTCCCTATCTAAATTATCTGTCCTTATATTACCTGAAGCCAGTGTTAAGACCTGGAGTCTAAAACCAAAGACAAAAAATAAATATTACATAAATTAAGTGATTGAACAATTCTTGCACCACATTGAAAAAAAAATATTTTTTGCTTCGAAATTAATTGAAAATAAAAAACAATGTGGATATTAGCCTGTCTGATCAGGGGAGTTGTTAGGTGCAGTAGAGAGACATAGTAGGCCTGAATTGATAAGAGTAGATCTTCATTACTGTGATTGGATGTGGAACACTGGTTAGAGTTAAAGATTTAGATGTTAGATTTTTAAGTTAAGTCTTTCTAAATTAACTTGTTTGCTAAATATTATTGTGTAAATTGAACATTGTCTGCTGGTATCAAATATCTTAATAAAAGAACTGATTGTCTCCAGTTACTGTTAGGTTGTTGCAACTTATTAAGAAATAGATTTATTTCAGTCTGATCAAACAGTTGAGCTAAAGGTAGCTGATAAACATGAATAGTTGGCTTCAATGTGACCTCATGATTTCCCAGCCTGACGATAAAGGCTGTGTTGAACTGCTGTTACATGTATTGCATTGCTATCCAGATTGGAGAGGCTGCAGAGGATTTTCAGTAAAGTCCAGATGGAATCCGGGATGTGTGACGATCATCTCAATCATCTGGATAGCCTGCTGCAGAAGGTTTGTGTGTGTGTTTTGTTTTGCTTTTCCAACTAAGATCTTAACCCTTGGGAAAAAAAAAAAACATTGCTTGACCACATGACAGTCAGATCATGCTTTAGCCATTTCCCCGTTTGCAAAACATTTCAAATATCTGATTCATTGCTTAGAAACTACAAAGTAGGAGACAACAGAATATGGACAATGTTTATAGAAACAAGGTTGTAGCCTTCACTGCAGCAAACTTTTGTTTCTGTAAAAGAAACATTTTAATTGGTTTGAAGAGCTGGAACCTCATATTTTTGATGGCTGTCTTCCTCTCAGGACATCGCTTTGCTGAATGCAGGGAAACCAGCTCAGCACACAGCAGAGGTGGACCGTGAGCTGGACAAGGCAGAAAACACGATCCGCCTGCTTTTTAATGATGTTCAGATGCTCAAGGACGGGCACCACCCGCAGGCAGAACAGATGTATCGCAGGTAAGTTCTACCACTTCCAACTGTAAGTAAAGCCAGATAGGCCACAGTTCATTAACAGCTTAAAAATATTTTCATATCCTCAGAGTTTACCGTCTTCATGAGCGCCTGGTGAACTTGCGCAGCGATTACAACCTCCGTCTGAAGGCTTCCACTGTCCAGGCCCCCATAACACAGACGCAGCAACAGACCAGTATGAAGGTGCGGCCAGAGATAGATGATGTTACACTCCGTTATGTCCAAGACCTTCTGGCCTGGGTGGAAGAGAACCAGCGGCGCATTGATAAAGCCGAGTGGGGATCAGATCTGCCTTCTGTGGAGTCCCAGCTGGGCAGCCACAGGGGTCTGCATCAGACTGTGGAGGACTTCAAATCCAAGATCGAACGTGCCAAATCTGACGAGGTCTGATTCTGAACCTGCAGATCATAATATTCCCACTGTACAGCTAGCATTCATATCCCCAGCCTCTCATTTAAAACAGTTTCATTTTCTCCACTACAGAGCCAGTTATCACCTATCAGCAAGGGGACGTACCGAGAATACCTGGGAAAACTGGACCTGCAGTATGGCAAACTGCTGGTAAATAACTTATTTTAAACATTCCCTATAATAAATTTGGATTTATTTGTAAATATTTTCAAAATCAACATTATGTTTCAGAACTCCTCTAAATCCCGACTGAGGAACTTGGAGTTGCTGCACGGCTTTGTTACCGCGGCGACCAAAGAGCTGATGTGGCTGAACGACAAAGAAGAGGAGGAGGTCAACTATGACTGGAGTGACAGGAACACCAACATGACAGTGAAGAAGGAAAATTACTCTGTAGGTTCATAACTTCTTTCAGCCTTATGGATTTACAGACAGAAACCTTTACCAACACATTCATTCATCTTACTCTATCCTTTGGACTTTCTAGGGCCTCATGCGAGAGTTGGAGCTAAGAGAGAAGAAAATTAATGACATCCAGGCTATGGGAGACAAACTTGTCAGAGATGGACATCCTGGGAAGAAAACCGTTGAGGTGCTTACAAACGATACAACCTAAATAAAGCATTTGTAAAAAGAGCTGTGTTCCATACCAACCAGGTGTCTTCTTGGTCTCTCCAGGCCTTCACAGCTGCTCTGCAGACTCAGTGGAGCTGGATCCTGCAGCTGTGCTGCTGCATAGAAGCTCACCTTAAAGAAAACACAGCTTATTACCAGGTGGGAACTGCATTTGTTAATGTTTACTTTCTTATATCTAGAAGCTACGCTTCATAACTGACCAATTTGCGTCTTCTTCTGTTCTAGTTCTTTGCTGATGTAAAAGAAGCTCAGGAGAAGATGAAGAAGATGCAAGATAGCATGAAGAAGAAATACAACTGCGACCGCTCTACCACTGCCACACGCCTGGAGGATCTCCTGCAGGATGCTGTGGTGGGTTTGATGTTAATATTTAATCACAATCATGTATATTTGATGTTTGTTCGAGAACTTTGAGAGAAAATATACCCACAGCAAAACAATATGGGAGATATTGGCTTGATTATCATTTTTTCCTTCTAAATAGGAGGAAAAGGAACATCTAAATGAAATGAACACTTTGCTCACTGGACTGAACAAGAGGTCTAAGTCTATCGTCCAGCTAAAACCCCGCAATCCCACCACACCCATCAAAGGCAAGCTGCCCATCCAGGCTGTCTGCGACTTCAAGCAACAAGAGGTGAGATAATTGAAATAAAATACGAGCTTTGGATTCATCAGTATTACTGAGATAGCTCCTAAATATGAATCACATGCTTCAGATCACAGTCCATAAAGGAGAGGAGTGTGCTCTACTCAACAACTCCCAGCCCTTCAAGTGGAAGGTCTTAAATCGCTCTGGAAATGAAGCAGTGGTTCCCTCAGTCTGCTTCCTTGTTCCTCCAGTCAACAAGGAGGCAGTGGACAGCGTATCAAGGTAAAAATAACAACAAAAAAACAGAGTTAAAAAGTTTAATTTCTGCCCTTCATACATTTAACCTTATTTGTTTATGTCTTCCCTGCTTTAGTCTGAATTCAAATCTTCAGCAGATGTCCTCCATGTGGCAAATACTTCACATTAACATGAAGAGTCTGCTGTCATGGCAGTACCTGACCAGAGATTTTACACAGATCCGCTCCTGGAACACCAGCATGGTTGGTTTTACCCTTTCAAAGATGTACAGATAAACATAAGCAACGTCTTCCAGCCTAATTTAGATGTTAGATTAGTATTTGCTTTCCCACTATTTTGTTATGTATGTTTATAGCAAGAGATGATCGAATTAAGCGCAGAATATTTTACAGACTTATGGGTTTTGGGTTCGGCTCTGATTCTGGCACTGTAATTAGGAATGGTAATATCAGATCTTCTTAATATCAGTTATTTAGCAGTACATCAGACTTTATTTTTTTAAACTATGTAAAACACTGGGAGAGCTAATTTCCCATTAACCTGAACAAGCATTAGCAGCATAAAATTAATTCAGAGCTATACATTTTTCTGAGGTTTCATGCCACTCCCTGATGGCATGCCACCAAGGGCATTGAGCCATGCATGAATTATATAATTCTTCTCTTCTGTCTGCAGTTAAAGACCATGAAACCAGAGGAGTACCGACTGGTCATGAGAAACCTGGAGGGCCACTATCAAGAGTTCTTGCGCGACAGCCAGGACTCTCAGCTCTTCAGCCCTGCTGACCGTATGCAGGTGGAGGAGGACTACAACAAAGTTAGCCAGCATTTTGACAACCTGCTTCGCTCCATGGAGAAAGGTAAAACTAGGTCTAAACACAAAATGGGTTTAGTTTAAAAAAATGACATCATGGAACCAGATAATGAACAGAAGGTGTAAACACCTCTACAATAAAATTGTCAATTATCCTTCCAGGAGAATTTCATGTTGTTAAACTCAAAGGTGAGTGGCTTTAAGACAGTGGAAGCTACCTCACAGCGGGCTGATTCAATGCTTTCATTGGATGAATGATCAAACACAAACTTTAGTGTGGAGATTAGTGTCGTGTTTGATAGCATGTTGTTTTGGCTCCCAAGCTGCTTTAACATCGGCTCCACAACAACTGCATTTCATAGCTGTATTGAATTAAAATCATGAAGGAAAAAGTATTCATACCTTTTATTTATTTTAGTATTTTGTTACATCGGTAGTAATAATGTTTATGACATTTTTTATTGACAAAAACGTCTTAAAGTGCATTGCATGTGTATTTAACCCACTGATCTCTATTTATTCACTGAATTGCTGGTTGGCCCAAGAAAACTGAAGTCACCTGCCGCCATCTTGGTGCTCCCTACTCTCACGGAGTCGCGTCATAAAAATGCCTGTAATGTAATCAATGCGTGTATATTACATGTACATCATCAATTTTGCACTTTTGGCACATCTGTATTATTATACTCAATTAACTAGCTAATTTTGCTGTGATGGATTTGTATAATGGCACGTTCACACCGGACGCAGCAAAATCGCGTCTTCTGCTTCATTTTTGTTGCTTGTACCAGTTTAGTTCTGACGCGTGGCTGAAGCAGCTTTGCTGCTCTGGCTGCGCGGAGCAAAAGTGGGTCTGAAGTGCGTTGGGCGGAGCTTCACTATCCTTTCTCTGCCTTGCAGCTATATTTGCTGTGATCAGTGGGAATAAAGTAGTTTTAATATGTTTTTAAGTGAGAAAATACACCTGAAAACGTAATCAGTGCAGTCAGTTCTTCCAGATTACAATCCTGCCTTCTAATATTATTTCTGTCGGAGCCGCTCAGACCCCCACATACCAGCAGTGCGCCGACAATAGGAATCCCTTCAACAGCAGCCTATGGCCGGGTCGCCGCCTCGCGGTTCACCGCGGCAGCTGGTAGGTGTTTTTCATCTAAATAATCCGATCTGCAGGCACCAGGATAATAAAAGCCAACATATTCTGCCGGCAGATTTTTGAATTTTAAGTTAATTTATGCGTCAGTAAACTGTTTCAGATGAGTGATCATAGTGCTCTGTATCATCAGCGCTGTGTCTCTCTCCCTGCAGCTCCCAGATCAGCTTCTCTGATTGGTTGACGCGGCGCGTCGAGCAGCAAAAATTAAATTTTTCCATCTCGAGCAGCAGCGCGTTTGTGGCGCGTCACGCTTGTCAGATGCTTAAACGCGCCCGACGCGCTGCTTCAGCTGCTCAGACGCGCTGCGCCTGCTGCTCAAAACGTGCCGCGGGACCTTTTGCTGCGCCTTGACGCGCGTCAACCATTGAATTTGCATGTAAACTCGCTGCTTCTGTCGCGCCAGCTGCATCCGGTGTGAACGCAGCATAATATATTATATTACATAGTTTATAGACATGAACTTCATACTGACTATGTAATGTGATATACCTATTTTTAACCATAAATCACAGTAATCTACTGATGCTATGAAACTGCAAGTGTGTGTCCAAGTGATGAATTTATCTTTTTTTTAAAAAAAGATTTAAGCACCCCTGAAAATGAGAACATCATTGTTGTTCAATGCTATAGCGCACATATTGTTTACATTCCAACCGGTCTAACTAGGCAGTACCAATATAGTGGCTGATGACTTCACAGCACCTTGTACTACCAAAGACCTATCAGCAATCCAGTGAATAAATAGAGAGCAGTGATTTCCCCCCTTTTGTTCTGATACATTGAAGTAAATCCAGTGTGACCATTAAAACCAAACTTTATGACGTATACAGTATGCAAAATGCTCTTTGGAGGAAAACTCGAAACACAGCACACCCACCGTAAAACATGGTGACGGCAGCATCATGGTTTGGGATTGTTTTCTTTAACAAGTTGGCAATAAGGAGTCAAACGCATAACAGGAGAAGAAAACTTGTTCAAGGTTTCAAAAGATTGAAATTCTGGATTTTTCCTCTTAGCTGAAGATTTAATTAAAACAATACGCAGAACTACAACCGTCTGATTTATATATCTAAGAAAAGAAAAGCATTCACATGTTTAATTCTACCTCTTAAAATAATATTTGCTTCGTTTTTATTAATAATAAATAGTCCAAATGAAATACATTGAGGTGTCTTGCAAAAAAAAAGAAGGGTATGAATATCTCACTTTTCTATGACACTATATGTACTGTTTTTGATACATGCAACGTAGGGTGTGCTATTGAAAAGTGTGTTTCTGAAACATAACACACAGAAAACTGCATGAATTATTTGTTTATTTGTTAAATGTAGAAGAATGAAAGGATGGTTTGCCAAGAAAAGAAGAATCTGTTTAAAAATTATCATACATTTTCGATGCAGGTCAACAGGATGAGACTCTGTGCAAGAACTACATTTCTGAGATCAAGGATCTCCGCCTGCGTATAGAGGACTGTGAGTCACAGACTGTGGCTCGCATCCGCAAACCACTGGATAAAGACCCTCTGAAGGACTGCAGCCAGAAACGAAAAGACCAGCAGGTAAAACTATATGGAAACATTTCAAGTTGCAGATATTCCAATAAAATAGGGAGGAATAACAGCTGGTGAATCAATAAGGTGTGCAGGAAAATGTCAAATAGCAGAAATAAGGTTTACCTTTGCAGACCAATATGAGCTAAAATCCTAAAAAGGTGTAACATAAAGGGAGGAGGAAATGAGGATGAGGAATGATTCGGTTAGGTTTTAATGAAATCCATTTGGGGTTTCCAGTTATGGGGCCTCTAGCTACCTTTCCGCCGCAGATGTACCTGCCCCTCCTCACACATAATTATTCATAACCAAGCTGTACTTCTGGTTAACGCTAAGCACCAAATCTCAGAACTGATTGATTTAACCTTCCCTACAGTTAAGTTTTTGGTAAATTTGCTTCAGGTTTATTCCCTTATATTATGTTTCACATTGTTTCCTTTGGTCCACAGAAAGTCCAAGGAGAACTTGAGGGACTTAAGAAGGACCTGGATAAGGTGTCTGTGAAAACACAGCAGGTTTTGGCTTCTCCTCAGCAGCCTGCCTCAGCGCCAGTGCTGCGCTCAGAACTGGATGTTACTGTGCAGAAGATGGACCATGTCCACATGCTCTCTTCTGTTTACCTAGAGAAGTATGTTTTTTTTTTACTGTTTTTAAAGCTTTACCTATGAAAAGCTGATCCAAAGTGCACATTTTATGATTTTGAATGTAGTTTATATGTAGTGTAGCCTTTGAAAAACGTAAATGTTTTGAACAGGTCCTTTTCAGGAAGTAGTTCATTTATAACGGCTTTGGCGCGACACGAATCGTGTCTTCTGTTCTTTAAATTTTGCATTTTTTCAGGCTGAAGACTATAGACATGGTCATCCGTAACACTCAGGGAGCTGAGGGGGTCCTGAAACAGTATGAGGACTGTTTGCGTGAGGTCCATGCTGTACCCAGTGACATCAAGGAAGTAGAGACTCAAAGATCAAAGCTTAAGGTAAGGGGATGCTTTTTTTTTTATTAAAAAAATGAATACAAGGTTTTTATATGGTCCTGGACAGTGTGAAAAGTAGTAAGATATTAAGTTCTAAATTAAAAATCAGTAGATTAGAGAAAATCTATGAAAAATAATTGAGTTTCTTTTTTTATTTCTTTTTTAACCTAAAATATTAACGGAAGTTGGATTTCAAATTAGTAAAAAATTGTTGCATTTGATTGTTATTGACTTGAACATCGGAAATGAAGCTTTTGTTTAAGTCACTGATTATTTTGTTTGTTGACGACAGAAGAACCATCAGAACAAACTGTTTGAAAAGTCCAAATTGTGCTGCCATCTTACAGTCATTTGGCTTTTTAACTCTCATATTTGCAGTTCATGGCAGTAAAACAACCTGTCCTCAACTTTGTAACAGGTGTAAACCTTTACCCTCCTAAAAGCCATTGTGGTATTAAATGATTTGTGCTCAAGCTTTGTACAATTTACAGTATACTAGTAGTATAGTACAGTAGTAAATATATTTGAAAAAGTCAGAAACTTTGTAAGAGGAGATTATGTGATCTAAAGTACTATTTTGATTATGAATTGTGAAGTTTTAATTGCATGGATTGATTTTCAGAAAATGCGAGCTGAGGCTGAGAGTGAGCAGCCGGTGTTCGACTCGTTGGAGGAGGAGCTGAAGAAAGCCTCCACCGTCAGTGACAAGATGTGCCGTGTGCACACTGAGCGAGATATTGAGCTGGACCACTATCGCCAGCTGACGACTAGTCTCGAGGACCGCTGGAAAGCCGTGTTCACCCAGATTGACCTCCGCCAGAGAGAGCTGGAGCAGCTCGGCCGACAGCTCGGTTACTACCGTGAGAGCTACGACTGGCTCATCCGCTGGATAGCCGATGCCAAGCAAAGGCAGGAGAAAATCCAAGCTATGCCCATCACAGACAGTAAAACTCTCAAAGATCACCTGGCACAGGAGAAGGTAACTTAAAAAGATTTGTACAGCCACAACCTTCTTCCCTTGTCTGCGTAAGAGATTATTAAGCTTAACTTTTGAATTAAACCTTCTTTTAAACAGAAACTGCTGGAGGAGATTGAACAGAATCAAGGAAAAGTTGATGAGTGTCAAAAGTATGCCAAAGCATACATTGATACAATCAAGGTGAGCATCAGAGAGATAATGGCGGCATAGTCCAGCAGCATGAAATGATTATAACTCATTTTTTTATACTAACAGGACTATGAGCTGCAGTTGGTCGCCTACAGAGCTCAGGTGGAGCCTCTTGCTTCTCCTCTGAAGAAGGCTAAACTCGATTCTGCCTCTGACAACATCATTCAGGAGGTATGTTTCTCAAACCAAAGCAATATGTTGTGTAAATGACAAAGCATTAGAGATAGAAAGAGACCAAGTGAATGTTCTTCAACAGTCAATGTAATACGGTTTTAAACTATCCTTAATAACTTTATCAGCCCAGTTATTGAAAATAGCGTTACATTTGCGACATCCTTCATTATTATGAATATAGATTATGGCCTCAACTAAGACTTTCAAATGCTTGTCATCCTTATTAAAAATAATAAAATACTCCAAAGAAAGGCAAACAGATTTTACTTTTACTGCATCTTAGCCTTCTTGTTATCTTTTCAAACCTTGGCTCTTTCCAACTGGAATGTGCCACTATCATGTTTTGAAAGTCTGTCCTTTTTTTAATTTCTTATTTATAGCTCAGTTCACTTTAAGCCATCCCAAATTATGGTGCACTTAATGTTTGGAAAAAGGTTTTGAGTTTTTAGATCAGTTTACTGAATCTTAACAGAATAGTAATTGGTTTGCTGAAGTTTATCTGCTTCCTTGTGTTCTTTGTTTCTTCCACATTAGTATGTAACTCTAAAGACTAAGTACAGCGAGCTGATGACTCTTACAAATCAATACATCAAGTTCATCATCGACATGCAGCAACGTTTGGAGGACGAGGAGGTACGTGGCAACTGGCTGAGGATCCCAAACAAACTAAACTCTAACACTAACCACGAAAACAACCTCACCAAGCAAATATTCACTACACCAGAAAACACACGGCACAGATTTCCTACTTATCACCAAAATACACACAGACACCCCAACACACCCATACGCACAGACACCCCACCATACAGACAGACTGATTCCCAGTTTTGCTGTTCTCCTCACCGACTAACATTTAATGTTTGGGAAACAAATTCCTTTTCACTGGTTATGCATGAAAAAATGGCATCCTGTAGCTTTTCTGTTAGCAAAAATGATAATGATTTTGAAATATGTTATATTAATATTCTTAAAAATAAAAAAGGACCTGAATTTATGTTTTCCATCAAATGCAAGGGATGTGTTTTGAGTGTGTTTATTCCTAAATAAATAATGCATCAAATAACAGGAATGTTCACCAATATTGAGCAGCCTCTGATTTTCTGTATTTTTCAATATCCTGAGTCACAGTTCTTAAAACTTCTTTTTAAGACTCCATGTCACAGCTTACTTTTGCATATATGAAGGACGCCCTTTATTTGTAAAATCCATAGATTACTTATGAAATGATCTAGCAAAAACATCTTTCTCTAAGTGTCATACTCTCTCAAGAAGCCTGAAGAAATACTGCTTTACAAAACATCTGCTGACTTGGAAGCTAACTGCAAAGAAAAACAGGGGTGACTCATTATTATTTTACTATAGGTTATCTAAAGTCTTCAACAAAATTTCTCAATGTCTAAATTACATTGAGTGAATCCAGCACATTTCATACAGACACATACATGCATATTAATTTCCATTTCTTTTCTATTTATTTCTGTGTTCTATTTCTATTTTGTGGCGGATTTTAAATGAGGAGTGCTTTCTTTCACTTCTTTTGGTTCCTGCTCACCTCTCGTTTTCTCTCCTATGAGTCACTTTTTGTTTAAGTTGGCTAAATTTAAGTTCCAGTCTTTTCCCCACCTCTGTTATTCTCATATTAACACCATTAAAAAACACACACATTCTTTTCTAACCCAATGTTTTGTTTGTGTCATTGCTTCCGTTAACTGCTTGCCAGTGCTTTACCATGTTTGAGCATTTAAGAGGTAAATTTGTTGCTGTCTCAGGTACTTATCCAATGTATATACCTTATTCCTTCCATGTATGTCGTATTATGGCTTTTTACTGCATGTTTTTTTATATATATATTTTAACCAGAGATGCACTGATCAAAATATTATTTTGCTGTTGAAATTTGAAATTTTTTGTATTGTTATAAAACGCGAACAAATTGATCACAAAATTAACATTTGAACCTTTCTTTTGCTTCTTAGTTACTGGTAATTAACATAGGTAGTGTAGCTAGCACAATTAAAACAGCAGCATGTCTTCTAGGGAATGCAACTCCGTATCTTTAGGATGTCCAAAAGGCTGCCGGTGATTTAAAATCATGAAGTATTCCTTACCTGAAGTTAGAATTGTTCTTTAACTAAAGTTCTAAAGGGTAAAACCAAGTAATTTGGGTGTATAGTGTTTTGCTTTTTTATCTGTTAAAAGTTCTACCCTCCCCCATTTCTTCCTTAGCTATATAAATGAGCTGCAGACATTTCTCAAAGGGCCTTAAATATGCTGTTGCGTTTTTCAAACAGCCTTTAACACATTTAAGTTTTCTCTCTCTTTGAAATATATCAGTTGTACTAAACTATCTAAGTTCACAGTTAGAAAGAGATTGTATTTTTTTTCTCCAGCTAGTTTTTCAGTGCATCTCTAGTTTTGGTGGAAGTCTTACAAGTTCATCACCTTGTCTTTGATATCCATTCTAACAGCCTTTGTAAAAGGGTTCAGCTTTTACTACCAATCCCTCTGAAACATATTCCAGTGTTTTCACAAAACTTGTCTCAACTAACATGAATGTTTCATCTTTGACTTTGCTTAACCCTTTAACTTCACTAAGTCACAACAGTGATTTAAGGAACTCCCAGTGCATGTGTTCGAAGTGTAGATATGACTTTAATAAAAAGCTTGTAGGGATAAGGAGTTTTAGGAAGTTGGCTAAATGCTTTACACACACATACAAATACATAAACATGCTGGTATGAAACTGAAAGCAATCAGTTGATTGATATCATCAGTTACCATTTTGAAATATTTTGGATTATTTGTATCCTGGTTCAAAAATCAGCTCCCTCGTAATTTCCGAAAGAGAATGCTACAGCTACATTTGCATGCCATGATTTTCTTGCTGTGTTGTGAAGTGATATTTTGCTCCCTTACATTAATTTAATCATTCAAGTTCCTCTGTTTGCTCTGATTTGTCTTGTCACAATTGATTTTTGATTGCATCGTGAATTTAACATCACTATAATGAATGTGCATCTAATTTGCATCTAGTAATTGAACTCTTTCTTGAGCTAATTTTAACCTTAACACTGCCTAGGTAATACATCACATTTACTTGCTCTTAAACAGTGAGTTAAGGCTGTCATAGAAACAGTTTTAATAATTGTATTCCACACTGTTTTGAGCTGGTCAATGTTAGGTATTACCTTTAACCTATCATGCTTGATTATAATCCTTTCTTTACCATTTTGCTTCCACTAATGCAGAAAGCTGCACAGAAACTCAAAGCAGAAGAGCAAAAAAAGATGGCGGAGATGCAGGCTGAGTTAGACAAACAGAAGCAGTTAGCTGAAGCTCAAGCAAAGGCCGTTGCTAAAGCTGAGAAAGAGGCCTGTGAGCTGAAGCAGAAAATGCAGGAAGAAGTAAACAGGAGAGAAGTTGCTGCTGTAGATGCGGAAAACCAAAAGCAAAACATCCAGCTGGAGCTATGTGAGCTTAAAAACCTCTCGGAGCAACAAATCAAAGACAAAAGCCAGCAAGTGGATGAAGCTCTTCAAAGTAGACTCAAGATTGAAGAGGAAATCCGTCTTATAAGACTTCAGCTTGAGACAACCGTAAATCAAAAGGCTACCGCAGAATCTGAGGTCAAGCAACTTCGCGATAGAGCTGAGGAAGCAGAAAAACTCAGAAAGGCTGCCCAGGAGGAGGCCGAAAAGCTCCGTAAGCAGGTCAGCGAGGAGACACAGAAAAAGCGCATGGCCGAGGAGGAACTTAAGCGCAAATCTGAGGCAGAGAAGGAAGCAGCGAAACAAAAACAAAAAGCCCTTGAGGACCTTGAAAACCTCAGAAGGCAGGCTGAAGAAGCTGAGAGACAAGTCAAGCAAGCAGAGGTTGAAAAAGAAAAACAAATCAAAGTAGCTCATGAGGCAGCCCAGAAGAGCGCTGCTGCTGAACTCCAGAGCAAACACATGTCATTTGCAGAAAAGACCTCCAAATTGGAGGAATCACTCAAGCAAGAGCACGGCGCCGTGCTTCAGCTGCAACAAGAAGCAAATCAACTCAAGAAACAACAAGAGGACGCAGAAAACGCCAGAGAAGAGGCTGAAAAAGAACTTGAAAAATGGAGACAGAAAGCCAATGAAGCCCTTCGTCTAAGACTCCAAGCTGAAGAAGAAGCACACAAAAAGACTGTTGCCCAAGAAGAAGCTGAAAAACAAAAAGAGGATGCAGAACGGGAGGCAAAGAAGAGAGCCAAAGCTGAAGAGTCAGCTCTGAAGCAGAAGGAAATGGCAGAGCAAGAACTTGAGAGGCAGAGGAAGGTAGCTGAGAGCACAGCTCAGCAGAAGCTCACAGCAGAACAGGAGCTCATTCGACTCAGGGCAGATTTTGACAATGCAGAACAACAGAGATCCTTGCTTGAGGATGAACTCTATCGTCTGAAGAATGAAGTCATTGCTGCACAGCAACAAAGAAAAGAACTAGAAGATGAACTGGCCAAAGTGAGGAGCGAGATGGATTTACTTATTCAGTTGAAGTCTAAGGCGGAAAAGGAGTCTATGTCCAACACAGAGAAAAGTAAACAACTTCTTGAAGCAGAAGCCTCCAAGATGAAGGACCTGGCTGATGAAGCAAGTCGACTCAGAGCCATTGCGGAGGAAGCCAAACATCAGCGGCAAATTGCAGAGGAAGAAGCAGCTCGGCAGAGAGCGGAGTCTGAACGGATTCTCAAAGAGAAGCTTGCTGCGATCAGTGAAGCAACCCGCCTTAAAACAGAGGCTGAGATTGCGTTGAAAGAGAAGGAGGCAGAAAACGAGAGGCTCAGGCGCCAAGCTGAGGATGAGGCTTACCAGAGGAAATCCCTTGAGGACCAGGCAAACCAGCACAAGCAAGACATAGAAGAAAAGATAGTCCAGCTTAAAAAGTCATCGGAGGTTGAAATGGACAGACAACGAGCATTAGTGGATGACACGCTCAAACAGAAGCGGATTGTTGAAGAAGAAATCCGAATTCTTAAGCTTAACTTTGAAAAGGCTTCATCTGGAAAACTCGATCTTGAGCTAGAACTTAACAAGCTGAAAAACATTGCAGAAGAAACTCAACAAAGCAAGCTTAGAGCTGAAGAGGAGGCTGAGAAGCTGAGGAAGCTTGCTCTGGAGGAAGAGAAGAGGAGAAGAGAAGCAGAAGAAAAGGTCAAGAAGATTGCCGCTGCGGAAGAAGAGGCGGCCAGACAACGCAAGGCAGCCCAAGATGAGCTTGAACGTCTGAAAAAGAAAGCAGAAGAAGCCAGAAAGCAGAAAGATGAAGCTGATAAAGAAGCTGAGAAACAGATAGTTGAAGCCCAACAAGCCGCTCTCAAATGCAGTGCAGCAGAGCAGCAAGTGCAAAGCGTCCTTGCTCAACAGAAAGAGGACAGCTTAATGCAGAAGAAGCTTAAAGAAGAGTATGAGAAAGCCAAGAAGCTTGCTAAAGAGGCAGAGGCGGCTAAGGAAAAGGCAGAAAGAGAGGCAGCTCTTCTTCGTCAACAAGCAGAGGAGGCAGAAAGACAAAAGGCTGCTGCTGAGCAGGAAGCCATCATCCAAGCCCAAGCTCAGGAAGATGCTGAAAGGTTGAGGAAGGAGGCTGAATTTGAAGCTGCTAAGCGAGCACAGGCAGAGGCTGCAGCTCTCAAGCAGAAACAACAAGCCGATGCTGAAATGGCAAAGCACAAAAAGCTGGCTGAGCAAACACTTAAACAGAAGTTTCAAGTGGAACAAGAGCTGACAAGGGTTAAACTTCAGCTTGATGAAACGGATAAACAGAAGTCTGTCCTGGATGATGAGCTCCAGCGCCTTAAGGATGAAGTTGATGATGCTGTCAAGCAAAAAGCCCAGGTGGAAGATGAACTGTTCAGAGTTAAGGTTCAGATGGAGGAGCTACTTAAACTAAAATTGAAAATTGAGGAGGAAAACCAGCGGCTAATCAAAAAGGACAAAGATAACACACAAAAGTTCCTTGCTGATGAGGCTGAGAATATGAAAAAACTTGCAGAAGATGCTGCTAGGCTCAGTGTTGAGGCCCAAGAGGCTGCTCGCTTAAGACAGATTGCAGAAGATGATCTCAACCAGCAGCGAGCACTGGCGGACAAAATGCTCAAAGAGAAAATGCAAGCCATTCAAGAGGCATCCAAACTCAGAGCTGAGGCTGAGATGCTCCAAAAGCAGAAAGATCTAGCTCAAGAGCAGGCTCAAAAGCTTCTGGAGGATAAACAGCTGATGCAGCAGCGTCTAGAGGAGGAGACGGAGGAGTACCAGCGAACACTTGAAGCAGAAAGAAAAAAGCAAATTGGTATCTTGGCTGAAGCTGAAAAACTAAAACTTCAGGTCTCTCAGCTCAGTGATGCTCAGGCCAAAGCTGAAGAAGAGGCCAAAAAATTCAAGAAACAGGCTGATACCATTGCAGCCCGCCTTCACGAGACTGAAATCGCAACAAAGGAAAAAATGACTACTGTCGAAAAACTGGAATATGAAAGACAAAACACAAGCAAAGAGGCTGATGATTTACGCAAAGCAATCGCAGACCTAGAGAATGAGAAGGCTAGACTGAAAAAAGAGGCTGAGGACCTTCAAAATAAATCAAAAGAGGTATTGTGTCAAAAATGACATAGCAAAGCAGCTTATGTCATTGTCAATACTGTCTAAATACTAACCCATGTCCTTCCTAAAATTGTTTTTCTTTCTTTGATTATACTAATCACAAATCAGTACTTTTCAATTATGTTATGATTTTACTTTTAATATTCTTACAATGCACTGTGCTCATGCAGATCATATCCTGAATGCCTCCTGATGCCCTGGAATGTTTTTCCCATTTTAAGACCTGTCTCATTTTCTGTTAATCTCATCTTTGACTTTAAACTCAAATGCTATAAACTAGTTTGGAAAGGCCAGTTTAAAATGACAAAACCTTTTGGGTGAAAGATAATAAGCAATTAATTGGTTGACAGGGATTCCAAAATCCACAACACCAATAACTTGGCGAATTTAAATTTTTGCCATTTGTCTACCAAAAAGGACATATATCTACGTATCCATGTTCAGCAAAATTAAATAGATTTTTCTGAATCCGTGACTTAAATATCAGCTGAACTTTTTGCAAGTTAAGCTGATACCTGAATGATGTTTTTAGCTTAATTGTTTGAGTAACTAGATTTGTCCCTCCTGCAATAATCATTAGCACCTGTTAGCTTGAACAAATTTCTTGACATGCATATAACCTAAAATCCAAGAATCATCTATCAGCCTTTTACCAGAATTATTATTATGACCATTATTTGGATATCCAGCTTGTTTTAAAATGGCCATTTACAAGACAGTCATGGTTCTCACTATTTCAATAACTAAAGATGAGATTTAAAAGAAAAGTTCTCAAAAAAGACATACAAGATTTGTTTTTAATGATTATTTGTTTGAAGTGTAGCTAAACTCAATGTAGAAACTCCCCCACACAAATGTTGCTAACTTCCAATAAAGTCAATCATGCTAAGAGACACAGAGGGTCCAACTGTTGGTATTAGCAGATGGGGCTAAATGTGTGTTTGGACAGAAGGAGGAAGAGTGATACGAATTTGACGTGACAAATGCCTAAAATAAAATGTTCTGCTGATTTAGGTACTACGATGCCCACCCGAAAATGCTATTGATTAATACTCCCAACACATGCATTTAAAAATCGTGACTAGCTTCAGGGGTTTGTCTCATTTAAAAGGTTTTATGGTGCACTCCATTTTTGCTCAAAGTCAAAATACGACACAGATTATTTTATCTTTTTTTTTTTTTTTCTTGTACCATCAGCCAAACAGTTGAGAATTAAGCGCCCACAAGTGGGAAACTGGAACACTATCACATCTGAGATAATGTCAATCTGACTTCTGAGTTCTGAACTAAATATAATGCCCTGTTATACCCAAATGCAAAATGGTAGACAATGGTAGACCAAGCTGAACTAATAGGAAAATGAGCTGTAGCAGCCAAATTATATAGAGGTCAGCTCTCATACAGTTTTACACAAAATATTCCAAAATTAAATAAGATTACACAAAATTCCCAAGGTTTGCTAAGTAACATGAACATACTCTACTGCAAAAAGAGAATTTTGGATTTAATTGCTATTTAAAACCTTCAAAAATAATAAGGTATTTTTTTCTAACACATTGCAGTGTAATTAACATTATTACTATTGCTGTTCATTTTAAACAAAATGAAATGCAAAATAAATTACTAAAGCAAGTTTTTCATAATCACATAATTATTCTTAGCTTAATTACATATATATTAACATAGTTATGAGGTTTGTACAGTCCACTGTAATGCCTCACTAACATAAAATAGGATAACACTGTTATGGCTTATATTGTCTTTATAAAGCTTCTGCATTTCTGTTGTTTTACTATAATATAAGTAAAAAGTTAAAGTTGTCTTTTGCAGAGGCTTTATTCTATTAATTTTTTAACAAGCTTGAGTAACAGTAATTTTAATTGTTTGGATTCATACTGGATAATTAACATTAACAATAGTTTATAAATAGTTGCCATGGCTGATTAAAAAAAAAAAAAACTTGTATTTGTTCTACCCGCCCACTGAAGCAGGTGAGTCCAATCTGCACAGTGAATTAACCTGTGCAGATTGGACTCACCTTGTTAATGCTTTTAAGTAGAACTTGGATTGTTCATCACTTAAAAGGGATTGTTATTTCAATATGTCTATTAAAATCAAAACTACCAGCCTTCGTTAAACTTTTATAAATGTCTTCATTTTCAGTCACTCCTGGTCAAACTTTAACACCTAACATCTAAAATATTTTACTCCTAGAACCTTAGACTGAATCACTCAAGTGGTTGGACTAAGTCCAATCTATAATATATTAATCCTTTATGTCACATTTGCACAAACGTATGAAAAACTGATATTCTAATTAGATTGGAAACAAATCGGGTTAAAAATCTTTGCTTCTGGTGTAGAGAGAGTTCTTTGTATGTGATTCAACAGGTATTCAGAGTAATTCCAAATTATACTTTTTTTTTTTGTTTCATCTATTTGTTATAATTTGTCTCATCATTACTCTCTGATTAGATTGAGACTATATTTTTTATATATATCAAATTTAAAAATAGAACAAATACGCACATCTGGGTGGAATATAAGGAAGGAACTATACAAAAGAATGCATCGTGGTTTTTGTGAAATTGTAAAATAACATTTATGGGGTATAACCATTTTACTATGATAAGCGTTAAACTCTTTTATGTCTAATCTTCCGCCATACATTCTTCTCAGTCCTGCCATTCAGTGTTAGACTGGGTCAACATTAGTAAAAAAGAAAGTTTGATCTTCTAGTGCACAAGCAGAGTGCATTGTACAGAACCTGGTTATTGCAGATTCACCAACAAAAAAAAAAAGTTTGCTTTTTTGACACTAAACATGAATGCAATAACCCTGTTGTAACTAATTTTTTTCTGTTTCTCCATTAGATGGCTGATGCACAGCAAAAACAAATTGAGCATGAGAAGACTATGCTTCAGCAGACATTCTTGACAGAAAAGGAGCTACTTTTGCAGAAAGAGAAGCTTATTGAGGAGGAAAAGAAGAGACTGGAAAGCCAGTTTGAGGAGGAAGTAAGAAAGGCAAAAGCTCTAAAAGATGAGCAAGAACGCCAGAGACAGCTGATGGAAGAGGAGAAGAAGAACCTTTTAGCTACCATGGACGCAGCACTTAGCAAACAGAAAGAGGCAGAGCAAGAGATGATTAACAAGCAAAAAGAAATGCAAGAACTAGAGAGAAAGAGATTAGAACAAGAACGGATTCTTGCCGAAGAAAACCAGAAATTACGTGAAAAATTGCAGCAGCTTGAAGCCCAAAAAGAAACTAATATTAACACTGTTCCAGGCAAAGAGCATGTCCATTTGACAACAGTTGAAATAACAAAGACAATTTATAATGGTCAAGCCATTGACACTGTAGATGGTGTAGAAAAGAAACCAGATCCTTTAGCTTTTGATGGCATCCGTGATAAGGTACCAGCAAGCAGACTCCATGACCTTGGTCTTTTACCCAAGAAGGAGTTTGACAAGCTTAAAGATGGCAAAACCACTGTTCAGGAGCTTAGTAAAACTGAAAATCTCAAACAAATTCTTAGAGGAAAGCAGGCAATTGCTGGTGTTTTAACACCAAATAATCAAAAAATGTCAATTTATCTAGCTTCAAAGGAAAAAATGATTACTCCTGGTACAGCAATGATCCTCCTTGAGGCACAGGCAGCCACAGGTTACATGTTAGATCCCATTAAGAATCAGAAACTTACTGTTAATGAGGCAGTCAAGGAAGGTTTGATTGGCCCTGAACTACATGACAAAATGCTTTCAGCCGAAAGGGCTGTTGTTGGCTACAAAGATCCCTACACTGGTGGAAAGATCTCTGTTTTTGAAGCAATGAAGAAAGATCTGATAGACCGTGACCATGCAATCAGAATCCTTGAAGCCCAGCTTGGCACTGGTGGCATTATTGATCCTGTCAACAGTCATCGTGTTCCCAATGAAATAGCCTATAAACAGGGACAGTACGATGCAGAAATGAATAAGATAATGGCAAAACCATCAGATGATGCAAAGGGATACTTTGACCCCAGTACTCAGGAACCACTGACATATTCTGAGCTTATGGCAAGATGCACTGCTGACCCAGACACCAATCTGTTAATTCTGCCAATCACAGAAAAAGCAGCTCAATGCTCCAGTATTTACACAGAAGAAGAGACAAAAGACGTTTTCAGCAAAACAACAGTATCTGTACCCTTTGGAAGATTCAAGGGTAAAACCATCACAATTTGGGAGATAATAAACTCAGAATATTTCACGGAAGATCAGAAGAAGGACCTTCTTCGGCAGTACAAGACAGGCAAAATAACCATTGAAAAAATAATAAAGATTGTTATTACTGTGGCTGAGGAAAAGGAGAAGAAAAAGGAAATTACCTTTGATGGTTTGAGAACACCTGTTCCTGCCAGTGAGCTCCTGGAATCTAAAGTCATTGATAATGATCTTTATAACAAATTGCTAAAGGGCAGTGTGTCAGTTAAGGATGTCTCAGAGTTGAAACCAGTTCACAAAGTGCTCCAGGGTACAGACTGCATTGCAGGGGTACTCATTAACTCATCAAAGGAGACAATGTCATTTTATCAAGCTATGAAGAGGGACATCATGAGAGCAGGACTTGCTTTGAAATTGCTTGAAGCCCAAGCAGGATCGGGCTACGTGGTTGACCCTGTGCAAAACCAAAAGTACACTGTTGATGAGGCGGTCAAAGCTGGGGTTGTTGGTCCTGAGCTGCATGAAAAGCTCCTGTCTGCAGAGAGAGCAGTTACTGGTTACAAAGATCCTTACACTGGAAACACTGTCTCTCTCTTCCAAGCAATGAAGAAAGATCTTATTCCAAAAGAGCAAGGTATCAGACTGCTCGATGCCCAAATGACCAGCGGTGGAATCATTGATCCAGTAAACAGCCATCGCATACCTCATGATGTTGCTTGCCAGAGAAATTATTTAGATGATGATATGAAACAGCGTCTACACAGTCCAACTGATGAAACTAAGTGTTTCTTTGATCCAAACACAAAAGAAAATGTCACATACTCACAGTTGTTTGAAAGATGTGTTACTGACAAGAAAACTGGTCTTAAGCTTCTTCCACTTAGTGATGAAGCCATCAATGATAAAGAAGAATCAACATACACTGAGGCCCAGGCAAAAGAGGCTATGACACAGGCAACTCTGGAGCTTGATCATGGACCATTTAAAGGCAGAAAGATGACACTCTGGGAAATAATCAACAGTGACTATTTCACTGAAGAACAAAGATTAGAACTGCTTAGACAGTTTAGAACAGGAAAAGTTACAATTGAAAAGATTATTAAGATCATGATCACCATTGTAGAAGAGAAGGAGGCCATAAAAAAGGAACAATCCAGCTTTAAGGGACTCCGAGATTATGCTCCAGCGGACTCCCTTTATGACTCCAAAATAATTGACAAAACAACCTTTGATCTTCTTCAAAAAGGCAAAACAACACCTAAGAAAGTCAGTGAGGATCCACAAGTAAGTAAATACCTCCGGGGCACTGAAAGTATTGCTGGAATCTACCTGGACCCAACAAATGAAAAAATTAGTATTTATCAGGCCATGAAGAAAAAACTTCTTAGGCACAACACTGGCCTTTTGCTTCTCGAGGCTCAGGCAGCCACTGGTTTCATGGTAGATCCTGTGAAAAACCAATGTCTTTCAGTAGATGAGGCAGTGAAAGCAGGACTTGTTGGTCCAGAGCTCCATGAAAAACTCCTCTCTGCAGAAAAAGCTGTCACAGGTTACAAAGATCCATTCACAGGAAAGAAAATCTCTCTTTATGAAGCAATGCAAAAAGATCTTATACTCAGAGAACATGCCATCCCCCTGCTGCAAGCACAAATGTTCAGTGGTGGAATCATTGATCCTGTAAACAATCACCGTGTACCAACAGAAGCTGCATACCAAAGGCAAATTTTCAGCAAGGAAGTGGCCAAGACCTTGTCTGAATCTTCAGTTGAAAGCAAGCCTTTCTCCGATCCAGAAACTGATGAGAATGCAAGTTACAAGCAACTTAAAGACAAATGCAAAAAAGATAAAGACACAGGCCTGTACATCCTTCCCCTCTCCAAACCCCAGTCTCCAACTGTTGTGGAGAAGACATATCTTTATACAGAAGAGCAAACTCAGAGTGATCTTACCAACACCCAGATTGACATTCCAATTGAGGGCCTTGCTGATAAGCCAATGAACCTCTGGGATGTCATGAACTCAAATTTGCTTCCAGAGCAGGAGAGGGAGAAACTCTTGGAAGAATACCGTTCTGGCAAAATCACTAAAGAACGGATGATCATCATTATAATTGAGATAATGGAGCAAAGAGAAGTGATCAGAAATGACAGTGCATTGTCGTATAAGACCATAAGAAGAAGGATAACTATTGAGGAGCTCTACAGTGCCCGCATCATTGATCTGGAAACATACAACCTTCTGAAACAGGGCAAGAGAGATATTTGTGATATAATGGAGATGACCAGTGTAAAACAGTATCTCTATGGCACAGGCTGTGTTGCTGGTGTCACAACAGACTCAAGCTCCAAGATTAGCATATATCAAGCAATGAAAAGAGGTTTTATTAAACCAGAAATAGGCCTCATTCTCTTGGAGGCACAAGCTGCAACAGGCTTTATTATTGATCCAATAAAGAATGAAACACTCACTGTTGATGAAGCTGTTCGTAAGGAAGTTGTTGGACCCGAGATCCATGACAAACTGCTTTCAGCTGAAAGAGCTGTCACTGGATACAAGGATCCATACAGTGGGAAGACCATATCTCTTTTCCAGGCCATGAAAAAGGATCTTGTTCCAGAGGATTATGCCCTAAAAATGTTGGAGGCGCAAACTGCTACTGGAGGCATCATTGATCCAGAATTCCAGTTTCATCTTCCAGCTGACATTGCATTGCAAAGAGGTTATATTAACAAGGAAACCAATGAGAAGCTGACAGACAATGTCAAGGGTTTTATCGATCCAGTTACAGACGAACAACTTTCATACGCCCAGCTCCTCAAAAGATGCAAGTTAGACGGTGGATTGCGCCTACTGTCCTTGGGAGATAAGAGACTAACATTCAAGGGATTGAGAAAACAGATCACAATGGAGGAGCTGATTCGATCACAAATTATTGACCAGCAGACTGTCACTGAATTGAATGAGGGCCTAATTTCAGTGGAGGAAGTTAGCAATAGACTCTCAAGATACCTCGAGGGCACAGGGTGTATTGCTGGTGTGTTCTTGGAGTCAAACAAAGAGCGTCTTTCCATTTACCAGGCCATGAAGAAAAACATGATAAGACCAGGCACTGCATTTGAACTGCTTGAGGCTCAGGCGGCCACAGGATATGTCATTGATCCAATCAAGAACCTGAAACTGACTGTAAATGAGGCTGTAAAGATGGGAATTGTAGGTCCAGAATTCAAAGACAAGCTTCTCTCTGCTGAGCGTGCAGTGACAGGGTATAGAGATCCATATTCAGGCAAGACGATCTCTTTGTTCCAGGCCATGAAAAAGGGACTCATCTTGAAAGATCATGGTATCCGTCTCCTGGAAGCTCAGATTGCCACCGGTGGAATAATTGACCCAGAAGAAAGTCATCGTTTACCCGTTGAAATAGCCTACAAACGTGGATTCTTTGATGAAGAAATGAATGAAATTCTGACTGACCCATCAGATGACACCAAGGGTTTCTTTGATCCTAATACTGAAGAAAATCTTACCTATCTTCAGCTTATGGAAAGGTGTATTACTGATCCTGACACTGGCCTTGTGCTCCTGCTACTGAAAGAAAAGAAGCGGGAAAGAAAGACCTCCTCCAAATCCTCTGTCCGTAAACGCAGAATTGTTATTGTAGACCCAGAGACAGGCAAAGAGATGTCTGTATATGAGGCCTACAGGAAAGGGCTCATTGACAACCAGACATACCTGGAGCTCTCTGAACAGGAGTGTGAATGGGAGGAAATCACAATGACCTCCTCTGATGGCACTGTAAAATCCATTATTATTGACAGAAGATCAGGTAGACAGTATGACATTGATGATGCTATTTCACGCGGACTTATTGACCAGAATTCCCTTGATACATATAGAGCTGGGAACCTGTCCATCACAGAGTTTGCAGACATGCTTTCTGGAGGTATGGGAGGCTTCCGTTCACGCTCATCCTCATTTGGTTCTACATCTGGTTCCACTTACTCCACTTCCATGAGCCCCATACCCTCCAAAAAACCCCCTGCCGTAATATGGAATGACCCATCAGAAGAGACAGGACCTATAGCAGGAATATTGGACATAGATACACTAGAGAAGGTTTCTATTACTGAAGCTATGCACAGAAATGTATTAGACAACATTACAGGCCAAAGACTGTTGGAGGCCCAAGCCTGCACAGGAGGAATACTTGACCCCACGACTGGGGAGAAACTGACAGTTGCTGAAGCTACAGAGAAAGGCTTGGTTGATAAGGTTATGGTTGATCGCCTCAATCTGGCACAAAAAGCTTTTAATGGATTTGAAGACCCAAGAACTAAAGTAAAAATGTCAGCTTCTCAGGCTCTAAAGAAAGGCTGGTTGTATTATGAAGCTGGTCAGCGTTTCCTTGAGGTTCAATATTTGACAGGTGGACTTATTGAGCCAGATATTCCAGGCCGAGTGTCTCTGGATGAATCCATCAGAAAAGGAACAATCGATGCCCGAACTGCCCAAAAACTAAGAGATGTCAGTGCCTATTCAAAATATCTAACATGCCCAAAAACCAAGCTGAAAATCTCCTTCAAAGATGCCATGGACAGAAGCATGGTTGAAGAAGGCTCTGGTATGAGGCTTCTAGAAGCCTCCTCACAGTCTAGCAAAGGGCTCTACAGTCCCTACAATGCCAGTGGCTCTGGATCTGCATATGGCTCTCGGACTGGCTCAAGAACCGGATCTCGTACAGGCTCTAGGAGAGGCAGCTTTGATGCTGGCACAGGCTTTAACATGAACTTCTCATCCTCCTCCTATACATCCTCATCTAGCTACGGCCGCAGATACTAATGACCTATTGCTGTTCCTGATAACCTTTGATTAAGACCCAATAGTACTAATGCACTTTATAGATGCATTTCTAACAAGAAAAAGTTGCTGTAGCGAAAAAGTAAAAATTATTTATTCAGTATTGCATGTCATCAAATTAAGATTGCCTTAACAATGGATTTCTTTTATATATATATATTTGAACTTTACTTCTGTAAACAAGTGCCTCTTTTGTGAGGAATTAACCATGGATCACTATGAATATGGAAAAATCAAATTAATTTAATAACAATTATTAAGTCAAACTTTTCTTAGACAAATTCCAAAAGAAAGCAATGTTTCTGCTGTTTTTAGGTGACCATATTCTTTTTTTTTTTTTTTTTTTTACAAGTGTTCAATAGATGTGTACTAGTGCTTTCTAAGACTAATATATATTATATACATACCAAAAAAAATACTTTTTTCCACTGCCCATGTTTTTTGAAAGTTTTATAGTTGTTTAGTTCATTTGTTTTGCCTATTTTACAGCTTTATGACTATTAGTAATGACAAATTGAATGTCAACGAATTTAATGTTTTTATCTACAACATACAGATGCATTTGATACTTTGAAACATTTGTATAGAGTATGTAATGTTTTCATATTATATGACAATATGTACACTGTACTGCGTAAAGGACAGCACCAAATATACCAGTAAAACACTACAAACTGAACCATTATCGAATGCATCATTGAAAGGGACTATTGTAATCAACTGAAAAGACTGTTGTTAATTTGGTTCCACATTGTCATTACCTCTGGCATTTTATAATCAGTAGGAAAGTAAGCATCTTTATTGTTGTACAAACTGCAAATTCTGGGTTCTTCAAATTGAACATCAGTCAAGTGTTCCTGCCAAATCCCAAGATGATGTCACACTCAGTCCTGCACTCCTTCACCAACCTGCTGCCTGTTTATTTGAATTTTGTAAGTGTTTTTTTCTCTCTTTTATTTATAAATTACATTTTTTTTTCTTGTTGTTTTTTTTGTTTTGTTTTGTGTTTCTTCATCATTTTAACATATCTCAAAAACTAGAATGAATTTATTCAACTTAACATCCAATGGGCCATTTAAGTTTTCTATTCACCTTTTCAACTTCTAATACAGTTTTTTTTCTGTTCATCTGCTTCTGTTTTATAGCTTGGTAAATCAATCAGAGTTCAAAATGTCAGAATGGATAATCAGTGGCCCCGAGTGCATTCCTCACCTGCTGTTGATGGATACATGAGACCACGTCCTCAATCAGAAAAACAGGTACTACCCTTAACTATTTCAAAATACATTGTCTTTCATGCTTGATGTCTGTCCCCCACCCCCCCATCCTACTTTGTTTTTGTCCATTTTATTTGCTTTTTCACTTTGCTTTCTTTTCATAGTAATTTTTATTTGCTCCTAGATCTTCATTTAAAAATCCCCTTTCTTCCACCATCACGTGCCACATTTGAGGAAAACTGAGACTGAGTCACTTTCATCTTGGGATTACCTTTTTCATCAAACACTGTCTAGTCATGTACACTTGGCAATTATATTATTACTTGAATAATATTAGTGATATTTTTGCTAAACTAGGTTACAGTAGAATATTAATACCCCCAATGCACAACTCTGCATCAACAGTTTGTATTTGACATTGGGACACTTCAATGAAATGAAATTACTTTTACTGCCTTTATGGTCCATTGCCTATATTTATGTTAACTTTTATCGTAAATCCAGTTAAGCCAGAGTGTATATGTCAATACTTTCATCTGCATCAATCTATGCTGTCAGATTATTTTGTTTGATGTTTTTACATGGATTTTCAAAGCAACCTGAGAAGGCTTCAGTTTTGTTTTGTTTTTTTTTGTTTTTTTGCTTTTTGTTTGTTTTTTTGCTTTCTCCATACCATGATTTTTGGTTTTACGTCATGTTAAATTGTTTTAATGTTTTTTGTTGTTATGAATGTGCCTAGCATGTTTAACTAACTTTGCTATGACAAGGATTTAAATTTTATGAAAAATGTAAACTTTTTTTTTAACTCACTTAATTTTAGCATCACAAACTGAATTTGCTTTTTGGGGCAACTGTTGCTTAAATAAGAATAAGGATTTTTGATGTATTTTATGATAAGGTTATGCTGTAAATAAATATTCTCTGAACCAAACCTCTTGTCATTTATGTATCAGAATAAAATAATTTGCAGATATACTTTTAGGTTAGACTGTAAAAAGTAATACTTGAGGTTAGACATGTCAATGGGTGTCTTTTAAGTGAACTTTGTTTCCATAAAAAGCAAACACTTATTGTAGGATCTTAACAGTTGTAATCTCTGATAACAATTAGATAACTTTTACAACTGCCATATAAACAGGCATGCATATCCTCAAAAATTAAAAATTATGCTAGTTGGTTTAATGCATCATGGTCCTAGAATTTTTGTCCAGAGTTACAATTCATGAAACAATCAGATCCTCACAGCAACGTTAATGAAAATGATGATGCCAAATCCTAGGAAACAAGACTTCCAAGAAGAGGAATGCACTGTGAATAAATTATTGCTAAAAATAATAATTAACACATACCAAATATAAATTGCAGTCTAAGAAGTATGTAAATTAAATTCTAATGAAATATGTCTAACCTAGTAATTTCATTTGTGTCCGAGCCATGATCAAATTACATACACATTTATCCTTCACCTCATAACTTCTAAAACTACCATTAACTATATCCACTATATCCATATGGAAGCAGCCTCATCATAAAACTGTCAGACCCAATGAATGAAAAATAACATTGTTTGTACTGTAATGTTGAGCAGTTTTTGCAAAATCATGTTTGGATCTTAAACTAATCCATAGGCCAGCTGCTTACTCAGAAAGCTACATAAGTTTAACTAAAATATATTATTGTAAGTGTTGACACTGATTATGACTACTTCAGATGGTGCCCAGGGGGTGCTAGCCCCACATCTATCAACAAGTAATGCAAAACAAAAAAATTAATAAAATGAGACTAGTGAACAAACACATTATACTTGCAAACAAAAACATTAGACTAACACAAAGTGTGAAGGAAAAACACTGCAAAAGTTAAACGTTGCAATCACAGAAAATAGAGAGCAGCAAAGTGCAAACTAACTATAAAAAAAATAAATCATAAATCATACGAAACAAATCCAAAGCAAAAGGCTTCAAGTAGCAAAAACAACTGCAATGTACGAAATGTTACAAACTAGCACAGCATAGTGGAAAATGCTCTAGACCAGGGGGAAACCATCAACTCAAATGGGAATACATCCTTAGAAAACAAAAATGAGATGGTCAGAAGAATAGATATACATAAATAGATTAGACCCCGCTTTGACTGTCATGGCACAGAAATAAGGGGCGCCATCTTGGAGAGGTCGACCCGCTACCCTACTGTAAGCTGCTGGTTTAAAGAGAGCAGATGAAGGATGCCTCAGTACTATGCGACATATTTTGGGCTGAACATACGGACTGTTGTCATCAGAGCTCGAGGGATAACTTTGGGAAGGCATCAGAGCTTTGTAAGTTATTTCTGAATAAACAGCAGAGGTGTCAAGTAACCCCCGGCTCACACCGACTCCGGTCTTACCGTTGCGGTGCGGTGGGTGCGGCGCCGCAATGATTCCAAGTCATTATAAAGACGTAAACCTCTCTCACCGGCTGCTGAGCTGTCCGGCTGCGGTTACCGAGACACTCCGGCGCTGCACAAAATTCCAAAGTGCCGGAGCCCTCCGCAACAAGCTCTCGCAAATATCCTTATTTGGGCCGTGTTATCGCGTGAAGTTACGTGAACTCAAGTGAACTTCTGTTGTCGCGAGTTAAATCTCCGGACCTGTTGCCGGAGCCGCACCGCACCGTAGTCAAAAGGGCGGTGTGAGAGGGGGTGTGCGGGAGTTGCGGTCTCCATCTGCTCGGTAACCGCACCGGAGCCAGTGTGAGCTGGGGTAACGAAGGGGTAACGAAGTACAAATACTTCATTGCTGTACTTAAGTACACTTTTTAGGTATCTATACTTTACTAGATTACTTATTTTTCTTTCTACTTCTGACTCCTACTCATTACATTTTGACACAAGTATCTGTACTTTCTATTTCTTACATTTTTAAAACAAACGTTACTCGTTACTCTTGGCTTCGGTTTAATGTTTATAAATATTTATTTCACCTCATGTGTGCATCCAATGCAGATCATTGGCGCCATCCGCGTCTAGTGAAAACTGGTGTAATTGGACGAGTCATAGAACGCAAACACTCATTGGTTAGCTAAAGGAAACCATGAGAAACAAGCAGGTGTTCTTCAAACTGCACACGCGAATTGTCTATGCCATGCTACAATGTCGGATTCAGAAAAAGATGTTGAAATGTCTCAAAGGTCTGACACAGGCGAGAGCGTATCGGGAGATGGAGACGGAGACCAACAAGACCTTCCTCATCCTTGGACTGTCTCAAAGAATATTTTGAAATAGTGGAAAAAATGAGCTTTTAATTCATATAGTAGCATCTGTCTGTTTTTTTTTTTTAAAGGTTACTTTATACTTTTATATTTTAAGTAGTTTTTGGAACACATACTTTTTCACTTTTACTTGAGTAAAGAGTCAAGTTGATACTTCAACTTTTACCAGAGTGTTTTTAAAGTGCAGTATCTATACTTCTACTTAAGTAACAAATGTGTGTACTTTTGACACCTCTTATAAACAGGATATATACACTACATATATATTTAGAGAGAGATACATATACATACGGAGCCCCTCTGATGACATGGTGAAAAAAATGTTTTAATTGTGGCCACAAAGTAGTATTTCGTGCGCACGTAGTATTTCGTGGCCACGCAATAAGTATAACGTGCGCACGAAATACTACTTCGTGGCCACGCAATAAGTTTAATGTGCGCACGAAATACTATTTCGTGGCCACGCAATAAGTTTAACGTGCGCACGAAATACTTATTAATAATATTAATATCATTCCTGGACAACTGGGTAAGCAAATCGAGCACGCCTTCTCTAAGGTCTAAGGCGCGCTCGATTTGCTTACCCAGTTGGTCTCCGCCAGTCACGTGACGTTTGTTGCTAAGACGCCATTTTAGGTGGAAAAGGCGTAGTGTAAACAACCGCAGCATAGCTAAACGAAGGACTAAAGGCCCGTTTACATAGCTGCCTGTCCAAGATAAGTCATTACAGTTAACATAAGCCTGAAAACAGGGGCGGATTTATTGATATTATTAATAAGTATTTCGTGCGCACGTTAAACTTATTGCGTGGCCACGAAGTAGTATTTCGTGCCCACGTTATACTTATTGCGTGGCCGCGAAATACTACTTCGTGCGCACAAAATACTACTTCGTGGCCACAATTAAACATTTTTTTTGACCATGTCATCAGAGGGGCTCCGTATATACACGCACACACACGCACATACATATAATACGGAGCCCCTCTGATAACATGGTCAAAAAAAATGTTTAATTGTGGCCACGAAGTAGTATTTTGTGGCCACGCAATAAGTATAACGTGCGCACGAAATACTACTTCGTGGCCGCGCAATCAGTTTAACGTGCGCACGAAATACTTATTAATAATATTAATATCATTCCTGGACAACTGGGTAAGCAAATCGAGCGCGCCTTCTCTAAGGTCTAAGGCGCGCTCGATTTGCCTACCCAGTCGGTCTCCGCCAGTCACGTGACATTTGTTGCTAAGACGCCAATTTAGGTGGAAAAGGCGTAGTGTAAACAACCGCAGCATAGCTAAACGGAGGACTAAAGGCCCGTTTACATAGCAGCCTGTCCAAGATAAGTCATTACAGTTAACATAAGCCTGAAAACAGGGGCGGATTTATTGATATTATTAATAAGTATTCGTGCGCACGTTAAAGTTATTGCGTGGCCACGAAGTAGTATTTCGTGCGCACGTTAAACTTATTGCGTGGCCGCGAAATACTACTTCGTGTGCACGAAATACTACTTCGTGGCCACAATTAAACATTTTAATTAAACATTTTTTTGACCATGTCATCAGAGGTGCTCCGTATATATATATATATATATATATATATATATATATATATATATATATATATATATATATATATATATATATATATATATATATATACGTGTGTGTGTGTATATAGCAGTAAGAAAACTATATAAATGTATGCAATACTGTGCTTTGCAACATACATACATCGTATCTGACTCTTAACCCCACTAAGAATATTTAAAGGCTCTGACCCATTTGTTTTTGTTTTTAGCAAAAGAAAAACAAAACCTAGCCATGAAGATTAGTTAAATATTCAGCGAGTAAATGTTGATAAAAACTGTTTCTGTTCCTGCTCAACACATTACACTGAGATGAGCTGTCGACCGTCCCAAGATGGCGCCACCATAGGTGAAAGCGGGCAATGAGGGTTCTACTACTTATATGTATGTCAGAAGTGGTATGTGTTTAGAAAATTCAAAGAACATACTATTTTACTTTCTTACCTCCAAATTGGGGACATTTAGTTTATGTTTAATAAATGTTCTGTCAGTAATTCATCATAATGCCTATGGTCTGGTCCCAAATGTGTGATAATCTTCTTCATCTAGTGCTATGGAGAATTTCATATGGAGCTATAGCTTTTCTTAACTTGCAGTTATTTTTGTCCCTTGCAGCAGTTTCCCCTTGCCTGAGTTGTGTGTCAGCATTGTTCCTGGGATTGCAGCATTTCTTCATTGCCAAATTTCCCTTTACATTTGTTTTATGTGTTTGTGTATTAGACTTAGACTTCCTTTATTGTAATTGCACAAAAGCACATAAGATAAACTCTTGTTTTGGTCTATTTTTTGTATAAGTCTATTTCTTGTGTTTACTGCACTTGTCATTGCGATACTTGTATTTTCTTTCCAATTATATATTTGCATTTTGCACTCCTTGGCCACCAATGCCACAGTGTGATTGTTTAACAAAATTATTTTAAAAATCAATCATTAATCGTAATTAGAAAACCGATGAAGAAAAAAAATAAGCAATAACGTATATGGATGATACAAATAAATTGTCTGGTTATAGCTGGTTGTATTAATGAGAAGAGGATTCCCAAAACTTCCACTGAGGAATATGCAATGCTGGAGATGAAAGAATAAGTATCTTTAACCAGCTTGACATCAGACATAGTACATAAATAAAAGTTCTAAGTGTTGAAGCAAAAACAGAAGTAATAAAGCGTAAAATCTTTTCTTTTTTAAATCCATACTATTTATAATGGTGACAGTGATTTAGAATTAATAGGTTTGCCTCTCCTAATTTTGGACATTAGTATTCATGTAATAGCAATATAGTAGAGGCATAATCATTCCCAAGAGTGAAAAATAATGCAAAACCAAAGTGTTTTTGCAAGATTTTGCAATATCAAAGAGCGGCTTTTACAAATTGTGGTAAATTGTGTCTTTCTACAAGTTAGATGATATATTCTAATCATTTGAAAAGGAAATTGTACAAAAGACCAGAAGGACGGTTCCTTTTAGTTCGACTACACACACAAAAAAACAGTGGTTATATTAAACGAAACTTGAACAATGTTTTTCTTGATATAATTTCTCTAGCTTTGCTAATTGAATTGCTGTTAGTCAGTTTAGCATGAAAAACTGCAGATGATCACATGAGGGCAGTGTTATGCTGAGTCAGGCATACTAAAGGAAGCAACATAAGGTGTGACAGATCTACTTAATCTGACCCTTATTGTACAGCTAATGTGACATGTGCTCACAGTTACCTCAATTTCTTTTGATAAAATGGTCATAGTTTAAAAAAGTATTACTATTTACATTTAAATAACAATATATGTCATAAAGTCACAATTTAGTCCATAAATTTAAGCTCCTTAGATCATTGAATAAATATTCAGAACTTAAAAAAAGCACCTGTGCCAAGAGTCTTGGATGCAAACATATTCTGGTTTCTTTGCCAACATTAGCCCCCCGAGGAGCCTGTCGCCAGAAGCAACGGGGAATTTACCTCACTGAATTCTTCTCTCAGTTCCCTTGACAACTTTGACACGGCTGTTTCCCTTCCAGCAGCAGCTGCTAGGGAGGTAAGAGCAACCTACCTGCTCACACTTTGTCATAAACAAACCCCCATACAGTGTTTAAACATGGCAACACAAACAGTTCGCAATTACATTTACAAGCCAAATATTTGCGCATATAGATTTTATACTTGCAAATTCAAAAATAGAAATACAGTTTTTTCAATCTTTAAACTGTGTGAAAATTGCGTATTTGTGAACTGATACAGATTTTCGTAAAAAGAAAAAAAATAATTTGTAAAAAAAAGCATATAATAAATACAATATTTTTCCCCAAATTGCTTTTCTTATTTACAATCTTTGATAAAAGTTAAAAAATGTTTTGTGCATGTATTTTTACAGATACCATGGAAAATATCCTAGTGTATTTTATTGAGATGTTATGTGATAGAAAAACACAAAGTAAGGTATTTTAGGTAAATCTATCCATCAACCCCGCCTTTGTCCACCAGAGGGTTCATTTTAACACCATATCTCCAGTGCTTCTTTGGGAAGATGAGGGATACTCCCTGGTAAATTCACCTGACCATTGCAGGACTATTTACATCTATTATTTAGCCTTGTGATGGTCAACCACTTGTTTTAGAAACTTATCTTACACTATTAAGATAACAGTCCACCTGTATGTAATTAAATCTCAATATAAACAGAACACCTCAGGAGATAACACAGGGCACCAGTTTACACAAACAAAGTTTACAGAACAACTGTAAACCTTTGAATACATGGCATTCCACCTAAACAGGTGAGATAAAGACATTGGTGGCTGCTGCTCTCTGAAACAGGGGTCAATGGTGTTAATAAATCCAAACGGCACGTATTGCATTAACGGGTTGAAACACAAAATCGGTTAGTAAAATGGATGAAAATAGCTGTTGTGAAACATTCAAATAACAAATTCCAGAAACCACAAAAAGAGTTCAACACAAGATGACTGATCTAACTGAACAATCACTTTTCCCTCCCGACTCATGAGGATCCTTAAGTATGTCTGCCAATGAGCATCAAGCATCCCTGCTCCATAGACCCTCGAAGAGGTTCAGCCATACTGGAAGTGATGTGTTTTTGCAGGACTCTACTTTCTCACAGCTTACCTCAATAGGCCGAGGCTCAAACCTCAACAGCAATTTGTAAAAGAGAATGACAGGCAGTGACCTGCTGCTCTGGAGCTGAGGGGAGATCGCATGCAGGCTCAACAGCTGAATAATACACAACATACTGATGAAATTAGGTGCATTTTAGTAGATATTTAATGCTGTTTTTCTACATTAAGGAAGTTTGACGATGCATATTTGACCAATAATTTTACGAATATACAGGGGAGGTTTAGCCTAGTATTCTAAACCTCCCCTGTATTCAAGTATTCAAGAGCAACACTTGAAATACTGTGAAACAAATATATTATCAGACCAATAAGTTTTTGCTTCTGGCCTTCAGTGGAGCCATTAAGTTGTTTCAGGAGTTCTCCTCCAAAAACCTTGGGCATTTGGATTTCTACACCATTTCTACACCTACCTGAACTAACAGAGTAAGAAAGTGCTAAAGAATAAGTCAAGAGGTCTATGGTGACTATATGGATGAAATACTGATGTTTGTAGCTCAGATAAAATATTTTGTCAACAGAAACTTCTTTGCTAACCTGATTCTGTCAAGAATGGCAATACAAAAGAGAAAGGGACATTGGAAGCCCTGTATTCTCTATGTTTTGACAAATGGTGGGCCTTAACTGGCAAACCAGTGGTTTCAGGACAAATATCTGCCTCCTAAACCGCCATTACTCTATCACTCTAAACAAGCCACAATGAAAAAATAGAGTTAGAATAGGCAGAAATATGTTCTTGAGATGTTTTACACTTGCTACCATAAACTGCCATATTACTAATAGCAAACAAACAGACGTTTGTTTACAATTATTGCAGTTTACTAATTTTATCAGTCTATCACATAAAATTCCAATAAAAACAATTTAGGTTTGTAGTTTTGAAATGACATAATTTTTTCAGGGCACTTTACCTCCCCATTGTTTGTTTCAGGATGAAGGAATTGCTTTGACTGAGTCATCAGCATCACAGGATCAGAAAACCAGGTATGCTTCATCAGAAAGACTTGTGAGAAGTGAGTTAATGCCTGTTTGACTATCAGCAACTAAGAGGCAGCTTATTGTTTTTTGTAGATTCTAATGCCTATATTTACCAAAGTCAAACATATAGCTGTAAATACACTGCTTAAACAATAAAGGGAACAGTCAAATAACACCTTAGATCTGAATGAATGAATTGTTACTTTGTTCTGCACAAATGTGCTGACAACAAAATCATACAAATATCATCACTGGAAATCAAATGTATTAACAAATGGAGGCCTAGATATGGAGTCACACACAAAAGTAAAGTGGAAAGCAATACAGACTGATCCAACTTTGATTTAATGTCTTTAAAACAGGTCAACATGAGGCTCAGTATTGTGTATGGCCTCCGTGTGCCTGTATGATCTCCCTACAATGCCTGGGCATGCTCCTGTTTAGGTGGAGGGTGGTATCCTGACAGATCTCTTTCCAGACCTGGACTAAAGCATCCGCCAACTTCTAGACAGTCTGTGATGCAACGTGACGTTGGTGGATGGGTCAAGACATGATGTCCCAGATGTGCTCAATAGGATTCAGGTCTGGGGAACAGGCTAGCGAGTGCATAGCTTAAATGCCTTCATCTTGCAGGAACCGCTGAAACACTCAAGCCACATGAGGTCTAGCATTGTCCTGCATTAGGAGGAACCCAGGGCCAACCGTACCAAGATATGGTTTTACAAGGGGTCTGAAGATCTCATCTCAGTATTTAATGGCAGTCCTGCTACCTCTGGTGACATCTTGGAGAGCTGTGAAGCCCTCCAAAGAAATGCCACCCCACACCATTATTGACCCACTGCCAAACTGGCCATACATTAGGATGCTGCAGGCAGCAGATTGCTCTCCAAGACTCTGTCATGTGTGTCACATGTGCTCAGTGTAAACCTGCTTTCATCTGTGAAGACAATCCTTGTGTTCGCTGGCAAATGCCAAGCTTCCTTCATGGTATTGAGCTTTGGGCACACTCAAACCATCCTCATCAAATCGCTTTCAATCAGTTTGTGCAGAGACATGCACATTTGTGGCCTGCTGGAGGTCACTTTGCATGGCTCTGACAGTGCTCCTCCTGTTCCCCCTGGCACAAAGCTGGAGGTAACATTCCTGGTGCTGGGTTGTTGTCCTCCTACAGCCTCCTCCATATCTCCTAGTACTGTCCTGTTTCCTGGTAGCTCCTCCAGCTTCTGGACACTATACTGACAGACATGGCCAACCTCCTTGCCGCAGCTCACATTGATGTGACATCTTGGATGAGCTGCTCTTGTGAGTAGTAGAGTTGTAGAGTCTGTCTCATGCTACCACGAGTGTGAAAGTACCACCAACATTTAAAAGTGACCAAAACATGAGCCAGAAAGCGAAGGGTACTGAAAAGTTGTCTGTGGTCCCAACCTGTACAACCACTGCTTTGAGTGTGTCATGCTTAATTCCAATAATTTCCACCTGTTGTCTATTCTGTTTGCAAAACAGCATTTGAAATTGATCATCAATTAGTGTTTGTTCCTAACTGGATAGTTTGATTTAAGTAAGTTATATTCTGTTGTTTACGTGTTCCCTTTATTTTTTTGAGCAGTGTACAAACTTAATCCTGCAATTAAACAAGATAACTAAGCTTAAGGCGTACAACCTGAAATCTTAATCACATTGCAATAGTCAGCGTCAAACTAATTCACTTCTCTCTGCAAGTGATCTAAACATCTCTATGTAACAGGCTACAGTAGCAAGGTTAGTATATATGCCAGAAAATTTAATGGAGTCTAATTTGCATGTTATTTTAAATGTCCAGAATGGTTTCTCTTAAAGAGGTTAAAGGGATAATCTGTAAGAATTACTATAATCTTGAGGTGAAATGGGAGTATTTCATTCAAACAAATAAATAACTATACCCTAGCACGTCAGTGCCTCAAACAAGTACTTTACATTGTTTCAGCAGCTGCGGTTGTAACAGTGAAAGCGGTAAGCTGATGTGAAGTCTCAACTTGCTGGCATTTAGTGTGACAAAAAGCCACTGTTTACTGCAGTTTTGAATCTACTAAAACCATGTAAACCTACAATTCTGTACCAACAAATCTGATTTATGTTTGTAGGATCTTCTGTTATGCTTTCTATGCTAACAAGTGACACAATCTAATTAAACTGAATGGAAAATTTTGCTTTACGGTAATTGAGGCAGTGCAGTTAACTTGCTTAACAAGAAGAAACATGATAATTCATTGTCCCTTTTAAAACTTCTCCTTCATTAGCTCCTTGCCTGACATTTATCCACTTTTTTAATGTCTATGCTTTCTTTCTCATTAACAACATTTTTTAGCCTTTGGGGATGGTGAAACTGTTTCTTGTGCTGTTGCTGCATTGCCTGGTCCTGCATTGTCCCGTAGTAGTGCAGACTTTTGGGTTAGCGTCTCCAGATGATCTTTCAGTGATTGCTTCTCAATCACTAAACTGCCAGTAAGAGGAAACACATTGTTATTTTGTGCATTGGTACTGTTTTATCCCCCACCAGCGTCTGTACTTTCAAGAGGACTGTCATGGTGCTTTGCAAATGGATGACCAGCCTTATGTATAAAAATATATATATATATATATAACTATTTACTTTTGAAATCGAATTTTTTTATCAGTAGATAAACATAATAATACACCTATACATACATACATATTGATACATATGTAAATGCAGTTATCAATTTTAGGCAGTAAATGTAAATAAACATGATGGCTTATAACCCTTGTTAATGTTTTTTCTCTTCCCTGTCGCAGGATTGAAGCAGAGGAGTTGAGCCAGTGGCAGTGTGAGTTCAGGGGTCAGATCAGAGCAGTGAGGCAATGGCTCAACAGTATGGAGATGATGCTGCCATCTCTGGACCCCAGGGTCAGTTAGGTTTATGATGCTTATGTTCTTCTCCCTCTCTTTGTCCTTCAATACACATCCAGATCTCAAAAGCCATGTTTGCAGCTAATGTGTCCATTCCTTCGTTAATCATAATTTTTTATTCATAATTTGTCCGTTTGTTAGTTTTTCAGTCATTCGTATATTTCTTTGCTCTTTAATTTGCCATTTTAAGTCCTGTTTTTTGGAAACGTGTATTTTAAATTTAAATGTTTTATTTCTATTTTGTTCATATTTGTATCTACTGCCACATAATATATCATCTGGTTATCACTAATATTGATATTCTAATGTACCTATCAGCATCTTCTACTAATCATTTGTGTCTCAGAATATTTAAAATGACATTTAAAAAGCTATGGGCTATATTTATTTTTAGATATATTTTTTTGCGGCACTAGTGGTTCATTTCTTCGACAGTAGGCTGAAAGGAAAGGGGGTATGAGACAGGGGGAGAGACATGCGGCAAAGGACCACAGATGGGGATCGAACCCGGGTCAGCCGTATCCAGGACTAAGGCCTCCATACATGGGTCATGCGGGCTAACCGCTGCTCCACCTGCACGCTCCATGGGCTATATTACGGTATTATACATAAATCAGATGCATATCTAGTGGTTTTCATAATCTACTCCATTTGACGGGTCATATAGCATTTAATGCAAGCTTCACATCATTGCCCTGGATCTGACTAAGCATCCAAACACTCAGTGCTCCACAAAAGACTTTTGTTAATAGTCAGGTTTTTTTTTTTTTTGTTCTTACCTTTATGTTATGATCTTATTATTATTAGTTTTTTTTAGAGTGTCCTGTCTGGCAATGTGGCAATAAGAATAATTGTCTTGATGCCAAAAAGAACCCAACAGATTTTACTTTTACAAGTGAAGCAGTACGGCTATCACCATAGTTTCCCACTTGATTTATGCATATAAATAGCTTGATCATAATTATGCAGGGAGTTTTACAGATTATATGGACACTGCAATGTAAATAGAACAGGAAAGTAAAAAAATGAAAAAAAGGAGAAAAGATGAAAGAAAGAGGAGATAAAAGGGAGATAACGATTAAACATCTTCAGTCTGCTTCATCACCTGCAAAGAGATGTAACAAGAATAGTACAACCAACAGACATGTTAAAAGACATATAATAAAGTAACACCTTGATACTATCGCTGAAGTATAAGTAGCATTATTTAATCTAACATGTACACTGTGGTAGCTGAAGATAAGAATATACATGTCATATAATGTTATGATCTTATTGCTACATAACCTATTAATGATACGGAGATGCTGGTATTTATTATTTCTTCTACAAATGGTCGATGCAAATAGCTGCGTAACATCTACTTTTAGATTAAAGCCTGATTGGAGTCGCATATAAATATTGATATGAATGATTTGGGCAGAAAATTGGCACTGAGCATCAAGACCTGCTACTTAAACGTAATTATGGAGTATCCATGCCCCTATAGAGCTCATTTAGGTTTCCTGTGTCAAAAAATGTGTTATTCAATGTTTTCTTATGTGGTGAATTTGAATTTGAAAAAAAAAACATCTACAGGCTGATTTTACATTTATGTTTCATGCTCGAAGGATTTTTAGATTCTCTGTCTCTAAAAAGAAGCTGACTGATGTCATCATATATTTCACTGCTGTCTCTTTTTGCACCATTCACTGCAGTTACAGATAGTGCATCATGTAGGTGCTTAATTGTGTAGATCCACTGGGGAGCAGTTCAAACTAATTATGCATTGGAGTTGATGGATCTGAAAATGGTCATAGCCATTTAATGTTCTTTGTCGGGCTGCATTTAATTAACCTGTGCCAGCTTTTAGCTTACATTATCCTGTCTGTATGTGCTGTAATGGTTTATAACTTCAAAGGGATTACAAAGTCATATAAAAAGCTTGAAGTATAATTTTAGCAAAATAAAAATAAAGTAAGTATATCTTGTCAATTCCATGTTTAAAACGTTCTGTTGATAAAACCTAAGATCAAATGAATTTATCACTGACAGGATTACAGACACTGTTTCTGACATTTTTATTTTTTTTCCATACTGAATCCATACTGGTCTGAATTTACTAAATTGGTCTGAATTTACTAAATTGGGGACAATAAAAATGATACTTCTATCACAGTTGGAATAAAATGATTCGTGGAAGCTAAGCCATTGACCTTCAGTAGAGCTGCCCTCCATGATAACATTTTTAACTGTCTGCTTAAACAATGGCAAAAAAAAACAGGGAGGTTTCTGTAACACTCATAAGTGTTCTATGGTGGTCCTCCTCCACTCCTGTAGGGAGACTTCTTTAGACCACAGGGGGGAAAGGGATTGAGATCAGGCTCCATTGTGCTTGGCCTGGACAACCAAGTTAGAGAAGTGGCTGGCACTGGAGGCCCTCTGCACACATGATCGAGCAAACTGAAAAGAAATCAGACACAGACGAGGGAAAGACTAGAGGATGGAAAAAAGGCAGGATCTTTTCAGTAAAAACTGCTCAGATCTGACTTTGGAGGTATTTATTGGCACAAAACCATTCTTCTCACAATTATTTATGACCATTGTTTGCAGAGATGTGTCACAGCTGGCTTCAGTGGTGACATTCTTAGTTTGTCTAAATACATTAGTACAATTCTAGCAAGCAACCATGGTGACAATGATAACATCATATTAGAAGCTATACCAGTATGTCTATTGGAATCTCCTTGAAGAAAAAAGGTTGTTTCAAAATCAATGGTTGCAAAGATTAACTTGGTTAACTAGAATTATTCTGATCTACTACTTACGCTAAGTTTGAGTATTTACCAATAAACCTTGAAATTATTTAGCAAATATATCTTTAAACATTTATTACAATGATAAATAATTAAATATACAATTACTAAAAAATAACGATTACAATTTAAGGTACCCAAATTATGAAAAATTCATAATTATGTTCAATTAAAAATTGGATAAAAAAAAAAACTGAAAACACATAGAATTATTTATATGGAGGGAAATTATTGTTTAATTGTTGTCTTTAGGGCATCACCAATATCTGAAGCTTTTATTTTGTGAAGCTCTTGCCTGTTGTAAAGAACAAAATCTTGAACACACCATTTCCAGCACAAAACATGGTGGTGGCAGAATCATACTGTGGGGATTCTTAGGTATATTGAACAGTGCGCACCAAATAATAAAAATTACAATTATTCTGTGTTCATATCATTTTTCAAAAGAATTCTAACCCTTTCAATGTTTTTTTATCTTGTCACATAAAACTTTACACAAACTTTGAAATATACTGATTCTGAAGTAAAGTATAATTGTGAAGTTGATTAAATGATTTCAGCTCTATGGTAAAGGTTTGTTTTCTCTTGGCCTAGAGTGGTTTGTAAAAACGTATATCTGATCCTGCTCAGTATCGTTTTGATCTGTCATGCCGTGATAATAGAGATTTGTAAAAACTGGTTCTAGTTTCATTTGCAAATTCTGAACAGAAACATATAATATTTGTATTACTTAGGGAACATTCTGTTACCATTTCGTTTTTTAGTATAATTGGGCTTAAATGGTTAATTATCCAAAGGACATCATTTGAAACTCAATTTCTTTGAGAACAGATAGAGATAGGAAGGCATTGGGTGCTACAAAGCAAATATGTCCTTGAGAGTGTTGGTGGGACCCACAGTCAGACTGTGAAATAAGGGGGTGTCGTTTTATATGTACCCTTTATCATGCTGCATCCAACCACAGACCTTTGTCATGGTAATGCCATGAGTCTGCAGCACTGCTGGTTGCAGTCTGAGCCATAGGGACTCGTTATAAATGACGACGTCCCTTGGCAGGCTCCAATCCACAGACTCTGCTGTAATACACAAGAGAATCACACACCTGCTTCCTAACATGAGCAAAACACTGGTACACCTTCAACTCCTTCTGCCATAACCTGCTGTGATAGACATGAGCTTAGAGCTGGAATATGGCAAGAATGAACAGTCCAGACCAACAGATATATAACTTCCTACTTCTCATCTGACACAAGATGACTTATCTGACCAGAATGTATAAAAGTAAAAGTGTCTGAAATCCATTAAGGAAGTAAAATGCTGATGTGTAAACAGGATAGAAAACAACCGGATGGTACTACACCTCAAATACTACAAATCTAACAGTTCTTAAGACATAAATCTTATGAAAACATTGCTATATGTTTTATTAAAATGAATATTTATTTTGCCTAGTAGTAGATTCAGGAAAATCTTAATACGATAAGAACCTACACACCATAGCTTTTTTGAGGAACAGATATAAATTGATTTCTTTCTCACAAATCAAAGAAAAGGGACATCTTAAACAACTGCAAAATGTTACATAATACCCCTACAGTATAGAAGATTCTAGGCCTAAACAGTATGTAAGTGATCTACTTACTAAAATAAGTAAATTTGTTTGTTAACATTATTATATATCTTAAGATAGTTGTTCTGTGAAGCCCTTTGAGATTTGGAAAAGAACATTATTGAACAACTTTTTAAAATGAAATTATACAGCTGGTTGATAATGGATAATATGGGAACATTTTGCCCAGGCTAGGGTTATAATACAGCATTCCATACTTTAAACTTCTCATGGAAGCTTTTCAATCCTTCACCTGCTGTTGTCGAGGACTGAAAATAAAAGATTATTGAAAGAAAGTTTAAAGAAATTCCATTCAAAGTTTCCTCAGAAGGCGTCACAATAGACAGGGGAAGGAAGGTTTGAATTCATTAAGACCTAAATGTAACACTTTGGTCTACACATGTGCTAGGGAACTAAGCATGCACACCGCATCTCCACAATAAAATATTGGTGGTAGTATCGTCTTGTGGAAATGTTTTTTTTTTGTTTTTGTTTTTTTTACAAGGAAATGGAAGCAGAACATTTCACTAAACATACAACCAGACATCAAATTAAATTATTTAGGACCAAGCATATCCATGTCTTGGAATGGTCTAGTCATTTTTTATTTTTTTACAAAGATACCTTTCTGTAAAATAACTTGAAATAGGAAGTTATTTCGCTGGCCATAAGCTACTTTACAAAGAGCAGCAGCAAAAAAAAATTAAAGCGCACAAAACCGGTAGCAACAAACTTCTTAACGAACGTTCTGAACCGGAGGGTGAAAACAAAGGCATTCCACACTTTGTTTTGGACAGTTTTGAAATCCATTAACTCATTTCATCTCTACACAAACATGCAATATTTTGTGTTGGTCTTTTTATTGAAATCTATCCTGAATACATTAGGGGCTTTCTTTAAAAAATAAAAAATAGTAATCAGAATCCACCCAAAAAATTAAACAATCAAAATTCTCTATTAAGACCCTGTATGGTAGAGCTATAACATCTTACTTCTGATTATGTTGTTGTAAAAGTAACACTTAGAAAGTGAATTCCCCGACAAGATAAGTTAATTTTCTGACTTCCTGCCCTCCCTGCTGATAAGGTTCAATATAAAGACCTTTTGTGCTTTAAGGTGTCTGTATTCATTGAGCATATGGCAGATGCTGCATCCTTAATGAGCCCAGTAAACACAATTTACAAACAGATTCTGGGTGAGAGGTGAGAGTTCACATCCTTTTCATCCTGTCGTCTCTGTCTTTGACAGCAAACAAACAGAATCCCTGCTCTCTGACACAGCTTCTAACCTTTATGGAGCTGGGGATTGTTTTTACTGCTGTGAATCAACCAAGCAAACGACCGACATATTGTATTCTGCTGACAGGAAAGCAAATTTGTTTTTTTCTGACTCAAGTTCTAATTAAATTCTCACACTTAAGATTTTGTTGACCTACCTACTTCTTTAAATGATAATTTTGGGCTTACTTTTTACTGTCAGTGTCTGTTTATTCTCTGACATATACCTTTAGCTTTAATTCCTTCTTCTGTGAGATTATTTAAATGCAAAACTGATAATATAGATTATACCCCTCCATCCTCACGTACTGTAGCTTAGTGCTTTTACCCACGACAGTAATTTCCAGTACACAGGCAGCAAAGAAGCTGAGAGGAACCCAGAGGGGAAGACCATCAGCCTTTCATTCACTCTTTAGGGAGCCAGCCTTTCTCAGTGATAAATGACAGTGTGCATGCTGAATGGTGCCTCTGGTTTGACCCTAAAAAGGGAACCCCCCTCTTCTTTCATTACTCCTGAAGAGGGCTAATTACCATGTTCTGTGGAGGAATAGCTGAGGTCTTATTTAATCTGAATGTAGCAAAGAGAGTAAGATGGCAGGGGAGGGGGGAAACAAGTCTATAAAATTAATAATTTTCCTCCATCCTTTGGTAAACAGGATCTGTGATCAAATTTTGGGTCCCACTGGACACTAATTTAAAACCAAATTAACTTGAGAGCTCACTTTCAATTATCAGACCGTCGTGTAGTCGAACACCCTATGCCTTTTCAAAATATTTTCAAGAGAAAATAGATGATTTTTTTAAAACCATTTTTTTTTTTTACTCAAATCTCCCATATTGTTTTAGGATTTTCAAGCATATAACATAAACCATAGAGAATACGATTTTTGGACACAAATTAAATTAGAGCAAAGCTCCCTGTAACATGCTTAAAACAAAGACCATGTGTCATGGTTTTACAGCAGTGCTTCCTAGCAGAGTACGGCCTCACCACTTCCAGCTTTCATCAGATAAAGAATGAATCTGAACATGAACCATCTTTTATTCAATTTTTTAGCTAAAATACTATCACTTCATTTTAAGATTTTGTCATGTTAAACCAAAAGCATTCTAATGTATCTATTAACATTTTAGCAGATAAAAAAAATGCAAGGTAGCACCAAATTATAAATGAAAATTTTTATTTTTATTTTTTACTTTATACCAAAAAAAAAGACAAATTTGGAAGATATGGCATCCATCTGCGCTTATAAAACTTCTTATTTTATTTAGAAGTCTGATATTTAGTATATATCATTCAGAAGTATTGGGCCAAATTCTCAAAAGCCTTAGTAGTCCAAAAGTCCAGTTAGTAGACTCTGTAGACACTTTTAAGTTGCTAAAAAAATTAACAATCAGTCCCCCATCAAACTGTCAATGCAGCTGTGTTCATTTCAGTACATCCTTTGTAATAAAACAGTTCAAGCATGTTATAGGAGATTCTGTGCTATGTAGATCATGTGACCAAAAACCCACTCAAACAGGACTCTCCATCCATTTCTAGTCAGAAAACAAGTTTGCATTGACAGCCTCAATTCACATGTAACAGAGTAGGCACTTAAGTGGTATTGATTGAGAATTACATGACATGAAACATAGAAATGCACAAAGGAATGTTAGCATGGAAGCACTCTCTCCAGAAAAATAACATCTGAAACGGAAAAAAAAAAACTTTTTATATAGAATAAACTTAAAATAAGCATTATGTCTGCACAGAAAAAGTAAAAAAAAAAAGTGTGTATTTTTTGAGTGCATGGAGTTGGTAGATCTGTCAATAAGTAAATTAAGTGATTGGCAGGAGAAAGACAAAAGACAGAATAAAGAAAATAAGATGCATGTTTATAATGGGGTTCTAAGCTTTGCAAACACCAACATAGATATTTCTATTGAAATATATATTAATATATATATATCGATATTTCTATCAAATACATCCATGATAAAGAACTATCAACAATAATTTACTCCATAATTTAATCCCAAAAGCTGGAAAGTAATGGTTGGTTTAAAAGTGTTGGTATAAAATCTGCTTAATGTAAGTCATTTCTAAGGCAAATATTGTTCCTCCTTTAACTGAGCATGATAGAGTTTCTCCATAGGGGTCCTTCCTTTGGTTTGCATGCCAGCTGCATAGAAAGTACTGTATTATCGTCTCATTTTCTCTTTTGGGTGGAAGCTTCCAGCCTTTTTTCTTTAAAGTCTTTGGTGGAAAATAGCTGGAAGTGAGTTGTAAAGTAATCTGAGATGTTTTTCAGTAATTAGTTGTCGTTTGTTGCTGTTGTTGAGACTGGCTGCTGAACCGGCTCTGAATGGGGTAAATTCAGGACTGGGTGGATTGCAGGGAGGGTCTGGGTCTTTTTTTTTTTTTTTTAGTAGCTTGCACTTCTTTCATTCACCAACCACAGAGGGAAAGGAGTTCGAACAGCCGTCACTTAACATGTGAATGTTTTGAGGGCGGCCCGGGGGTCTTTAGAAAACTCCTTTTTTTGCCCCCTCCCCTACCACATTTTTCAAGCAGAAGCAGCATGGAGTTTCTGAGCATTAGTTGGACACAGAGGAGGGGCTTTGTTGGATGGGAACGGGGGGAGAGTTTGGGAGTTTGGTATAAAAAAAGCCAAAGGAAGGTAGACAGGGCACTCTGCCGCCTAGCTGCCTGGTACAGAAGCAACCTTTGCAGCAGCTCTGGGTGAGAATGCAGCAACTCTGGCAAAGGGTACAATCTAACCTCTTTGTTAAAACTGATTTTGGCTGGGAGTTGTGGGAGTTCAGCTGAGCCGTTGGAATACATTGTCTTCATCTGGGTGCCCTGTCCCATCGGTGGCTTAACAGGGAAGGAATTCCTCTATCACAGCTCCCACAACAAAGAAGCAAGGGAGAGGAGCAGAGCTGGTGGGAGGAGAAGTGAAGTGAAGGGAGGGGAGGGGTGCACAGAGAGAGGAGAAGAGGACATTGTTTGTCTGTGACTGTGGGCAACGGTAAAGCATGAGTTATCAGGGCATGTGTGAGTGTGTTTAAACAGAGTGTTTGTATGTGTGCATGGTTTATATTAATGAGTGGACTGAGCTGATTGTGTATTGGAGGGAGCATGCATGGGTGTGAGTTTGAGGAAGCTTCAGTTTGGGATGTTGGGGCTCAGAGGCTGTTCAAAAGATGCTCAAACAAAGCCGTTTTTTTCTTTTTTCTTTCTCACCCTTTTGAATGGCTCGCCAGATTCCTTGACTCATGCCGTTGGGTTCTGCTCTGCTTTAGGGTAAGTGTAATTCACGTGGGGTTCTAACCGCCAAAACTGCCAAAATATACCCAGAACTGGCCAAGAGAGAGAGATTGCTTCAAGCTATATTTTTCAGTGAAAGCAAGGAAAGTAAGGTTATTCTAATAAGTGGCTTTAATAAAATATTTAATTTAGCTGCATGCAAGATTTCATCTGGAGAATAATGTCAATAGTAACTTCCGGATTGTGAATGGATCACCCAGGTGTGAGTATATTTTCTGCTTCTTTTAGCATTGTTCATTTAATTAGGGTTTTATTTTGCAAACAAACCTGTAAGATGTAATTTTTTTAGAAGATCTTAGATAGCATTTTTACAGCACTCTTTGAACGCAACACCTGACCTTGCACTATATATCCATCTTTAATATTATGAGTCTCATGGGTAAATGCACACCTGCAATCTTTGATTAGGGACCACTCCACTGATTACTAACTCAAGACCTCCCTTAAGAGAAACCAACAGGCAGCTATGCGAGAAGATAATGGGGCTTTCTACTGTCATGATCGATGGTCATTGTTCTGCTTCTGATTCTTAATCCAACCATTTATTTATTTATACTATCAGAATGGCTAGATTAGAAACGTCTAAGACAATTGGGAAGATATGGATCCCAATTTATGTCTTATTCCCCAATATTGTGTTTCATAGAATTAATAAACATAAAGCTGAAAGAATTAATTTATTTGATTTACATTTACAACTTGTATTGCTTCTGTGTTATACTTTTAAGAAACCCTTATAATATGGCCTTAACCATCTCAATTCCTAAATGGACTCTAGTCATAAATCACAGCCTTGGTTAGGTTAAAATGCCATTTCACAAAAGGTTAAGTGATTGAATGGATTAACCATTTTCTAAATGGTAAACCTTCTAAAACGGTTTTCTGTTTTCTTAATGCTCTTGGTACCATGATTATCTGCAAAGTGAGAAACGGGCCCCAGGCTTAACGTGGGAGTTTGTGTAGTTTTCATTGATTTCGACGAATGTAGGTCATAGTGTTGTTACTGGATATCTCTTGTTTTGATTCCCTTAAAAACACATCCTACCCCACCCTTGGCACATCTGAGTCACCTACTCTATATTCACAATTTACTCTACAGCAGAAAATACGGCATATGAGCCTAGTTTTAATAGCATCCTATTGTCTCTCACATGTTAAAACACATCATTATATCTTCATATGTAGTTGTCTGATCACTACAGGGCAATATCAGTGTGGTAACCAAAAACAGAATCTCCTTTTTTTTGAATTGGTAACCTATGTGGACACAGCCTCAGATACACTACTCTCCTCAAGAGACTGTTGCGTAGGGATCTGAGCTAACTAAGTAATCATTGATCTTGAGGCTGAGGCTTTTGTCTGGGCACCACTCTGATCCGACTGTGTTGCTCCCCCAGGAGAGCATCATCTGCTCAGCAGAGAGAGAGAGACATAAAGCAGGCAATTACTAATGCACATCCAGTCATCATATCAAAGTAGGTCATCTTTATATTCTCACCTTACGAAAATCTTAATGTGTTTAGATTTTTCCACCTTAAAGATTTAAATGTTTTTAGATTAGATACTGCCTTAGCAAATACAAGCATTATATCTTTGTTATCAAGAAGGTTATATCTGCTTATTCAGCAGGATTTCCCCCCCCCCCCCCTGAAAGCTGAATAAGTTAATTCATACAGCCAGGCAATTCACTGTGCTTCATAATGAAGGCTCTTAAACCTGATCTAAACTATTCTAGCACATGACAAGACAAATACTCTCATATACTCATATTCCATTCAGTTACTCTATATATTAAGATCAACTGTAAATAATGCAGCACATGGATCTGGACATGACAAAGATGTGTGTTGTATATGAAAGGCATATTTGCATTTAAAACCTTCAACACAGCAGTCTTAGTGCTGTGGCTACAAAACCTGACTGTATTTTCTTTTTTTGTTTAGTAATCAAGCCTTTTCAAAGATTGTTGCTAAAAAATCATAGGTGAGTTAAAGGCCTTTATTACATATTAATTAAAGTAATTCCATTACTTAGCTTTTAATTACTTATTATAGGGCCATCAAGCATCATAAACGCATTTTTCCATTAAAATCTACACAGCATTTAAAAAAGTTATCTTTTAAGAAATGTTAAAAGCAGATAGGAATATCCTTTCTGGCTAGCCCCTAACCCTCAACCCCCAACGAGATTAAGTAGATTATTTGTCACTCGGCTGGTCTTCAGATGGCTTCTATGATTTTGACTTGAGCAGGATAACCTCATCTCAGAGGGAAGACTTTGCTTAAACAGAAGCCCCCACTGTGACCTCCTGAGGGGCTCATCCCAGACTGTCTATTTCAAGATAACTACACTAACCTTCAACCTCTGTCAAAGCAATGAACACAGAGAGGTGAGGGAAAAGCAAACAATGTATAAAACAGAGTGTTTGTAAAATCATACAAATATTAGTCAAATTTGAAGCTGATTTGTCTATTCTAGTATTATTAGCCATGTGTTACAAAGAGAGATTGATCACAATATAGAAATAATGTGATGGGTTTATGGCTGTTATATTTCATCAGGTCCCTACAGGGTTTCCCAGGACTGATCTGAGTTGAGTTACAGAAAGCGCTGGCTGGTTGCCACTGGTTTATCTGTGCCAGGCTGGGCAACGGGATCTTCCAAAAGGCTGTCACATTGATTCTCAAGCCCAGTTTTTGTTTTTTGATGTGAGATGGTTGGAAAAATGTGTACATAGTAAAAACGAGTTCTCACTGGTCTGTCAGAGAGAACTAAAAATGAATTTCATGATGTAAAAGCACCCAGAAACCTGTATGTCACATTACAACTCCAAACTTTAAATTCAGTGGGATTTAATATGCTGAACCACATCAAAGTAGGTCAATCTTAACGAGGGGTGGGGTGTAAAGTACCATAAGACAATATATTTTGTGATTTGGTACTTTATCAATAAACATAATTATCGATACCGATACCTGGCTGTGCAGTATCGGCCGATACTGCACAGCCAGGTATCGGTATCGGGGCCAAAAAATGGCATCGGTGCAACACTAATAATAACTGTAAGTGTTTTGTCTTTATTTAAATGCTGTGGTTATGTGAAGGTTTTACTGCATTATGGAAAAGGAAAAACACTCCCAACAAGTTATAGATAACCTTCTAGAGAAGTTCAAGGCAGGATTTGGGTATTGTCTCTCAAAGCTTGAACATTTCCTGTGATTAAGAAATATGGCACAACTGGTATACCCTGTCTAGTCAGGCTGAATGCACAATCTGTCAGTCTAGAAAGAAGCTGTTTAACCCTGTTTTCAAGGTGTGACCTATAGAGACAGTGGAAACAGGTTAGAACCAATGACATAATCATTGTCATTGAAGTGTGACGGGTAGAAAGACATTTCTGAATGGCAACTGAGAAGCCAAGGTTTTTTCCACTCAAAGAGGAGAAAAGAATAACACAACCTATTAGCCAAGCATCACCTGTTCCACAATGAAGCATGGATCATTAAAGCTGGTTAAACACAATTTGAATGTAGTCAAATATGTTACCCTCTTGACAAAAAACAAACAAAAGAAACAACAGCAACAAAAAACAGCTAGTGACTAGCATGGAGCAGGAAAATGACCATTCACATACAGTCAGAGCTAAAGGAACTGTTAAGATCAAAGCTGCTTGATTTCTTGGAATGGCCCACATTAAAAATCATATTGTGAATAGTTGCCACAATCTTTAAACAGATGTTTCCAAACTATTGTCATTCTGTGCGTAACCCAGCTGACTTGAGATGGTTATTGCAACAGAAGTTGGTTCACAAAGCATACACTAAGGGAGACTGAGCATATAATTTATCTTACACTTTTAAGATGTGTGTTTTTTACGAAAAGAAACTCTTGACAATGTATTATTTTCCTTTCACTTCACAATTATTAATCACATAAAAAACAACAACAACAACAACAAAAAAATAGAGGAGCTGGAACTTGACTGAATGTTAAAAACTTTCACGGGGTAGGAAAGCTTTTGCAAAGTGTTGCATGAACAGAATGACCAATTCTCAGCCCCTTGTTTCATTTTAGGTAGCTGAGGGATCATCTGCATGAATGGCCAAGGGGCCTGACTTCATCTATTACCTTACTAGCCTGTGGGCTGAAGGATTATGGGTAATCTCATCAGCAGGCCCAGTTGTCTGGGGCAGAAGTCCAAGCACGTTAGGACTGATGAAGGCTTCTTGAAGGAATGCTACCAACGGCGAAAAGAGTGGCAACCCCCTGAACAAGATGGGGTGACCAAAAGGGAGGATGAATCCAAGGACAAACTTAGAGAAGATGGAATTAAGGAAAAAGAGGTGAAAAAAGAGAATGAGGAATTTTACAATAGGAGGGAGGAGGGTACTCAAACACCTATCTCTGACAAACCCCTCCAAAGCTCACCTGCTTCCACAATCAGAAGTAGCAGTACCCTAGAAAACGCCTGGCACAGCAGTCCATCTTCACTAAAAACCTCCCGAAATGGGACATTAACTAGGAGGACATTGCCTCCAGAATTTGCCAGATCTCCCCTTGCTCACATGGATATGACTGCTGCAGAAAGAAGGGCAAGCTTCCAGAGGAGAGACTCCAGAGAGGGAAGTCCATGGTCTTGGAAGACAGTTGCATCGCGTGAGGTCACAGAAGTGACAGAAGTGACAGAGACGGTTGTGACAGAGATTGTGGAGGTGACAGAGTATCCACCAGGAGATAAAGGAGGAAAGCCCATAGTCACCAGAACCGTTAGAGTCCTGAACGGTGTAGCAGAGGAGCTTGCTGAGGTTAAAACACAGATTTTAAGACTGGAATAGTCCCATCTTTTCATCTCTTATGTCTTTCCTTTCTTTATTTTATTATCCTTTATTCTTTTTTTTTTATTTTCTACCATCATCTCTGTATTAATAGCAATATTTTATGCCCTAGTCTGATAGAGAATAACTGGCATTGCTCTACATATTAAGGCATCACATAAAGTTTCTTTATTTTGCAGCTCCAAAATGACGGACAGTCAAGTTCAGAACAAGATTGTAGTTTAGACAGGTGGAGGGTATGTGTTCTCACAAATCAAGCTCATTGTCTACCTTGTTTAATATCTACTTCTGCTATAATTGTATTTTTTCTCTTAGGTAACTAAAACTCCACTAGCACTCAGGGATGCTTCCACAAATTCTGAAATGATTCTTCAGAACCTGGACGCTTTGGTTGCGTGGGTCAGTGAGATAGAGGAGCTCACAACCAATCAGAAACCTCCATCCTCAGAAGTCAAAGTGGTAAAGGCACAACTTCAAGAACAGAAGGTTTGTCATCCAGTGAACTGAATTCATGAACAAATTAGATTTTAGAGCAAGCAGAATAAAGCTGAAAGATTTAACTGAGGTTATGGCAAAGAATATTCAATGGTTTCTTTTAAGAAATAAACTCTTCTCTGCTTAGTGCTCAAAGGGTTGTTCTCTAAGCAACAATAAGCTTCTTTGTGAACATGTCTGCAGGCTATGAGAAAGTTGTCGCCACAGATGAGAGGAAACCGGTTAGGACAATGTAAGGTGGAAACATGAGACAGGTCTTTCTGCATACAATAGAAAGGAAGTTATAAAACAAGTGTAGGGTTTGAGGGATGTTTTAACCCCTTCTGTCTCTTCTTTGACATCAAAGGGCAAAGTTAACACGCTTGTAATTTTTCAATGATTTGAGATATTTATGGTTTACAGCTCCTGCTACGTCTCCTGACTGACCGTAGGCGTAGTATGGATTCTGTGATGGTCGAGGGCCCACGGCTAGTGGAGGCCCACCCAGGAGAAGAAGGGGAGCGGGCAAAGGTCAAGCTCACCACTCTTCAACAGAAGTGGGAGGCCCTACAGCTAGAGGCGGAGAAGAGGTCAGACACTTCTGGTGGTAATCTGTCACTTCATTACAGCAAGACTTGATGCATAGTACTACACACATTTAACTGATTGATTATCAAACCATTGGTAGGAGGGAATGTTTGGAGCTCATTCTTCCCAAAGCCCAGCGGTTTCAAGAACAAGTAGACAGCTTGCAGCAGTGGCTCATATCTAAAGAACAAACATTAGCTGAGCTGAGGAAAGCAGAGAGAGCAATGCTGCATTTGTCAGACGCCACAGTTAAGGCCAAGGTGAGTGACCCACCATGCTGATGTGATTTATTTACCTTTCAGTGATCATAAGTATGTGGCTGATTAAAAAAAAAAAAAAAAGATTTTCAACAACATAATTATGTTTTTAAAGTGCCAGAATTGAAATAACTTGAAAATATTAATCATTTTTTAGGCTGTTGTGGAAGAGATTCAAGTTCAAATGGCTGAACTTGAAAAAGTAAAGATGTCAGGTCAAATTTTGATGGAAGCAGTCTCAGGTAATGTGTGCCATCCATCCATCCATCCAGTTTTTCAGGCCAGTAGGGTTATATGGTCCCTTAGTAAGTTGTTTGGTCTACATCTACATCACATCTCCTGATAGGAAGTGCCTAGGCAAATTTAAAAGGCAGGCCCCTTTAGTAGGAGGCATTATGATCAGAGGCATAGTTAAATTTAACTGGTTAATTTTGATGCAGAGGGGCATCAAATCTATTTGAGCTCCTCGAGATTAATACTGTCATCTTATCACCAAGGCAGGGCAGGAACCATATGCAGGAAGCTCATTTTAGTCATGTCTTATGACCATATATAAGGGATGGAACATAACCATGGCCAGGTCTCCCTCGAAAAAGAGATTTTATCTCAAGGGACTACCTGGTAAAATAAAGGTTAAATAAAGTAAAAATAAAATAACCTCACTGCTGAATCAAGAGCTTTACATTTTGGCTCAGCTGGGACAACAACCACGTTACTGCAGACACAGAGCTAATTGTTTCACTGTTTCTCCATCCATCCTACCAGATCTTGTAAACCTGACATAAAAAGAACCCTTAAAAAACAAAACAAACAAAGAACAGCACGCCCAGATCTTGCTCAGAACATTACCTGTTCCACAACATTCCAAGGTTCTTAACTGGACTAAGATCTTGTAGTAGTGAAGGCCAGTGCAGGTTACAGTAAACTCATTGCAATCAAAAACCGGTTTATAGGTCACAAATGCATATTTGTCATTATCACTATAATCTCTAAATAATGTGTAATAGGTTCAGTGTCCCAAGGGGGCATCCTTATCTTATTTTATTCCTATATTTTATCTTTATATGGGAAGGGTGACATTTTACTTTGTGGGTCGTAATTTACAAATTTTACTTATTTTATTCAGTCTTATTATACTATATTTTATTTTTTATATATTTATATATATATTTTATATATTTGCTCTGTTGTAATTACAATCTCAGTTTTATGTCTCTGTAAATGTATGCACTGCAAGAAAAGAATTTCCCACAATGGATTAATAAAGTAATTCTGATTCTTATTCTGAACTTAGCCAAGCATGATCAAATAATGAATGAGAGGATGGATCAAACCAGCCTGCCAATGTTTTCCAACCTCTGATGTTCATTTAACATTTTCAGCAAGTCCATGTCTTTTTGAAAGAAAACAAAAACTATCAAAACTTGAAAGAGGTTTATACTGAAAAAAATAATGCAACCATTTTTGGCATTTAAAAGGCGGCGCTATAGGTAACCGCCTGGGACCTGGGGAGCCAGGTAACCGGTGGGAACCTTGCAATCCGTTCCCCGATGAACGGTTGTACTGAAACTGAAATTTCGATTGCAATGTAGATTGTAGTTGACAATAAAGACGTTTGATTGATTGATTGATTTGCATAATCATATTTAGTTACTTTAACACAGTTGTTTCATGTTAGCATTCTAGGACATTAAACAATTGTGTTAAATTAACGAAATATGATTAAGTAAATGTCAAAAGCGGTTGCATTATTTTTTTCAGTGTAGGTGTACAATATAATTTTTCAAATGCTATACCATCTCCTCTGGCACCAACAACCATTAAACATCCAAAGTGTATCAAATTCCCTTTCTTTTCAATTGTTTCCACTCTTTCAATTGATATTTGGTTTGGTTGGTACATATTGAGTGTCTAACATGTGATTGGTTAATCTGCTACAAGCAACTGAGTGTACCTAGTGTCTAGTTAATAATCATCAATTAGTTATAGTTTCCTAAAAGAAAATTACAATTTTCAGTCCTAAGCAATAGCCATGCCATAAAGGTTGTATATGCCACTTTACCTATGTATTGTTATTTCACATTCATTTCAGTGGAGGAAGCACAACAGGTACAAGAGAAGATGGATGCACTCCGTATCCGTTGCTCTGTGCTCAACCTGAGCAGTATGGATGTTCTACAGAGGCTTGAACAGGCCCTAGAAGCTTCTAGCCGCTGCACATCAAGTCAGGAGGACCTCCACCTGTGGCTGGGACGCATTGAGAGGGAACTGTTAGGAGCAGCTGGAGGCCCAACGCATGTAGGAGATTCAGTACAATGTGCAGCTGAGAAAGAAAGGGTAAGTTTTTCACATGTACACAAAAATGAAACTAGCTACGTAGACACAAGAACACATCTCACATAATTTACAGCTTTTTCCAAGATAATTTTAGATATTGGTGTGGGACTGAGTATAAATAAGTCACTTTGAACCAAAATAATAAAGGTAAAAAATAACCAGTCCATTGGTAAAGTGTTGAAAAATTAAATGTTTGATTTTTACAACTCATCCAGTTGTCTGCAGAACTTCCTTGCAGAGTGCTCTGCAAACAAAAAGCAAACCCCAAAATATATACATACTCACCATAAAGGCAAGTTAAAATTCATAGTTTAGAATAATTCACACAAAAAAGTGAATACATTACATACAAGCATTGGAACTAATCTTTTTAAACCTTTAAATCACATTGTTTAAATTGTAACCCAGCTCTGCAGTCTTTTTTCTGATCAGTGTGTTTGTTTTTGTATAAATGTTAGAACAGATACTCTTCCTGACACAACATTCATATCAATACCTTGAACTGGCACTGAGAGGAGACCCATTGCACCCCTTCCACTGACTGGTTTGAAGTGTTTATCTGATAACTAACTTAGGAGACACACAATGCCTCTTTGGGCAAGTCAGTTTCTGAGTCATATCCTCCTAACTAAATTAGACTATGTGACTATATGTATGCTCCTGAATTTGGCAGTGTTTTGCAACTTAGTCCTGATCTTATATATCTTATATATATATCTGATCAATATATTATACCTTAAATATAAAGCTGGACAATACTTTATTGTAAGCATAATGTAAAACATTTTTTCATTATGTATAACATTTTTTCATTGTTTTCATTATTCATTTTTACTCACACTTGATCAATAGTATGTTAAATTTCTGACTTAAATGAAAAGTCACTGTTTGTGAGAACTGTGTTAATCACTTACGAAAAACAAGCTACCTAACAATGCTTAAAGTAAACTACATGTAAATGATCTAATTCAACTCAGAAAGATATTTACCTGATAACTCCCTGAAACCTACCTGCTATTTTGAAATGCAGTATATTTTGAATATATGTTAGAAACTGTTAATTAATATTTAGATACATTAACTATGTCTTTAATAATAATAATAATGTATTTAATTATAATAATAATAATTAGCTTTATTACATGTTTAATATATATTTAATCAACCAAGATTGAATATTTATATGGTGCACAAAGAGAAAAATATGTCTACTTTGTCATGGGGTTTAGTATGTTGTTTTTAGTATTTTCTCCTGTGGGATTTGAAATAAATACAAACATGTTTTTATCTATCTATAAAGGCATTTGTTTGTTCAATAGTTTGATATAATTTTGTTGTTTTCCCAGTTGCAACAGGCTGTGGTAAAGGAGTTGGCTTGGTTCAAAGACACCGCACACAATCTTGAAAAGCTTAAAACAATTGATCTGGACCCAAAGATGATAGCAGAACAACTCAGTGAACAGAAGGTCAGAACAAAGTAACGTTTTTCAGTTAAATGCAATTTATTAAACTGACTTTTATCAAACTCCGTTTGATAATACCGTTTCAAACATTTGTTTAAAATAAACATGTAATTCTGTTTAGATTTTAGCAGTAGAGATCCTTCAACATAAATTCAACATTGAGAAGATGGTCAAGATTGCTGAAATCTTGATGACTTATAACGATGAAGGAGCAGCCGGAGATCTTCAGGTGCAACTGCAACTTTAATTTCATGATACACAATATTTGGCAATAAGTATATAATTGTTAAGATGTAAGTTATACATTAGCACTGTTTTATCACAATTTAGGTGCCCTTAGAGGCTCTGCAGGAACAGTGTAACACCACCTCAGCTACAAATGCCCATGTGGTTCTCCAGCTGGAGCATGCCCAGTCGCTTCTTTCCCAGTTCTCGGAGGGCCTTGCTGAGATATCGCCATGGCTGGAAGAAACTCAGAACCTTATTGGTCAACTCTCCCTGGGCACAATTAGTTATGAAGCATTTCGGGAACAACAGGACCGCTTACAGGTAGAAGAAACATGCCCCTTTGAATTGTCTATGTTCAACAAAGAAGCTATTTATTCTTCAGAGACTACCAACACTTTTCAATGGTCAAAAGAACCATTTGCACAAGCTCAGTTCATCAGTGTAATCTACTTAATGACAGGATATCTCTTACCCCTACCCTGATTGCCCCTGATGACAATAGCAGTTTTGTTCTGTGAGGTATTCAGCAGAGTATATGGGAAAATGTGTTTTTCCTAAATGTATTCCAATTTTAAAGATTCATTGAAATAATGTTAATTCTGCAAAGAGGACAAATGTTTCCTGAATTGTTATCACAGCGTATTTTTTTTTTCTGCCTTGCAAAGGGTCTCAGAGAATCTATTGCAGAACACCGACCTTTGATCGCACGCCAAGGTGTTCTAGCTAAACGGTTGTCAGAACTGAACCCTGTTCAGGGTGAACACTTCATTCAAAAAGCAACAGAGGCTGAGGAGCAACACAAAGCCATCAGAGAATGTGTCAAAGAAAGTGCTAATCTCCTTGAGGAGTCCTTACCACGGTTCACACAAGTAAGAATGCTTTCTGTATAACTAAGAACACTATATGAGTTTCACAAAAGAACGCTACGTTATGTCTGCTTTTTATCCTGCAGCTGAATGAAAGGATGACTCTTATCAGGGAGAGTCTTGACCGCCTTTGCAGTCGCATGCAGACACCGACCTCTCTTCAAGGTCTCACACCAAGGATCAAGGAACAGCTGCAAGACAACAAACAAGCAATTCTTGAGCTCTCCAAGCTGGAGCTGGGTCTCAACAGTGTCAAAGGGCAGGCAGACGAACTGCTGGCAAACACTCAGGCAGCAGGAGACAATTCAATTGGCACAAGTAATTCTCTTCTCAGACATTACTAGCCACAATACATTTTACTGTACATTGAGTAACACCTTTGCTATTTCTGTGCTGTTAGCGATTCAGGGTCAAGTGTCCAGCCTGTCCCAGATGTGGGATGAAACTTATAAACAGGCTCAGGAGAGAGAACGCTGGTTGTTGAAGCTTCTAGATCTCGCCTTGAAGTATTGGAGTGATGTCACTGAAATGACAAGTGCCCTTAATGATGCTCAGCAGGCCATTTTGGATCTCAATGCATGTCTCACAGATTCTGAAACAATCCGCCAAAGCCTTGAAAGCATGCAGGTTTGTCTGGATGTATTTAAAAAAATTACTCACAAATAACTGTTAAAAATATGATGCAATATTTATATTTTCTCAACGTTCAGTCTCTTAGGGAGGATATAGACTGCTTGCAAGGAGACTTGGACATTCTTGGTGTTCTAGGAATGGACCTAATGTTAGCATGTGGTGATACAGAAAAACCAGAAATCACAAAAAGCATGGATGAAGTAAGACAGCTTCATTTAGCAGAGGTCTTTTCTAATCCTAATAGTTAAATTAAACATTTTTATCCTGTTGTATTTAAGCTTTATTGCACATGGAACAACTTGAGCAAACTTTGGAGTGACTCTCACAAGAAGATAGAGGAATCGTTGCAGATGGCACTTCATTATCAAGATACCATGCAGGTCAGTGTTTAAATACAGCACATACAGTATTTAAAGTACAAATACAATAATTAAAAAAATGGTACCTTAACAGGGCCTGTATGAGTGGTTAAAGTCAGCTGAGTTGAAATCAACAGAGGAGTTTATTGTGGGAACTGACCTGGAAGCTGTCAAAGAGCAGCTATGTGAACTTAAGGTGAGTTGATACATGATAAGATGATCTTACATGAGGCTAGTAAACTTATCTTGGGTTAAAAAAAAAAATGAAACCAGTTCTCACATATAATCTTTTTTATGTGACCCAGGAATTTAAGCGAGAACTGTACCAGAGGAAGATTGAGATTGAGAGTCTAAACCACCGCTTTGTGTGCCGATTGTCTCCGGGTTCAGAACGTCCAGGATCATCATCTCCACTGAGTGACTTTAGACAGCGATGGGACAGTCTTGAGTCTGAGAGTGTGAACAGACAGGTAAGATCTGTAATAACTCATGGTTAAAATATTACATTGTTAGCAATGGATGCCATTTTACATTTAATTGCTGACTTTTCTCTAAAGCTCCAACAGTCACACACCCTGAAGCAACCACTTAAATGCTTGCCAGCACAAATGTTGACTCAGCAAAATATATGGTTGTAACTTAATGGATTTAGGCATCAATAGATCATAAAGGCAAAGGTTTCCAACTTTGTGCTGGCAAGTTGTTTCCAAACATACACATATGAGTGTATGTTTGGATTATTATCACAATAATTCAACACTAACCGAGTGAAAATATTCTATCCATGCTACATTTTCAGCATAGGTTAGAGTGTGCTCTGCTTGGTCTGGGTCAGTTCCAAAACACACTAGATGAGCTGCAGACATGGCTTTCCAGAACCGCTGAACAACTACATGGCAACCAGCCAATCAGCATGGACCTGCAAACATGTGAAATAGAGCTAGCAAAGCACAAGGTTTGTGATGGCGTTTTGAATAAAACAAACTATGCTTTAATAATGGGTTTTTAATCCTGTATGACCTTCTTCTTATCCCCCAAAGGTGTTGCGCAATGATGTGATGTCTCATGTGCGTACCATTGAGTCCCTCAACCAGGCAGGCAGGAGACTTCTGGAAGCTGGGTCTGTGGACAGCGCACATGGTCTGCAGTCTCAGTTGGAAGAAGTGAATGAAAGTTGGGAGTTTGTTCGCTGTGAGACGGAGCGCAGGCAGCTGGAACTAGAGAACAGACTAAGTCAGGTGAGGAACGAAATCAATGGTGGACTCTGGTGGTCATCGACAGTATTACACCATAAACATAAAATCTAACAATCTGAATATCACATTTTTACGGAAGAGGATTAGGGCCACTGAAAAAATAAAAAAAGGTTGACTGATTTTTCAATTTTATTTCAGTTTAATATGACAAAAAAGTCAGAAGTCTGACTTTAATATCAGAATTCTGATTTTTTTCTTAGAATTCTGACTTTAATGAATTCTGAGAAAAAAGTCAGAATTCTTTGATTAAAGTCAGAATTCTGAGAAAAAAGTCAGAATTCTGAATTTTCCCCAATATTAAACTGAAATGATATTTAAAAATCAGTTAACTTATTTTTATTTTTTCACTGGCCCTAATCCTCTTCCGTACATTTAGATATCACATTTTAATTTTACATTTTTTTTTTTTTTCAAAAATCTTACAGGTATATGTATATTAATTGGCAAAATATTACATCATGGCTTTGTTACAAATTCTCTGGGAGGGGAAATTTAAAAGTACATTGTGAAGGGAACCTTGATTAAAGATTAGAAGGAAATAAGGTAGCTGTGGCCTGATGCATACAAACCTAAGTATCTATGAATGTGTGTGGAAATGTGTCATTTTCTAAATATGATTGGAGCCTTGAAACTCTATTTTAAAGCGCTTTAAACTAGTCATACAAGTGCAATATAAATTCAATCTATTTACAGATGAAAGTGTCATTCATATATCTCATTGCTCTAAAAGCTGACATACAGGAAAATTTGTAAGGTGTGAGCGACTATTGCATAATTCGTACTAAAGCAAAACAACATTAGCGTCCTGTTTCATTTTATAAAGAAAAAGGTTTAGATCATTGCTCAAGGTGCAAATTAATCTTCTCAGATGAAAGTTTTTCATTTGGTTGGAAATCAAGGCCCCAGTGTGTGGAGGTAGAGTGAAGAGTGACATAATTCATCTTTCTTTAATTACTTTGGTTAGTTTTCACAGTTAGTAATATTATTTGTAATGATGATAGTAGTGCATACTGCTGGGTTTAGCTCCTGATTTTTCTTGATCATGTCCAAAGTTAGTTCTTACATTTAGCAGGATAATTCAGAGCACTTGTGCCTCCATCTGTGGATTTAGATTTTGGCTATACTGCACATAGTAGCAAACCTTGCTTTAGCAACTATGGGAATCACCATTGTAGAGATGCTCCAAAACTGTTCTAACCTAAACCCAACGATTAATCTATTTAATATTGTTTAAAGAAAAAAATAAATAAATCAGGAGTGCAGAACAGCTGATTGCCTCTATTAATAAAACGTCTCTCCAACAAGCAGAATAAAAGTCTGATAAGCTCCATGTCAGTGCCTCGACAAAGTATGGAGTGCATGAACTATACAGTACCATGACATTTCTATTAGTTTCATGTTAAATGTCAGTATTCTAAGAAATTTGAGTTTTCATTAACTGCAAGCAATAGAGGTGAAAATGAGCATAACATAACACTCAAAATAAATACAGAGGATCAATCTGTGTGCACATCTTTTTACCTTTTCAAATGGGCTTTTAAAAAGAAACCGTTTTGATGTACATAAATGTATTTTAATGCTTTATGGATTGAACATTTTACAATTGCTAATCCATTTGATGTCTTTATTTACGGTACATCTCATTTACATATTTGCAGGTGCAAGATGTTACCCTGGAGATTCAGGATCTTATACAGTGGCTGGAAAACACAGACTTGAAGCTCTCCTCATCTAAAACAATATGGGGCATGCCAGATTCTGCAAATGAAAGGCTAAACATACATTTGGTAATGTTCTTTCCTTCATAACTACAAACATTGTAGTATAGACACTGTCAAAGATACGATTTTCTCTTACCAGCAAATTTTTTGTGGTTATTTGATTGATATTTAAATTTAATTCTGTCTAACAGGAGCTATGTAATGAGATGGAATCTAAAGTACAAGGCTACACAAATGTGAGGAATGCCATTCATGGGATGCTGGAGCGAGGAGACCTTGTGCGGGGGTCGAGCACTGAGCACAGTTTGTCCATACTTGAACAAAAGTGGACATCTGTTTACAGCAAAGTCCAAGAGCGGAAAGTAAATTACATTTAGTGCAATCTAATTGCTGTGTCAATCAAAAATATTTCCAAAGCATGCTATTTATTAAGAATATAAGTGCTTGATTGTGGTGCATTCTTTTGCATGCAGGCTAAGCTTACAGAAGGGTTGAGTCTGGCCAAAGAGTTCCACAGCAGTGTCCAGGAACTTTTAAAAAAGATGAACGAGTGTGAAGAGTCAATAATGGACCTGCCTGCTCCAAGTTTCGTTTTGGAAACAGTTTCCACACAGCTGCAAGAACATAAGGTATATCTATTCAAAACATGTAAGCTAAGCCTGATTTCTTTTCAAATTGATGTATTTTAATAAAAAAAAAATTTAAATTTCAACTTTTGGCACAGATCCTACTGAATGAGTTAAATGGCTACAGTGAAAAGAAGACCTTAGTGGAGAATACAGGATGTAGACTAACAGAGCTGAGCAGGAAGGAAGACCGTGATGTAATTCATAACCTAATAATGACGGTTCAGGAGAGATACAAGAAGCTCCTGCAGCGGGTGTCAGAGAGAGGCAGGATGCTGGAAGATGTTAAAAAACACGTCAAACAGGTGCGGAAAGATAAAAGACGTTTCTCACTGAACAAGACAAAAATTCAAAATTAGACAGTAAGAAATGATTGACATAATTTCACCTTTAATTCTCTTTATTTCAGTTTGTTGAATCTTGGCGCCTCCTTGTCGACTGGATGACAGAAGTTGAACAAACTCTGGATACACATAAGGAGATTGGAGCTTCTCATGAGCAGATAAAACAACAGCTCGTGGAACAGAAGGTGCAATAACTATTGAAGAGGACACAGGCTTGTATGAGGTTTTCCCTCAATAATAACAAGGATTAAAAAAAAGAAAAAAAAAACTTTTAAAACAAAAATTTCCAAGAAGTTCTTACTAATTCTGTTTACAACAAAAATAACCAATTTAACAAAAATATTGCATATAGATAGAAACAGATAATAAACACTAGCCAAATGTTTTCAGTAGCCTACCTTTTTTGATGGCCAAGATACGGTGATCTTAGTTTCCATGAATTTCAATATTTTTCTCAGCGTTGATGTTCCCAAACATTTCAGTTTTCCTTTTTTGAAAGGTACAATGCCTCTTTTCAACCATCTGACCATTTTCAAATCAATTTAATTCAGTTTATTTATATAGCGTCAATTCACAACACACATCTTCTCAAGCTACTTTACAGTTCACCAAATCATACAGTCAAATTGTTTCAGTTTTCTATCTAAGTAAAACCAGTTGATTGCATCGACTCATTGACTCAAATGCAATCCCTCACACTAAGCATGCTTGTAGCAGCTGTGGAGAAAAAAAACTCCATTTTAACAGGAAGGAACCTCCAGCAGAACCAGGCGTTCTGGGCCCCACAACAGCTGTGGGAGGGGATGGAAAGCTCTGGTTACTCTGGAAACTTCTCTGGAATGTCATAAAAAATAACTGAAATAAATTTTCTGGAAAATGTTTATAGTGTAGAAAAACTTTTTACCATGATACCCAGAACTGGCCCATGTCCTGTTACTGTAGGAAGAAAAAAAAGTTATATTTTTAATTATCCTTTTAATTTAAACAGATTGGTTAATTTATTCAATTCCTTTTATAATCAGGAGTTTCAGAAACTTCTGAGATCAAAAAGGCCCATGTATGATGCCACTACGAAGAATGGGCGAAGCCTCTACGAAAGGGCTCACAGCAGCCATGACAGGCAGCATCTGGAAAACCTGCTGGCCGAACTCAAAGACACCTGGGATACCATTAGTGGAAAGTCTGTTGAGAGGTAAACATGGAGTAAAACCGGATAAAACCCATTTTCTACCTGATAAGTCTGGTTTGAAGACTAAACACTGTTGTAAATTCTTTGTCTTTAAGACAACATAAGCTGGAGGAAGCACTGCTGTTCTCAGGGAGATTCACTGATGCTCTGCTTGCACTAAATGATTGGTTGTACAGAGCTGAGCCCCATCTTGCAGAGGATGTCCCTGTTGGTGGAGACAAAGACATTGTTATCAATCTCATAGACAAACATAAGGTATTTCTTTCATACTTTGACAAAAGCTCTGTTAAAATGTTACAAATTGAAGCAAACCAAATTGGGATCAGTTCATTTTCCATATCTAGTATTACTCTGATATGAGTACTATTGTTGCTCAATTAATACTGAATGAAGTTGCTGTTTATTTTTCCAAGGCCTTCCAGAAGGAGTTGGGGAAACGAGCAGGATGCATAAGGACCCTAAAACGCTCTGTAAGGGATCTGACCAGAAGTAGCACTGCAGATGCTCACTGGCTGCAGGAGCAGATGGAGGAACTGGAGGGCCGCTGGGATGATGTGTGCAGACTGTCAGTGAGCAAACAGGACAGGCTGGAGGCTGCATTACAGCAGGTACAACTGCTCTGTCTGCTTTTTAATTATCAGTCGCTCAGATATACTTTAAAGTTGCAATTTAATTTATGTGAAATTTTGATGTCAGTTAAGCCAACATGATGTTTACGATGTCAATATAAGCTGATTTTCAAAGTTTACTCACAAACAGAATTTCAAAGTGGTTTTATTTCTCAATTAAACCCCTTTAACATTTGACCTAAAGTTAAGTTAAAAAGAAAACAATCAACTTAGTTAATTCAACTTTAGGTACAGCTTGACAGAGCGCACATGAATAAAATAAATAAAATGAAATATATAAAAAGTTATCTAAACTTCATTTTAATGCCTGTAATTCTGATGAATCCTTTAATAAATTCAAGTACAACATTTTCAATAAAAAAACTTTTAATTTCATGTTCAACCCAGTTGTTATTTGAAGGGCTTATCCTGGTTTCTCCGTCAAGCCAGGCACGGTTGTTTTGAGCTTAGCAGACAGGCGAACGCAACGAATGACTAATGCTGCATTCACACTGGACGCAGCTGGCGCGACAGAAGCAGCGAGTTTACATGCAAAGTCAATGTTTGACGCGCGTCAAGGCGCAGCAAAAGGTCCCGTGGCACGTTTTGAGCAGCAGGCGCAGCGCGTCTGAGCAGCTGAAGCAGCGCGTCGGGCGCGTTTAAGCATCTGACGCGCATGACGCGCCGCAAACGCGCTGCTGCTCGAGATGGAAAACTTGAATTTTTGCTGCTCGACGCGCCGCGTCAACCAATCAGAGAAGCTGATCTGGGAGCTGGCAGGGAGAGAGACACAGCGCTGATGATCAGAGCGCTATGATCACTCCTCTTAAACAGTTTATTGACGCCTAAATTAACTTAAAATGCAGAAATCTGCCGGCAGAATATGTTGGCTTTTATTATCCTGCTGCCTGCAGTTTGGATTATTTAGATGAAAAACACCTACCAGCTGCCGCAGTGAACCGCGAGGAGGCGACCCGGCCAGAGGCTGCTGATGAAGGGATTCCTACTGTCGGCGCACCGCTGGTATGTGGGGGTCTGAGCGGCTCCGACAGAAAAAATATTGGAAGGCAGGATTATAATCTGAATGAACTGACTGCACTGATTACGTTTTCAGGTGTATTTTCTCACCTAAAAACATATTAAAACTACTTTATTCCCACTGATCACAGCAAATATAGCTGCAAGGCAGAGAAAGGATAGTGAAGCTCCGCCCAACGCGCGTCAGACACACTTTTGCACCGCGCAGCCAGAGCAGCAAAGCTGCTTCAGCCGCGCGTCAGAACTAACTGGTACAAGCAGTAAAAATGAAGCAGCAGACGCGATTTTGCTGCTTTTGCTGCGTGCGGTGTGAAAGCAGCACTGCACAAAGATCGCCACTGTGCTAGCAACGAGCATGCTTTTAACTGGGGGCGTGCAGCAGTTCTCGCTGTAAAGCAAAACCGACTCTCGCGAGACTTCTGAGCCTGTGGGTGCGGGTCAGTGCTCCTGCAATTGCAAGTGCGGTATTTCCCCCACAGACCACCAGGGCGGCCGAGAATACCTTTGTTCAACCTGAAATGACTCATTTAATCATCCAAAACGTTATGGAACACATTAATTAACTGAAAAATGTTGCATAGTGTGCCTTTAAACGTCTTTCAGAGCACTGCTCAATTTGTCACCTGATAATAAAAAGGAAAGGTGTTCCACAACAGCAGACCTTACTGAATGACTAAGAATGAAGGGCACAAATCAATTATAGAGCCAAATTGCATATGTTTACTTTGGTGGGGCAACATTAAACAGTGTAAAGCTATACTTGATATCATGCCCTCAAAAAAGAAGTCATTTTTTTCAGACTGCACACACCACTATGAGGTAGGATGGTGGCAGCATTATGCATTTGGAAAAAAACAACAAAAATTTTGTGACACATATGGAGCTAAACATTCAATTTAATTCAGTTAATTCATATGGAGCCAATTCACAACACATGTCATCTCAAAGCACTTTACAATTCAACCAGATCATACAGTCAAATTGATTCAAAGTTTTCTATCTAAGCTGGGGCAGATTCTCAATCATCCAGGTCAACACCATTCCAAAAAAGTAAATTAAAAACAACCCACTGGACTTTGATTCCAAGTTTGAAGATGTTTCGCTTCCCATCCAAGAAGCTTTTTCAATTCAAAATGTCAAGAATAGCGTTGAGTTCGAGGTTTTATGCAGTAGCCCAAAAACGTTGCTACAGTAGCCCAACAATGTTAGGCTACTGTAGCAATGTTGGCTTACTGTATAAAACCTCGAACTCAACGCTATTCTTGACATTTTCAATAGAAAAGCTTCTTGGATGGGAAGCGAAAAGTATTCACATTTGGAAACAAGGTCCAGTGGATTGTTTTTAATTTTCTTTTTTTTTTTCCATCTTAGCAAAAACCAATTGATTGCATCAACTCATTGATTCGAAGGCGGTCCCTCACACTAAGCATGCTTGTAGCGACAGTGGAGAGGAAAAACTCCCTTTTAACAGGAAGAAACTGCCAGCTCAACCAGGCTCAAAGTGAGCGGCTATCTGCTGAGGCCGACTGGGGTTCAAGGAGACAGAAGCAGACATAGAAAAAGAAGCAGAGATACAAAAGGCAACTGTAAACCAGCTCCAAAGGGGGCCACGTCCAGGAAACATACAGCCAGGCAGACGAGCCCCGAGCCAGGATGAAAGAGAGCCCATCCAGCCAGTCACAGTCAGAGAAACAGGACTACACTGAAAAACAGGGCGATTTTGAACATCTAAATGAAGTTGTTGATGAAGTTGTGGATCAACTGCTGGGACAATGAGCCTGGACATTGTAAAGCATCACTTTGTGTTGAAATTTCCCTTTCAGATTATATAGATTCTGGCTGTGATTATAGTGAAAGGTGGTTCTTTCGACTGTTCACTCTGGGGTACTCATAATAAATAAAAACATTAACCAAAGCTCTAAGTTAGATGTAACTGTCCTAAATGTATGTTTTCCTTTATTCTCCAAAGGCTATGAAGTTTGATGGTCTTGTTCACTCTTTCATGGAGAGGCTCACAGAAGCAGAGAGGATCCTAAAATATGGAGTCATTCCAGAGGAAGAGGAACATTTGCGTTCCTTCCAGAAACAGCACGAGGTCAGTATTACAAGATTCTTTAGTTTTGAGTTTTTTTTTTCCTCCATCTTATCACTTTCTGTGAAGGTTAGAGTGTCTATTGTTGATAAGCCCAGTGGCAATAAAACCCGGTGGGTTTGAAACTCAGTCTGATGGAAACTTTTTTTCTGAAACAAACATCTAGTTAAACATGAGAATATAAAATAACTGTTTGTTCTTTATATTTCAGCACATTTCAGCAACATATTTTTTATGGTAGGAAATGTGAAATAAATCTGTTATTTATTCTATAAAGGACTCTCTGTGTGCCTTGCACACTCAAGCTGTGGAACTGGAGAACATCCAAAATCTGGGTGAGGAGATCCTGGCTTCCTGTCATCCAGATTCAATAATAACCCTCAAATCTTGGATTAGTGTCACAAAGACTCGCTATGAGGAGGTGAGTGTCTTTAACATGTTTGTATCCAAATTCTAAGCTTTGTGTCTCATAAAGCTGATTTCTTTTGAGTAACTTAGTTTGTTCAGAGTAGCTTTTTTAAGTTAATCATTTTGAAAAAGTAAAACCAGATTTTATTAATCAATTTTTAAGAAAGATAAAGTGACCACAGAGTTGACGCTTTAAACTGCCTTCAGCATCTTTAAAGATTTGAATGGCTAGCACAGGTTTTTCCTTTTTCAGCATCAAGTGGTAGATCCTTGCATTAACACTGTGGTTTTCCTAAGGTTTTCAGTGGAATGTGGAATGATTCAAAACAGAGGTAGAAAGAACATAAAACAAAAATATATATATATTATGAAACTTACATAAACTTATCCATTTAGCCTTCCTGTTATCCTCTAAATGTATGTCTCTCTATGTCATAGTCTGCAGCTATGACTTGATAATTACTTATAATTGTGCTTTAAATAGTTCAAATTAATTTAAACACTTACTGATACTCAAAATACCTAACATTAGTTGTAATCCCTCATAATACCATTCAAAACAATACATGTTGTTTTGAATAGTATGAGCCATTATTAATTAAGCAGAATGTGGGGAAAAAAGGTATTACACTTACTGGAACGATTAATATGAAAAAAGCATTTTGAGTCGGAAAATAATTTCTCAGAAAATTAACATTAGGTACACTTTACAAACAACAATATGACCCAGGCAAGTGTATCCATTACTTTAATGCATTAATTGTAAGAAAGTATTGCTCTAATAACAATGATCAGTGAAAATAGGTTATCCTTTAAGTGATCTGTGATTCTGTTTTTTTGAGGTAGGTTCAGACATGGGCCCAACAGCAGGGAGAGAAGATCCGCGCCAGCTTGGCATCACTGGAGGCAGAAAAAGAGGAAGTCCAGAGACTTTTGGACTGGATCTCATCAGCAGAGGAGTCTCTCACCCTCAGAGAGGAAGAGCCTCTGTCCGAGACAACGGTGCAGAACCAGGAACTCATTGAGCAGCACATGGTACAACCTGTCGTCCTCAGACAGAAACTCACTGGGCACAGCTTTACTAGACCTATCATGCCATGTAATGTACTTTTCATTTGCTCTCTGCAGGTATTTATGGAGGAAATGAAGAAAAAATTCCCAGAGATCGAAAATGCCACAAAATCCTGCAAGCACAAGATCATTCCTAAGCATCAAGCTTCCCCCATTAAGAGGACATTTGCAAGTAGGATAACTAAAATTTACATCTCAACTGTGAACTTCTAAAAACATTAAATGCACTAAAGGATATGCCGGTGAAGATGTTAAGTCATCCAGGTCATAGTCTTTCCAAAAAAGTTAAAAAAACAAACCTTTTGACTTTGTTTTCCAAGTTTGAAGACATTTCACTTCCCATCCAGGAAACTTTTTCAATTCAAAATGTCAGAATTAGCGTTGAGTTCCAGACTTTATGGAGTAGCCTGACAAAGCCGTTTTTTGGCTTAGAAAACATTCAAATTGAGCTGGAAGAACAGGTCCGCCCCTCAGTAATGGGGGAGTCGATGAGGTCTTTGTTAGCTTGCAATACCCAATATTGGTCTATGACTCTGATAAGGGGGTCGTTAGGGGCATTGTTGGCCTAGTTGACCAGGGAAGATGTCTTTGTCCCCTGCATGGCAATAAGGATTATGATAGCAGGAAGGAATCAACTCTATCACTGCATTGTAGGTTTTTGAGTCCACCCCTACTCTATAAAGCTTGGAAAACAATGCTAATTCTGACATTTTGAATTGAAAATGCTTCCTGGATGGGAAGCGAAACGTCTTCAAACTTGAAAAAAAAAGTCCAATGGTTTTTTTTTTTTACTTTTTAAGGATGTGTTGAAAAAATACTACTACTCTGGTCTAATACCTGGACTGTTATATGAATGTGTCCCTATGCAGAGAGGAGGAGCACTATGAAGCTGCCACCTGTCACACCGGTCCCCTTAGAGCACCTTGACCCTCAGACCCCAGAGCTCATTCAGCTCGTCAATCAGTGGCAGAAACTTTGGCACATGGCTGTGGCGAGACAGAATCGCTTGGAACAACACCAGCAGATGCTCAGAGAGGTTATTTCACAGCTTCGTTAAAGCAGATATGTCCCTGGGATTACTTTAAAGCATCTTATCCTTTTTTATCTCTGTAGATGGAGGAATTTGCCAACTTTGACTTCAATATCTGGCGAAAGCGATATATTCAATGGATCAGTCATCTGAAGTCCCGGATCTTAGACGTGTTCCGTAGCATTGACCGAGATCAGGATGGGCGTGTTAGCCGGAAGGAGTTCATTGATTACGTCCTTGCGTCAAGTAAACCTCTCAGTATTTATCGTGCTAAACCCAGAAATGTCTTTTCACCCAAGATTAATCAAAATCATTTTATGCTTTGTTTCCTACTTCTTAATTTTAGCGTTTCCAAGCAGCTCTCTGGAGATGAATGCCGTAGCAAACATTTTTGACTTGAACAACGATGGTTTCATTGACTACTACGAGTTTGTGAGTGCGCTCCATCCAAGCAGAGACCCCTATAGGAAAGCACTGGACGCAGATCAAATTAATGAAGAGGTAAACACAGAAGGGGCATTTTCACTAAACGTTCTGCTGCATACAGTATTTGATGTCACTAACACGTAGGGTTTTTCTCACCATAGGTGAGTCGACAGGTATCACAGTGTTGTTGCCCCAAGAGATTCCAGGTGGAGCAAATAAGTGCCAATAGATACAGGGTGAGTCCTATTTTTTGAGACAAAACATCAAAACAAATCATTCCGTAACAATTCAAAAAAAATCCACTGGACTTGGTTTTCAAGATTTGAAGCCGTTTCGCCACCTCTCCAGGAAGCTTTCTCAATTCAAATCAATAAATCAAATTTGAGTTCCTGGAGAGGTGGCGAAACGTCTTCAAATCTTGAAAACCAAGTCCAGTGGATATTTTTTGAATTTTTACGGAATGACTATGACCTGGATGACTGAGAACCTTCATCAGCATATCAAAACAAATCACATTTCTCTCCAGTCAATCAAAACTGTTTATACACAGTCAGCAGAAAACATACTGTAATGTTCAGATGTTCCTCGGTCATAAACAGTGACTTTGAAAGTATTCACATCCCTTAAACTTCTGCAGATTTAGTCATGTTACCATTACAGTAATATACCCACATAAGGTAATGTGGAAATTTTTATATTAAAAAAAGGATACTTGGTTAATATTTAATTTGAGAAATTACAATTCAAAACTACATTTATTTAGCCATTTATTTGTAGAATTTCTCTACAAAGAATGACACTTTTTGTGGTGTTTCTTCTCTTACTTCAAATACCAACAGTGCAGTAATTTTGACCATTCTTTATTGAAACAAAGGTCCGTTAGACTATAGACAGTCTCTCTGACCCTTAAAGATTGTCCTATTTAGGTCAAGGTCATGGTGGCTGCATGATGATGATGGTGTGTTCAGGGTGATGATGTCAAAAAAACGTGAAAATTGGTCCCGGACCTTCTTCCATATGATTCATATTTCTTTTAATTGCCTTTTCGCAAACAGATTACAATGATTTTTTTTATTAAATAAAAAATTTACTCTTATATTTGTAATGAGACAAAAATAGTATTATGGGAGGCGGAAATTCTGCCTTAAGCAAATACAATTTATTAGACAAAAGACAAAAGGAGAAAATAAAACAGGTTTAAAGTACAAACATGATTTATTTAATTTCATTATTAAAGAACAGGCACATTTATGCTTTGATTACATTTCAAACAAATATTTTCGATACCTTAATCGGGTAACTGCTGTTGGCAGTTGTTTGCAACAGATTTTATTTAAGGTTCCTAAAATTATTGGGCAAAGAATTATTCTTTCTAAGCACTTCTCATCTCAGAGTTACTTTACTTAATACAAATTCTAGAATAATACAGGTTAAAAAGGTTTCTGCAAAAAGATTATCAAACTCTTAACTGTAAAATAATATTTTTCCCATGCTTTAATTTTCATTGCTATGAATTCTTCTATGCAATAACTTCCTGGTCTGTTGGGTACAGTTTGGAGATTCCCAGCAGCTTCGGATGGTTCGAATCCTGCGGAGCACGTTGATGGTTCGGGTTGGAGGAGGCTGGACAGCTCTGGATGAGTTTCTGGTGAAGAATGATCCCTGCAGAGGTGTGTCTGAAAAATAGAGAGTGGTAGAAAGAAAGGAAAAGGGGGAGTTAAAAATAAAATAAAATATATATATATATATATATATATATATATATATATATATATATATATATATATATATATATATATATATATATATATATATATATAGTATATATATATATTCATATATATAAAGCACATGTATATTTATAGTATTTTACCATGGATTTTCAATGTCACTTTATATTTAATATATATAAGTTTCTCTTTTTATATTATGCCAAGATATTTTTTGATCATGTTATTTATAAATAATACATTTTATTTATAATGTATTCTGAAAATATATTTATATTCAGTTACCAAGTTTTATTATGACAAGTAAATAAATTTTGGTGTAGCAAAGTTATTACCATAAAATTGATTTTCACCTTTAGAGGTAATTAATAATTAGATTATGTCCAGTATCATTCCCCATTTAAGAATTTTACCAACGTAACCGAAAAGTTTTACTGTCTCATTAACAGTTAAAGGTCGAACCAACCTGAAGATCAAGGAGAAGTATTTGTCACCAACAGGAAGCACCACTAAGGGTTTGACCGTGAGCAGGTCCAACTCCAGCCTCAGCCTCTACAGCAGTGCCTCTGCCCCCACCAGCCCCATGACACGCAAGGCAAGCTTTCAACCATAGCTGCAGAAGCTTACTTTGGGAGATTAGTTAGTGTAACTCCTATCATACTGCATTTAAAGATAGGATGAAACTTAACCTACAGGTTTTAATTGACTCTTTAAATAGCTTCCATTTGTATTTTTTCACAATTTCATCCACTTGGACTTCATTACAGATTATCATATAACAATCACAACCTTAATTTATGTTACTAAGATAGGCTAACCCAATCCATTGGTTTTGTTACTGTAATTTTAGGGTTTGAACATAGAGTCCCTGTCCAACTTCCAAGTCTTTTGCAGTTTCTAAAAGGTTTTCTAACATCTTTGCTGTGTTTTTCTCAATCCCTGCTGAAATCCACCCAGAGCATGATGATGCTGCAACTAAAATGTTTTACCATTTGAATAATTGTTTAGGGTAATGTGCAACATATTGGTTTATTAAACAGAGTTTAGACCAGAAAGCTTATTTTCATATATTTGCTGTTTACTCCTAAATATTTTTGGCTTTCCATTGGACCCAAATACATCTAGCGGTAATTTGAAGAGCTTTAATCTTTCACAAAACTTACATGTAAAATACTGGAACAAAGTGAACAACACTTGAAATGGAAGAAGTGTAAGAGAAGAATCAAGCAAAAAAGGATGCAACCAGGGAGCATACCAAGGCCGAATAAGAGTAAAGAAGCTTGGGGAGAACTGTGAAGACAAAAGTTACTGAACTGCTGTAAAAAGGGAGTTAACCATATGTAAGACATGCAGTTAAAAAAACAGTAGGCCACTTCATGGTAGTTCAAACCCTGATTACTGGAAACGTAACTACAGGTCAACTTGAAACATCAATAAGAAATAAATAAGGTTTCATTATCCTAAACCTGAACATACAATGTAATTTCAATTCTTTTTTACATCAGTTTATGTAGTTGAAATGGAACATTAAAAGAACATTGAATCTCTACCTCAAAAGGCCAACTCAGAAACTTGGTTTTTCCCACATTTTACAAGAAAAACATGAAAGTTATCTGAACTTTTACCTTTTGAATTTGACCAACAACTTAAAGGTGTAAGCACTGGAAACACTTGATAAAAGTAAAGATTACAGCTACCATTGTTTTCTGAAATAACTTGAATTATTGTCCAACATTTAGTTTTTCATCTCACAAAAACAAATATTTTTTTACAGTGCAACCAAAGTTAAAGGAATAGTACACCCAAAACATGATTAGCCTTCATTTTCTACTCACCCCCATGCTGAACAACACTCTGGAGTACTTTTTTGATATCTCAAATGCATCTGGAGATCTGGGAGGCTTCTTACTGTCTGCTGACATTCAAATAATGGAGGTCTATGGTGCCCGAGGCAGAAAGGTCCATAAAAGTCCACAAAAAACGTGTCAATATTCCTCCATACTGCTCGTCCAATGTATTCCAAGTGTCCTGAGTGGGTAGCTTCCATAATTTACTCGAAACAAAGTCATTTAGAATGTTTTTAGAGCATAAGCAGTAGTGTATAGGATTTCCTAAAAGCGCGCGCCTGCGAGTTCACGAGCCTACGGAAACCGCGGCAGACCAAACCAGATGAAAGTGCGCATTCAGCTCGGTAAAGAACTCATGCTCTTCCTCAACACTGAAGTCCTCAGACATTTTTCTTTCGTTGTTTCTTTCTTTGCACAGGTAAACAGCACATTTCTTTTTCTACGCTTGCATTATCAAGAGCAGACGCTGAATGCGCACTTTCATCTGGTTTGGTCTGCCGCGGTTTCCGTAGGCTCGTGAACTCGCAGGCGCGCGCTTTTAGGAAATCCTATACACTACTGTTTATGCTCTAAAAACATTCTAAATGACTTTGTTTCAAGTAAATTATGGACGCTACCAACTCAGGACACTTGGAATACATTGGACGAGCAGTATGGAGGAATATTGACACGTTTTTTGTGGACTTTTATGGACCTTTCTGCCTCGGGCACCATAGACCTCCATTATTTGAATGTCAGCAGACAGCAAGAAGCTTCCCAGATCTCCAGATGCATTTGAGATATCAAAAAAGTACTCCAGAGTGTTGTTCAGCATGGGGCTGAGTAGAAAATGAAGGCTAATCATGTTTTGGGTGTACTATTCCTTTAAAATGCCTGAGACTAATATAAGAGAATAAACAGAAAGTCCAAGATGAAAAACCCGTTCGATAGTTATAGCACAATAATAAATGTATTTCATATATAATTCCTTAAACTGGTTCGTTTGTTCTAATTTAATATTCAATTGTCTGTACTCTAAATGGAAGTTCGGTGAAGTTGGTAAGTAACCCTCATAAAACTGATATCTGCAGAGACGATTATTTGTGTTCATTTGCTCCCTATTTTCATATCTCTGCATCAAAGTGAATTAAAATATCTTTGTCTTCATTTTTTTGGTTGAAAATTAAGCCTTTTCTACAGAAGTGGTAAAGGTTACGCCACTTCTGTTTCTGAAGTTTGATTCCTATAACGCAGACACATAAAATGGACTGCTAGATGGAGTGCCTGGAGATGACTCATGCATTGACAGACAGAACATGCAAACTCAATCCAGAATGACCCCAGGTTGCTACTTGAACCCAGGACCTGTTTTGCTGCAAGGCGTCGATGCAAACAACTGCTCCTCCATGCAGCAAAGATATTCACAATTATTTGCTACTTTGTGTCAGGATGTCTCATAATTTACATTTAATTTTGTGTCAAAATTTTAAAAGGTTAAAATGTTTTACAAACATCGGTTTATGTTTCCTTATCCAAGGCAGCAAACCTGCCAGTGTGGAATGTGCTGCTTCAAAATAAAATAAAAATTGAGGATTTTCCTTTTTATCCATTACTATTAGTGAGATGATAAAAAAAAATAATTTTTGTGCAAATACTGCCACAATAATACTAACTTAATTGTTCTTCATGTCTTCAGGCATTACTCCGTCGAAGTTTCTCAGGTGACCGATGCATTCGTCCTCGGAGCTCTATTGCTGCCCTGGGGTCTGAATTGCAGTTTGTCACAGCAGGGGAGGACAACTCCCCCTCAGGTCAGAAAATCTGCTTTGTCATTCTTCCTTTGGAGTTGCTCCATTCACTATCATAACATGGCATTGTGAAGTATTCCTTGGACTTCTGTTTTCAGATGAAGCTGAGAAGTTGCCGACATGACACCCTCTGTTTCTGCATGACTGCACCACCAAAACAGAGATTCGGGCAGGAGAACACGTCCTAAGAAGAAAGGAAAAGCAAATCATGACATCGGAAAAAAAAGCTGGCTTACAGATGAAGCAGAAATAAAATAATGATCCAGAAAGTGATGATGAACAGGCTGCTGTAGGTAATCTGTAAGGTATTTGTGCAGATGGAGAGTTCATTCAGGGCCAAACTAAAGCCTTTTCCCCTTGCATTTTATATATTAACAATTACACAGCAAGTAGAAAGTTCTGCATAGACAATAGCTGCATGGTAGCCAGAGTCTTCCTTTATTCAGTGCTTTTTATTATTATTATTTTTTTTTCTATTTCACTCTTTTGTCTTTGTAAAATAAGCTAAGACAGACAGTAGTGAATTAGCACAGCGATTTGCCAAATCTATAAAATGAATTAAAAAGCAAGAACTCAGCCTGGGGTGATGTTTTACCGTTTGCTTCTCTGATTGTCCAAATGAAACAGAAGTGCTGGGATAATGAATTGGCCCATATAGACTTACTTTACATTTTGATATTTTAGTACATCAATTTCATAAAAACATTTAACACACATAAGCAGATGGTGGGTTCTTTTATTAATGGCAAAAGCTATGTAAACCAACTTGGTTGTATGTTAAAGGTCTGTTACCCAGAAAAACTATTAGTACTGCCAACTTAAAAAGCATCCACTACCATCTGTATCCAAATGACGTAATGAGCCTTTTACACGAATGTTTGGGAATTTGATCCCATTATTAAAAAAAAACCCAAAACGTACTGTTGTTTGCTTGAGTCCCAAATTTTTAGTGTGATTTAATCAACATTTTTTTCATAATGATAGATGTCATTTGCTTTGTTTTTCATCTGTTCTCAAATTCCTTATCATTGACACATTTTTAGATCTGTTAACCTGCTTTAACAGTTACAGATTTTAAAGGTCTGAAAGTTATCAGCCCTGTTTATGGTAAAAAAAAAATTATGTAAAAACAGTTAATTAATGATCCAATAATTGGATGTGTGGAGAAAGGGTTACTTTTTAACATGTGGCAAAGATTTTTTCTGATAGACATTTACTCTTCATAAATTAAATCCTCATTTAAATACATTAGTGTTAACTACTGATAAATTTGTATAATGCAGGAATATCTTTGAGATTAAATATTAACGACTGATAAATAATTAAAAAAAAAACCTTGTAAATGTCTGTATGGGGCAAACACTTGTCCTCAAGTTTTATAATAATCTTCGTTATATAAGAACAATGTCGTTGGCAGGACCACATTGTGATTTCATCTTATACCTTTTTTACGTGTTTTCCAATGATTATTTGTTTGTGTTTTTTACACTGGAGATTGTGTGATGAACAGGCCAATGTTGATTTGTAGAGATTATTTTCTCAGGAATGGTGCTGCCTATAGATAGCATTTCCTAAGAGTTTCCTTTGAACATTACTGTACATGTATACACTTGTTTCTTTACAACCCTGAACTTTCTAGACAAAGGTTTCCGGTTTAGCACATTGTTCTCCCGAAAATGCACTTTTTCTCATGTATCTGCTGTACATATATTGTTTTGCTCAGAAGCAAATTTGACATTTGTTATTGTACAACTATGTTTGATAGCAAGTGGGCCACATGTACTATAAACTATTTTTGTTTTTTAAAAGCATACGTTTTTAGTAAAAGTAATGGTTCAAATAATTTAGTTCACTTAGAAATATTCCAATCCCCTTTCTACTGTAAAATGTCCAGGAAACTTGTAATAAATATCCTTCAGAATCACTAATAATCCTGAGGGACATTTGGTTTGGCTCCTTTTTTGGGTGGTTTTCTTCACAGTGTCCAGTGATGTGCTGTGCCTGTTTTCTACTATTATCTTACATTATAAACCAACTATACCTGCAATATGTAATCAACAGTGGAACTGCTGTATTGGTGAGGGTAGCTTTGTATTTAACGTACCTAAGGTTGGTGACAGCTGCTCCTTCTTTGTCTATGCAGTTGTCAAAAAACAGAAATCTTTGTAAATTAAGCCTTCTTTTTCATGATGATTCTTGTTTGGACTTCTAAATACTCTTAAATGTATAAATACAAAGAGCCAACTTTCCGTCCTATTGCTATGCACTCTGATCTTTCTGCATTGTAGCCATTTGCATATCCAGCATCCAGTCTGATTACATATTTGGGAATATGTAGATGATATTCACTAATCGTTTTGAATCTATTTGTACATAAACAGTTTTTTTGTAATAAAATCAGACGATTTTGAGACTCTCTTTATGATATTGTGTTGTTATTGAGGTAAAGTATTGTAAGTCTTTCTAGTTAAGCATAAAGGCTAATAATTCTTGGTTCATTTTGCCAAGCTAAAAAGATGAGTCCTTGCAATATCTACTGCAGTACAGCAGGTCCAGAAAACCAAGAAGGTTGCCAAGACAAAAAACAGCCTTTACAAAAAAGAGACCAGTTTCTTCTTCTTCCTCCCACTTTTATTCTGCTTATGTCTTTCTAAATGAAGGAAGACCAACTCCAAGAAAAAAGTCAGTTGGTGACAATATGCCCAGTTTTTGCTAGGCTGACACAAAAAGCCAAATGAATCTTTTCAAGGCTATCAATTTAGTAATTAACAGCCAATTTTGGTGGATTTACTGCTATGTTTATTGGCTCACTGCCATGATTAGGGTTTCAGTTGGGTGTTTTAAACTGGCCGCCCATTTCCACAGCTTTTTAGCTCCTATTGAGGCAGACCATCCCGGAACCATGACCTCCCCAAATCCCTGCTTTAAAATTAATATATGTTTAAAGTAAGTAGTACGTTCTTGTCACATGAAGACATGTCGGCACATGATTACTTTTTGCTGTACCTGCATATGCACTTTCAGTGAAATTCTAAATTACGCCTTCAGCACTTTGTCAACAATAAAACCTTCTACCAAGGAAGAAGCACCAGCTTCTAAAAAGAGATTTATAGCCCTGCTGACAGAGGATCAGATCTGATCCCAGATTTATAAATAATGATTAAAGTATTTGTATTTCATGGATGATGGCAATTTATCAATGTATAATACTCTCCCTATTTGGTATTAATAACATCCATTAGAGAAGACTGCATCTTTATTTTTGTGGAACACTCTACTGATCCCAGCGTTTCTTACAAAGAGAAACACGAAATCTATGCTGAACTAGTTGATTTATATAATTATACAAAAAAAAAATGCATTCATGTAATATATAGACACAGAGTCCATCCTTCCAATCCTTGAAAGCCACACTTTTAGTTCGGATTATATCATGCCATTTACATTGTAAATGTTATTGTTCTCCAAGAGTCCCATTTAAGAATAAAGTCTTACTACGTGGGATCATGCAAAGCATCATGGGTCATTGGTAAAGGTGGATAGCCAGAAGCTGCTGCTTCTTTCTGAATTATTTTTAGTTCATTTTTTTCCATTCCATAAAAATTCCATAAAATGTGGAAACTGTAATCTTGGCATATTTTCTAAGCTGCTCTTTTCTATTTTAAAACGGTGGCAGGTAAGCCAGAATTGGATCCATCCATCTTCAAGAGGCCCCCGGTGGATCCAGCTGCCCATCAGCAGGTCCAGTTGAAGGCGGGCCCCCTGATAACTTGATTGGTCTTCTCTTAATATTCCCTGCGATTTTAGACCTTTAACAGTAATGCCACTGCATAAAACATTAAGCGTGTCTGTTGAAGCTATTCTTCTTTATCACTTTGTCCATTTGAACTTTGTTATTTTATTCTGAAATTTATATATATTTTTTTGTATTATTTACAGAGTTTATTTATAGGTTATTTGTTGAATTTGTGCATTTTTTTTTTTTTTTTTGATTCATCATTTTTCTTTCTTTATTATGTAAAACAGGAAGAATTGTGGGCGGTCCACTTTCTATAAATGTAGGAGTCTGGTAAGGACCAGCAGGCATTTGAGTTAGGGGCCTATGGTTTTTTACCAGTGCAAGAGAGGTGACAGAGCAAGGTAATGTTTGAACTCTGTAATGTTGCCAAAATATAGGAAATAAATCAACTGAACATCTACAAGTTTTGACTTCAACTTCTTTTGCCTGCGTCAAGAAAATGTGACCCCAGTGCCTAAGTAGTGGCTTATTGGAACTTTATTGGATGTTTGGTTTGACAAACAATGACCATTACAGTGTCAATTCCTACCTAGTTCTCATAAAACACTGGTATTAGTTCAGTGATTTCAGTATATTTTTATGTTTGACTGCAGTGATATTCTGATCACCACATCACAGCAAACCTGAAACATTGAGCAATCATCCTAAAAGTCTCTTTTAGCAGAGAAGCAGGCTGAAGGTCAGGTTGGTTATGTGTCTTATTCGGTGTTGAAATCCCAATGGGAGAAATGTTATCTGTGGATTCCCAGCTTAGGCTGCTCTCCTGTTGATGCATTTCACATTATGTACCCATCCAGAACATGCAGTGCCAAACACACACCCACAGATTTGTCTAAACAGTCTGGAGAAAGAAAGTAGAGTATTGGAGTTCTGTCTAAATATTCACTTTGACTCTGTGCCACAGCAGAGCCCCATACATGTGCTGAGAGTCACACAGGAACTACCGGCTTATTGTTTTGACCCAAACGGGGAGTTATGGTGTTAGGACAGAAACTGGGTAGGTCTAACTAAACACTGGATCCATTACTGTAATCCAGTTTGTAGGCTGAGGGAGGAGACTAAAAGGAGGCTCATTGTTCTGCAAGCACACCTCAGTAGACTTCATCTAACCTTTGATTCAGAATGAAATAAAAGGATAAAATTATAAAAAAAAATAAAAAAAAAGATGCATAACAATTAATGTCAGGCTTTAATCTCAGGTTCTGTAGAAGATTTTAGATAAAAACTAAACAACTATTTAAGTTGAACTCGCATCTTCTAAGTAAATGCTGGTGTTAGGCTTAACATCCTTAATCAACCACAGAAAATTAATAACACAAATGAATATAGACCAGCTAGGTTTTTGAACTTTCCTTTTTTGTGGGGTTTAGCCATTATTTGTTTTTATTGTGATAATCTTACAGCTTATTTAACCCTTTATAGGGCAAATTACTGTTTTTTGATCACCATCCCATCCTTCAGTGAGGTCTAGAAGCACAAGATCTAAATCCAACCAATCAGCAAAGATACTGCTGCAGAGCTGTACATCTTATTTGGAATTTGACCAATTAAATGACCCTAGCCCCCTGAACAATGTATTACCTATTGTGGATTAAGGTGAAAAAAAGTTAAAAAAATTTGTAAAAAGTAAAAGCTAAGCAAAAAGTTAAAAAGCTTATTGAAAATTTAAAAAGTAAAGTGTAACAGTTAATAAGCTATGTTAAAAAAGTTAAATATGTCAGCGCTTGTATTAGCATTAAGGCCTCTAGTTTTATGGTGTAACAAAAAAAATGTGTTTCTTTCACTCTCAGAGTGTTTTTCATGAATTTCTTATAGAAGCCCTTTTTTTTCTTAATATATTAGGACAAGTGGTCGTTTCTTATTATTACATTGACATAAATTCTTGCCATCAAAATATATATATATATTTTTTAATGTTCCAAAGGTAATAAGGTCGTCCTGGATTCCAATAACACTCTTGGCATGAATTTTTTATTTTCAAAGTATTTCCCTGAGTGCCCTATAAACGGTTAAACTTTGAATTCAAAAACGAAGAAACACTGAGAAGTGAAAAACTATATTATATTCATATTTTATATCTTGACAAATAACAATAAATCAAAAGGTAAAACCAGATATTATATTTTGGTGGTTATAGGTTACTGGCAGCTTTTATTTCATACATCATTAACACAGTTTTAGGTATCCTGGGACAAACAATGCACTTAAAATTAAACCAGTGCTCCATTTGTCCCTGTTTGATCAGAGTCTGCATTAATAACAGCATCAAAATTCGTTTGTTTGTAACACATAGTTTTTAAAATGGAGCCTAGGCGTAAGTCCATGTGAAGAAACTCATTGCTCTTATCCACCTGCGACACAGCCAATCAGCTTTGAACCACACCTCCACGAAAGCCAATCGTCATCAAAAGTTCATCTAAAAGGCCTCCAATACGCACCTGGCTGCTTCTGTGCGCAGGCGGCGGATGCTCTGTGTGACATCATTCAGATGACACCGATTCAAACCCACCTCCAGCCCCTCCTCCACCATCGTAGCTAAAGCTTCATCAGAGCGTCATTCCTCCCGGCAGAAGACCGCCATGTTGAGCCTGGCTCTGCGAAAGGTTTCTTCCTAACAGGGATTTTTTCCTCTCCACTGTCGCTCCATCCTTGCTCATCATGGACAGGTTCTCTTAACCTGTGTTATCCAACTGGACTTCCATCTTCCAGGTCCCTGAGTGAAGCTCTAGTATCAGCTCACGCAATCCACTGGATCTCCCCATAAAGTTCAGCATACCATCTCGCTAACCAGCAGTCTACAGACTGACCAACTTCATCTATCTCCACTCCACCACCAGTTTCAGGCCTGGGGGGAAACAGCCCTATTCTTTGCTCCTGTTCATGCATAGCTATCAAAATTAAGCACTATATATTTTTTTATTTATTAATGTATCAATACATTTCTCCTAATTATCTTTTCTCTTCGTGTGAATTTTTCAGATTGAAGTGTAATTAAAAATGTTTCGGGTATTAAAAGCTATTTGCTTCGGTAGTCATGAGTTAACAAAGAAATTAGTGTTTTATTTCTCATCAGGAGGGAGACAAGGAGTACCAGCCAGCACAGAGGTGGGTGTAAGGACACCAATCAAAGGCCATTCAGGCAAATGAGGACTCCACAGGGGTCATTCTAATGGAATGTGTTCTGAACTAATGCCAGAGTGACCCTGACAAGACACCAACTCAGAGAGCTTGGAAAGTTTGGCTGCCTACTCATGCAATTCAAAGCTGAGGTAAAATTAAGTTCATTCAATAATCTAACAGCCTTTAATTCTTCATTTTGTCCATTCTGCTTAGAAATTAATGTTCTAACTCACTATTCTGTGTTTTTCCTCCTTCCCATCTCCTCCTTCCCCTCATTGCAGAGAAACTTTGTGAACTCCCTGCTCAGCTTTCACTGGTCACATGACAAAGATTTAGACTAGCACAGTTCAACACCTACAACTGTGCATATATTCTCCATAGACAGGAACATCACAAGGACACAACATCTCAGCAGGGCACCGCTTGTGTAACGACACTGTGAGACCCTATATTCACTTTCCCAGCCAGGTAGGAGCTATGTGTTTTGATTAAATAAAAAATTGATCTGTTTATGATTAGCAGAAAATGTTTAGTGAAATTTATTTTCTGACTGCAACATATTAGGAATTTTAGAGTAACAGTGATGCAAATGTATTTATTAAGCCCAATTAAAATGATGAAAGATTATCCAAAATATAGTAAAAGGAAACAAAGCAAACAAATTTGCTAAAACAATGCAGTAAAATTATTGAATTGATACATCAGGTTTGTATCAGACTGTTAAAATCAATTAGATATCGCTGCCAATTAGAAAAGAGTTTCCTGTTTTCTGTTGAAAATATCTAAGATCTGAGCTTTATTATGTAAAATAATGTTACCTATGTACATTTCCATTAAAATTGAATAGCAACCTTCTAGCACACTAACCTGTTTTTTATCTTTAAAACAATAAAATATACTTATAAATGTGCACAACTCCATCTATGCTCTCTTCTTCACGTCGTCTGAACACATCCTATTCTCAGACAACCTTGAATCAAGGTGCTGTTTTGACTGAGCTGCTCCAGGAACAATCAGTTTGATTTCTACAAGACTATCATAGCACTGCTGCATATGCATACTTTTATTTCAGCATTTCCCTGCTGTGTTTCAAATTTAAATTCCTCATGCTATGTTTTATCTATTATTGCCTTTGGCATTTTTACTTTACCGTTAGATATTTCCAAGAAAAATTCCAAACACCCAGCCGTTTATTTTTTTTTTAGCTTGACAGAATTCCAAGGAAGATCTCTGTTTAGGTTATTTTTCATAGGAAATTTAAACTGGGTTGTTTTGTGTGCTTCCTTTGAAAATAGGTTAACTTGACTGACTGGTCCTCTCAGTTGGGTAATCTCAATAAAACCTAAGCATTATTTTTAAAACTAGCGTATAATTCAGATTGTTTGTATGGTTCAAAGGGACAAGTCACAAAAAAAAACAACACACAAAGAAGAAAACGGAACAGCAAAGATTTGAACTTTAAAAAGTTTCCTCCTCTGGTTCTCAGTATCCGTTGTTCTTAAAGGAATAGTACACCCAAAACATGATTAGCCTTCATTTTATACTCACCCCATGCTGAACAACACTCTGGAGTACTTTTTTGATATCTCAAATGCATCTGGAGATCTGGGAAGCTTCTTGCTGTCTGCTGACATTCAAATAATGGAGGTCTATGGTGCCCGAGGCAGAAAGGTCCATAAAAGTCCACAAAAAACGTGTCAATATTCCTCCATACTGCTCGTCCAATGTATTCCAAGTGTCCTGAGTGGGTAGCGTCCATAATTTACTCGCATTCAGCGTCTGCTCTGCCGATAATGCAAGCGTAGAAGAAGAAATTTGCTGTTTACCTGTGCAAAGAAAGAAACAACGAAAGAAAAATGTCTGAGGACTTCAGTGTTGAGGAAGAGCATGAGTTCTTTGCCGAGCTGAATGCGCACTTTCATCTGGTTTGGTCTGCCGCGGTTTCCGTAGGCTCGTGAACTCGCAGGCGCGCGCTTTTAGGAAATCCTATACACTACTGTTTATGCTCTAAAAACATTATAAATGACTTCGTTTCGAGTAAATTATGGACCCTACCCACTCAGGACACTTGGAATACATTGGACGAGCAGTATGGAGGAATATTGACACGTTTTTTGTGGACTTTTATGGACCTTTCTGCCTCGGGCACCATAGACCTCCATTATTTGAATGTCAGCAGACAGCAAGAAGCCTCCCAGATCTCCAGATGCATTTGAGATATCAAAAAAGTACTCCAGAGTGTTGTTCAGCATGGGGGTGAGTAGAAAATGAAGGCTAATCATGTTTTGGGTGTACTATTCCTTTAACTGAGGGAAGATCACAGGGCCTACTGCAAATTCTGGTTGGGAGAGAGATGGGAGAGTAAAAAGGGAGGGCTTCCTACTCACTGCCCTTCCTCCTATTACAGAGCTCCATGAAACACACAGAGCACATGGTTGCCTGCTTTTGAAACCACCCTCTAACAGGGAGATGATGCAAGTGTCATGGTGGTAAAGCACATGCGCACCTCTGTGGTACCTCCTCCCCCACAGACTAGAGACAAGGAAGCTGAGTGTAAGCTTTTCTCAGAGTCAGTGTTTGTGGGGGGGAGAAGAAGTGTGGGAGGGGGTTGACAAACACACATGCAGGTAACAAATGTAGAAAAAAAAAACACATCCTCGTGGGGTGAAGGTTTTTAAAAGGCGGGAGGTCAGAGAAGAGCTGTTACTCTGAGCGAGGTAAGGGAATTAGTTCTGCTTCCTATGAATTACATTTGCCTCATTGAACAAAGAGTTGAAGGTTACTGGATTGCCGGGTTATTTAAGTAACTGAAATGTGATTTATTTCATTTCATTTGTTTAGTTTAAAGTCTGAGATAATAATTGAAGATATCAATGTTAGATTAAAGGATTCAATACAAAAATGCAGGAAGTAAAAGCCGGCTATCAATCTCACAGCAACCATTGTGTAATAACATTATAATTACAAAATGTATTTACCCTTGAGTTTAGATCAGATTTTCATCATTAACTGCTTTTTTATTACAACATTGACTTGATGTAATTCATTTGTACTATTTTTTAAAAGGCACATATTTTTTCACTCATTTGATCATTTTTTTTTATGATTTTACTGTAATCCTTCACATAACATAACAACATCTTAATTAACAGTTGTTGCACTTTATTATGTCTGTTTGTGTCCTGGTTCTTTTTATGGGAGCAGTACTATGTCAGTGTGTGAAAGGTCAGCCATCCATAGTTACAAAGCACATGCTTATATAGATGGAAGCAGAGGTAGAGAAAGACATTTGGAAGGTCAGTCTTAGAAGCATGCAGTTTGACTCAAGCACTAAGTAATGAATCAGGGAAGAAAATCGGTTTCAAATATTGTTCTAGAAATTCGATTTTCTTATTCAGATACTATCTAAACCTTTTCTGTTAACAGATCAAAGAAGCATATAGGAAGAACTACCACAGATTGACAGTAATTGACCAAGTAGTTTGAGAGTGATGAATATTTTTTCAGCACTTTTGACACAAAGATTTTTAAAAAAAACAGCCATATTTGTATTTTTATATATAAAATAGATTAAACAAATTCTTTATTATTGACCATGTGTAGGCTATATATGAGACATTTCTCAACGTTTTTCCATTCTTTTATTGTCTTCTCTTTTTTAAATGACAGAATGTGAATAAGAAAGGACAATTTAGTGAGTATCTTTCTAGTACACAGTCTGTATTCTTCAGAATCAAAATAATAATCTTAAAAAAAACACTAGTTTAGCTAAAGATATTAGAGAAAAGGTTCGTGGGAAAAATGTTTAATATCTCATCAATGTACACATCTATTTCTTAAAATTGTCACTACTTTAAGGTGCCTTTAAATTTTAGAGGAATTTATGTTTTTTCTTTTTTTGTTTTTCTCATCGTCCAACACCATTTGCCAGCATGGGAAAACTTCTCTCACTGAGGATCAACCTCCCACTGTTCATTCCGTTTTCTGTCTTTAACATCAATTTTTACTTTTTAAGTCCCGCCTCTACCTTTATTATTGATCTACATGCTTAGGTTAACAGCTGATCATGGTACCTTTGTTTGTTTTTTAATAAAGAAAAACATTGAAAAGTGGATAAATGCTACAGCTCTGAGGGCCTGAAGACTAGTTGCATTACTAAGCTACACCTGGTCCTGAATTAGATAAGAGCAAACTGTAAACAGTCCTGTAGAATTTCAAACAGTGGATCTCAAACAGAACAGTTACATTTATTCAGTTGATAATCAACTAAAGAACAATCTAATATTTCAAGAGAAATGAAAAAAAAATGTTGGAATTACCCTGTTACATTAATGTGCAAACTCTATATAAAGCTGTTGTGACACTTCTTAAAATATCCAGCTTTAGCTAAACCAAGATCATGAAAAAGTTCTTATTTTGAAAGAGAAAAAGAGAAGAGAGAGTTGCTAAATTTACAGAAATATCCAGCTGGTGCTGATTGTGTTCTATATGAGATAAAATTCCCAAGTACTCTTCTTCTCAAAGAAAACATCCTGACCTTGCTACGTATATTCTCACAAAATTCTCTCTTTTTGGTGTGGGATGTGAATTTGTTTGAAGGAAGCAAACCAGAATATTTTTACACTGTGTTTGCTCAAAAACGATATTGTACATCACAAAAAAATGTAGAAAGGGGGGAATAAAGGAGATCTTCGTGGTCCATCTGGGCTTTATAATTTTCAGACAAGTACATACATTTTCCTGAAGGTGGATTATGATATTCATTATGCTAAATACAGACTTTTTAAAATGTATTTTATTTTGTACACAAACAGTAAATCCAAATGTGAATTCAAATAAATTGAAGTTTAACTTTCTAAGAGAGAAAAATAGATATTTGAAATAGATAAATGTTCTTAAAATAACACAGATATTATTTGGGCTGAATTAGCAAAAGTGTGTAGGTAAAAAAAAACAACAAAAAAACCTAACAACTAAGAGACTTATTCCCTTTGAGTTGAAATTCTTTTCAAACTAAATCCATAACAGCGACTTCACACAAAGTTGTTAGTCTAACAATCAATATGTTTCAGATTTTCAATAAATTTTAAAGTAATACACATAACTGTCTCCAAACATTTGCCTTTCATAGCCTACATAGATCTTAGGTCCTGTAAAGCATTAAGTGGTGTTAATGCATTAACTTTCACTTAAGGGACCAAGTTTTAGATGTCTTGCATTTACTTTTCCTTTTCTTTCATGCTTTGTCTCAAAATTATAATTGGTTTTAAGCACCAAAACTACAAAATAGGTACTTTACACTACACAAACTTAAAGCTTAAACATGTCTATCATGTCCGCTGCACAATCCTATGTTAAAAAAAAGGCCTAACACTGTATCTGACTGTAGATTGAAACACAGTTACAGAATTTCTGAATATAAAAAGGTCCAATTTTCAAAATGAATTCCTTCAACTTATATTAACATAATGATCTTCTGTTGTTCTTTTTTTTTCTTTCAGATTGTGCTCCTCTTTATTTCCTGCCCTACCTCATTCCTACCTTCAACATGTCACTGCTGACTCACTTGCTGGCGTGCCTTTTTGGTATGGGCTCCTGGGTGGCCATCAATGGGATGTGGGTGGAGCTTCCCTTGGTTGTCCCTGAGATCCCAGAGGGATGGTACCTACCCTCTTATCTCACAGTCCTCATCCAAATGGCCAACATAGGCCCTCTCTTCATCACTCTTATGCATCGGTTTCGCCCGGGTGTGTTGGACGAGCGACCCGTCATCTACTGCATCACAGGGTTAGGAATCGTTGCTACGTTCCTGTTAGCTTTCTTCTGGAAGCACACAGTGATATTTGCTGACCGTCTGCACAGTGTGCCCCTGCTGACTTTAAGCTTCCTGCTGTCTGTTGTGGACTGCACATCATCAGTCACCTTCCTGCCCTTCATGATGCGTCTGCGTCCACAGTATCTCACAACATACTTTGCAGGAGAAGGCTTAAGTGGCCTGGTGCCTGCAGTTGTGGCTTTGATACAGGGTGTGGGTATAGTCCACTGTGAAAATACAACCCTGGCTGTAAACTCATCAGCGCCTAACTCCAGCCTGGTGAGCAGTGATGAGCTACGAGCGGTCTACCAGCCAGCTAAATTCTCTGTTCAGGTTTTCTTTATTTTCCTGAGTGCCATGATGGTCGTGTGCCTGATAGCCTTCCTCCTACTTAACCTCCATCCAGCTGTGGCTCGAGAAAGGAAGAGCGACCGATACTTCGGTCAAGATCTGGAAAACAAGAAGGGGGAGCAGGGTTTCTCTCTGCATGCCCAAACACCAGAACAAAAGCCAATGATTAGTCCTCGAGAGGCTGCTGGAAAAGAACCACGGAGCTCCTTTGGAAAGGGGACATATAGCAACCTAGAGGTTTTGTTCATCTTTATAGTGCTGGCATGGGTCAATGCGTTAACCAATGCAGTGCTGCCCTCCGTGCAATCCTACTCCTGTCTGCCTTATGGAAACAAAGCGTACCACCTGGCTGCCACTATGGCTGCTGTGGCCAACCCTGTAGCCTGCTTCATTGCCATGTTTGCTCCAGTAAGGTGAGAAAAAGACACAAATGCAATACATATTCAATGAATATTTGTTTTTTCTTTTTATAAAATATCTCATCCTCTTATAATATATGTTCTATAATTATATTAAATCTATGTAATTTATTTACTTAAAATTTGAACTCATTGTCATCTTTGTCCAGATCTCTTATCTTTATGGGATTTTTGACTGCCTTTGGCACTGGTTTTGGAGCGTACATCATGGCCATGGCAGCTCTGAGCCCCTGCCCTCTATTGGTCCACTCCACCTCTGGAACCGCAGTCATTGTAAGATGCCTGTTTTCTATCAACAGATTGTTAAAGCTCATTAGCCTGAAGAATTGTTTGCCACAGTTAATTATGGTTTTCATAACATTAAGCTGTGGAGAAAATGCATGGATGAGCTAACCAGAGGTGGGAGTGGGTGAGATCAAGCTGAATACTCGGAAATGTTCAAAGAAAACCAGTTAGTGTCCACAAAAACTGGAAACTTGGGGGAGGTTCAGCTCCCAGGAGGACACTGACCCTGAACAGGCAACTAGAGCTTAAATGGGGGGGGTGTAGATTGAGGCCTATGGTAATGTGACAGAATGGTTAAGTCGAAGTGAAGGCCTGAATTCAGTTGTGCATCTGCAGTGGAACTTCTAAAAAGTTGTTAACAGATGTAAACGTGTCCCAGTTTCTCTTTTCACCATAGTGAAGCTGAGAGAAATAATTATCAATAGATTTTGATATTTAAATGCATTAAAATGTGTATTTACAAATAACAAGTATGTCTTCTCAAGGGATTAACCACAAAATAAAAGCATTACAAATAACTAATATCACATTTTCTAATCACTTCCATTTAAAATTTTAAAACTTACATTTTCACTAGTAACATTTGTGATTTTGGAAAACAATTTAAAAAGCAGGGTAAAACAAAAAAGTTAATATATGAGCAATAAACATTGCTAAATTGTTTACATTGGTATAGAAATGTCATCCTTGTGGTAAACTAAATGAGTGAGAATGGGAGCTCTGGTAGCACTCAGTTAAACTTAAATAAAAACTGCTCTTATCATCCTAATAGTAAATAATCAATCTTTTTACTGCTGAAAGGTATTCTACTAAGATTGGACTAGATTTAGGATCTAATATATCTAATAATGTTGTTCATTTACTTTACCTCACAAAATCATAATGTGAGACAAATCTTAAAAGGAAAACCTAATAAGAAGTAGAATATCAAAAAACAACCATAAAATATGACATAAAGGAGATGATCCTCTGGCTGCTCCATTTAGAGACAGAGATTTTTTGAAAATACGTAAACAATGTATGCGTGTAACTGATATTACACCAGGAAATGTTGCTCTATCATTTCAGTTTGCATTACAGAGAGCAGATGTGAGTTCAGGCTCATTATGGACCCTGTCTCTCTGTTGCAGGTGCTGGCCTGGATCCTGTTTGTCCTCTCCCTGTCTTATGTGAAGGTTATCATTGGGGTCATTCTGAGGGATGAGGGGCACAGTGCCCTCGTGTGGTGTGGTGCAGTAGTGCAGCTGGGGTCCATGCTTGGTGCTGTGTCCATGTTTCCACTGGTCAGCGTCTATGGACTTTTCAGATCAGGAGATGCCTGCAACACTAAGTGTCCATTTTAGATGAAAATCATGTTTGTGTTAAACACTGTTGTACAACATTTTTAGCTCAATTCATTCATGAGTTTTACATTTTCCAACTACTTTTTTGGAGAACCAAGGGGCTGCAGGTGACCTTTCAAACTCCTCTTTTTATAACAGTGGGTTTATTTGTATTTATTTAAATCTGGAGTGAGCGTTGCAAACTGCTCAATTTTACACCTGCATGGTCAGTGTCTCAGACCAAAGAAGACCAAATCTTAGAGTATTTTTTAAACATGTTTGAAATTCCTCATCGATTGAGAGATCGTTTTACTTGAACTTGCAGTGTAATATGTAAGGGTTGATACTTCTGTAATAATATATGTAACTTTTGGCTTTAAAATGTGCCTTAATACCAGATAATGAAAGATTTAAGCCTTTCACTTGGTGTAAAAAGTACAAAGCTGTTTGGCTAAACTTGTTTTATGTTACCAGAATGGAGATGCTGTTTGTCTTTAGAAAATAAAATCTGGTGAACTAATACCAAAGACTAACTTTTCTTCAGCTATTATGGAAATCCTGGCAGGAACTCAGAATTTCATAAACTTCATGGAAATTGGTTAATCTTGAAAGATCAAATTTTTCCCTTTTTTTAATCAGTCTTTGCATTTTCCCCCACATTCCATGTAAATTCATTGGCAAGAGTTTTTTTTAGGTAATCACAACCACTAACCTCATTATACAGTATCTTATGATGGCATGTTAAAATCTAAACTAAGGTAGACAAAGGGCTTAAAAAATATGTAAAAGAAAAAGACAATATAAAAAAGATTAAATTAATTTAAAGTTGGTCCCTTTTTCGCTCTGGTTACATTTCTTAAAATATACTTTTGCTCTAAATGTAAATGCTAACCTTTTAGGGGTAAAATGTGTCTTCACGTGTTTTGCACATCAACTCACAAGTAAAGCTTCAGATGAATATTTAGCCTGATGGAGCCCTGGCCCTGGTATACCAGAAAAGCCAGGATGCACTCATCAACCTAGATCAAGCCTGGTCTTATCTCTCTCTTATCCAGGATTTTTAATTCCACCTGGACATTGGCTGCGTCTTTCTATCTATTTTTCTATATATTTTAAAGAAAAACAGGTATCTTCTCTCCCAATGTAAAGTCCTTTGCCGCTGTTGTTTGTCTTTTTTTGAAGATTGTCTCAGCTGGGGAAATGTGCAAAAGACAAAAAGCTTGATCTACGTTTCTATTTTTCTCAAAGTTGTATATCTACGAAGGGGACATTATAGGCAATTAAATTAAATGAATCATTTGATTTTTAAAGATAGATTCGTTTTATGTGAAATTACTTACTTGGAATAGTTTAACCCATGACATTGAGCTTGAGAAACCAAAGGTAATTAGCTCAACTTCTATAAATTGACCACAAGAGGGCACAAGAGGCAAGTTTATTTCCCGTGTCTTAAAACTTTGTCGTATCTAATACTGTTTTTCTTATTTTATCTGCCCACCTCTACAATGGTAATAGATAATTAGAATATATTTTTATTTTTGGTAAGTTTAGATACAGCATGGTTTGCTTTCAGCTGCAGCAAACTGAGGAATTCCTGGCTAAGTAACAAATAGAACCATCCATGCTGGACCTATGTGAGTAAAAAACGTTTAAGGTCCTTGTTTATGACTGTATAACTTTATTAATGAAAACTTACACCTCCAGCTATGAGCAGAGAAGACATAAAACACACACAAGGGAATTCATCCTAAATGCTGAGGCTAGAAAACAAAACATAAAATCAGATATTTTTGTATTGTCTCTTCTTGTCTCTTCTCAAGCTGATCTCTTCAAATATGTACAGCAAAGGAGCAAAATAGGAATTAGCTTTATGCCCTTATATCATATTAATAAAACAGTTTCTCATTTTAACGATTTTCAGGGAACTTGTGCACTTGCATATATTGCATCAACATTTCCAAAACCTATTAATTAGAGATTAAACCAGGAACTCTGATGGACCTAACCTTTAGGGTCAGATTCAAATATACATTCAGATAACATATTATTAGTTGTCATCTTCTTCAGACTCCTCTGACTCCTCTGACTCTTCCAGGGCAGCTTGCTGTTCTTCCAAATTGTCTTTGAAATCTAGCTCTTCCTCTGGAGTTGGATCCAGGGCCTCTGTAATCTCTGGTCCATCAGGATATTCTTTCTGTGGTAGTGGGGGAATGGGTGGACTGTACACCTCTCCTATATACTTCAGGCCCCATCCAATATATATGTTTTCAAACTTCCTATACAGTTGGTGAAAATGACATGTCTGGTAGTTGTAGTGTTAGCATCAGGATACATTTAGAAAAAACAATGGAGTTATTAACCCTTGCACTTACTTTCCAGATGAGTAAGCAAATGCTCCTGGCCAGAGGTTAGAACGCAGCACAGCTATTGCATGCTCAGGAGTTAGATGGGAGGACAACTTGGAGCTCCATGGAGGCATATTAAACATTTCTGAAATATAAACAGACACACGATTTAGCTTCGGTCTAGAATGCAGCAGTTTGATTGGCTGCTGGTCTTTCTCTGTGTGTTCTGGTGCCGTTTTGAAACTTGGTTATTAAAGAGGAACAAGAGTGTTGGTATACGATGGCCAAGCATTACTTAACCTCCAACCTCCTCATTGTAACCCAGCATCTAACAATGATGACCATGTAGTCAAGGAAAAATATGAAACCACCATAGTCATGTTCATGGGGTTTTTCAGGTAGTGCGCCTTGAGATAAAGAAATGGAGGGGAGCAAACTATAATGACAACAGTAAAAACAGGGGTGATTGGTAGAGACAGCACTACTACAGAAATATTTTAAGCATTGTTTTTTTTTTTGTAATTTCAGTGTTAATAGATTAATGGGATAGTTTAGGATTTAGGAAAGTAAGTTAAAAGTTTGAGATAAGTTACTGAGATATCCCTATCGTCACCGAGCCTTCTGCAATGAGAAATGGCCGGTAATGTACCAGAGAAAAAGTAGCTCTGCAGAGTATTTGAGGAAGAAAGTTTCTGCGAACAGGAACTGTCTAACACACATACGAAGCGAAGTGATAGCAGCCAATTGATATTGATATCAAGGAGTTCAATAAGGATTATTTTTTTGTTAAGACAAATAGTCTTAACAAAACTATTTGTACCCCTGTACCATACTGGAGCTACTTTGTCTGCAGTACACTACTGGCCATTTCTCATTGCAGGAGGCTCGGTAACGGTAAGAACATTTTACACAACTTCATGTCCTAAAGCCTGAACCATCCCTTTAAAGACAATGAAATAACCAAAAATGCATATTTTGAAGGAACTGTGTGTAACTTTTAGCCACTAGGGGCATCAGCATTGCAGTTAGCATTGCCATTCAGCAGCTCAGCAGAAGGAAAAGGTACGATAAAAAATTCCTGGTATATGGCTGAGTTGACACTGATTTGACATAGCTTCTAAATTCATCCCTGGCTGTGGGAACTCCATACTGGACTTCGAGTAACGTCAACTCTGTGCCTCTCCATTCTTCCTATGGAACACTAGGAGCTTGATTTCTAGATAAAATGTGAACTTTACTTTCATTGGAAAAGAGGAATTAAAATTAAAAAGAATTATTTGAGGAAAAGACTAAAACTACACATAACATATAAGCAGGAATAGTAGATTTTAGACTAGTTTATGAAATCTGAGTGCATGTCAGTATCATAATGGTACCATTCTTTTAACTTTATGTATGTTTATTGCGATGTTTATTCTGATTATGGGTGTTAGGCTGGACCAGCTCGTCAACATGCATCAAACATGTTTCAATCCAGCCTGCCTCCAATTAGAATTCCTGTATCGCTCCACAATGATATCAGACAATGTTCAAGGTATTTATTAGACCTACTTATATATCTCCCTCAAACCATTTATTGAACAAAAAAAAAATTGTATTTTAAAATTACTCTGTATATCAACCTGTAAAAATCCACCCTAAATCATGATGCAGAGAAAGTTAAAATGATTGTGGCATATATAACAATATCTTGTATAGCATTAATAAGCATTCTCTGACCTGCATCTAGAGACAGAGGATTCAGCAGACGAGGTCCAACTTCTGGCTCAGGCTCATCAAGCTCTTCTTCCCTCTCATCTTCTGTCTCCTCATTAGTGTCTTCACCAGTTTTTTCAGCCATGTTCTCCCAGGTACAGCGGCCCTGAAATCACTGTTCACAGTAAATGTGTCTACACTTTCAGGAAACAGCCATGTTTCTAAACAGAGCCACAATTTACCTGTTGCAAGATGTGTTGGCGATGATGTACCCATACTTTCAATGATTCTGCCAGTTCACGTACTGGAACACCCTCAAAATCAGGATTGACCTCAATGCTATCCCAATATAGCTTCTGTTCCTCTTCAGCCTCATCCCCGACAGTTTGGTAGAAGCCATAGGGGCTGACCTGTGTGGCAGCAGAGATCCGAGCAATCTGTGCTCTCAGATAATTGGCCTCATTTCCAGGGAAAGGTGGGTAGCTTACAACCGATTTGTCCAGATTTCCGGTAAAGAATTTGCGGATCTGGCGAGCAATGGTAATCTGTGCAGGAGTAACTGAAGGGAGCTTTACCCAAGGAAGACCTGGTTCTTTGCACACATAGTAAGCAAATTTGTTAGCACCTATTCCAATGGCTTCCTTTGGTACCTCATGCTCGGGTTTATAAGCTGAATGAGGAAGTGGACTTCCCTTGAAAAAAAAGACAGCAAGGAAAAATGTTTTACAAACAATTAAACAATTTTAGAAGGCATAAGTTGGTCTAAAAAATATGTTCATCTGTTTTCAAAGGGACTGACAACCTGTCCAAAATGTATCACTATTCTAAACAAACTTCTCAACATATCCAGTAGTCAAGTTACACAGAGATCTGCTATTGATATGATGGTTTAACAAGATTAGGTAAAGAAGAGGTTCATCTGAAAGTCACTGATCACTGACCCTCAAGGACTGAAGGTTATCTTCAGCCCCATTTATACTACCCTCTGAAAACTGATCTGTGCCGAGCTTGGTTCCTTATGACCATTTACATACCACGCTAGCACGGTTCCTCGCCTCCTAGTGGCGATCTACGGTACTACTTCTCCCTAGAGGTAAACAAGCAAACCAACCTGGTGGCGCCTGTAACATATTTCGTTGTTTGCAGAGAGCCAGATGAAGAAGGCAGCCTTTGGTGAATTTACTTGACAGAATCCACTTTTGGGAATCGGATACAACAAACATTAGTCTAATCAGGGCTTACATACGCAGAAAACAATGACAGGAGTTGAGGCTCATCATATTGCTAAGCGGAATCATCACTAGAAATCGTGTGGCATGGTACAGAAGCTAGTGTCTGCAATGTCATGATTACGGAGGCTGACTGTAAGGAGATGGTCTGCTCATGCACTCTTTGTTATCGGAGAACAGAGCCACAAGTGAACGCGACTGAGCCCTACTGATGAACTAGTACCAGTTTAACTGGGTTCGGCTGTGTCTGGCACGGTCCGGTTCAGTTTGGCGTGCCATTTACACTAAACAGTTATCTCATTTACTGTGCTTGGAACGATCTTGGCACAATTTCAAAAGGATAGTGTAAACGGGCTAAAGCAGTAAGGAGGCATATACCTAGAACAGCTTAGGCAACATCTAACTTATTGACCCCACCCAGATATAGACAATGGATGCATGTTTCAAGCTTCCTTGCTCTTACCTCAAATGGTTCTTTCTCCAGACTTTCAGGCTCCTTTATCTCTTCCTTAAGCTCCTCTTCAATGGTATAGTGGTCCTTCTCTTCTCCCTCTCTGTTCTCCGCCTCTGCAACAATGTAGTTGTTCTCTATCCCCAAGATTTTTCCCCAGAACCGGCAATGTGTCAGTCGCTCTGAATCAACAAGTTTTTTCAGTGCAAGGAAAATCCTCTGCATCTCCTCTCTTCCCAAACCCACTTCAGCCTGCTCCAGATAGAAATTGATCTCATTCACATTAGGAAGAACAGGTTTTCCCTAGAGTTAGAAAACAAGCTTAAAGTGAATTCCACTTCCAAAACTGATCAATTTATTTGCGCAAGTATAAGACATCCATACCGTTTCATCATCAAGGGGTTCATCGTCTGACTGTAAAAACAATGACCTTTGCTGCTCTGCCAGCAGCTCAGTAGCTGTCAGTTGTGGAAGATCTCGCAAGTTGCTCTGCATGCTGTTCAGTGAAGCTCGTTTTACTTCATAGCTCATTTCCTCAAAGACATCCACTGCATTGTTGGGATGCTCATCCATCACTTTGGTAAGTAGCTGTGTCAGATGATCATAGCTGGAAGACAAAAGGACTTTCAATTTTAATTGGTTTATTAATGTGAAGTTATATCCATTCTAATTCTGTTCTGCTTAGCCTAACTTATTTTTTTTTTTTTTTAGAATACAACCTACTTCGGCTGTCAGATTCTAATTCAAATACAAGCATTAATTAAATACAAATTCATTAAAAAAATATTAAGCTAATGGGGAAATGAAATGCTGCTGTAACTTATAGTTGTTTTTTTTAAATAGTTGATGTAGGTGTTGATAGCAGTAGACAGGACGGATCTTCTAGAAGAATCTTCTGTGATCCCTGATCTGAGGAATACTGTTTCTGAAGACAGCATTGTTTAGAAATATTATGAAGAGGATGTCCTCCATAATGAGGTGTACAGAGTACAGATAAATGGTCAGTGTACTTTCCCCTATGGTGATCCTGTGCTGCTGACTGCTTCATTAGACAGTGGATCCTTCAGTCTCACAAGCTACGGTCTGTTTGTAATGTAGTCTTTGATCCAGGCAATTGTTTATGCCTCCACCTGAGTCTTCTGGAGTTTCTGACAAAGTAGATCAGACTGAATTGCTTTGAAAACAATGCAGAATCATCCTAACATTTCAGTCTGTCTTGTCTGAATGACAGTTGGTTTGTTGAAGTATGATAGCATCAACTCTAACTCCACAGCGATAAGCAAACAGGAGTTGGACCATGCAATGATTGTCAGCACTCGAAATCCAACCAATCAAATAATGGTGTCCATACAGGCAGGCTCTCTCTTGCAGAGCTACAGAAGATGAGATATCAACATGTCATCCAAATAAGGAATCTGGTGTGAGCAAGATATTAAAGGGCAAAACATGGGGGAACTCGTGTCTTCCTTGAAGGTGGGTATGTTATTGAAATTAAATGTTTTAAAACGCACTCTCAGTAGATAGGAGAATCTCTATTTCCAGTCTCTGTTTAGACAAGAGTTTTTTTGTTGTTTTTTCCCCCAGTAATCCTGATATAATTTATTAAAAGCTCTGTTAACACCCTATTCATTTACCTTTGTTGAAAAAGAGTGGTACAACGAGACCAGTTGCTGGTCATATGATCAAATAAGCTATAAACTTTGGCCAGTGTATAATATATATTTTATAGTTTTATATCAATATATGCTGTTACAAATTTTTTGATTTTCTAAGGAGATAAATGTCCCCATCTGTTGGTAGGCAAATTGAATTCACAACAGCCATCTTTTGTGGAGACTGCAGAGAAACACTGATTAAAAATGAATTTTGATATCAGTCAATTTGATCCTGAATTTCAACTCTAGTTTGTGCATAATAATAATAATAAAACACCACTAATGCCAAGATTAAATTAATAGATAGCAATTGGTGTAGTTTTTGTGAATACTTGTAGTAATATTTGACCTTACCATAGAACATATGTTCAGGTTCTTAATAATGGCTACATTGAAACACTGAACCTGGTTCTGCTTCAGGTTTCTTCCAGTTAGAGGGAGTTTTTCCTCTCCACTGTCGCTACAAGCATGCTTAGTGTAAAGGATTGCATTCCAGTCAATGAGTCGATGCAATCAACTGGTTTTCCCTAGATACAGTAGAACAATTTGAATCAATTTGACTGGATGATCTGGTGAACTGCAAAGTGCCTTGAGATGACGTGTTGTGAATTGGTGCTATATAAATAAATTGAATTAAATTGAATGGAAACAGGGATAGGGAAGAAAAATCAACATTTGAGGGAAATACATTTTTATTGATACAGAGCGTTGTTAAATGCTCAATTTGTTTCAGTTTAGAAGTACTTTATTCATCCCAAAGGGACAATGAAAGTAACTCTAAGGGTGTTTCTTCAACCACTTGTTGAATATGAATGTAGTAATAGTATGAATTGATTCTTACTGTATTTGTTCAGTAGGCGATCCTATATATTCATATATATATATATATATATATATATATATATATATATATATATATATATATATATATATATATATATATATATATATATATATATATATTATTATTATTATTATTATATTATTATTATTTCTTTTTGCACTGTTTTTCAAGTGTAGTAAAAGGCCTTTAGAAATAAACTGTATCCGTTTGGGAACTGATTAACTGAACAATTTACGTTCTGAACTTTTTTAAAATTATTATCACATTAAACTTTAATTCAGATGGAACTAGATTAAACATCAAACAACATTACTCACATAATTCAGCTAGTTTTTTTTTTGTGGACAAAAGATTTTCATTTACAGTTTTCAGTTAGTGTTCAGTTATAGGCGTTTGTGCGCCTTGCGCTGTGTCAACCACAGAAAGTAGGAGAAACTCATGAACACTTACAGATTCATATTGCTGTTTGAGCTGTTCTTCATTAGAAAAGCCTTGGAAGCTTCTGCCTGTCGGCTGCTTTGGGGTCGATCAAAATCTTCCATCTTTAACAGCAGAAAACAATAAACAGCCAAAGAGTCCGGCGCCACCGTTTGGACCGTTGTCACAACGGTCTCGTTGCCACGGTAACCAGCAACGCTGCTACAAGATTACGCGCAGAAACCTCCACCAAATCCAGCCACCCCATTCATTATGGCAAATCAAAAGTGTCACAAACCACCACCTTTACCAGGCGTTTGATAAGAAGATACGCAAAATGCCGTTTTTAGGCCAAAACACCGTGAAATACCGCCTCAACTAAAACCGATATGAAACTTTGAGTCCGAGTTGAATTTGTAATACTTTTCTCCTCCACCAGGTGGCACTGACACACGCTTTATGTGGACATTTGGGTGCAAATGTCATAAAGAAAAATAAATCTTGTATCCTCTGTGAAAAATGTTTGTAAATATTCCTAATAGTCTATATAAGCTAGTGTTCATTAAGGATAAAAAAGGAATAAAAAGCCTAAAAGAGTAAAACGGGAAATAATAACATATATCATTATGTAATATTATCATATAATATCTGTTACTGCCTTTATTTTTCTCGTTTTCTTCTTTATAGTAGGTGTCTACAATTTAACTACCCAGAGATCGTTTTTCAGTATTAACTAATAGTTTTAGTCAGATCTGCATTGTCAAACGCATATGTGGAGGATTTTTGATTTCATTATAATTTTTTAATTTTTGGAATGGCTCCAAAGGAATGTACAGGTGGATGAAAGTCACATCATCATAAATGGAACAACATTATATCTGAAACAAGAAAGAGCAAATTTCCAGAAAAAAAAGAAAAAAATTACCTTATTAAATAGAAACAAGCTGTGAATAATCATAAAAAAAAACAATTATCAAAAGATAGGAGCTGCACACATGCAGTAAATTTAATAATATATATTTAGTTGAAAATGCTATGTTTTGTACAAAGAACAAAGAAAGACAGGGGTGCTAAACCCTGCAGGATCAGTACTCCACCCTATCCTGGCTGTTGGAAAAAATGACAAAAGTTATGTGAAATAGGGCTGGGGGTTTAGTGAAGTCCAACAGAGAATGCGGTTTCTTCCCTGACCTCAGAGGCATGAAAAGTGCATGATTCTGTTTGGAAATGCTGTTGGTTATTCGATTTGCAATAACCAGGTTATGGCCTGAATGTTTGAGAAAATTCCAGGCCTGGAAATTGACTGCAGTTCCAGAAACACTTGACACTTTCAAGTACAGTGGATTTACTGGCATAAATTGCATATACAGTCATACGTATATTATTTATTATTAGCAATGAACTTAAAGTCTCATTCTTTATGTTTGCACTGCCTGAGAAATTGCTATATATAAATTACAAAGGAATGGGTTTGCATTGCTTTAGGAGTGCAGAGCTGACGAACTAGTCACTGCACAGATTGCTTTATGCTCAAATGGAACTGGGCAAGTTATAGACTTAAATAGAGTGCTACACAGACTAATAAAATACTTATTATAAAATGATATATCTAAACTAGACTTACACCAGCTACAACCTGGTTACTGCCTGGTTTTTATGAACACAAAAAAATTCAAACTGCCGGTTGGTGCGTTTTTTTCTGAGCAGACTTGCATCTTTCTCCTGCCCTCGATCCATGTTTGTTTTGGTCAGAGTGCCCAAAAAAGGGGGACGAATCACCTGAACAACAGAGGTAAGGGGAAACGGCGACTTTCAGTGTCATTGTGTCCTTGGGCAAGACACAACGACACTGATGGTGGTCAGAGGGCCCGGTGGCGCCAGTGTACGGGAGCCCTGCTTCTGTCAGTGAGCCCCAGGGCAGCTGTGGCTACATTGTATCTTGTCACCATCAGTGTGTGAGTGTGTGTGTGTGTGTGTGAATGGGTGAATGAATGTAATGTAAAGCGCTTTGGTCAAGTCTCCTGACTTGAATAAAGGCGCTATATAAGTACATGCCATTTACCATTTACCATTCCTGAGCTTAGGCAGAAGCAGAGGGTAAACAGTGTGAGGACAGCAGCTGAAAGAGCTCCAGAACTGGGACGCACCAACCAGCTATGTCGTCTCCTGAAAGTAAGGAACCATAGTGGCAGAGGTGGCAACTTGCCGCTGCTAGATCAGGAAGTGAGCTGAGGTCACTCTCTTCACTGAGTGAGAAGCCTGCCGGGAAACAATGCAGATGGCACCTTCAATCCAACTGCAAAGAACTGAAGGTGAACAGAGATCGGATTAGTCTGCAGCGCAGATAGAGATCAGAAAGCAAAGAAGAGTAGCTATATGAGGAGGATGGTATGACATCGGTGGAGCCAACAGGATGACAGAGCAGGAAGAGACAACAGCAGGACAAGGCAAGGCTCTGGAGGCTAACTGCTGAAGATGGACAGAGGGCTGCTGAGGATCAAAGGAGCGTTTTCCCAGACTGAGATGGGGAGCGGGATGAGAGAAGTAGCAGCTGGTCCATGTAGGATACAAAACGGTCTTTCTAGAGCTGAATTAGAACGGCTTTGCAAAAGCTTGATCCTGCCATCTAAATCTAGTCATCACTCGACAAGATAGGTGCATCAACATTGCAGAAGCCCTCTTGTACCATAACTGCCTCTGTATTGTCAGAGGAGAAAGGCAGTGTGGGGTGGGGGCAGTTTATGCTGCTGCAGTCTGTAGTCTGACCATTAGATGTCGTTGAAAATGAAACATTCCAAAAAAGTTAAAAACAATCCACTTGACTGTCTTTCCAAGTTTGAAGACATTTCGCTTCCCATCCATGAAGCCTTGCTTTGGCTTAGAAAACATACAAATTGAACCTGACGAACGGGTCTGCCTGTTGCGAATGGGCATTCGTTGAGTTCTTTGTTAGCCTGAAATACTCAATACCAGTCTATCTGCATAACATCTTCAAACTTAGAAACAAAGTTTTTTTTTTTTTTTTTTACGTTTTTGGAATGACTATGACCTGGATGACCGAGAATCTCCACCAGCATAAAAATAAACATTGTAGCTTTAAAAGAAGATATAACAAAAGATTTATCTGGACATTTTATTGTAACCTAATATAAGTTATGTAAGTAATAAAGAGCACAGATGTAGATTTGGTTTTCACCATTTCAAAAACCTCTCCCAGCTGAATAAAAGGCAGACTGGCTCTTCCAAGTCCAAAAAAGATCAAAATTACTCAGAAATATGTGACTGTAATATCCCGTAACACATTGCATGCCATTTAAACTATTTACTCTTTAAAAGCATCTCCATGAACAGAGATCTTCTCTGAAAAAAAAGACATGAAATAAAACGCATGTTATTTTCCCCATAACAAAAACCCTCTCAACATTAAGTACTTATAATTGGTATCAAAACTATTCCATGTGAAGATATTGAGCATCCAGAATTGAGCCTTCCTGAGATGGTGTACATTCGAGAAACTCTAGAGCTCCCCAAATATTTTTTGCCCCAGGTGCTGGATGCTCTGCAGCTGGTAGGATTTTTGCCTTCATTTTTAAATGATTTTTGGGCAGTTGTTGTAATGCATAGCTGTATAAACCACAGCAATTCCATTCAATTTCACAATACTTTATCTATATCAAAGGGAAATTTAAATACCATAATAACTAATCGGTTGTTTTTTTTTGACAAGCTGTTTATGTTGATAGCTGTAAGCAGGAATGATCTTCTTGCAAGGCAACATGATGGCCATTTCTCAATATAATACTTCTCATCTACTCGTGACACATCCTCAGTCTCAGCCTGAGCACTGCTCTAACTGCCAAGAATACAAGACTGCCCTTTTAACCAAGAATGCATCATAGCAGACGTGCGGTTTTCAGACTGACCGCTGTCTCAGCATGCACCATGGCACCATCTGGGTTCCATGGTAGCTCTCTCTAGACCTTGTCCTGAGTGAAGTACCACTGGTTTTATTTGAGAAAACTTGATTGATTTGTGTTAAGCTGATTAACTTGAATTGTTTCATTAATTAAATATTTACTAGAACAACTGTCTGGATTGTATACAGCATATTCAGTACAAGTAAACAGCAAGGAAAATAAGTAATTGACAGATATACAAGTATTTGATTGTATTTGCATTTTTGCAAGTTCTCCCACTGGCAAATCATGGAAGGAATTCACATATTCATCTGAAATGAATGTATACTTCAAGCTGGCTTCTCCATGCTCAGAGGAAAAAGGGAAATGGTATTAAACAGTGGGAAGTATTGTAATTACAGTTAAATGTAATGCAAGTATGTGAATATCTTTTTCTTACATTAATGAAAATAGTCAATTTAAATGGTCAATGTATCAGATATGTTGCAAATGGATTTGGCTGCACATTCTGTGCAGTGTGGGGACTCAAATCTGATATCTGATATAACGGTACTGATGCTGAAGCTCCTCCACAATTAAATTAGCACACAAAAACAGTAGTGAGAAGTCATTAATTTATTGCCTGCTTTGTGCGTGAAATGTAATAGGTGCTAGGCGACAGATGGTATGCTGGAGAGGGGCAGTGAAAGCGGGAGAAAGCTGGACCTGTTTGAATCTATAGCTGAACACTTCCAGCCTCATTTTCATGACCCATTCCACGTTTGGTACATCTGAGGACGCAGACACATTAAAATCCAACACACCTCCCTTGATTCAGCTGTGTTGGAGTGGGGATGTACCAAAAAATTAAAGGATGGAAGGCCTGGAGTAGCAGACCACTGCTTTAAAAGACTGTTTGCCCTTAATGTATATAACTGAAGTATTGGTAGATTATGACAAGCTTATGAGTTATATAGTAAATTTTTTTCATTATTTGTTAAATATTTACTTATTCAATAAGCAAGAAAAGATAAGACAATATTTTATTTTTGTTTATTTGTTTATTTTGTTTTACCACCCTACATCTGGCCAGAGTTATTATTTTTCAGCTTTGTGATTAATTTAAAAATAATTACAAACCACACATTGTAAAATACTTTTTTTATTATAATTATTCTCAGATAAACACATAGCTAATATATACAGCATAAATAATATATTCAATGTTTATAATAAAAGCGTGGTTGCTAGAACACACAAAACAAGCATGAAAGAACTGATACCTTTACTCTCTGAAGATAAAGAGACCATGGAGTAAATGATGACAGCAGGACACAACGGTACAGAAGTTTACTGGGAGTTTTTCTGAAAACTAATGCAAATCTGGAGCAGCGTCTCACTTCCTAAAAAGCTACACAAAGCAATGAAAAATTAAAAACGGAGAGTTTAGTTGAGCACATCAGGTTTATATCAAAAGCTGCTCTTAAGAAATATAAATTTCAAATGAACAAAAACTGGGAAATTTGCCTGTTTTTCCATTAAGGGATACTGTATTAATGTGTTTTTCTGAATTTACATGCCAAGAAAGTGATTAGAATAAAATATAAATTTATTAGGTATTTCGATAAAAAAATGCATAGCTACTGTACAGACAATTGATATAATTAGTATTCTGGTTCATACACTTATTCAACAGATATACCAAAATGCTTTATATCCCGCTTTCAGCCACTGCTTATCACAATAAGATACATTTAGATTTACCATTAATTAAATGTTTTTAAATATGACAAATTGTGAAAAAGTTAAGAAAGTAAAAATCCTTTCCAAGGAACTGTAGATATTGTATTTAGTCCATTTTTAGGGAAAATTGTGTGCATTTCTTTAAATAGATCAGTAGAGGTCACTGTGTGATTTAAATTTGTCATAGGGACCTGGCAGAACTCAAGAATCTAGTATGAGGATTGATAAGGAGCCACAATGTTTTCACCTAATGTATATAAATAGCAAAATTATTTTAGATTATGTTATTTTTTACCTATAATACTTGATCATGAGTGACACAATTTGACATCAGGTAATGATTCTTTTTTGTTTTTGTGGGGGGTTTCCAAAGATGTATAGAAATTCCTAATCTTCATTTATAGTGACAGACTGATACATTACTTTGAGGTGTTTACTCAGGTCTCTAGAGTAATGTGTGTATCATATCCTCTGCACACTAAATCAGAAATCATCTTACCCGGTTTGCGTGTCTGTGTATCTTAGCATTCCATGAAGAGAAACAGGATGGGGGATCTTGTGGTCATAATCTGATTCATGTCCCAGCTCATCACACAGCATCTGGGGTCATCATCATCTGGTGTCTCATTCTTGACCTATTCTCTTAATCTGCTCCTGTGTTTTTTTTGTTTTGTTTGGTTTTTTGTGAGACTTGCACTATGCTCGGTGAGAAAATAGAGAGATACTGAAAATTGACTCCACATTGATTTAAAGGAAGAATCCTTAAAGTCTTTTCTTAATGTGATTCAGAAATATGGACTCTCGTTTTGACACACTCATTGATTAAGGACTGCAATACAGAGAAAGAAAAATAACAGTGTGGTTCCTTCTTATCTTTTTGCCTTAGCCTTTACAGCAACTAGTATGACATCTCCCTTTCCGCTGAGCTCCTTGTCTTCCTCTATTCAAGCATATGGTAGACTTAGCGACCGTATTGTGAATTTAAAACACATGGGGGGGAAATCCTAACCGTGCTGCTCTTTAATGGGCCGTCATGGGATTGGAGAATGTGGGGAATGATTGAATTTTGCAAGAAGGCCAAGAACGATCAAGTCTCGCCTGCTGTTATGCAATCGACCGTTCCCCTCTTCCAACGCGACGTCTGGTAAACCTCATGGAGTATGATGAGGAGGAGGAGAAATGAGTGGAAGGGGGGGGCTAATGCTGGAAATCTCAATTTCTGGAACCAAAGAAAAAAAATCTTCTAAATGACTTAAGGCCTCATAAAAAGTCTGCTATCATGTGTAAAAAAAAAAAAAAAAAAAAACGAAAATAAGATCTGAACCACCACATGAAACAGAAGATTTTCAACTACATTGATTTTAATGGCCGTAAATGAGTCCTTTTACACTTATCTGAACAACATACAATATATACTTATAGATGGAAACATATGGATAACATGGAAAGATGCCTAAACTGGTTTAGTTCTTTGATTGTCATGTCTGCTTTTTTTCCCTCTTACTATCCTTTGGCTTTGCTCTTGACAGAATGTCTGTCCAAGTCAAGTCTGATGTATTCAAAGGGTAAGTTCAAGTAAGGTTTAAAGTTTTTGAGGGCCAAGTCTAATCTCGGAACACAAAGTCCAAGTGAAGTCATAGGCCATTGAAGGGCAAGTTCCAAGTATTGAAGTCATAAGTCCAATTCATTCTCAAGTCATTGAAATGCCAAATCAAAGCATATAAAAAGTTTTTTGGTTGTCAAATCCATGTCAAGTCCTAAGACTTTGTGGCCTATCCAAATCTTGAGTGTTATAGAACTTAGTAAAAGTCAAGTCTTTAATCTGTGAGGTACACGTCTATGTCAGATCTCAAAGTTTTTCTCAGTTGCTTTGGTATATTTCTCACAACAAAATTACAGTTTGCAAAATTGTTATTGCTTGCGACAGACTGGAGACCTATCCAGAGTGTAACCCACCTCTTGCCAATAGACTGCCAGAGATAGGCAACGGCCTCACCGTGACCCAGTCAAGGTCTAAGCAGCAGAGGATGGATGGATGGATGGAAATTATATTTGCAACGTCCACAACATTTAGTTGATTGGGTGCAACCTAGTGGCAGTTGTATGTTCATTTAATCTAATTGCATATGCTATTGTAATGACCCAGAACCTTGGACCCAATATTCAGATAGATAAATCAGGATGATTTTCAACAGGTTTTATTTCAACACACACAACGAGCGGCTGGTCGTCAGTGGAGTGGATAACAGGAATCCCTGCAGAGATAAGAAAGATAGGTCAGTGACTGGATGGTCAGGCTGATCACGACTAGGAACAAAAAGTCACTGACCTGATTCAAAGTCCAGTCCGATTCCAGAGGAAGAGGAGGAATCCGGGAGGGAGTCTGTCGGTTGCAGCTGTAGCCGCTTCCACCTGTAGCCGCTTCCAGAGCTCCACATGGTGATGAGCTGACACCAGCTGAATGCCAAGGAGGTAACAGTGTCCGTGAGGGAATATCCAGTGCCAAGGTTGAATCTGAACCAAGTTGACAGACCAGAAGGTAAGGGAACCAAAGAGGTACCGAAGGAGAGTCCAACCCAAGGTCAGTAACACATTTCAAGTTTTGTACACCAGCAGAAACCTAGAAATCAGGTAAAAACAATAACAGACCATGCAGGCAAGTGCAAGGCAAAACTTGAATAGCAGAGGCAGAAAACAGGTCAGAACCACATGAAAACTCGCTAGAATGCTAGAGTTACTCTCACAAACAGCTCAATAAGGCAAACATAAATAGCTGAGGGAACCGGTTGGAAACAATCAGCGTTAATCAGCCACTGGGCCAATAGAGAGGTGAGCAGGAGTAAATTAAACTGCCAACCATCAGGGGCAAGACCATGGCACTATTGGACATGAAGCAATTTATTCAATATAAATATCTGCAAAATGATAGCTTTTGACTTAGTTTTGATCACTATTAACATGCTTTAAATATCTGTCAAATTGAACTATACTTTTACAGGCTGAATAGTAATTTTCCACCAAAATAATAATCTTAAATTCATTGCTTGCGTGGTTGCTCACAACGTTGTTGGTCATGTTCTGAAACATTTTGTGGGGGAAGCAAGTGTAATTTAGGGTTATTCAGCACAGACTAATCTGGTCAGCACTATCTATAGACATAGAGATTTGCATTGGGACATTGTTAGGATAATTATCATTGAAGATGTGTTTATTACACCTTGTATTGGCTGACTCTTGCATGTCTGATGTTTTAATCTAATTAAGACAGTTCCTCTGTCTGGATATAGAGTTATAATCTTCATTCTATAGGTGGAAAAGATTTTGAAATGGAATGAGAGCGGTGTCCTTCAGGTAAGAAGTTTAATATTTTGATAGAGCTGAAGCCATAGATGTCTAATCATCTGCTAACGTGTATGATGTAAAATAAGATGATGTGGCAGACTGGAGATGTATAAAAATGCCTTTTAGCTGTAAATCAGGGCCACTTCCTGAGAGGTGAGGAGCTGCCCTCTGTACATTCTGATCTATTTCTCTAATCTGAGTAAAATTGCAGTTTCTATCAGAATCTGTTGTCATGTCTCCTGGTTAATTGATACATATCAGATATGAAGTGTTATTTAAAGAGTTTGTCCCGAGTGATCTCTTTTCAGGGAAAAGAACCGGAGACATAGAGCATCAAGGTGCATACACAAAACTATCATAACAACATGAACTAGCAAACTTTTACATGTACTTTGAACTTTATTGGTCTCACACTGAAGAAATTTACCTCTGCTTTTAACCCATCCCCTTGGGGAGCAGTGGGTTGCCATTGTGAGCAATACTCTTAACACCTTAAGGGTCTGGCTCAGGGAGTCAAAGTTCTGGCTGTGGGGATCAAACTGGGTACTTGCAACCTTCTCAGAGCTCAAGCGCACTAATCTAACCAGTAGGCCAACACTCCCCATGTAGACTTACAATTTACAACAAATATAATTCAGATTTGGTGGGGCTTAATGTGCTGTAGTGTAATGGTAAAGAAAAGAGTATTGTATTACAGTAGGTTAAAATTTGGCATGTTTTATTTTTTTCTGCACCTCAAAAGGGATCACAAGACAACCTGGAAGTGGTGAAGGAGGACCCTTTTTGACAAGAGGAAAACTTTTGGGCAATGGTGGTTGCAAACAATGCTATAAGGCTGCGGGAAAGACATATTCGAATAAATAAAATCTACATCAAAAATTTTACATTGTGCCATTTGAATGGAACAGTGACATAGTGAAGGAGCTGACCCTGTTTGCAGCCATGGATGCAGTTTGTGATGACATCACAGCAGAGTCCTGCAGAGGGGGGTATTTGGCACTCAAGAACATGCTTTCCTCGGCGCATTGACAGAGCTGATATTCGCTGTTGTGCAGATAAAAATATGCAGCTAGACAGATGGGAACATCTAGATGTCTGTGGTTGATTTGCAGTACTGTCTGTTTTACAGTATTTTCACTTTAAAAAACCTCTGCAGTAAGATTTATGGAGCCAGAGGGAGTTTATATTTGTTGTGAATGTTCTTTTTTTGCAGTTGCAAAATGTTTTGAAGAGTTGCAAACATACAGTATGCAGATTCACTGTCTTGATTATTATTTCATCTTAGTCCTGTTGGGATCCTGAGGCTTGCCCACCAGAGGGCGCCGAGGATCCTCTTCTGTTTTTTATTTTCTTTTAGGGACTGGGTTACTGTTGGGATCTGGGGATGTACCACCTTTCTCCAGCAGAGTGCACCGTGGGTCTCCTGGGCTGGAGCCCTCCTGCACACCTGGAGCTCGGCTGCTCTTCAGGAACCTTCCCTACATAAGCAGCTGCCAGACCTTCCTTCAACGCCGAAGTGTTGAAATTAGTTTGGTTAGCAAACCTGAGCCTCTGTTACCAGAAAGAATCTAAGTCATCTCAAGTGAGAAACCTGATTCTAATCTGCCTCTGTCTTTGCTCACAGGAAACCTGTCTCAAGTCTGAAGCTCTGGGTGAGCTTAACCTGCCTGCCAACCCTGGTGAGCTAAACCTGAAGATTCCAGTCTGGATTTTCTCCTGCTGCTCTTAGAGAAGAGCTGGAAACTCTGATCAAGGTCTGCCATTCAAAGTCAGAAGCTAGACGCTGCTGCTGCTTGTGCACTCTGCTGAACCAACAGTCTCTGGACCCAACGGTTCCCTCCCTCGCATGTTAAGCCTGGACTCCTTCAAGGTAGAATCAGAACAATCTTAAAACTCAATTAATCTTCAGACTGCCTGGCTAATCAAACTGTCCATCTCTGCAGACATCAGTGAACCCAACCCGGACCAGTACCTGATCCAGTTCATGTTCTTGTGTCAATCTATCTTCAATAAACTCTGTTAAACTTTTACTCAGCCTCCGTTTGTGTTCTGCATGTGGGTTTAACCTAAAACCAATCCTGACAGAACACTGCGGCCAAAAACAGAAAAGAAAAACAAACCTTATCCTACTGACTGTCCCCCGATGGGTCCTGTTGTGGCCAGATCATTCTGTCATGAATCGAGGACAGATAGACCCAGTATTCAGGAGAGACAGTCAGTAGGAAAGTTCAAAAGATTTATTGAAATAAAAACAAAACAAAAGCGGAGCTGTGGCTCGCGGACACTGCAGGCGGGGGACGGGGCACCGCCCAATCTCAGACACTCTGGGGGAGAAACACAGGTAAGTGACCACGATCAACTGATAGAAGATTAACTGTGTTGGTCACTTACCTGGTTTAACAGTCCAGACCACGAGTGTCCCCAGTGCTGCAGTCCCAGAGGTGATGCTGGAAGCTGATCCAGGTGAGGGATCCAGAACAGACAGGAACAGACAGAAACAGGCAGGATCCAGATCAGGCAGGAACAGAGACAGGTGACATAATCCAGACTTCCAGGCATCCACAGGCTTCCAGGAGGGTTTAGAGTCTGACTGGGACCAGAAGCATGACCAGATGGTCACGCACAGGAGCAGACAGGATCAGGTGCAGACAGGCAGGCACAGTGGAAGAGGGTAGCCGAGACAGGACGTAGGAACCGGAACTTGAAGCTGGACTTTAAACTGGTCTCCACCCTGGAGCCATGCTTACTTTGATAAAAACTTAACCTCCCCCCATAATGAGCCAAAAACCCAGAGGACTCCACGGGGGAGGAACAGTGGACAATCAGGAGACAAGACAAACACTAAAACCCTCTTTCCACTGGCAACTAGGATCCAGGACATGAACCAAATAAAAACTGAACAGAAAGACTGACAGAGAGACAAGCAATGATCTGGCACTGAATGCTCAGGCTGAACTGAATATAAACCAAGAGGAAACAGGTGAGAGGAATAAATTATAATGAGGCAGGGAGGGAAGAGGGCAGGTGAGAGGAATTACTAATTAAGGGAGAGCAAACAGGCCAGATCATGACAAGTCCATGCATTGTCATGCCATGCATTGTGATGATCTTGGCGCTGGTGACTGGTTTGATTAATCATTACATTCTCCTGCCAGGCTCTGCCCAGTTTCTCATTACTGCTCATCATATCCACGTGTTCCAGCTTCTATTTAAACTGCTTGCTTCTAGTCATCAGTGCCTGATTATTCTTGAGCCTTTGGTGTGAGAGTTTTGTAGCATAACTTATTGTGTTCTGATTGGCTGATCCTGACCTGTTCTGCCTTTGGACCTTTTGAGCATGCCTGTTCCTGTTCAGATCTGTTTGCCTGACCTGTCTTTGCACTCCTGAAGGACTTGTGGACTGTACCTGGATGTGCCTCCTGACTTCACCCTCTGGAATATCCTGCCTTCCTTCTTCTGCTTGGATCTGACCTCCTGTCAGTTCTGTAGTCTTCAAGGCTTCGTTGTCTCGAACTCTCTGTGTGGAACCTGGTGTGTCAGCTGACCGGCTGGTGTCAACCTCTTTCTCTGTGCACTTACTAGAACTAGGTTAAACTAGGTTAGCGACTCATGCGTTCTTAATCATCCACCTTCAGTTTGTCGTGGTCACTAACCCTTGTTTCTCTCCTGCAGAGATTCCTGCATTAGATGTCCTACCCCCGCTGCTACTGCTGATCCGCAGTTCATTTTTAAATAAACTCTTTTTGACTAATCCCACTGTCTGTCTTGCCTTAAATACTGGGTTCTCTGTTCTGAGCCGTGACATGGTATATATTGTTGTTTTGACTTAACGTGACATCAAGAAGAACTTTCAGGGTAATACCACAATAAAAACATGTTGAAACCTTTTGACTTGATTTGTTCAAAGATACTTGTGTCATAACTTGTCATTTTTGATGACTGACACAAAAATTTACATATATTCATAAATCCCCCATTTTGATTAAAGGACTTGCTTTTGAAGCATTAACCGCCCAATTTGAGCTAAAGAATTGCTTGTGTGCTTTTGACTTTCCATATTGACAAAGTGACTCGCTTTTGAAGGCTATCTACCATGCTTTGCAGTTTGTACCAATTGCCTTGAGAAATGCCTCAGCTGTGGTGAAGACTTTAATACTGTTATGAGAAATGCACAAAAACAACAGAGAAAAAAAAAAAGTTGCTTAGGGGAAAGTCCAGCTTAAGTATTGATACTTTCCACAAGTCCAAGTGAAGTCAGACATCTTTAAAGACAAAGTTAAGCCCTTTATAAGAGTCTTATAAGGAGAAATAAGTGACATTTTTAGTCAACCTTTACTAAAATAATTTCCATCCACCCACTTTGACTTATCAGTCAGGGACAAAGTCAGGCTAGTGCGTACCTCCAGCAGTATATGAGGGAAAGGTTGTGTACACCATGGCCAGTTTAACAGCCTGGTACAGTGTAACACAGAGACACACAACCATGTACATCCACAAACATACACTCACTCACACACCTCAATTTAGAGACACCAGTTAACCTAACAGTCAGGTTTTTTTTAACTGTTGGAGAGAGCCAGAGTGCCGGGAGCGACACCCATGCATGAATGGGGAGAACATGCAAACTTCATGCAGAAAGACCCTAAGCCAGGAATGGAACTTTTTGCTGCAAGTCAATAGTGCTACAAACTGCACCACCTTGTAGCCCCCTAAAGTAATTTATCTAGTAAATTGCATGACACATTTCTTTCCTATAAAACTAATTTACACTAGTATCAAGTTTCAAAATAAATTCTGCATGACTTTTGGCTTGCTTTTATATACAGATATTTATCTATGACTTTTAACCTTAAAATTTGTAAACAGCTAAAACGAGCTTCTCCCTGAACCAAACATAAGAAATTACTAAAATATACTAAAGGCTTCAGTTCAAAGAAGAAATGATGGACACAGACATATTAGAGTCAAAGTTCTAAATTAATCATGGTGCTTTCTATGGTCTTTGCAATGACACTTAGTAGTCATTGTGGTCATATTGTGCACCCCCTTTACTGAATACTGAACCACAAATGTCTCACTTTATCCGGGTTGGAATTCTTTTGAAGATTTTTATTAAACCATGTTCTTCGTCTTCATTTAAAATCTTGGTTGTTTAAATCATTTTCCAAGGTCTGCTATAAGTACCAGCCTTTTTAGTGAGTCAAAGTGCAGCTAATAATTAAGAGATTAAAAAGAACAGCCAGTGCTTCAGTGTTTGAGTGAGCAATCCCTTTTTAGTTGCTCTGCTATGTTAACGAAATACTAAAAAATTGGAGGTAAAGTTATTTTTTTTAAAGATGTTCACTTGTTGTTCATCTGTATGCTCAACATTACAGTATGATGCTACAGCAATTATGATCAGTCTGTGTTTAAGCATGTACAGCACATAGACTTTTCACTTGCAAATTTATTGATTTTCACTAAAATTAAATGCTTGAGCAGTTGATACCCTGCGACATCTTTCTTTTAACTTCCACAATGACTAGTCTAAACTATGATTACCCGAAAATGAAAAATAGTTTATTATTACTTTATTATTTATTACTTAAGTTCCAGTCCTCCAGTGGAAATCAAGTCTTTAGTCTAGTGCTTGAGTCAAAGTCAAATACAAAAACTTCAGAGCAATTATTGTCTAAGTCTATGATTTCATTTACAATCTCTGCCTACTTGTCTACGCTTTGACGCTCCTTTTGTCTGTTTCCACATTGGTTATGTACCCTGTCAGTTAAGCAAAAGAGATTACTTTTCCCGTTAAGTCCATTATATTCAAATGGACCAGGCCTTTTTTCTTCTTAGCAACAAGACATAAAGTAATCAAAAGTTGAAAGCAAACACTCAAGAAGGCACTTAGCAAAAAAGAAAAGCTTTTATGATAAAACATTCATATACTGTACAGTGTAGGAGACAGGTAATCTTTGAGAATGATAGGGTTGTCTTGTGGTCAGTTTCATATAGTATTGCTTAGGGAGCCTTGAAGATGAATTCTCCTAATGATCCCTCCTCCTCTACATCCACCCATCATCCATCAGACAGTCCAGTCAGAACGACTAATACCTGAGTGTATTTCTTCAATGGTGTGAAGTAAACCTTAAAAAGCTGTTTGGTGCTAAAGCACTGAAGTGTTCATTACTTTGACAGGCTGATGACAGCACAGGCTGGCTGAATCGTATGGCTCCACTTATATTCAAGAGCGGGAGAATGACAGTTCAAAAAAGTAATCAGCTTATTGACATTCACGTTTTAGAAAACATAGGCTACAATCATAAATGGTGGTATGGTGATATATTCTTCGGCACTACCTGCTAAGAAATTACTTGATAGGAAAAAAGGTAAATGTCAACAGGTATTATTGATTCCAGGCCCGTGCAACCCTGAATAGGGTCAAATGAGTTTTAAGAAATTCATATAGCAATGTAGCCAATAACATGGTAACTAAATACTTTTAGACATACTGATGTGGTTAAGGTAACTTTTTGAATATATAGTGAGGTAGAACAGGGATTTGAAGAACCTGTAAGATGCCATGGCTGTTGGTGTCCAAACTAACCAGTTTTTCTGCAGGTTTCAGAAACACTGGAGCACAGAAACACTGGAGCACAGCCATCTCTTTTACTTAAGAGCAAAAGTCTGTGGTCATTTTAGTCAGTTAGCTAAAATCTTCTTGCATTATTTTGTAAAATATTTTCTATTTACATAGACAGCTTCAGATATAGTGTATAAAAATATAATGTATGTTTTATGTCAATCAACAACAGTTTTTAGCGGAAACCCCCACCAAGAAATAATCACATAGTAAGTAAGCAACAATAACATCAAGATTAACCGGAAATTGCCTGCAGATTTGGTATTATTGTGCACTTGGACCGATGGTACCAATGAAGGGTCTATTAATGGGTCTGAGGATTTACTCCCAGCAGCCAATGCAGGTTAAGGTGCCTTTATCCTGCAAAGGTCTGTGCATCCCTCCATGTGCATGCCTGCTCAGACCAATACTGACAATACTGTAAATCAATCATAAAGTTCACCATGGGATCTCCAGACCCTTTCAAATCTGTCACATGAGCTCAGACTTAACCTGCTCATGTTTCATAAAATAACAGACCTGCTGTTACCTGCTGATGCAAAAAATATGTTGAGAGAAAGGAATTTGTGTCTCTTTTTTTGCAAAACCTTTCCAGTTTTTTAAATCATTTATCTGCTTTTTTCTTTTCAAAAAACCAATAACAACAGCCTCAACTACTTGACAATAATCAACGTTATCAGCATAAAATCATACTCTGACTATAGAGTTATTTTAACTAATGAGCTTTATATATTATATGAAGTAAACCATGCTTTGCTTTTCCAATGATTAAAATTGACAGGCCAGGCAGGTTTTTCTGGTTAAATGTTTACACTTACTTTTCTGCCCGCCAATTGCACAAATAACCATCAGTAAAAAGTAATGAAAAACTCTTTGGTGTCGGGAAGTCTGTACCCAGGGGTTGCCTATGGGGTCGTGTTTAGGTCACAATGGGCATCCATTAGTGGCCTTATTTAGAGACTCACCCCTTTAACAGGGGTGACTGGCCAGCAAAGACAAAGAATCATTACCTTTTGCCCGCCCCCTCCCTGCCAGCAGTCAATAATGAGGGATCATTAAAATGAATAGATGGACATTCCCCTTTTCTCCGGATCCTTATTGCAAAATCAGTGTCAGGGGAAATGAAGATTGAGCTTGGAGAAGGCGTCTAAAAGCCTCACAGTGATTGTCGTGAACTCATCTCCAGTGCCAGGCTCCTTTATCTACTGTAACAGTCTGCACCTGCCTGAACTCTTGACTAGCAAGAGCTTTTACTGCCGCCCATTAGGAGCATTCCTAATGCATGCTATCTTCAACATAAACATTCTGCATATATACAAAAACATTTACAGCAAACAAATGGGGAGGGGTGGGAGTAGGGGTGGTGGGGTGATAGCTTTAGATGCTTTTCTTCTTTTAGCTCTATGAAAAGTGGAGCTTGCTCAAAATCTACTAGAAGGTGCAAATTAATTCTACACTGCTGTGCTAGGAAAGAGCAATCTTGCTCTATGTACCTTTTCTGCATTTCAAGCTGCTACAACCTACAAACCTAACTGCATTTTAAAAAGTTTATAATTGAAACCATTTCTTGGAAAAGTGTTTTTCTTAGGCAATCACCAATTAAATGTCATGTATCCGGGTGACATGATACCACCTGTCAATAATCCTAGCAGCCATGTCAGCAAATGACTAATTGATTCCAAAGTGAAATGCCCTTTCTGCAGGAATGAATGTTACATTCCTCTAGTAAATAATGCAGATTTTCACAAACTACTTTGTGTTATGCACAAAATCATCAGAAAAAAAATAATTAAACGTTCTCATTGGGGAACATGTATTGGGGAAAAAATGTGAAAGATGAATAAAGGAATGCTCCTGACCTCATGGGACACTGAACACAATAATGACAAGAAACCACTATGACAAGGAACCACCATATTTGTCTGCATAAAGAGAACTGCAAATAAATGCTTGATTTCATTTGTACATGATCAACACCTGATACATTATTTATTTATGTTTATATTAACCTGCCTTTCAATTTGCAAAATGCACAGCTTTTTCCGTTACACCCCATTTAACTGTGTGCTCCTCGTCATTCTTCCTCTGGCTGCAGAAGATCAGCTTGTCTTTGCATTCCCTTGAAATAAACCTTGCTGATCTAATGAAATCCTGGTAAGAAATGTCTTTAACTACCTGCTTTTCTTTAATGTTAGTTTATGAGGCAAAAATGATTCACCAAATACCTAAGGTTGCCCGGTAAGCCTTATTAACAATTATGAAATAACAGTTTTTTTTTTTGTTTTTTAGCAGCTGGTTCACCCTGGGTTACATTTCTGGTAGAGTTGTAGCAATCTCACAGCTCACATAATGTCAATTGCCTTCGGAAATTACTTGATTAGAAAAAGGGCTGTCCATCAGTATGAACACAGGTGCCTTGTGACGTCAGAGGTGTGTCAGAGGACATTAGTGATAAAACACCACCATGACAACCAAGTTCAATGATAGGGTTAAGGTACTATATACAACAATGTTCCAAGGTTTTAAGCATACCATAGAGAGTCTGTCTTATAGGCTGTGTGATTATTAATCAGATGAGCTGTGAAAAGACCCACAGTAGCTCTTGAAGAAAAGACCAGATCCAGACAAGTACTGTATCCAAGTGTGAGAATTTTTTGCTTTGGATTTTATAGAGGAGCAGCAAATATTCTTGTTTTTAAATTTACTCCCTGACCCCATTGAGACTATTGAGATGCTTTTTTCAGATTCGGATTGGAGCAAAAATGCAACTGAATGCTGGAGGAAATAACCTTTAACATATAATTAATCTGTTAAGTATTTACAGCGCAGTTACTTTTTTACATTCGGTTACGTTTCAGCTTTATTCCAACTGGTAATGAACTATTCTCTTTTTTTGTATTATACACACATTACCCCAGTATAGAAATGTGGGGTAAAAAAATACAGTATTGTGAATGTATGGAAAACTAAAAACCAAAAATTAAACCATTATGAAGGTATTAGCAGCCTTTACTTAATAGATGGTTTTGACAAGGCTGGAAAAAGAGGTAACGGACTCAGAAATACTCCATGATGGTAAGATAATGACTGATGGCATTACATTGGAACAGCTTTATTGACAGCATCACCAAGGCTTTTATTCTTTTATCTCTATGTGAGATATGGCCTATGGTGGGTCACAACTGCTACAATAAAATATACAGAGAACATATGAAATACTTATTTAAATGCATCAATAATTTATAAAAACTGGAAATAGATACAGAATGTATTTAATAAATATATACAATATTATATGGGCTTCATTTTGGTATGCTTATTTTATTTAAAGAGGTGAATTTAATTATTTCCTGATTTAATAATTCATGTCATGTTTCTGCACTGAGGCACACCATGAATTTATTTAAGCTGTCACAAATCCAGATTTGATTTAAGTTGTCACACATCCAGATTTAAGCTCTCACACACGTGGGACTAGGGCCGCTTCGGTAGAAACCCTGATGTCTAATTGGCTGGTTCTCACTGAGCAGGATAATACAACTTCCTACTTGTTTTTTCTTTTAGTCTAAAGTCAGTATTATCAATGATCAGGATCTGTGTGATACTAAATGGGTGCCTAACTGCTTGTGGGAACTATATACTTTATTGATCCTACTGTGTTAGCCAAACAGCCTCAAGTCCATTTGAATTTGAATATGATGCCACCAGCCTAGCACCCTTATCTTTAGGCAGTTTGGGCCATTTTTATTTGCAGTACATGCTAATTTTCATGAGGTATGACGAGAGAAGTCTGCTGTTTCCAGATCTTTCCAAAGCTGTTTAATTGGGTTAAAGTCTCGATTCTGGACATTCCAGAACATTCAAAGTGGTTCTAAAACTTCTTCTTTGGCTGTGTGCTTTGGGTCCTTGTCCTGCAACATAACAAACAGTTACATGGTCTTGGCACTGATGTCTCGTCTGATTACTCATTTCACACACCTGCTTAACGCTGTCCAGTTCTTATTACCTGCTTATCTGACCTACATGTACTAGTCCCTGTTGAACCAGCCTTCAGATCAGTTATCAGTGCCAGATTATTATCAAGCCATTGACACTGACGTGTCTTCTGACTCCTGCCGGTCTCTGCCTGTCTGTGTACCGAAGTTGAAACAGTTACTCAACTCCGTTCTGGATTCTTTCTTGAGACTTCACTGGATCTCTGATCTCCTGGCTCTGACTACCGAGCACGTCCGCAACATCGGCTTTGGCTTAGTTGGATTATCCTGCCTTCTTTGTCTGCTCGGTTCTGATCTCCTGCCTGTCCTCTACCAAGATACATCGGCATCTGGGACTCTCTGTGCGGCACCCTCCGCATCTTGTTGGCAGCCTCCCGCCTGGAAGCAACCACACCCTCTGGGTTCAGACTGATATAATAGATCAGGTTATTAAGTCACACATTCATTATCATCCTCTGCCTGATAGAGGTGGTTACTAACCTGTTACCTTCTGCAGATGTTCCTGCCTTAGATGCTGATGCTGCTAATTTCTGTCCAGTTTCCAATAAACATTTGGAGAAATCTGATTGTATGCCTCAAATACTGGATCCAGCTTTTCTGTGCCCAGACATAGTTGCCCCAATCCCAAGTCAATGTCATTCTCTTTGCAAGAATGTCTCTGCACATTGCTGCATTTATTCTGTCCCTACTCTGTCAGTTTCTGCTGCGATAAAAAATGCCCACATAGCATGATTTTGTTGCTCCATCACAAAAAGCAAAACCAAAGTTAAAGTATAAATATTGTGCTCCTCACTCTATGTCATGAATATATAAACAAGTATTTAAAGACATAGCCTGTGCTCAGCCATCTGTTCCATCAATGACTTTTATAAATCTTTCCTCAACATTTAATACTTGACAAAAAAGAGCCAATCGAGTTGAATGTTTGCAGGTGGAGAATAAAAGAAATCACAAGATTTTTCCAGGACTCATCTGGATGCCTTTTCTGAGTGTCTCTTAAAGTGTCTTTTAAAAGGTGATTTGTCTTGAGGAGAGCAACAATTCGAACATGTCTACATGTCATCTATTCAACCTGTCACGTGTGAAACTGTCCAATAAAAGTGAGAGGGTCCCAGCCTAAGAAGTCTAAAGAAACATACGTATGTAAACACGTGCTGAAACTCACATCCGCAGACTCAAATACACATGGTTCTCATTTAAGTCCCAAAGGTAACTGATAAGAAGGGTATGATAATCTAACATATGTTTCTGTAGAATAAAGAAATCACAAAACGGACGCATTGGGACCTACAGAGATCAAATGCGGCATCTGCTTATAGGCCAGAACTATCATAGGTTCTCCAGTATGGTCAAGCAATTATCTCTTAAAATGTCTCTTAAAACCACCCCTATGGTTTTCTCAACATGCCCTCCATAACAGAGGTATACTAAGGATTTACTGGCTGCAGATGGCTGATCATAGGCAAGGGCAGCAGCTACAGTGCTTTGCATATCTACTGCCTTTATACAAGCCCAAATCTTCTGCTCTGTGGGAATACAATAGAGGAAATGAGGCAGTAAAGACTCTATAAATCTGTACAATGAAACTTCTAAGACATGGCCTTTGCCAGGTGGTATCTACAGGTGGACATTGGGGAGAAAAAGCCACATGCTGCAGATGTTTTTTCTATCTGAGATAGACCTTAGTTTGCTTATGTGTGATACTTTTACCAAACAGATAGCCTTTAAACATGTGTAAATGTGTACCTGTGCATGTGATCAGTAGTCAGTAATTATCTGAGTGTTTTTTTGGCACTCTAGAATCATGAGATCATGCCTTTCTGGAAGACAGTAAGCAGTATATATATGCATGTTTTGCATCATTGTGTTATTTTTCCATGATATTATGTAATCAAATTTCCAAAAAACAACCCTTACATACACAAACATTGCTGAGGTGTTCCTTAAACCCAAATGCTGAGAGTCAGCCATTGTGATAGAGGTTCAATCATCTGCTCAACGTCATGCACACATTTGTTGGCTGATTTGTTGATGATTTAAAATGTGCAAAACAAAATGGTGGATATCCATGTTATAATGTAGTGAACAAAGAGCACCTTTGATTCAACGTTTCACATGCATTTGCTGTTTTTAAAAAAGCTTCTAAAGATGCCCCTGTGTAGGAGCAGCAGCAGCGGCGGCAGCAGCAGCAGTAGCAGTCTTTTATTCCAGGCAGATGGCATCCCCTAGTCTTTAAAAAACAAATGTTTATATAAGTCTAGGCTGAAAGTTAGTCAAAGAAACCCAGTTTTCAAATAGCAATTCTAAAACTTTTTTTTTTTCAAGAAATTTCAATAAAATGTAATATTAATTATCAAAACTATGTTACTTTCTATTTTAGTCACACTATGCAGTCACTGTGACACTTGAATATGAAACAATTTCAGCAAAGTTTTTTCCAAAGTGTTTGTACTGTAAAAAGTTTGGATCAAAAGACGGTTAAGTCACCTTTACATACCATCTGTCTAGTGTGATATGGAGACACGTTTCCTCAAGTCCTCCTCTGATTTGTTGATCATCGCTTTGTAATAACTGTTCTACCAAAAGGGCAGATGTCCAGCCCGGATGAGTTATGAGTCACAGTTAAACCAGTAAATTCAGAAGCAGGCCTGATTAACTCAGATTCTGTTGATGTAGATTATCTTTTCTGTCATGCCGAGTTACTCCAAAAATAAAAACAATAATTAATCTACTTCTTAAGTAATCCAACTTTAAGGTTATTTGAATCAACTCTTTTACAATGAATATAAGATCTTTTAACGAATAACTCAAACATTATTGTTGAACTAACCTTAAGCTTGACCAATGCATAATTGAAACCGGTACAGGGTAACTAAAATAATAATTATTAACACAGCCAGTTTCAGAACGTATAAAGAATCTGGGTCTATTTTCCAAAGCTACAGACAAACAAGGTTATTTAGAGAAGATGTGTTCTAATTTAACATTTCAGAGCAGTGCTCTTTTATTGTTGTTTCTAATATAAATGAGATTTAAAAAAGGATACAGTAAAGACAAGATAAAAAAAAAAAGCTATATATATTTGAAATCCTGCCTTATAATCATGTCTTATCAAAATTATTGTTCCTAATGGAATTTTTCTTCACACAAAACGTAATAATTTTTTTCTGTCTCAAATATGGTAAAACAGATATTTCTTATCGAGTAATATTATGTAAAGAAATTAGGTTATCATTAGTTTTTTTTCTGTTGCGGAATATTTTTTATTTAATTTTAGAAATTCAAAAATGTTTTTTACCATACCTTATTCTCAAAACTATACATTTTAAATCTATGTTAAAAAAAAAAAAAAACAGATATCAGCAAATCATATTTTTATATTTATTGAAATACATTGTAAAGCCTTTATGATCTGTTGAAGCTCTGCTGCTTTTTTTAATCGGTTGCTGTTTGGCAGGGAAAACAATCCCCAGCCATTTCCTCTATTTAAATGGTATCACTCTATTACAGACAGCCTAAGGTAAGAAGGATTGCTTGCCAGGAAAAAGGGGTGTGTGAGGATTTGTTAGTAGTGGATCTATTTTTGGGCTTGCCACAGTCGTGTTCAGACGTACTGCCTAGGCCTGCCTTCTGTCACCGCGGGAGCCTCATAAGTTTGCAGGATGGAAAAAGTCTGTAAGACTGGCAGGTGGTACACAAGAGCATGGCAGCTCCCCTGGCGAGGAGCAGTTACAACCACATCCACCGCCTGGTGCAGGTATCCATCGCAAAACATGAAGGATTCATGTCTTGCTATGTGAAGGCACTGAGAAAGCAGCAAAGATAAAGTTTGGCCCTTTGCAAATTATGGACCACATGCTATCTAAGACCAGACAGCAGCACTGTCAATTGTTACAGATGACATGATTGCTGGAGGTTTGTATTTATGATGGATAATGGATCATTAATTAAAAAAAGAATACAAATTTTCTAATAACTAAGTTTTACATTCTTTGTTGTTTATAAAAACAAAAATCAACAAAAATGTAGCCCCAGTTCTTCAGTATGGAGAATGATCAGGTTCCTAGTCTTTCAATTAACCTTGAGCTGCAAACCAGTAAAATGACACATTACAAGTATTTTTATCTTGAAACATTTTGTTGAAAAGGTTTGTTTATGTAATAATAATTGCGTAATAATTCCGTTTTTATAATTTGTGGAATACTTATACATTTTATACATATAGCACTAAATGAACTTATGAGAAACTTTTTTTAATTTCACATATAAATGATGTGTTGCTGTGGAAATTAGGAATATTACTAATCCATGAAGGCTATAATTTACTATCACACATAACTTCGCCTGTCATAATTTGTTCCCAAAGTACTACAATACTCCTCCATTTTCAAAACATTTTCTATCATTCTGTGTATTTACTCGTGGGCTATGCTGTAGTGACCTCTTTTGTGCTCACTGCCCTATTTTTATTCTTACAATCTTTTTCATCAATATCAGTTTCTTTAGATAAGTGTTTTTGGAGCTTATCTATTCTGAATTATTTTCACTATGCTGAATAGGATGAATTATTTAAAACAATCAAAATATGATCTTAAACTCCATTAAAAAAACTTTAGTAATCCAGATTATAGTCATTTTTGGTAGCCTAATAAAAAAACACCTTTTATGTTTCCTCATTTTATGTAATCAAACAAAAAAAGCAGTAAGCTTGGTCCAACCATTACGCCAACAGTCTTGTGTTAGATAAAATGTTTGTTTTTTTTGGTTTATTTTTCCTACCCAGCCGTCTTTAAATAAGCATCTTTGAAACATTTTACTACTTTTTGAATTATACTTTGCAACAGGTAAAACTTGTAGAAAGGGAAAATTTCACCTACATTTCTCGCAACGCTTACAACTATTTATCATTTTAGGATATTCAACCTCAAATGTTTTTTGTTGTTGTTTGTCAGAATTATTATAGAAAATCTTATTGCAATGCCACTCACTAATGTGCTTCTGTTCTTGCAGAAATGTAAAAGAGACACCAGGGCATAACATTTGCATGGTCACCATTGTGTGATTTATTCATCAATTTTTAGAGAACACATTAATTAAAATCACTTTAAACAAATTCCATTTTTTCATAAATATGTCATATTAAAGAGAAATGTTCCACCTTGCGCCGACAGAGAAAAGTTTTAAACAGTTGCAACCATTTTTTTTAAGCCATGGAAGATAGTAAGGCACAAAATAGAAACCTTTTCCATACAGGATAGTCATGCTAATACAGAATATGTCCAAAAATGTATAGGTAGGCTACTCTGAAAGCTACTATCAGCTAAATGACAACAGTATGGTGTGCATGCGCCATTAGACAGATAACATGAAAGCAGTTATAGGCAAGAAATGATATGTGACACACCAGAGGGGATCACTCTACAATATTTGGTCTGGAGGAAAGATAGTCTGCTGTAAAGTGCATTTTATTTGATGTAGGAGAAAACCGTGCCAAGCTTGAAGTCTCATACATAGGAAAAAAAACTTGGACAATAACTTCAAAGATAAAATCCTTTGGTTCACAAAAATCAATTATTGCCACCTTCTAAATAAGTAACAGTCCTGCCAAAGATTTAGTAAAATCACCCAGATGTCGACAGAACTGAGCCTGTTGTGAAAAAAAAAAAAAAAAAACTTTGCCTATTTACAGGCAAGCCTGCAGTCCAAGAAGTAGCAGAAAGCGTTGTAGATTAAGCAGGTAAGCATACCGTTGTTCAGTTACACTCATTGTTGTTCAACTTCCACACCTACGTCTATAAGCTCCTGCTAATTAGGAACTTTTATCACAAGATTTGCACTTTATAATCTCTGATTGTCTCTGCAACAATATGACATGATCTGGGGATAAAAGCTGGAAGACAGAGAAAGGGTGAGGTCTGAAAACAAAAAGGCACTAAGGTGAAAAGCAGAATGAAAAACGGGAAATTAATGGGGAAAAAGCCATGATAGAAGCATAAGGCATACAATTTTTATCAGATATGTTTATACAAAATAATTATAATACATAACATTCAGCATACATGAAAAAAATATTAATAAGAATAATTATAGGAAAGCAAATAAAATGTGATTAACATGTATCCATACATAGCCAACATATTTAAGAACCATTAACTCTGTTCCTACAGTATGTAAACAAATTGTTGAAATGATACAAAAAAAGTCATATAAAAACTTCTGCTTTGGGCTTCGATGAACCATCTGTACATGACTGCTGCTGCAGTATGACTGCTGTAAGGCACCAGTTTGGTTGTTGCTGAATGAATCAAAGTCATGATGCCTGACACCACCCAGCCATCCTGTCAATGCATTGACCCAGAGTTAAAATGAAGATTGTCATCTTAAGAGGAGTGTTTCAGTCTTTCTGAACTGCTAGGTCCACTAATAGAACATTTATTTGATAATTAAGGCAAGAGTAGTCACATACTTTGCCACTGATATCACTTCCCTTTTTTAATGGAATACAACATTCACCTTGTTTATTCAAACCGAGCCTGATGGCGATTGTCAAGTTTGAATCTGCAGCCATTTTCTGAGTAAGAAAAAAGAAAAAAAGAAACTGTCGGTTGTGACGCCTAGGCAGTAGATCCTCTTCATAATGATCTGGAACTCTAGTTTTTTTGTGTGTTGTCCTTTGGCTGAAGTTGCAGCTGGAATGTGTGTGTGTGTGATTGGGTGTGTCGGTGTGCTGCAGCAGAAGACATCTGGACATCTAAGCATGAGTGTGCACAGAAATGCTGGAGAGGTCATTCCTGATGATCTCGTTCACTGTCAAGACAAAAGAGAAACAGCAACCATGTTAAAAATCTGACAGTTTTCAAGAACCTATGTTTTTCGGGTTGTGATAGGAGTTACTTTTTCATATTGATCAACTTATTCAGTTTAGTATTTAAAGCACACCATTGTGTATTTATTTCTTCTTCATATCATTCTCATTTATATTTAGTGCAATGACTTTATTTTATAAACGAGTTCACCTTTATTATATCAGATAACATTTTGAGGAGGATGTTTTTGTTGTAAATTAATTTAGATTTGTCATACTTTCTGATCCTCATGATTTTTGCTTTTTCAGGAAATGAGTCTTTAAACCAAAATGATAAAAAAAAATAAACCATTCATTCACGGAAATGATGAAGGGACTGGTTCAATTGTACTTCCAATGATTTAAAACTTGTACCATTTGTGTAGGATGGGTTTATCAACACTAAATACTCAGATCAATATAGTACAACTTTGCCAAAAATAAACTTGCCAAACTTAAACTAAATCTAAAATTTCTTAATCTTAGCTTAACGGTGGAACAAACTTTTTATGTGGGTTTATGTGGGCTGAGCTAAGATTACAATGTACAAAAAAAAAGAAAAGAAAAAATAACCTAACAAAATATTTGCATTGTTTGGCAACTTTTAGTCTTCTTTCAGATATAAACATATATCAGTATCTAGATCTGTGCAGTGGCTTTTTGAAAAGAACAAATTGTCTTTTTGTAGCTTTTTTGTAGCTGTTAAATTCTGCAATGCTAACATGAGAGAAAATCAATATAATAATGCACATATTTTAACATATAACATTTTTCACACAATGACAGTTACTGAAGTGAGCATAAAGCCCGGTGGGACAGCAGATAATAAACGTAGGAAACTGTATTTTCAAAGAAACCGTTTAGAAGACAACAGAGTGTGTATTTTAATAAAACAACAAATTCTATACAGAAATAGAAGTCAGATTATAAAAAAAAAACTGTCAAGCCCTGCTCACACGACCCATGTATCACTGCGACCCAGAGTATCGCAGTGAACTTGACGCAGACATTTTTTGATATATGCTCAATTTTGAATTGTGGTCTGCTCTATGTTATATTCCACGTCACAACGCTGTAGGTCTAGATACGGCTGAGGCGGTGAGGAAGTGGGGCATGTCTCTCCGACAACGGAGGGACACGAGGGCGAAAAAGAACGGGGATCAAGGTGGAAAACTATCACACTGACCGACCTGTGGCCCTTTGCCACATGTCTCTCACCTTTCCTGTCAGCCTACTGTAAAAAAAATAAAAATAAATAAATAAAAACGAGCCACCATTGCTGTTAAAATCCTCAACAACAAAAAAATAAATCTGTTGAGTTTCACTAACTTTAGCTTAGGCTATTAATGCTGCCGTTTTACTAACTTTCACTAATGCATGGAAACACATGACGGTAGCTTATTTGTTATAGTCGACATCCTTAAGCCTGATACAACAATTCTAAAGATGTTAAGATGGAAATTAAAATCATTCTTTACTGGAAGAAAACTCCTTCAAATGTAAATATTGAGTTTAAAAACGCGAAAAAAAGGGGCTTAACTCTATAAGGATTTATATAAACCCACAATGTCTTTTACTGTTGAACAATAAGAAAACAAGTTAATCCAACTATCTGAGTGTGTTTGTAAAGGATTTAATCACAAGACTACCCACCTTAAAAAAAAACAGTAAATATAAGCAAATAAACATAAAAAGACCAGATTTTGCTCTTACAGAATGCTGAAAGTTTAAACTGAGTGTGATCACATAATTGTATGCATTGAAACCAAACTTAATAGTTGGCATAGCCATGGCAAAGCAGACAAATGGATATCAGCGACTGCAGTCCAAACATATCGATGTCATTACGAACACATATCGCCTCTCACACACATCTGTGTTTTAAGCCCATCGTCTTGTCTTTCCTGCATTCAGTTCCTGTGCCCGCGCTTTTCCCACGGTTGGACAGGCAGGGATTAGTACCCTCCTTTATCTGCTGTATTCTCTGGAAAAACAGAGGGAAGTGACTCCAGAAAGATGGCGAGGACCCCGAGACCTGCAAACAGGGTGCTTCGGGGGCATCGGAGTGATAACGGGGACTGAAGTAGACACGGAGAGAAAAACAAGCTGGGTGAAACCAGCGGCAGGAAGTCCACCCACTCTGAGGTTCAAAGGAGGCCTGCAGTGTGCTATCAAAAGATAGAGTTTAGAAAACGGTGAGGCATCAGCACATTTCCAGACGAAAAAAACACAGTCTGTGTCTGTGTTAATTCAGGCTTAACACACAAACATTTCCTTCTACTTGTTGCATGAGAATGAATTATACATAAAATTTTAAACGATCTATAATTAGGGGATGTAACTAAAAATAATACCTATTATACACATGGAAACATAAAGGAACATCTAAAAAAGGTAGGTCACAGGCTTTGCCATGCCTTTTGCTTTGAATGCAAACACCCACCTATCTACACACAATGACACAGAAACACGCACACTCAGGTTGGTCGGGACTTACCTCCCTCAACAGGAGGAACTCCCTTCGGAAAAATCCAACCTGTGCCAACACCGCTAGCTGTTTTCAACCCTGTTCCACTCCGAGGCTAAACAGGCATTTACATGCTGAGGTTATTTTTAGCTCCCCCATTACGGGACATAAAGGAAGTAACAAGCACATGCAACAATGAAATGATCCAGCTTTAATGCTGCTGCACAACACTGTTTGCAGAGGTGAGAAAACAGCTCCAGGTAATTCTGCATAACGGCTGGGAAAACCCAAGAATTCAGCAGCAAAAAAAAAAGCCACAAATGTTCCCTTTCTTTTTCTCACAGCAAACTCCATTGCTTCCTTTCTTCTTTTCAGTCACAGTAAAAATAAGAATGTGACGTTTCCTCCACCCACGTATTAACTGTGGTGTTATTTTCAAGCTTTTTAACTAATATTTTCCACAGGCATGCAGCGTTATGTTCCGCTTTAAAAAAAAAAAATCACTCAAGAGTTGATGAAGGTACCACACTGGGCTCTGGGTTGTCATCCTTGCACTGTGTCACAAGTGTGAGAATTTTAGAAACAGGATGTGGCGGACTGTGGCACCGCAAGACACCTCCCAGCTATTTATAGCCGCCTAATGATGCATCGTGCGTATACTATTTACTTGCATCAACTTCTGGGAAATTGAGAAATCGTGAAGAACCTGAATGAGTGATGCTCACAATGCCTACCTCATAAAATCTCATAACTGAAAAGGGAACTAACACGATTATGTCTGATCTTGATGATCTGTCCCTGCTTTACGGTTGCTGTTTTTCCCCACCTTTAGTGCAACCTGATGGCAACAAATCTGCTTTTAGATGGAAAAGAAAGTGAAAAGCGAAAAAAATATTTTGCCAGAGGAGTACAGGCAGGCAGTGAGACTATGTTCTCTTTATTAATATGTCACAATTTTATGATTTCATTGTAAAGAAGGCATTCCTGGTGTTCTGTTTTGTGTTTTTTTTTCACAGCTCTGGAAACTTGTTTTTTTTTTCTTTTTACACAAGTTAATAATGGAAACCTGTAACTGGGAGGACACGCTGTCATGAACAAACAAAAACAGTGGAAAACTAATCTCCAAATATTCCCCCAGCTGAAAAAAAAGAAAAGAAAAGAAACACGTGCCCTGCAAAGCACTGGTTAAACATAGTGACATCCTTTTATTGGCTGCACCCCCCCCAAAAGCAATCAGTAAACCACCGCCTAGACCTGTCAGGACTCATACATAAGGCTGGGCAGCAGGGAGGTTTATTTTTAAGGGGGGCAGGTATGAGACTGACATGAGAATTAATACTATACTTTACTGTGATGCCACTAAGGCTTAACAGTTCAATGGACAATCTGGCTCTTTTGTGCGGCCTTACTCGTGTTTCTTGGCAGGTAGCTAAACCCCTGTCTCCAAAGGGTGTGACAGCAGGCTGAGTAAATGTTGACTTCACTGGAATTACTTGTCTGCATCAATTGTGACAGAAGGTGGTTTGCTTCAACCTGCTGTAAAGAAAAGCCAGAGTACATGCTGCAAAACATGAAGCGCCAACTAATCACCTACAGTTCAACAGGTTAATATGAATGACTTTGACCAATTTTTATCTAAATACTGTAGGGGAGATAACATTTATTCTTGTAGATTATATGGAACATTACTATAGAAGCAAACATTCACACTTCTGTTTTATTATTTGAAAATCAGAACCTACTGAAGTTCAGACGATCAAGGATATCAAGGATGTAGAGAGCAACTCATCTGATTGTCATTGCTCTGCAAATGTATTGGCAACCCTTAAAGGTTTGTTGTTACTACATTATTTCTGTGTTTGGATTTAGTGACAATGTTCAAAGTGAGGCAGAGAAGATGAAATCAGACACACATTTAATTGGAGTTAGATGCCATATTAATCAGGTTTAATTTTTGTTTTGCAATACTACTGGAAAATAAACCTCTATCATTACATCTTTTGATGCTGCGAACAGGTTTTGTTCTCTTCAGTGTTCCCCTGACTTCACTTTAATTGTTTTTATCGTTTTGCATCAGTTAGTTTCTCCTGTGTCTTCAATGAAAATATATGCCACAGATAATCATTTTTATTTTATATATATATACAGGTGCTGGTCATAAAATTAGAATATCATGAAAAAGTAGATTGATTTCAGTAATTCCATTTAAAAAGTGAAACTTGTATATTATATTCATACATTACATACAAACTCATATATTTCAGATGTTTATTTTGTTTAATTTTGATGATTACAAATGACAACAAATGAAAATCTCAAATTCATCATATCAGAAAATTAGAATATTGTGAAAAGGTTCAAAATTGATGGCCCCTGGTGCCACACTCTAATCAGCTAATTAACTCAAACCACCTGCAAAAGCCTTTAAATGGTCTTTCAGTCTAGTTCTATAGGCTACACAATCATGGGGAAGACTGCTGACTTGACAGTTGTCCAAAAGACGACCATCGACACCTTGCACAAGGAGGGCAAGACACAAAAGGTCATCGCTAAAGAGGCTGGCTGTTCACAGAGCTCAGTGTCCAAGCACATTAATAGAGAGGCGAAGGGAAGGAAAAGATGTGGTCGAAAAAAGTGTACAAGCAAGAGAGATAACCGCACCCTGGAGAGGATTGTGAAACAAAACCCATTCAAAAATGTGGGGGAGATTCACAAAGAGTGGACTGCAGCTGGAGTGAGTGCTTCAAGAACCACCACACACAGACGTATGAAAGACATGGGTTTCTGCTGTCGCATTCCTTGTGTCAAGCCACTCTTGAACCACAGACAGCGTCAGAAGCGTCTTGCCTGGGCTAAAGAGAAACAGGACTGGACTGCTGGTGAGTGGTCCAAAGTCATGTTCTCTGATGAAAGTAAATTTTGCATTTCCTTTGGAAATCAAGGTCCCAGAGTCTGGAGGAAAAGAAGAGAGGCACTTCATCCACGTTGCTTGAAGTCCAGTGTAAAGTTTCCACAGTCAGTGATGGTTTGGGGTGCCATGTCATCTGCTGGTGTTGGTCCATTGTGTTTTCTGAGGTCCAGGGTCAACGCAGCCACATACCAGGAAGTTTTAGAGCACTTCATGCTTCCTGCAGCTGACCAACTTTTTGGAGATGCAGATTTCATTTTCCAACAGGACTTGGCACCTGCACACAGTGCCAAAGCTACCAGTACCTGGTTGAAGGACCATGGTATCCCTGTTCTTAATTGGCCAGCAAACTCTCCTGACCTTAACCCCATAGAAAATCTATGGGGTATTGTGAAGAAGAAGATGCAATACACCAGACCCAACAATTCAGAAGAGCTAAAAGCCACTATTAGAGCAACCTGGGCTATCATAACACCTGAGCAGTGCCACAGACTGATCGACTCCATGCCACGCCGCATTGCTGCAGTAATACAGGCCAAAGGAGGCCCAACTAAATACTGAGTGCTGTACATGCTCATACTTTTCATGTTCATACTTTTCAGTTGGCCAACATTTCTATAAATCCTTTGTTTTTATTGGTCTTCAGTAATATTCTAATTTTCTGATATGATGAATTTGAGATTTTCATTTGTTGTCATTTGTAATCATCAAAATTAAACAAAATAAACATCTGAAATATATGAGTTTGTATGTAATGTATGAATATAATATACAAGTTTCACTTTTTAAATGGAATTACTGAAATCAATCTACTTTTTCATGATATTCTAATTTTATGACCAGCACCTGTATATAAACTGAAATTTCCCCTCCATTTCACAATAATATTTTTTTTTATCAATCACATACAATCTCAGTGCATTCAAGTTTGTTGTTGTAATGTTTTAAAGTGTGAAAAGGGATTGCTTTCGAGTCAATGAGTCGATGCAATCAACTGGTTTACCTTAGATAGAAAACTATGAATCAATTTGACTGTATGATCTGGTGAACTGTAAAGTGCCTTGAGATGACATGTGTTGTGAATTGCCGCTATAGAAATAAACTGAATTGAATTGTAAAACATAAATAGGATAAATAAATAAAGAAGTGCAAATATTAGGTTTAAAAAATAAAGGTAGATTCAATTATTAAAAGATTCTTAGGACCTTGGACCTCTTTTTTCTATATTATTATTGTTGTTATTATTATTGTTATTTCAAAACTATTGATAAGGATAATTTTTCCATATTTATTTTGGCTGTATGAAAACCAACAATTTTGTTGCCATGAGAGACAAGTTTTAATTTGCACTTAAACTTCGTGAGATTACATTTAGCATATACGTATTTATTTTAAAACGCAGTGCTTTCCCACTATGAAGCAGATACCTCTTCGTAAATTAAATATCTATGTTTTGATCTGAGATTAAAACACTTTTAATTTTGAAATGGCATTTGAAGGTGAAATATAAATACATAAATTGTAAACTAGAGGTTTTGTTCTATCTAAGAAGAGCTTGTTGTGTTAAGTTTCTTTTCTTTTCTACTTTTGAAAGTAATGCAAGTGAAGGCTTTATGACTCCGTTTACTAACTTTCAGCATGAACCTGACCTCCACAGGAGATTTAGTTAGCATTGTTAGAGGCAGGCGCTGCTCATCGGGGTTCGATAACAGCCGGGCTTCCTCAGAGAACAGAGGATGCCCTGTGGTCTAAGATGCCAAGCCTTTAGGACTGAGAGCTACTTGGAGGATCAGGCTGTTGTAACACAATCCCCTGCAGTAAAATCAGTTCTGACCGCCGTGAAACGACAGCGAATTCGCCTCCTCACAGGCTTCCCCAGCTGACGATTCAAAACATGACCTCTGAACTTCAGGTTGTAACGGCAGCTTCCTGCATGTAACCCCTATTCCCATTAGAGGCCTCCTGACCCTTAAAAAGAGAAATGCACCTTCCTGGTTCTTCCCTTACTTTTCCAACATGTATGATTCGCAGCTGTTTTGAGGTCAAGGACCTTCACACTGAAGCAAGGGGAAATATTTTCTATGCTTACATGTACCCCATCAGCTCCGTGAGAAATAAGAGAAGCTTCCTTCTATTGTGGCAGTCAGAGACTCTACAACATGAGGAAACTGATCTGAGTCACAGACCTTCTTTCATGTAAACACCATACAAGTATAAACACCAAAATGTGTAGAAAGTAAAACAGCCTAACTGTTAGGTGGACTCACTGTTAAACTTAATCTGAAACTTGTGCTTTCATGTGAAATTGATTTGGTTGGGAAGCCGAACCAAAGCTGCAACTTGCCGGAGAGAGACAATTGAATTTCCTGCTACATATTACTTTTGTTTCCCCACTATATCAAATCTTCCCTCGGCCTCTGCTCAAACACTTAATGGACAATTTGCTGCCTCCCACACGCAGCTCAAGTGGCTCAGACTGCGTCACTTATCTTCTACTCATAACCAGCGGTGTCAAAAATAGGGAGGGGTCAGAGGTCAGAAAACACTCGTACGGAACGAGACGAACCGGGGATCCACATTCAGTGGGTGAAAAAGAATACGTGGAACAGAGGGCGATGCAATCATGATTCTCACAGATAAATGCAAATGGAAGGAGACAAAGCGTTCCACTCATTCTTCACCCTGATAAAGTGCTTCATAAATTCATCTGAGCCTCACAGGTTGACAGCTTCTAATCCAAAGCATGGCTCCCTTTGGGCCTAATGATGTGATGATATGTGCAGACAGTATATTTCATCTGTACGACTAGGCTGAAAGTGTGAAGCCTCAGGCTTTCCCAAGAGGAAACATCCAGTCTCCAGAACTGACAGAGCGGATTAAGAAAAAAAAAATAATAATTGCAGCAGAGCTGGAGTTTGTTTTAAGAATAGGTCTATCTTGAAAAGAGAAGTATTACAAGGACCTACAATAGCCCTGTGGGGCTGCCAATCAACATTTCCCATTGCTGCTATAAGTAATGATACTTAAATAATAATGAATAAAAAGTTATTGATAAAGGAAAATGATGTAGATAACAGCAGATAAGCAACATCACTTTCTATATCTCACTTTCATTCTGAGTCAAATCAAAAACTCCCCAGCAGCTGAAGGAGAGGCACTGATAGAAATATCTCACCAAGGTCTATAAACATTGCAAATATTATGCAATTTAGACATTATTGCATACATTTTTATTTTTACCTAATGTATGATATTGAATATGTAAATGAATAAATAAACATAAAAAGGATAAGTAAGGCTGTTTCTTTTTATTTTGACAAAATTGATATTCTGAAAAAGACCAAAAAATAACTTTAATGGTATTGTACCTCTTTATACTTAGAAGTAACCTGTGAACGGATTCCAAGTCACACTTCACTGATTCGTTGAGTGAGATCATGGCAAAGAAAAAAAAAAAACCCAAGGCAAGTTATCAAGTGCATCTCCAAACATCTGGTTCATCTTGGGTTCACTTTCCAGACCCATAGTTTTATGAAAAAATAAAAAGCAGCTATCTCATTGTACAGGAAGGAGACAAGTCCTGTGTTCAAGAGATGAACGTGTTCGGTGAAGAACTTATGTAGATTTGGGTTGAAACTTGTTGGACACTTTGATTGTCTTCAGAGAAACTGACCCTGCGTCCTCAGGACAGGAAAGACCATTCAGAGAGCAAAAGACTTCAAAAGAAAGAAAAGAAAGCCAGGGTATAGATTGCAAACAATCTTACCAGCAAAGAGATTAATTCATGGAGACATGTCCTGTGATTTGATAAAACTAGAACTTAAGTGACTGGAAATATTTACGTATGGTACATTAAGAAGGAAAAAAAAAAGCATGAAATTTTGATTAAAACATTTTAATTTTTATTTTAAATTCAATTAAATTAATTGGGTTAATTGGGTTCTGCTTCCAAACATATTGCATGGATGGTTAACTGATATATTTATTATTATTTACAAAGAGGATTAAATAATGCTGAAATAAAAATTACAAACAATATTAAATAATGCTGAAATAAGATTTTATAGACACGTTTGGACCCAACTAACTCTTTAAAAAAGACAAAGAACAATTCAACAATCTGGCTTAAACCCAACAGAGCTCCTCTTTTGGAGTTATACCAAAGCCTAAATTCATACCAATGGAAATATAAGAGCAAACAAAGTGATTTAAAACCAGTAGGAAACTGAAGAAGAGATGGAAAAAAAAAAAAAGTTTTATCCTTCATGATATAGGAATTGTTCTATTTGATTTGATGTCAGACAAAAATGTGTGCTACTTTTTACAAAGTATATTAATATCCAGTTTTCTTAGTGCCAAAGAAAAGGCCAAAATATACTTCCATAGGTTAAGCATTACTACACCGCTACAATGCTCTGCCTGATATATATATGTATGCAAAAAACTTTATTTGACACCTTTTTTGGGATTATTTCAAAAGCAATGAACAGAGAAACAGAAATGAAATGGAAAAAAGAAAAGGCAGAATGTTAAAGGGAGAGAATATAGATAATAAACAATATGTAGTTTAGCTGTCATCCCAACCCAAACTGTATGCTTGCCAGGGTGCAGCAAACATATTTTTATTGCTGATGCTAAACAGTCCTTGCTGTCTGATTGTTGGAAAAAGTAATTGTATGACGCAAGGAAGAGGTTTACTCACTATTCCTATCATTGTTATAGAAAATGCTTCAAGCTGTTCTTGGATGATAACAATTTATTTGTACATTCAATAAAAGGTCTGTCATATGTTCCAAAAACAATACTAGAGACTATCGCTAATGATGAGGAATCACAGTCCTAATATTGTCCTGATTTACTTTTTTAACACCATGGAACCTCTAGTTCAAATTTATTTCAGAACAAAAGCACAGACATGTTTCCCCATCTACAAATGCACAAAGTGCTTCTCTTTGCTCATTTTTTAAACAGGAAATTGTCGCTATTCTAACTGAAACCGAGTCAATTGCGGTATTGACAGGTGAGTCCACCAGCGTAGACATGTTTGTATTGCCCCAAAAAGGCCTTTCTGACTGTCGTCATTCCTAGCCCCAAAAAACACTGCTGGCAAGTCATTGGTTCGACCTGCTTTTTGTTATGAGACAGATGTATTAGCGGGAGTCTTTCAAGATGGATTTGTTGTGAGACTGAAATCTCAGATCTCGTGACAATCTAGCTTGCAGTGCAAGGTTATAAGTCCAGTTCAACCAGACCAATTTATGTTGGTAGCAATAGTTAAAAAAAAACATTTACCGGTAGTGTGGCCTTTTTTACAGATTGCTGCGAAGGCCGTCTGTCATCACTACATTCAATGCTAATGCTGCAAAGTCAGTCGAATCTATTCTAAATCAATGGCTAAGGAAGCACTTGGGAGCTCAAACTGTCTGGTTAATTTCAAACCCTTTCCCACCAGCAAGGTCTTTTCGGAATGCACATAGAAACACACCAAAATCTGGGTTTGAAGTAGTTTCTGAATGGGGAGACATCTGTGAGTTGTTTGGTCAACATAGGAGATGCTTGGTCTTGCTCATTTTCTTTGGAGTATGGTCTTCAGGAAAACAGGGAAAACCTCTTCAAAAAACAGAGAAAAGAAGCATAGAAAAGACCAAGGGGTGCCGGTAATCTTATCGCTTCAAATTTCTGCACCCTTGTAGTTTTGGTATTTATTTACCTAATGCTGGCATATCTGGGAGGATTCTCAGTCATCCGGGTCATGGTCAAGCTTGAAAAAGTTCTAGGCAACTTCAGTCTAGGCAACTTCACGTCCTTGCCTAGACTGAACTTTTTCAAGGCTAATGCTGGCAGCTGGTACCCTCTAGTGATTTTTTGTACCTACTTCAGCTAAGAATGGCTTACAATCATCCTCTAGGATCTCACCATATTCTGCTGTAAACAAATTGGGTTACATGACTTCAACTAAATATTTCTCCAAGCAGTATTTTGTTCAAAGCCATTTAAGTTAATCAGGGATCATAACTCTAAAGTCATTTTTCAAAAGACTTAACCAAAGTGTGATCAGAACCATGTACAGTATGTAAGATTCTTGAAGATGAATAATCTCATGGACTACAAGCAAAAATGAACAGCTATGTAAAATTCTAAGCCTAGTTTTACCTTTTGAAAGTTATAGTTCATGCCTTTGTTAACAATTTAAATCTGCTGCCAAACCATAACGGTACAGAATGTGCCTCACCTGTTCTACTTAAATATAGCCAGATTTTCTAGAAAGACTTGAAAGCAGTAAAACAGTGGTATCCCAAATTAGAACTATAAAGACGACAACTTTTACTGAAAGCCCCACCATTGATGAGCTTACTTTGGCACACAACCTTTCCCTTTGATCTAAGGTGGTATGTTCTGCCTTTCCCTATCAAACCACAGTCTCTCTTTCTCTTTGTGGGCCTGCCACACTTCCCTCTCCACCACCTCCTCCTCTCATTTCCTCCGGGCCCAGGAGGCTGTGGGTGTGTGCGCTTAAGGTTGGTCTCCAGGGAGGAAGAAGGAGGAGGTGTTTACATGGAGGTGATCTCCAGTGCCCTTAACAACGAATCCTCTGAATTCATTCTGTGGTCGATGGAGACCAGATAACTAGTACTTTAATGAATCCAAATGACATGAAAGACATACAAATATTTGGAGGATTTTAAATCCCAATGCTTTGCAAAAAGAGAATTTCACAGATATGTACAGCATAGTACCCGCAACATAAAGCAGATGGGCAGGAAAAATTCCTAAATGTAGTGCAGATGTTTGAAAGCTTAGCGCGCAAATGTTGCATTAAAATTTGTGCTTCAGATTTTAAGTTTACACAGTTCAGCCTGATTGGCTTAAGCTGTTACTCATGCAGCTACAGAGCCAGAATACCACAACAGAGCTCGACAATCAAAGTGTTTATCAAAAGCACGCTCAGAAGTTAGAAGTGAAAGAGCTTCTGTGTGCATGGATGAGGACTTGATGAAAACAAAAGCTCAGTTTCACACAACCAGTGAAGCGTAAAGCAAACACAAAACCATTAAAAAGCATCAAACCGAGTAAAACGCACACATCTTAGTAAATCAGATATGAAAGGTGACATTTAAACTCTTCTCACGCCCCATTACTGGTGGCTTTATGGTAAAATAACTCAGTCATCTGATAAAGCTGCTGCAAAGGAGCCTAAACTGTTTCAGTGAAGGCCGATGTAGACACAGAGACAAAGTAAAAACACGGGAGCATACTGAAGCAATCATATTGCAGTAGGCTCCGGTCATTTGGGTGAATTTTGGCTGTGTACCTGTACTGAACACAATTTACTACTGCACTAGTAGCGTGGAGCTGTAAATCAACTGTTACCTGTTTTAAATTATATTCCTTTATTTTTACAAAGTGAAGCAATTGTCTCTCTGTCCGAAAATCGGTTACGTCAGCTGATACTTTATTGTTCACTATCAATCATACATAGATGGCTTGGACAGGCTCATTTCTCTTATTCAGTGTTTTGCTGTAGATGATGCTTGAATGCTATGGCCTTTTGGTAACCCCTACGCTATCTACTGTTTCGCTATCTATAAAAAGCAGAAAACTCCCCTCAATGTCATCTGCAGGATACCAAGGCTTATTATTTTTAAATGTTGGGAAAAGACACAGTACTGATGCTACTGAAAAGATGCTCGTCTATTCCGCTTAACAGAGAACATGGGTTGCTTGAAGGGGTTGCTTCAGATTTTGCAGTGGAGCTCTGAAGTCATAATCATTAAATTATACCATAGCAGTGATAGAAAAAATGTGATAACACTGATTTTGCGGCAGATTGCTAACAGCTAGCCAGACTGACTCCATGTTTTATCTGGCTCCATGTTTATATGAGTATTGTACAATGTTTTAATGCCAAATATTCAACAGTTTTTATTCTTTAAAAAACACCCTTGTTACTTGGCTAAGTTTCCATTAACTAAAGCTGCCAGCTTTGCTAGTCCGCCTGTGAATATGAAAACAGTAGAACTTATCAATTGATCAGGTGAAGCCATATTTACAGCTACTGTTGGTAGAATAACTTTATGTTAATAGGCTGAGTATAAAAAACAACCATACTTATAATGTATCACTTGTTAAAGTGTTAATTAACATTTTCTTAAATTTAATTCAAAAAAACTTTCTTAATCCTAAAGAAAAAGCAAATGTTGTGGCAACAACGCAATGATCTCTTACAGTTGTCTGTCTAACAGCAGCTATGGAGAAGCCTCCAGCAGAAGACACTGTTGTTGTTGGACAGTCTGATGAAGACAGTGCTCAGAGTCTAACATAATGGTCTTCATTTTATGAATATTTATTTTATAAAACTCTGAATCCCACAAATATGAACATTGTTAGATTACATTGTTGGAATTTTCTAAGGCAAAGAAGATGATCTAAGTTTGATATCCAATGTGGTGGCTGTGCATTCACTACCTATTAAAAGTTGCACTTATTAACTCTTTATTAGGACTTGGGATGCCTATATTGTACCAAAAAATCAAAATCAAACATAACCAATTTTGCTAAATCTAAATAAGTGTATATATATATATATATATATACATATATATATATATATATATGACTGTATTTGCCACTAATTTGGCTAGGTAAATAAGCTGATTTGCCAATAGAATGAGTAATTGTTTTTTTCTTATTTTAAATGTAAATTGTCCTGTTCCATTGGCAAAGTTTCTCACTTACCTATTCAATAAAAAATGCCCTTATTTTAAGAAAAAGAAAAAAAAAAAAAAAAATATATATATATATATATATATATACACTATATTGCCAAAAGTATTTGCTCACCCATCCAAATTATTGGAATCAGGTGTTCCAATCACTTCCATGGCCACAGGTGTATAAATTCAAGCACCTAGGCATGCAGACTGTTTTTACAAACATTTGTGAAAGAATGGGTCGCTCTCAGGAGCTCAGTGAATTCCAGCGTGGAACTGTGATAGGATGCCACCTGTGCAACAAATCCAGTCGTGAAATTTCCTCGCTCCTAAATATTCCACAGTCAACTGTCAGCTGTATTATAAGAAAATGGAAGTGTTTGGGAACGACAGCAACTCAGCCACGAAGTGGTAGGCCACGTAAACTGACGGAGCGGGGTCAGCGGATGCTGAAGCGCATAGTGCGAAGAGGTCGCCAACTTTCTGTAGAGTCAATCACTACAGACCTCCAAACTTCATGTGGCCTTCAGATTAGCTCAAGAACAGTGCGCAGAGAGCTTCATGGAATGGGTTTCCATGGTCGAGCAGCTGCATCCAAGCCATACATAACCAAGTGCAATGCAAAGCGTCGGATGCGGTGGTGTAAAGCACGCCGCCACTGGACTCTAGAGCAGTGGAGACGCGTTCTCTGGAGTGACGAATCGCGCTTCTCCATCTGGCAATCTGATGGACGGGTCTGGGTTTGGCGGTTGCCAGGAGAACGGTACTTGTCTGACTGCATTGTGCCAAGTGTAAAGTTTGGTGGAGGGGGGATTATGGTGTGGGGTTGTTTTTCAGGAGCTGGGCTTGGCCCCTTAGTTCCAGTGAAAGGAACTCTGAATGCTTCAGCATACCAAGACATTTTGGACAATTCCATGCTCCCAACTTTGTGGGAACAGTTTGGAGCTGGCCCCTTCCTCTTCCAACATGACTGTGCACCAGTGCACAAAGCAAGGTCCATAAAGACATGGATGACAGAGTCTGGTGTGGATGAACTTGACTGGCCTGCACAGAGTCCTGACCTCAACCCGATAGAACACCTTTGGGATGAATTAGAGCGGAGACTGAGAGCCAGGCCTTCTCGTCCAACATCAGTGTGCGACCTCACAAATGCGCTTCTGGAAGAATGGTCAAAAATTCCCATAAACACACTCCTAAACCTTGTGGACAGCCTTCCCAGAAGAGTTGAAGCTGTTCTAGCTGCAAAGGGTGGACCGACGTCATATTGAACCCTATGGATTAGGAACGGGATGTCACTTAAGCTCATATGTGAGTCAAGGCAGGTGAGCAAATACTTTTGGCAATATAGTGTATATATATATATATATATATATATATATATATATGTACTGGAGAAACATATGGGAGAAGAAGGCATCCCACAACACCAATGCTCAGTGGTTAGAAGATCTTAGAACAGATCACAGCAATCTCCCAGAACAAGAACCAGTAACCATTACAACGGCAGATGTCCAAGAAAGAGCGGCAGGTATGAAGAGCTGGACAGCACCAGGCCCTGACATGATCCACACCTACTGGCTGAAAAAAACTAACCGCACTTCATGCACGCCTCGCAGCACAAATGAACCAACTGCTGATGGATGGGACCCACCCAGAATGGTTAACCCAAGGACGGACAATCCTGATCATGAAGGATCCCCAGAAGGGAACAACCCCATCCAACTACCGGCCAATAACTTGCCTATGTACAACATGGAAGCTCCTGTCAGGCATCATAGCGGCTAAGATGAATAGGCACATGGCTCAATACATGCACCCTTCCCAGAAGGGAATAGGCAGTAACACCAGAGGAGCCAAGCACCAGCTACTAGTGGATAGAGCAGTCACTCGAGACTGTAAGACCAGGCAGACAAATCTGTGCACTGCCTGGATTGACTATAAGAAAGCCTATGACTCAATGCCACATACATGGATACTGGAATGCTTGGAAATGTACAAGATCAACATGACTCTAATAGCCTTCATCAAGAACTCAATGAAGCTGTGGAAAACAAGTCTGGAAGCCAATGCAAAGCCCAGCCTAGCACAAGTCACCATCAAGTGCGGCATATACCAGGGTGATGCACTATCCCCGCTGCTGTTCTGCATAGGCCTGAACCCCCTCAGCCAGATCATCACAAAGACTGGCTACGGATACCAATTCCGAAGCGGAACAATCATCAGTCACCTCCTCTACATGGATGACATCAAGCTGTATGCCAGGAGTGAGCGAGACATCGACTCACTGATCCACACTACCAGGATCTACAGCAACGACATTGGGATGTCATTCGGACTGGACAAGTGCGGTCGCATGGTCTCAAAGAGAGGGAAGATGATCAGAACGGAGGGGGTTGAACTACCAGAAGGCCACATTACAGATGTGCAGGACAGCTACAAATACCTTGGGGTGCCACAGGCTAACGGAAACCACGAGGAGATGGCAAGAAAGACTGCCACAGCTCAATACCTACAAAGAGTAAGGCAGGTCCTGAAAAGTCAGCTGAATGGGAAAAACAAGATCCAAGCCATCAACACATATGCCCTACCAGTCATCAGATACCCCGCTGGTATAATAAACTGGCCAAAGGAGGAGATAGAGCCCACTGACATCAAGACAAGAAAGCTCCTCACAATGCATGGAGGGTTCCACCCCAAATCCTGTATGCCAGACTGTATGCCAAGCGTAGCGAGGGAGGCCGAGGGCTAGTGAGTGTCAAGACCACTGTCCAGGATGAAACAACTAAGACCCAGGAGTACATCAGAAAGATGGCCCCCAAAGACAAATGGCTTGGTGAATACCTCAGGCAGGAGAAAACCGAAAGCGAGGATAAGAAAGAGGAAGGAGAACCATCATGGAGGGACAAGCCACTGCACGGCATATACCACAGACAAATAGAAGAAGTGGCTGATATCAAAAAATCCTACCAGTGGCTGGAAAAGGCTGGACTGAAGGACAGCACAGAGGCACTAATCATGGCAGCACAAGAACAGGCACTCAGTACAAGATCAATAGAGGCCAGGGTCTACCACACCAGGCAGTACCCCCGATGGAGACTGTGCAAAGATGCCTCTGAAACAATCCAGCACATAACAGCAGGGTGTAAAATGCAGGCAGGAAGGGCATACATGGAACGCCACAACCAGGTAGCTGTCATAGTGTACAGGAACATCTGCCATGAGTATGGGCTGGAAGTCCCAAGGTCAAAATGGAAGACACCTCCTAAGGTAGTTGAGAATGACCGAGCTAAGATCCTATGGGACTTCAAGATCCAGACTGACAAACAGGTGATGGCTAACCAACCAGACATCGTGTTGATCGACAAACAGCAGAAGAAGGCAGTAGTGATAGATGTGGCAATCCCAAGCGACAGCAACATCAAGAAGAAAGAACACGAGAAGCTTGAGAAATACCAAGGGTTGAAAGAGGAGCTAGAAAAAATGTGGAAAGTAAGAGCAGCAGTGGTGCCAGTGGTAATTGGAGCACTGGGGGCTGTGACCCCAAACTGGGAGGGTGGCTACAGCAGATTCCAGGTAAAACATCAGAGGTCTCTGTCCAGAAGAGCGCAGTCCTAGGAACAGCTAAGATACTGCGCAGAACCCTCAAACTCCCAGGCCTCTGGTAGAGGACTCGAGCTTGAGCATGACACATACCACCCCACGAGGGGTGAGAAAACAGTTTTTTTTTTTTATACATATATACATATATATACATATATATACATATATATGTATATATATGTATATATATATATATATATATATATATATATATATACATATATATATATATATATATATATATATATATATATATATATATATATACATATATATATGTATATATATATGTATATGTATATATATATATATACATATACATATATATATATATATATATATATATATATATATATATACAGAGATGGCAAAAGTACTCACTTTCCGTACTTGAGTAAAAGTACAGATACTTGTGTTAAAAAATACTCTGGTAAAAGTGGAAGTACTGATTAAACTTCTTTACTCAAGTAAAAGTAACAAAGTACAGGCTTGTAAATTTACTTAAAATATCAAAGTAAAAGTAGAAACCACTTTTTTCATGCCATTGCCCACATTTTAAATGGATGTTTGCCAATAGGACTAGATCTCCGTTGTGTTCATTTTCAATCATCTCGTCGTCCATACTACTATGCTAACGCCACCGCCACCAAGCTGATTTGCCGCGAATGAATACCACCGAATCTGTCGTTTCATCTTGTAGTGGTGCGTCAAATGCAACGTAGATTCCCATCCAATTAGATTGAATTTGGTATTGATGACGTGAAAAATAATAACGGTAACTCCATTGAAATGATTCAAAACTAAAGTAACGAGCCAATTTTTTAAAATGTAAGGAGTAGAAAGTACAGATATTTGCGTAAAAATGTAAGGAGTAGAAGTAAAAAGTCGCCATAAAAATAAGTAGTAAAGTAAAGTAAAAATATCAGAAAAATCTACTTGAGTACAGTAACGAAGTATTTGTACTTTGTTACTTCCCATCTCTGTATATATATATATATATATATATATATATATATATATATATATATATATATATATATATATATATATACATATACATATATATATATATACATATACATATATATACATATATATGTATATATATGTATATATATATATATATATATATATATATATAGAAATATATATATATATATATATATATTTCTTTTTTTTTTCTTTTTCTTAAAATAAGGGCACTTTTTATTGAATAGGTAAGTGAGACACTTTGCCAATGGAACAGGACAATTTACATTTAAAATAAGAAAAAAACAATTACTCATTCTATTGGCAAATCAGCTTATTTACCTAGCCAAATTAGTGGCAAATACAGTCAATTTAAGAAATGTTAACCTATTTATAGATTGTTTTTACACTGTAACTGTTAAATGCATAAAATGTGGAGAAATTATCACCAGTGAAGAGTATCTTAATCACCATATCCCACTGATTATTTGAAATGGAACTTAAAAACAAGTATTATCCGTACCTGTACTACGAGCCTCAGTCCCTGTAGTTATTTTACAGTGTTTGCTTTAAAGATATGTTCAAAGTCAAATTTCCACCTACCACAGATCTTAGTTAGCCACAATCTGGTGAGGCCAGAAATTTAACTAAAGAGTAAATAAGGCTTTACAGACTAAGATCATGTTCCTTCAGTTTTCTCTGAAGTGCTCTTGGAATCCCACACCCAGTGTTGGGAAAGTTCTCTTTCTACGTGAACTAGTTCAAAGTTCAGTTCACACATTTTAAAATGAACTAGTTCAGTTCATAGTTCATAATTCAAAATTTTGAACTAAGTTCACAGTTCCAAAAAATGAACTAGTTCATAGTTCTTTTTATTTTTTATTTTTTCATATATTGCTCAATTATACGGAGCCTCTCTGATGACATGGTCAAAAAAAAATTTTTTAATTATGGCCACGAAGTAGTATTTCGTGCGCACGTTATACTTATTGCGTGGCCACGAAGTAGTATTTTGTGCGCACGAAATACTACTTCGTGGCCACAAAAATTTTTTTTGACCATTTCATCAGAGGGGCTCCGTACAATTACACCATAGCCTACTGTAGAACCACAGACAGCAATTATTTTATCAGTTGTAACACTGAAACTGTGCATCAGATTTCATCTTGATATCCAGTTTTGAATCCTTATCCAACCAGGGTTTACATTAGCATTGAGGGGACAGCATTTCCCCATTGTTGCTTTAACGCTTTGTTGCTGTCCATTCACTTCACACTAGAAGCAGCTGCAGCTTTCACCCCTACAGTATATTCTTAAAAACATCAGGATGTGCTGCTTGAATAATCTTTTTTATGAGGAATTATTAAATTGTTTTATTAAAAGAAAAACAGGAAAGTAGTCTTTAAGGTGCAAATGTTTTTTTAATTTTAATATTTTTTTCAATTTAAAATTCCATTTCAGTGCATACTAAAAAGGAATACTGGAATCCTGGAAAATTATACCAGGCAGATTTAACAAACAAGTTACATGAATAGTAAAACCCTCAAGAACATTTTACTAACACAAACTGAGGGACCAGGCTGAGGTAGGAATTTAAGGTTACTGAAGTGCGGATTTTTTTACTGAAAGCCGGCGGGCAAAGTTTGCAGAGAAATGTAAGATTGTTGCCATCATCCTCACCGACCACCTGGTCATAAAACTGTTTTAAGTGATCATACTGCTGCTTTTTCGCCTCCACGGTCGTCTCCATGCTGCCGTGGCTTCCGCGCTGCATTTTGTTTTGACGACGCACGCGGCTGTAGGCTACGACACTGGTAGCTGGTGTTGCCAGATTGGGTGTTTTTCCCGCTACATATTAAGGCTTGTTTAAGGTGTGATTTAGCCGGGGTTTCGCCTGGAGGGCTCTATAGAAATCTGGCAACCTATTGAACGGAGTTGAACTGAGAGAGCGCGCCGTTCACAGACACCAGAATGAACGAGTTCACAATAACGTTCATCAGGCAGTAATGCCGTACGTTCAGTTCACGTTCGCCAAAAATATGAACGAGTTCATGAACTTTCGTTCAATAAACGCGTTCAGGCACAACAATGCCCACACCACCCTGACTCTGAACCATCAGTTTAACAGTTTTTTCTGCTGACCCAGAGAGATGGCCTACAGCTTTAAATCGTCTGAGTCTGCAGGGACTCAAAAACACAGAGGAGAAGGTCTCCTCAGGGCACATCATCAGACTTTGTTGCACACAAGAGGCAAGGAGGTGGAGAGAGGCCACTTATCTTCTCTCCAATATGTTCAGACTTCCTTTGATTTCCACAGAGAGCCAGAGCTACCTGCATCTGGACTCTCTATAGTTCCAGACAGTCTGAGTCAGAGGTGAAGAAGGAGCTTCTTTTTCAGAGACAGCGAGTGAGAAAGACATGCTTTCTGCCAACTGTAAATCATAGGATCACATTTTCACCTGCCTTTGTTCATGCTGGTACAAATCCCAGTGATTTAACAGATACTGTAGCTCAGGAGGTAAACCTGCCATGTATGTGCTCTCAGAGAGCTTTGCTACTCCACCATGATCCAGTTAAAATGCATTAGACATATTTACATGATGTTTTGATATAGATTTCATATAGCTCTACATCCTGTAGATTTAAAGTGTGCAACACCAGAGTACGTTCTAATATAATAAGGCTTTAAAGCAATAACATCACCGTCTACTGGGAATCTATCCAGGAAGTGTTGATAAATTATTTACTGTTGTCTTCTGATCAATTATAAACAATCAATACCAGACAAATGGGTTACTTACATATCCCAAAAGCTGTTTTTATTAATAGCCAGATACCTATAAAATATTAGAAAAAGACTATTAACAGAAACATGAAAACCAAGGCAATTCATTGCTTAGTTTGTTATATTTCTGTCACAGTAAATAAAAATAAAAAATAAAAAAACAACAAATGAAAAAAAAATGAACGAAACAAGAAACTGCATCCTCATAGGAAAGAGGAAAAATAGATCATTTGTGTGCAGATTCAAAGTGCTCTGCCATAAATATTTTAGAGGGTTGTTTTGTTTAGGAAAAAAAATAAAAAATTAAAGCAGATTTTCTTAATTTTTATTTTTTTCTTATTGCATGTTTGATGAATAAGTTTATAATTTTAAAGCTGAAAAAGCAGACAGGAAGGCTAAACTGATGGTAGAATTTAAGACAGAAAGACACCAACCCCTAATCCCTACCCTGAAATCCAATATGGCTGTTGGATTTTTAAAACATCCATGGTTAGTTTTAACTGGTTGTTTGCATGTCATAATTTTTTTTTCAATAACTAATACATAATCTGGTTTATATATCTTAGATTAGTGGTTAATGTGCAACACTTAGAACATTTATTCCTGTTGACTGGTATAGAGAACAATTAATTAAGTGCAACAATTAATAAACCTAAACATTTTCTGACTTTCCTGTAGCCTTAAGGTTAAATATAAATGTAAAAGTTTTTTGTTTTTTTTCTGAGATTTATTTCTTTCAAAACTGACATGTAAATTTGTTTAAAATCCTTATAAATAACTATCAAATTTCATTTTTAACTCATGGAACAGTAAAACAAAACCATTAAAAGATTTAATAAATATTACTACTGTTTTATATAAAATAGGGACGTATTTTTAATGGGATGTTTGAGTTTCTTAGCTACTACTCAGTGTTTATACTGTAGCTGTAGTTTCTGTGTAATGCTTCCATTAATTTTAGTGCACCCTGTAAAATACAGTTTTTCCCTGTTTGATAGCATGTTGCTTCCAGCTAATCTGAGTACATATCAGAGAGTTGAGGGACTGGTTGAAGTTTATACCTGCTATGGGCCATATGTCAACAGTAGGACCTTCACAGTTTAGTGGTTATGCATATTCCCTCTCCAAACATAAACCTGTTCACCCACTGCTTCATAAGTCTCCCCGCTGCAAGCGGCCAATGGAGGGGGAGGAAGAAAACGTGATCTTTAACTTTGGCAGTGTTATTCTTTCTTTGACTTTTACTGATTTAGTTTTAACAGCTTTAGTTAAGGAAGAGGCACGCAGGGTCTGTCGGTTGGTGGTGTGTTTGTGTGGGTGTGCGAGAGAGAGAGAGAGAGAGAAGGAAGCATTTTCAGCGCTAGAAGCTGCCAGGGAAAATCACTAAGATTGTATGCTACTTTCTTCCACCTCAGATTTTCCTCTCTTTTTCCCTCAGTCTGTCTCGGTCTTTGTCTCCTTTTCTTTCTATGGTTGGCCTGTTTCTCTTAATCCTTGCTGAATATTCCTGGATGTGAAAAAACGAATGAGAATATTTTGACCCCAATATAAAAAATATTAAGGCCTTTAGGTTTCATCTCTTCAGCATCAACAATGTTGGTAAAAATAGATGTTTTCTATGAATAGATGTCATTTTTTTTAGATGCCTATGAAAATAACATCTGGGGAAAATCTGTTGGGGATCATCGAGGCTAAAACAGGTGATATTTACACTTGGCCTTAAGTCTTATGACTGATTCTACTTTCGCTTCACTTTTTTACTCACTTATACTTTCCATCTCAAATACATCCCCTCAACCTTTACTTTCTGGGGTGTATTGTGCTCTGAGACTGTTAGCTCTGCCAACAACTCCAAAACCCAACGGCTTTCCCCATCCCACCAAGCTGGACCAGACCTCTATGTTGACATCCGTCGCTGCAGGATACTGTTTCACTGAGCAAACGAATTTCAGATGGGGAGCTGTTATTAAGTGGTCTGGAATGGGGACCCACTCCTGTTTACTGATGCCGCAGGTATTTATGTGCTGCAAGTACAACGGCTAGAAACAAGAACTTCAGTGTGGCAACAGAATAGCCTCTCTGAACCCCATCCAACTGTCATGTGGACACTTCATGAAGAAAAGCCTAATTTTGACCCATGATATCATTATAAAGAGCACATCTCATCAAAAAAAGAGAGTCCTGATTTAGTGCTTTATTGCAAGCTTTTCCATACAGTGCTTGGAAAAAGTGTTACTTCTCCTTTTAAATAGACTATAACCACAACGTCAATAGATTTAGATGGATTCTATGTTATAGACTATTACAAAGTAGTGGAAAAAGGTACAGAAAATAATGATACATTGTTTTGACTTTTTCGGAAATAGAAACCTGAAACCAGCAGTAGACAATTATCAACTGTTGTCAGTCTTTTCCGGATTGAAAAAACTCATTTTTCGTGTTGAAGTAAAAAATATCTGCATCATGATGCTACCAGAGAGGTCCTTCCTTTGTTGAAGGACCTCTGTTTTCCTGTAGGCAAAAAAGTTTGGTTTTGGTCTTATTCAAGGGCGTAGGTTTGATTTCAACTTTGTTAGGGACACTATTCTAGAGTTTCATTGGTCCTTTGCAAAAATATGCATGCTCTTTTTTATGCTTAATGTGAGCTTCAGGGCTCATTTTGTTTAAAGAGAACAGCAGCATTTCTTGCTACATTAATACAAATCTTATAAGCACTACATGCACTAGATGCTGTTTATCAATATTTAAAGCATCACTGGCTCTGATGAATGTGGAATTAGGACGTTTTCCACTTTGAAAAGGATTGCATTTAAATTTACCTGCAACTAAGACAGTGTCTGTTTAACCAAATATAGTCTATAATATGTGGATTTATCCTGTGTTTTCTTCTGAAGATAGAGAATTGTGCAGAGGTAAAACCCACTCTTATTTTTTTTATCTAATATGCTCTCTCTGGATCATGCAAAATAATACATTCAAGGGACGGCAAATAAATGTATTGTATTTACATGTGCACTGGAACTATAAGAGGAACTGACACTGAGCATTTAAAGTATTAATATTAGAAGTTGTACATCTGGCCTGTAGTTACTCTGTGTAGCTAATTTTATGTATTTTATCTATGGCTGAAACAATTAATCATATTAACAAATTATTTAAATAATCGTGAACTAATTTAGTAATTGATTAATCGTTAACTGGAGTATAGGGCCACTAAAATGTGCCTTTAGCCGACAGAGCGACCCACTTAGAGCAGGAATTATACCAAGATTGTAAAAAAATATGTAAACATTTTGCATTTAAGAAGTAAAAAAAAAAAAAGTTTTTGTCTGTCAATATTCTCCATCCAGAACTCCTCCAAAATAAACGTTTAAACGTTTCTGTTTCACCTGGTTTCATTTCATAAAAGATCTTCTTTAAGGAGCCTTTGGCTATCTGATTAAAAGATAAAATAAAAGAAATCCTAACGTTGTTAACTTAAATTTCTCAAGTTCCACAAATCAAAAAACTCTCTCCTGCTTCTTTACAGAACTCCAATCAGAAGCTTTCGCCTGTTTTAGCGTAGATAATATTTTTTTTAATTCGGACTAGTTTCGTAGCCCAATATTAATTTATTTTAGTGTCTTTTTTTTTCGCGCTCCAAGCACCCGCGCGCGCACACATACAGACTAGAAAACACGCAATCAGAAAGAGAGAAGGCGGAACTTAAGGCAGAATAATCAGAGAGTTAAACCGCGCAGCACAGATGATGCGCTGCTATGTGAAAGGGACAGGAAAGAGCAGCAGCTGCAGCTACCAGGCAGAGAAGCTGCGAGAGGAAAAGAAGCGGCTGCTGTATAGTAAATTATAAACATGTTGTTCACATCCAATTATTGGTAGGGACAAATAGGTCCGTCCAAAATTTTGGTAGGGACATGTCCCTATGGTCCCTATGCAAACCTACGCCCATGGTCTCACTTGACCAGAGCGTCTTCCTTCCCGTGTTTGCTTTTTCTCCTTCATGGTTTGGACAAACTGAACATTGAACTTTCTACTGTATGGTGTTCTTTCCGCTGGTACTTTCATCTTGCCACTCAAAAAGAATCTTGATTTTAAGTGCACACTACAAATAGTTGCCCTTCTGGAACTGTGGATGCAGTGTGGCTACAGCAGTTAAATAGACAACAATATCCTGTTGGTAGTCTTTGCATTGAGTTTGTTTTTCAGTGTAGTCCTGGTTCTCTGACTGTCTAACTGGATGTGCTCTCTTTTATCCTCTGACATGGGAGTTGGCTCGGAGCTTGTCTGCCTGGCTGTGTGTTTCCTGTACGGGGCCGCCTGTGGAGTTGGTTGACAGTTGCCTTTTGTATCTCTGCCTTCTATGTCTGCCACTAAGCCTGGTTCTGCTGGAGATTTATTCCTGTTAAAAGGGAGTTTTTCCTCTCCACTGTTACTACAAGCATACTTGGTATGAGGCATTGCCTTTGAGTCAATGATTCGATGCAATCAGCAAGTTTTCTTTAGACAGAAAACTTTGAATAAATTTGACTTTATGATCTAGTTGAATTGTCTTTGTAAAGTGCCTTGAGATGACATGTGGTGTTAATTGGTGCTATATAAATAAAGTGAATTAAATTGAATTGAATTAAAGTGGTATACAACTAAATTGAGCTAAAATATCTGCAGGTGATAACATTAAGACTATCTTTAACACCAGCCATAAAAAGAAATTGAAAAGAATGAAAGAAAACATATATCATTAGGCACTACTTTGAGATTAGACATCACATAAAATTCCAAAAAAAGACTCAAAAGGTTATTTAAATTAAAATGTTACAAATAATTTAAACTAGATTTTTTTTATCTTGAGTGCAAAATTAAAACGTTTTTTCTACAATTGTGGTAAAATTTCTGCTCTGAGTGAGTTGCTCTTTTATATAATTGCATGTTTATAGTTTCTATACTCCAGTTAATCACTAATCCATTACTAACTATCAGGTTGCAGAAGTCAATCTATGGAGTTATTGAAAAAGGCTATAATATAAAACTCAAGTTTTTGAAAAAGGCTACAATATTTGGGCAAAGATTAAATAACTAGTACAATATTGTTCTTAAAAACAATAGAGGCAATTTAAATACAATTTTAAACTAGTTCAAAATAAAAGCTTTAGCGGATCCCCCTCCAAGGCAGTGATAACCTCACAGCCTTTTGAGGGAAGAATGTTCAGCGATCATTTTGTCAGAATAGTCCGCCTCGCTGACATTTTTTGTAATGTGATTCAGTAATGAGTGTCTGGCATGATGTGGTAAATCCATGATCACAGATATACGGAGGAAGCTTCCAGCCAAGCCGCAGGCCGTGTTTTAGTTCTGACCCACTGTGATCCATGTGGCTTGGTGGCTTTTCAACGCGTGTCTCCCAGACCTCAGAATGTGAGCAACATAAACCCAGCCTCTAAATGGCTGCGTCAGTAGAAACTATAAGACAAACATTATGTATGATGACCTGAAGCTGCAGAGTTTTAAATAAATGGTTTCTATGACACAATTGAGTTTTATATAGGAGCTATTTTTGAACTATTTAAGCATCTTTGAATAATATTGAAGATCAGTGAAGTAAAGTATCCTGATGGAAATTCTCTTTCTTATATTTTGTGGCCCTTCTGCACTACAAAACCCATTTAAAACCTGAATCAAAGTCTCTCATCTAAGTGTCTCCGTGTGTGGACCCCAGACACAAATGAAACCCAATTTGTTTAGATAATCTCACGGCAGCTTTTCAGCAGACACATTCTTTAACGGTGACTGTGGATATTATGACGGAGCGACTGAAACCAGACCAGATCTTTTGGCTGAGCCTCCAAGGTCTTTGGTGTGCAGACACACGCATGAATAAAAAAAGAAACAACCTGCCAAAATGAAAAAAAAACAACTAATTTTTACTGATTCATGGTGCTTAACTGTTTAAAACCAATCATTTCAAGAATGGTTTTAACACAATTAAGACAGAGTAAAGCAATGCTAGTGCTATTTCTAACTACTAAATCTAATGATTTGCTTGAACTGCAACCAATTTGAGGTAATTCCGTCAATAACTGAGCAGATTTCATAATAAGTTACAGAATGCTATGATCAGAACCAGAATCTCAGAGGCTCTTAAGTTTTGCCAGGGGGACATATAGAAAGGAGTTGTAATAAAAGGAAACAGAGTGTGCTAAGGTAATTCAGAGGACTTCCGCTAAACAGCAAAGGTATTTCTCCTCTAATGTGAAGAGATCACATAATCTCTTGGTTCCATTAATGTACTTCAGCTGCATCCTCCATCCATAATATTGCAAATGAATATTGTTTTAAACCACACTGATACTCACTTTATGGGAATGTTTCCCATCTGAGGGCTTTTAGAATATACAAAGACTATCATTTTTCTAGGAAGGTAATGACCCTGATCTCTCTTGGTACCTGACAACAATTAACATCATTAGAGGATCCAGTATACACTAGGTTGTCTTAAGTGTAATAAGCTAATTGATTACTTTGCATAAAATACTGACAGAAAATCTGCATTTACCCCCATATTGAATATCTAGCTCCTCACTTCAAGTACTCACTGAAGTCTGTAAACTGGATAATGGGCAATAAGAGCCAAAGCTGCTCAAATCACATAGAAGGAATAATGTTTTTAATCTCGATGAGGGGAAATTGAAACAAATCTATTGGCAATCTCAAAAGTACAGTTGTTGATCCATACTGTTGGCAGTCAATGATTCTCAAAGGCTAACACGAGTGCACCTACCAATTAATTCTTCCCATGGCTATAAAACTTCTTCAAGAAGCTCAAACTTTTACTTATACCTCTCCATGAGACACGCTGCCAGGAAAGAAGATTCCTTATATGAGAAGGCAGCAATAACAACAACCGTAAAATATCCACATCCTGTCTGAAGTCATAAATAATAAAGAAGCCATCACGTTTTTTTCTTGTACCTGTCAATATGTCTACATGTAGAGGGAGACTATGTTCTAGGCATTGCACTTAACCACAAGACAGTGTCTCTTTCCTTACACTATTAGCCAGCCATTGACCTGCTCCCTAAAGGCCAGGGGTTCAGAGGTTGAATGGCCTGAAAGCACATTGTCCCTTACCAAGCCTCTTCATATGGCTGGCTGTAGTATCTTAGAAAGAGAACGTATGCATCCAGGGGAAGCTCTGCTTTTGAAATCCCCATTAGACACTCTATGCTCGTCTCTAATGAACACCCTTTAGCCCAAAAATCCTCTCCTTCTTCCGACCCCCTCCAACCCTGCCTTGCGGCACTCTCCAATGTTAGCGACTCAGCATGTTTTTCTTCATCGTGGTGTGGATGCGCTTTCAATCATCATTAGGGGTTTTGTGGAGTCCTGGGGTCCGGGCAATGTGCCAGAATGTGTAAAAGTTTCCATGAGGAATGCCTTGAGTTGCCCTCAGATGTGTCAGAACTAAGTGAAGATTTGAAAGAAACTTAGAATCATGTATTTGTTGTTGTTATTGGGAGGGAGGAAAGAGGAAAAGAGGCATAGACAATATTGCTTCCAGTTTAGGGAAACAGCATTTCAAATACACTGGCTCTAACTCCAACAGGAAACAATCACAAGGGAAAAGACGCCACACAAGGCATTCGGAGTACACATGCCAAATGTCAAAAAGTCGATAGAGGCTATATTGTGCTTTGAGATTTTCTTATTTTGGGGAATAAGGGCCCTCTGTTTTCAAGGGAGGCAGCTGGTAAAAATCTAGGTTGCTGATTAGCTCAAGTTGCTTTGCTGTCTGCTGCATTTAGCAGCAATTCATGACATCACCAAAAGAGCTAATGAGACAGGACAAAGAGCACAAGCCCCAATTAGCTAGGATAGGTAGCCTCTGTTTGTTTTCCCCACAGACACTTGTCTACTGCCCAACACCTATTGCCAACAAAAAGCATTTTTTTCAAAAGAAAAACTTAATTCAGTTTTCTATTTTAAAAGAAAGTTAAACTACAGTAGTTTGCAAATTATGCGCTCTGCAAAAGTGTAACTATATGTGTAAGAACAGGTTTGCAGAGTTGAGACATGTTGGGTGATGTCACAAGAGAAGCCCTTTTACACGTGAGAAAATGTGCAGTTGTTTTAAATTCTCTTTTTTTTAGATTTTATTGGGTCAACTCAAATGTTAATGGTGCATATTCATATACACTGATGTCATTTGTCTGCCATTATTTCATGTTGAGCGCCTTGTAAAGCATAGACAGAGGGCTGTGAGTAAATAAGCCATGTCTAAAAGTTGGTTTTATAAAAGCTTGACCAAGAGTTGTTTAAGACTTTTAGTCAATAATACTACAGGCAGTCTTCTAGCAGCAGATGTTTCATCCTCCATCTACTGAACCATGCTGATATGTGGATATATATCCAGCTAGGAGAAGTAACAGTTGGGTGAGTGAGACCCAAGATGCTACTGAGTGAAAGAATTTAAGCTTTCTGCCAGTAGGAATCTTCCTCTAGTTCCTCCATCACTGTGCTGCACTAGAATAACCACCTCCTGCTTTGTGTTGCTTCTATCATAGTGCAGGGAAGACTTTAACAGTTTATGACAGAGAAAGTGTATGACAGTCTGGGGGGCTTTACACCTCCCTGCACACTAAACCTGCTCCTTGCGGTACAGTAGCTCACTGTTGATAACTTGAGGGATTTCTCAGGGGCTGCGTAAAATCTGGACCTGGCCAGAGAGACACATTTCCTCTGGCTGATGAGACCCGGAGGCCTCAGTGTTCAAGCGTGGGTGGTGCGCTACTCTTGGGGAAGATCAAGCCTGCTCCCGCAGACTTCAAATCACTGGCCTCCCAATTGCTGAGGAGGAGAGCTATTCCACACGGCTGGCGTTAAATCACCGCTACCGTGATGAGGTCATCCGCCTGTCTTGCTTCTCTAATGGAGCAGTGACTCGCTAATATAGGGCCTTAATGCGTGTGAACAGGGAGCGGGGCGCCCTGCAAGCTGCCTTCCGATCTTATTTATTTTAGCTTAGGGCTCATTTAAGGGGTTTGGGAAAGGGCCAAGCCTGCAAGCAGCAGATGCCTTTCAGTATGCTGTTACCACCGCACACTTACCGGGACTCCAGCAGCTCACCACAGATGCTTGCTCAGACATTAGGTGATGCAAAAAGGCAGCTTATTGAGGTTTTCAAGAAGCTGCCACACTGATCTTGTTCAATCAAAGCGCATTCCGGTGCATCTCTAATGCAACTGTAGTCACAAGTTGAATACAATGTATTTGGCCACCATGCTTGAAGAGGATTACGTGACAATGTAGTAAAATGTAGGGAGGCAAAATACATTTTGACATACCTTCACAAGGATTAGCACTGCATGATTAATTTGGTAGAAGTTCATTATTTTCCTAATCTGACACAGTTATGGTCAGATACACACGCTCAACTTGAGCATAATGAATAAAACAAATGAATAAATAAAAGGGCTTAAGGTTTAAATTCAAATCATATTGCCTTTACATAGTTTTTGAATATTCATAAAGCGCAATGATTTCTTAATTGAAAATTATCTTGAATGTGTCAAATTCAGAGCAGATACCCTTTATTGATGCTACATATTTGACCTTTTTCCTACAGTGTTTAGAACTGAAGAACGGGTTTCCATGGTAATTCTTGGAAATGCTATCAAATGTTCCTCTCCTCTGAAGGTGTTTCTTTGAATTGAATGGGCGAAACAAGATGAGAAGTTAATGTTTTCCTTATCTTTAGATTAGTGTTCATGACCACATGCATTATAAAGTTCCAAAGTGATAAACATTACTAAACACTTACGTAAAAAAACAAACAAAAACAAAACACATCATATTGACAGTCACATGTGGTACTAGTGTGAATTTCAGTCACCCTGTTTCTTCAGGACTGCTATTAGTTAAAACATATGAAGCCAAAAATTCAGGTCTCTAGTAAAAAAATTCAGATGATAGTTAAATAATAAAAGAAGTAAGTGAAGGGACACTACCTTATGTTCTTTTGAATGATTAGAAAAATCTATGTGTTTTGTGGAGGCCTAATGAATAAATCAAGCTTTAATTGTAATTACAATGCTAAGGCATGATTTTACACAGCTTGTGTTTGAGCTGAATAAAATAACTGTAAAGATTAATAAGCTCTTTAACAGGTATGTAAAAAACAGTTTTTCAAATTTGTATTTAAGCACAGTAATTCCACTTAACCCATATATTGCTTTAATTAAACATATGTAGACCATAGCATTTCAATAAAAATAGGATATAACTGACAATTAAGTATAACTAAGAACTAAGAATAGTCCTTAGAATTTAAAATGAGGCACAGGGGGTTGAAGAAGTTTAACATGAGACAATAGAGCAGGCTCTGTATAGTTTGTTGATGAACTGAGGACTAACGGGACTCATCAGTGCTGACAGAAATGCTGAGAGGTGAATTTCATCTCAATTATAGTCCTACAGCTAAACTCCCCTGGTCCCCTCATGCCTATCACCCCTCAGGTCCCAGAGCAGTTGAGTGTAGAATGGAGAAAGTGGACAAGCCTGCTAAACAACTACATACACAAACACATTCAGGTAAGATCAGCTCTCCTAATAAAAGCTATGGTCTACAGGAAGAGTGGTATTCCTGAGTTTAAAGGGGTGTCTTTGGCCAACCTCCAAAAGGAGACAGAGGATATTTTACTATTTCAGGCTGTCTGGATGTCAGTGTTATGATATTGGAATATATCATAACAAAACACGCAGCCTCTGTTAACACAGATAACATGTTGCTGACCTGAGAGATGTAAAGTGAAATGGACACAGTGGCAATAAAGCCAACCATATGGTCCCAGGGGTGTGACTAGTTTCATTGCCGAAGGGAGAGCAGTGACCCCACAGTCTCCCTTGATGACGACAGCCATATTCCGCAGACTCCATGGGGAAAAGACGGGAAAACAAAGCCTCTGCCTTCTGCCTCTCTGCATCACTCCCAGAAATGTAAGGGGGGGTGGTTCAGTTCAGGAAGCCCCTACCTATTGTTTTGCTTCCTTCATTAGTCGTCGTGTCAACAGTTTGGCTCGTTATGCGTGTGCCACTGTTTTTGTTCTGCTGCACCCCAGCTGACCTTGGTGTTCTGATGTTTTGACAGATTGTTTCAAAATCTCATCAAGACAGTTTGGCGTTTTGAAGCAAAGCAGCCGCTTGAACCGACATAAACTAGGCCGAACGTTCCACCAAAAGCAAATAAATCTGTAAGTGCTAAAATTATACAAATGTGACGCAAATCAGGGAGCAGAGTTTCATCAGGAAACACCACGAGATGCAGCAGGGTGTGGTGATGTGTGAGGGCCCTCAGATAAGCAGCCATCTCTGGCAGTATTATTACGTTTATTAAGATAGGGTTTAATAAAAGAATAACCTATTGAAGATAGGATCAGAGGTTTACAGGTCCAGGAGGGATACCAAGCTAATTCTGTGGGATGCCAAGCAGCACCATAGTGAAATATTGTCCCTCAAGGATGTTCTCTGTCTGTCTGGGTCGGCACTGACTGTGACTATGTGTATATGATCAGATGTATATGGGTTAAACCTATTTAACTGATACTAGGTGTCTTTCCATTAATTAACAAATAGCACAAATTGTTATTACGAATATAAATTTGCTAAATGAAAACACTGCAATTTAGAGAAAAACTCATGTTCTATCTCAAACTCAATGCTCCTGACATTTTGAATTTAAAAAAGCTTCCTGGATGAGAATTGAAATGTATTCAAACTTGGAAATAAAGTCCAGTGGATTGTTTTTAATTTTCTGTTTTTTTTATCATGTTCCACAAAAAAAAGTTTTCACATTTCGATAAGGTGAGGGTTTTTAAAATCATATGAAATTATTATATTATTCAAAACAGCAATGAAAGCATTTTTTTGCATCAGATAAGTTATGTGATCTGCAACTGGACCTTATTGCCTCATAAAAAGACAAACAAGGAGACTGAAAGTAGTTGAAGGATGATGGGGCTCAATAGAGTCATGGGTATATATGGATATGGATATATCTTATGTGTTTAATCCATCGCTGCCATGTCTGCCTATGCAGACATTTCTATACAGAAAGGGTAAATTTGTAATAACTTACCGTCATCGAGATACATCTGATCCAGTTCCTGCGGCTCTTGCTTGATGGTGATGGCCACTGGTGGAGAACTGGTGTCTTCAGGTAGCAGGCCCGGTGGACTTCCTGCAGCCTGGGCTGAGTTGCCTGATACCTCTGCCTGGCTGGGGATGTACACTTGAAAGAATGCTGTCTCTGCTGGCCCCCCAGGAGTAGAAGGGTCAGAAACTGGGGAAGATGAAGAACTACTGTTGGAATAGATGGAATGGTGGTAAGCAAGGGGACCGGGGCTGCCTTGAGATTGGAGAATTGCTAGGGAAGAGTTGTGATCAGATGATGTAGAATGTGGAAGGCTTGGGCAGCCAGGAGTCTCCTGAATGGAGGGTACTACATTGCCTGGTGGTGTGGCATGAGCTGGGCTGTTAGGGAGGCATTTGTTGAATGCAACAGGGGACAGATCATGCAGGGTAGGACTTGAGCTGGGAGATGGCGGTGGCATTGCAGAATGGTGAGGAGGGCAAGCAGGATATCCCCCAACCAGGCAGGGGTCAGGTTCAGCAACAGGCATGATGGGGGTCAGCCTGGGCTGGCCATAGTAGGGCTTTGAATGCATAGACAGCCCAACACTCCCGATAGAATCATACTCATCGGTGGGTTCAGTTTTAATTATTGGTACTGGAAAGAAAAAGCAGAAAGAAAATTATGATGTTGAAACAAAATCAACGTGAAAGATAGCCACGTGGCACAGTTAGTGCATGGATAATAACTGTGAGCAATACAGTTTTGGCCTCAGTACACTCCCTAATGCCAAACAACCAGTGGATTTAGGCTCAATATCAACTTGGCCTTATATTTCAAGGGAGAAGCCCTGACACCCCTCCACACCACCACCATCCTTACCACACCATGAAAAAAGTAACAGAACCGGCGGAAAGAAAAATGGATGAGTCATCAGTGTGGAAAGCCACAGCTGGCTCTAATAATGAGTAAGACCTATTTTCTTTGGAATCTCCTCCAACTCTGATATCCAATAAAAGTCCTTTAAAGCATTGGACTACTGCTGCTCTAGGAGCCCTGGACCCCCAAGTTTCCTCCACACTCTGGGAGTAATTGATTCTCTGAGGACCAAAAGATAGGCGGAGAGTAAAAAAAATGAGTTGATTTGATTTTGATTAGACTGCCTTAGCAGCATAAGAGGCTGCAGAGCTGAGCCTGTGGTTTGAGGAGCTTCAGACCTCAGCTAATGCAGGAGAGTGCTTTGACCCCGCTCAATCATCCTGCCTTCTTTCTTTACATTTCTTATCCACAGCAGTCTAATTTGCTTCCTGTAAGCTTCTGAATGACAGGTATCAGGTGGTAGCACAATGCTATTAAGAAGAATTTTGTTTTATTAGGTTTTTTTTTTACTTTACTCTAAAACTGTCTCTATCAGATGTATATATTGTACATATAATAAGCAAAGAGATGGAAGGAGGTCCCCACTTACATGCTCTGTACTGAGTTTGACATATAAGTAAAACTCTGCCAGCACAAAACTAATTGGCTGTTGTTAAGATACCCTTAAGTATAACAAAGTCTTTAGAGCCACAATAGACATACTGTTTATTGTTGAACCATAATAAAGGGTGTGGTGCCTGTTATTAAAAAGTAATTGGCTATATTTGCTCCAAGTAAAATTTACTTAAAGGCATATGATTTTCACAATGAAAAGGGTGTCTGTTCCCAGTGTTTGAGATTTTGAACAACAGAAAATATAAGACATAGGAATAAGTTCAAACAAAGCATCAGTCTGTCACATGACACACAGCTTGTTTTTCACTATGTTATTCTAATTTTTTTGTCTGGATTTAAACAGACATTATATCACGCATCTAGCCTCTGGGGTGATAAGCGATAACGCAGAAGGGAACACATTTACGTCAGTTCCCTGTGTTTTTAAAGCCAAGGGACCAGGCTCGGTGTGTTGGGGAGAGTCGAAAAGCATGTCCCGTGATGCCTCTTCTCCAAAGGCTGGGGAGTAACAAATAAGTCACATTACTTCCAACTCTTCCTCCTCTCTGCCAGTTCTTAGTTTAAAAGGATTCTAAAATAATAACTTTTCTCAAATCAGACACTGGATCAATTTGATGTTGTAAAAGTTTAAAGCTCTCTTCACTAGGAGTTGAGGTTTGGTTTTAAAAGTAGCTTAGATTTGCATGAAAACAGATGTTTCAATTTGGTTAGTTAAGGAGAAAAAGACAACCAATTTTACAAATTAATAATATAGTCCTGATGTTAAAACTCCAGAACACTCATCCAAGCAAAAGCCACTTTTCTGTGCAAGCCTTTCCAGTTACGGAGAATTTATGAAAGAAAATCAAATTTACAAATAAGAAAACTTTGTCTATTAAGGACTATTTTTCTTCTATTGCAACTAATACACAACACCCTGACACCTCTCCCCAAGTAGCTGCTCTTGGAATAGTGTCAAATCCAAATGATGCCCAGTGGTGCCAGAACCAGTTCAATAATACATCTACTAAATTCTTCTACCCAGGTTTCAAAGAGAAACTCCTTCCAAGCCTGAAAGCTTACATCTGTTTTTAACAAATTTCCTGCAGTCATGTCAGGCTCGGTGGATGGCTGCTCACACTGAACCTGGTTCTGCTGAAGGTTTTCTTCCAGTTAAATGGGAGCTTTTCCTCTCCACTGTCGCTACAAGCATGCTTAGTGTGAGGGATTGCCTTCGAGTTAATGAGTCGATGCAATTCACTGGTTTTCCTTGATAGAAAACTCTGAATCAATTTGACTGTATGATCTGGTGAACTGTAAAGTGCTTTGAGATGACATGTGCTGTGATTTATAATATAAATAAATATAATTGAATATAATATAAATAAACTGAATTGAATTAAACTGAATTGAATATTAAGGATTCTAACAAGTAAATGAAGCTACATTTTATAACATTCCCCAGAGGCATAAAGTCCATCCATACAATATATATATATTTCTCTGTACACTCACTATATATAGAAAGTTCTGTCTAAAATTCTTTTTTCAATTTAGGTGCAGCATCAGTCAGATTTGTAATAAAACCTGTAGGGCTGCTGCAACCAGTCATAGGACCAACAATTGGTGTGATGCCAACTCTAACATCATTCAGCCCGTGCAGAAGTGCTACATAGTGTAAACAAAGCTGAGACAAACCTGAGGTCTTTTTAAAGGTGACAGGATAAAGCACAATGTGAAACTAGGTATTTTGTTGCCTTATCAAATAACCTTAAGGTTATTTATAAGTTAGTAACTGACAAATTAATGCTAAAAACCAACACTTTCCACAGACACAAAGGAAAAAAAATAAGGTATATATATTATAGTTGGATGTAAAGAAGAGTATAGTTTCTGAAGCCGTTTAAAGTTATAAAATAAAGTGTAACAAGAGGGTAAGAACCAAAGGCAGTTTTTTTTTAAATATCTACAATACATAATATGGCTAAAAATTAACATTTGTTTCTGATGCAGGCCTATGGGCTTGCATGCAGGGTTATTAACAAGTTTTCATAATTAGTTAATTGATAAAATATGTTTTTTTTTTCAAGCTACACAAAAGGAAATAATGTAATGGTGTACAACCAGTAGTTTCCTTTGATTATGTTTCATTTCAGCTGCTAATGAGATGGGCAGGAGACCATGTCCATCTTTTACATTTTCAAGACTATATTTTCAATTGTGGGGAAGGACCTTATTTCCATCATCTAAGCACTTGAGGAATTGTGTAAATTTCATATTCTCCACCGACAACATTAAGCTATTTATTATATGTCTTCTTTAAAAACGTCTCTTTCTCTATGTGCCCTTGTAATTTACATTTTCTGACAATGATTTCTGAGAGGAAGAGAGAGCTGCTTACAGTGCAAAGTACAGGGTGTTTTATTTCAAAACCAGGTATGATCTTTGATCAATTGCTGACAAACCTACTGGACTAATTGACAGGTGGTGTTATGTCAATTACTGTAATACCACACTCCGTTCTTTCCATCATTACAACACAATAACACACTTTTTCAACACATGCAGTCTTATTATTTCAACACCTAAATTTAGGCCTAATCCTAAAGACGAAGACAGTGTCTTTTCATGAATGACTTAGAAAAAAGTTATGTCCACACAAGCGTACTATGTACCAAAAACTGATGACTACAACACTGGACGCACGTAGGCAGGTCCTATGAGAAAATCACAGTATAATGATGGCTAACAGTTGCATGCAGGTTATAAAGGTAAACGGCACAACCGGCATTATCTGAGACTAGTTTTAAACAAAAAAAATAATGATAATGATTTGTGCTCTTAAAATGCTGGATTAATTTGGATGTACAGCTAAAGCACAAACAAAAATTTGAGGTCAAACCCATTATTGTCTCTGTATGGATTGGGGTCTTCATTTTGAGATTAGTAAGTTTCCTCCATACTAGTCGCTTATGGCTTGAAGAAAATACTGCTCTGCAATTTCCTCTAGTTTTCCCAGCCCCATGCCTTTATTAAGCTCATTGGATATGCATCTGTTATTTTTCAGAACCTATATTTCAGCTTGCCTTCTGTAATGTCTCAAAGAATTGAATTTCTAAGGGTATCATGTTTTAAAGGCAATGATGTTAGATAGCATACTGTATTTAATTAAAAACAAAAAAAACTAAACAAACACTGTGTGGTGGTTCAGCAACTTTTCGAGTGAGTGTAGAGGAACATGGTTGTGGAACTCCTCTCCCCTGCTCCTACCACAGAGTAAAAAGGGTGGGGATACGGCAACAGCTTTTGTTAAGAAAAGAACTTAAACTTTAGAGTTATCTCCAAACGGCCTATAAAAATACAGAGGTTCCGAGAAGCCCCTTCTGTCCAAGCCTCTGTTTTTGCCATAATTTTTTGTTTGTGGTTGGTGAAAACTGTTTCTCATTTCAAGACCAACACGTCACATTTCTGTTAATGCAAGAATGATTGGAAGGGAGCTTGGAAAGGAAAGTTCACTCTAGGAGCCAGACAAGGACAGTTTCATGAACATCAATAACAAACATCCAGACTTGGCTAGGAATGGTGCTCATGGTATAGGAGACTTGCAAAATGTTTTTTTTTTTAAGGTATTGTTTATTTTAAGTGGGGATTGTCGGGTAATGTTTTTTTTTTATTGAAATCAACTCCATTTGATGAATTGATAGTGTCTACTTAGAAGGAATTTCTTTCAGTATTGCTATGTTAGTGCTGTTCAACAGCTGTTCATTCTTAGCAGAGATTAACTTGCATTGGCAGGAGAAGTAATGCCAGATTGTAGGAATGCAAAATCAGAAAAATTCTCCTCTGGGATTATTTACACTGTTTAATGGTGAGAAGGATGCAGGATGCACTTTATGAGGTTGCGTTTGGAAATATAAACACACAATAAAATACTTAATTTCTCACCTAAATACTGCCAAATTAGCCATGCTGCATGGCAAAACTACCTTGCTGTACTTGGAAGGTGAATATATAATAACAGAAACATGGAGGGCATTACACAAAACATTTGTAACATAATAGAAAAATACATGCTTGCATTAAGCATAAAATATGGAAAAGCAGTTGTGAGTTAATGCACTTCACAGAGCTAAGTTTTAAAATTCCGTTGAGGGCAACAAGAACCCCCTATCCCTATTTAAACGCACTGCTGCTAGCCTTAAATGCCGGAATACACAAAAAAGAGCACTGTTTCACAGCTACTCTCCTCTTCATTGAAATAAAGTAAAAAATAGTCTTACAGTATTTATAGTGACTTAAATTGTTGGTTAATTACAGTTTTAAATCTCTTTTTCTTGGATATCATAATTGTGTCAGATATTTTATAATTTTTTATTGAGCCTAATAGGTCCCTGTTTTGTTATAGACAAGAAAATGGCCACTTATAAATTAATAATGTGTCACTGGAAAAGATCAACCAACCTTTGATTAATTAATTAATCAATAATTAAAATCCCTACATGAAAAATTTGGTTCAACTGGGTTAAGATATTTTCACTGTTCGCACATAAAATATCTGCAGTTTGTACGGTTACAAAAATGTATTTATTACTATATTGAACAAACAACAAAACTGTTTTCAGGGCTTTGTGAAAAAGTCCTGTCATATCCGTTAAGTATCTGTGAAACACTCAATGACTCCCTTTTCTGAATCATGTGCTTATTTATCTGGATTAAGGGGATATACTCCCCAGTGTTCTGTGTCAAAATTATATAGGTTACCAATTCTATAACAATGCCTTCTAGTTTTTTTCTACATTTTTTTTACTCTAAAGGTGAAAGATCAATGCTTCTTTACAAAGTCTATGTGGGGCCCTAAGTGGTTATATAACAATCAATTAATTAAATGAAAAATAAGTTGAGCTGCTATCTGCATTAGCTGTCAGTATTTGATTATTTGAGGCAAATGTTCTTTGGCGCTGACTGAGCATCTGCATGATGAAGCATGAGATTAAAGGATCTTATTTTAAGGTGATTAATGCAACATTTACTGGTGACATTTGCTGCATTGCTTAGTCTTACTGTAGCTAATACAGTCAATTTGCAGTGCCTGTCTTACAGATTTTTTTTAAACATCAAATTTCATATGCTGTATTTAATAAGAGGATGATGATTATAATCATTTAATTCTCCATGCACCACTGAGATGCAGGCAGATATTTTGAAGGCAAGGTGTTTCTGTTTGAGTAAGGCCACTACAGGATTATAAATTTATTTCATTTGCTTTTTTTTTAGTTCTAATTACTATCAACAGCATGCAGAGTAAGGCTAAGAACTGTTGAAATCTGCTGACATGTCATATAAAATGTAATTGATTAAAGCATCGTGTGGCAGCCCAGTGAACAGTTAATTTTGCTTTTTCCTTTTTTTTTTTTTTTTTTTTTTTTTTTGCTGTTAAGTTGCACAAAAGCAGTGGCTTCTGATAGCATATTCATTAGTGTCAAAGAAAAACAAGTGGTCACATGACCTGAATGGAAAATACAGGTGGTTTTCAGCATCTGTGGTCCCGAGAGTGTCAGCTCCATCCTTCCGCTGTTTTAAACAAGTGATTCTATTTTAAGGCTTGGGTTAGCCTTTTTATAGCAGAACAGACAGCAGAGTGTGAAAGAAATGTTCTCTCTAAACAGCGTCACTGGCCACAACTGTGCTTGAAGTGGGACCGTAGGCCGGAAGACTCTTTTCATAGAAGCGAGCAAAAAGTGTTAGCAAATATTTGTGTGTGATTGTGTTAATGTGTGGGTGTTTTCCCTCGCAGCCGACCCCCAAGTATCTTGCCACAACACTGCTTGTTTTACTCACTGTTGACACACAAGCACATACTGAAACCCTCAAAAGCAAACAGCTTCACTCGGATTTCCTCTTTCCATTTAGCTGTATTGAAACTCTTACAATCATCAAGAGTACAAAGGATCTTCTTAGGTTGATTATAACCTTTATACACCATTCCTTTAAAGTGCATTTCTATGGTTTAGGTGTTTCTCTGAGGAGGAATCAGATTATAGTTGAGTGATATTAAAATCAGTTCAGTGCATGACACTTCTCAGTAGTAAGGCAACTTCAAATCAGCTATTATGTGCTACTTGTTGATACAAAGAATTTATTTTTTGGATAAGACACTTTTTATGGTATCACGTAACAACTCCCTAAATATAATTTGAGATGAATTGGTTCTTTGGCTGTAACTCCTGTGAGTTAATTATCCTTCATGAAGAAGGCACTCGTTCTGCTTGTGTGGTCTACAGCACGTTCGGGGTTTACTTCGCAGCAAAAGAGAGAACACAAGTCAGCTTTTAATAAGAGTTCTGTTTATGCTCAAGAAAATGACTTAGAGATGCCTAGTTAGGAACCCTCATACTTTTCTTTTGGTGTCTGCCAAGGCCTTATAAGGTTCTAGTCTTGGTACCTCCAATGTACTTTAGCATATTTGGCCTTAGTGTATTTTAATTTAGATTCTTTTTGTAATATGAAAACACACAGCGGTGCACAGTTAATTACAAAGGGGAGGGCAAACATTATTTACAAAACATAAAAAATGTTGCATGCTTTATACCCCCTTTGACAAGATGCCAACAGAGTTGGAGGATGTCCTCCAAAAACAAAACAGGATAGTGTGTCATAATCAGAACAGTACCCAGATATGGCTATGCATCTAAACTCCAATATAAACTGATATGGTGCAAAATTAATACTGTGCTTCACCCTAAAGCAGCTGTTCAACTGTTAAACAACATCTTTCTGTTTGGATGCTTTATTTCAGCAATGACAAGGAAGCTGCTCAGCATTGATGTCGATCGTGCAAATACACTTTCTATCCAACTGACTACGATTGAACTATTTTTTTATGAGAAGAATACAAAGGATTTCTAAGACTTAATTTTCAAGTCTTGTAGAGGCAACATACTGACTAAAGGGGGAACTTAAAGGTACACTATGCAACCGGTGTTGATTTTCCAGCGAGGCTCCCCCCAGAGGGCGAAAGTAAAAGTGCACTGTCGTAAATATGCTCAGCTGTTCTTCTGGTTTCTCCGTCAAGCCAGGCACGGTTGTTTTGAGCTTAGCAGACAGGCGAACCCAACGAATGACTAATGCTGCGTTCACACTGGACGCAGCTGGCGCGACAGAAGCAGTGAGTTTACATGCAAAGTCAATGGTTGACGCGCGTCAAGGCGCAGCAAAAGGTCCCGCGGCGCATTTTGAGCAGCAAACTCGCTGCTGCTCGAGATGGAAAAATTGAATTTTTGCTGCTCGACGCGCCGCGTCAACCAATCAGAGAAGCTGATCTGGGAGCTGGCAGGGGGAGAGACACAGCGCTGATGATCAGAGCGCTAAGATCACTCCTCTTAAACAGTTTATTGACGCCTAAATTAACTTAAAATGCAGAAATCTGCCGGCAGAATATGTTGGCTTTTATTATCCTGCTGCCTGCAGTTTGGATTATTTAGATGAAAAACACCTACCAGCTGCCGCAGTGAACCGCGAGGAGGCGACCCGGCCAGAGGCTGCTGATGAAGGGATTCCTACTGTCGGCGCACCGCTGGTATGTGGGGGTCTGAGCGGCTCCGACAGAAAAAATATTGGAAGGCAGGATTATAATCTGAATGAACTGACTGCACTGATTACGTTTTCAGGTGTATTTTCTCACTTAAAAACATATTAAAACTACTTTATTCCCACTGATCACAGCAAATATAGCTGCAAGGCAGAGAAAGGATAGTGAAGCTCCGCCCAACGCGCGTCAGACACACTTTTGCGCCTCGCAGCCAGAGCAGCAAAGCTGCTTCAGCCGCGCGTCAGAACTAACTGGTACAAGCAGTAAAAATGAAGCAGCAGACGCGATTTTGCTGCTTTTGCTGCGTGCGGTGTGAAAGCAGCACTGCACAAAGATCGCCACTGTGCTAGCAACGAGCAGGCTTTTAACTGGGGGCCTGTAGCAGTTCTCACCGTAAAGCAAGACCGACTCTCGCGAGACTTCTGAGCCTGTGGGTGCGGGTCGGTGCTCCTGCAATTGCAAGTGCGGTATTTCCCCCACAGACCACCAGGGCGGCCGAGAATACCTTTGTTCAACCTGAAATGACTCATTTAATCATCTAAACGTTATGGAACACATTAATTAACTGAAAAATGTTGCATAGTGTGCCTTTAATATAATCCAGACCATACCATCCAGATTTTGAAAGAAAATATTGAAAAATGTATCGTTTTCTACAGAGGAACTATTTATCAAACTATTTTTGGTCCACTTGTTTAAATGGCTCTATTTCTGTTTGTTTATCTCTTCAGACCATCTAGAATCTGCTGATAGTGTAAATATCCCATCTTATTAACAGCTGTGGACCTAAAACATGTTTCAGGCTATCTCACCCACTGTGTCCATTAAGCACTGATCAATGAAAATAAGATATCCGGGTTTGGATCTAATGCATTCCACTGGTAATCATGACAATCTAACACAGTCAGTACCACCTCATCAGCTTTGTCTGAACACATTTGAGGATACATTTTCTGGTTAGAACCTTGAACCATGGCTGATATTTTGGGTGTTTCTTGCCAAAACCTTATGTACATCATTCTTAAAATTCCATCATGAAAGCCACTTATATCTTTGACACAGGATAAGCTCACAGAGGAGTATTACTAACATTTCAGCTTGTTATATGACTGACAGGCTGGATGGGTGTTAGATTGTGTTTCCGTATTTGCATACATCTGTAAGATCATTCCTTTCTTGGGGAACCATGGGTTTATTGTGTGAAGCAGGGTGTAAAAGTCAAGTCCCTTGGAGGTTGAGTCAACTACACTGACAGCACTTGGAAGCTCTGTCACTCAGCAGGCCCACCTGAAGGCTGCAGAACGCCACTCTACTACTGAAAAAACACTTCTCTCATCTTCTGCTCTAATTCAGCGACTCGAGCTTGCTGCTCCAAGGCAGGAAGTTAAAAACACCCAGCAAGAATGAGCTACACATTTTTGTGTCATGTTGACAGTTAAAGGCAGATTGCAGATTCTAAATGTCAAGATGTGAATATTTTTTTTAAACAGGATCTGGCTGCTGGTTACCGTTTGCAGGCACATAGGTGAAGCGCTGGTACTGGCTCCTCTTCCTTTTGCCATTGCAGACGTAGAAGTTAACTTGCACTGGACTGGATATTCTCTGATTCCTGTAGGGTGGGATCTCCACAACAATATTATTCTAAAATACAAACAAAAAGATAGAAAAAAGTCTTTTAAATGAAGCCCTATATCAAATATACCTTGTAGTTCATGGGGCATGATGAGACATGATGAGATTGGAAAATAATTCACTTGCATTTCTTTTCCTACAATGCAGATATTTTAGCACACATAACTTGATCACAAGGTAAGCAAGTCTTCTTCACACACAGCTTCTCCTCCACCTATATTACACATGAACCACTGCAACATAATCCGTACTCGCTGCTGAAATGAAATAATCCATGAAAAAGATCCCTTCATCTCAAGCTATGCCATCCTAATGCGCCCCCCACCTCAACATATTGAGTGCTTGAAATTTAAAGAAAAAACCAATGACATGACTTACAGAATAATTGCACCAAATAAATGGCCAGTTTGGGCCCCAATAGACAATGAAGGTACATTCCACTGCTAAAAACAGAGGATGTCAGAGTAAAGGTAATAAATGATATCCTAACACTAATTAACACAGTGAGTCCATACCTTTGATAACACTAAACCCACTACTCAGAACTAGACTACCGTATATCAAAAGGAACCAACCAACAAATATTTAAACATAAGTCATTATAAACAATACTTAAAAAAAAAACAAAAAACTGTTTACTCTCTTTTAATGAGGTAATGACGCATGAGTTTAAAGTAAAATATTAAAACTGTGAGAGTTTCAGAGAATAATCAACAGGTATGTTATTCATTTAATTTTTACCACTGGACTGCATTTATGGTAGCGTTTCCAAGGGACTGGACAGGGAACTGGTCTAAATGAGCATGTCTGGGCTGTGCATGGGTAGTAGTTGGGCCCATGAGGCTAGTCCAGGCCCCTTTGTTTGTCTCTCTGGAAACCCTTGGGCTTTAGCTTTTCCCTTCAAAGCACAGCTGAAGAATCAGGTTGGCTTATTTGTTTGCTCAGCCACTTTTTGTTCTGGAGGGGGGTCACCTTTAAACCCTCCGGTTACCTAGTCTGCTAGACCACAGCATGTCGGTGCAGATATGAACTTTTGACTCTTTAATTCTGACAAGGAAACACTGTGAAATCCTTCTGGGTGCTTGTGCCTAATTCCTGAGATTACTGTCACTCTCATATGGGCTTTCACAGGTTGTAGCAGGGAAATTGTCAGGTCATCACTATGTTTGGAGCAAGTTAGAACACAAAGAGTTAAAGGCAAGATCAGATCCAGTCCACTTTCCATATGATGAGATGGAGGACATGCGGGTGGGTGAATTGGTGTGTTAAATGCATTCAGGTACACTACTTTCCCTCTCCATCCAAAATAACCAAAGTTAGCATGTTCCTCAGAGCAAACTGCACACAGTTAGCCAGGCAGACTGGTGGACTTTAGAGTGGTCTCGTTTCGACACACATACGAAGAAAGTTAGCACTCTCTTCCAGTCTCTCTCTGTTTTTAAATTTCATATGGACTTGCGAAAGTATTTACTATCCTCTAACTGTTTCCCAATTTTTTCTATCCAATTTTTGTTAAGTATTTAGAAACTATGTAACATTTCAATCAAAACTACCCTGCACCCTGTGTTTTCCTGTCTCATGATATCCCAATGTGAAAAACATAATTTTAAGGTGATGTAAGGTGACACAATATGAAAAATGTCAAAAGGAAGTCATATGTTTATATGCAGTTCTTCAATTAAAAACACGATGGTGATGCTTTTCTCAAATTTTTATGTAAAACCATTTTTAAGCCATTTTCAGCCTGTCCTTAACTGGCCACCTTTTTTCCAGCAACTCTGACTATGACCAGAAAATATCAATTAGAGTTAAATCAGAATTAACTACAGAAGTCCATATTTAACCAGTAGATGCTAGCACATAGTTTACATGAAAGTGAGTGAAATCACAGCAACAAGTGACACTAAATCCTGAAGCACCAGCATCTGGATAAAAGTGCATTTGTTTTAGCCGTTTGAAAGCATAAGGTCCCTCAGTCGGTTTATAGAGACAGACCACAGATAAAAGACATCAGCAATTAAAAGCATGCTATCATCATGCCCAAGGAAACTAGTTTTCCACAACCCTCCTTGGCTCTCCGCTCTGAAAGCAGACCTAACTAACCGATGAATTCTTAATGAACTCCAGAGCTAAAGAAGCCCTCAGTGACACGAAGAACAACATTTACTTCATTCCCTCTGTCGACAATTCCCTTTTGGTCAGTTTTATATTAACACAATCTGAGTGTGTGACTGTACGTCAGTGAAAATGAGTGCACTGGTTTATTTTCTCATTACAACCTTCACGACAAGCACCAGGTAGAAACAGGGGTGTGATTTGCTTCTGGCTGCACGCTCACAGGCACAGATGAGGTGTTTAAGCCCAGCTCACCGCAACACTTCACTATGAACTAAACGTCTAGCTATGCACTCAGGGCAGCATTGGCGTTTGTGCTTGTATTTGAGCGTGTTTCTGCCCGTGTCATGTTTTTATGCAACACCACAAGAGAACGTGTTTACCTCAAGGATGGTACAGTGATTTTGTGAAAATTCCATTCAGGATTGCATCGACTAATCAGTGTGGTCTGTGTTTTTTACTTTGTAATGCCTTAGCAAAGGTTACATCATTAAGTGGGACAAATGAGGAGGAGACCAAAGAAAGGAGAAAGTCTCAGGGGGAAGAGAGGACTGAAGCGACAAAGGCATTTTATATAAATAATAGGTACTTACAGATTTGACAGTGTCCTTGTCAACCTTGGCTTCTGTCTCCCACAAATGGTGCCCATCTGTTGACACAGACACCAAAGAGATTATGATAACATCTATGCCATATGGTAAAAGAAGGCAATAGGTGGCTGAGGCTTGCAGGAGAAAGTCAGGGGAACAATGGTAGTGTATTTAACCGTAGGCGCCGGAATATTTGGTAACTTTCAAAATCTACAAGTTGCAATAAATTCAATAATATCAGTAATTTAAGTAATTCAATAATCTCAGTAACTGAAGTATCTGTCTGTCTGTATGTCCATCCATCAATCTTGTCTGAGACTATGTTGTGGAAGTAAATGACTGAAGGAGAAGTCAGACGTCACACTCGATGTCTATTGGAATGCTAATTGATTTGTCCTAGATCAGAGGTCTGCATCCAGCTCTGGGAACCCCAAGTAGCTCTTCAGAACCTTCACATTGGCTCTTAATAACGAACGATGATGACAAAAAACAAAACAAAAAAAACACCTAATGTTTTCAATTAAAGACAAAAAACAAAACAAAAGCAAATACAGGACATTTTAAGAAAGAGTATAGAACATTTTGGGGCTCTAAATGAGTTATGTTTGCATAGATGACTGAAAGCAAAAAGAAAGATGCATCAGTCTACATAATCCTCCCTAGGTTTCCAACTTTCTGTTGTCTACAAATCACTTACGTCTTCTAATTACTTCTGGCTGACCCTTCTCTTTTGGCCAATTTTCCATGGCAGATCCTATCTAAGGTGGAAGCCACAGACAAAGCAGGCATAGGATCATAGGGGATACTGTAACTCCTCTACCATGTTAAACTGCCAATTCTGTTAAGGGTGGGGGGAAATCAGTGGTTGTCTTTATTAAGAAAAAGATAACCAAGAGTTACTTGCTTCTGTACAGTAAGTCCATAGGAAGCTTTTGTTCCCAGTTCATGCTTTCCTATTAGGTATTTGATGCCAGTAAAGAACCCTGGTTCGTTTGTTTTATTTCTTTTCTGCAAAACTGGCAGCCTTTCCCACTCTCCCTTTTTTTTATATCCACTTGATGTAAAAAGGTTTCCCTTGCTGCCATGTACTCAAAGATCCCTGTGAGCTACTGCAGCTGCTGCAAGCCTGTAAAGGTTCAGCTCACATTCTTTGCGTTTTCCCTGGGATTTCATGCCACACCTTTCGTGAGCCGACTCGGGTTCTGCTGGGGCAATCAGGAATGGCCATATTGCACTTTTTTTTCTTTTTTTCAGAACCAATGAGTCATTACATCAGTCAGAAGTGGCAGGAAGACAGTGCAGCCTTTGTGTAAGCAACACTATATGAGGTAACACCATGGTTTCTGCAGCTCTCCTGCTATATGTTAGTAGCAGAATAGAGAGAGCTATAGATCAAGAGGAAATGCTAAACCTTTCATAAGAAACAGAAAAAAAAAATTAGTTTAATGGCAATTTCCAAACTACTTATATCAAAGGACTAACTTAGCCGGCAAGATCCAAGAGGTTTTCTCTCTTTCAAGAGGCTTATGTTTTTCAAATAATTGCATGAGTGTGAAGCTAAAGGACTGCAGTCAAACTTAGATCTTTATTGCTGAGATGTGGTAGTGGGGGCGGGTGGTCAACTTTATTGTTCTGAGAGAAAAAAAAAAAAGTCAGTTGATAGAGCTTTCCAAAACGGCCATATTAAACACAGTAGACGACAAAAACAGACAGTGCACATATTAGATAAGGGCTTCCTGTTGCAAAACTTGATGAAACTAGATCTCCATATGGAAAAGTATGCCTCCCTTTGAGGAAGATGCACAAGCAGAATCATGCTGGTAAGATGACTGTGGAGTTAACAGACATCTTGCATGTAGCAGGTGAAAAGAGGCACACGTACTGCTGTGAAGCTGAAATGATTGGAGCAGGCCAATTAGAGCGAGCACAGACACAGGGAAGGTCATAACAACAGAGAGAGGCAGACAGAGATGAGCATTTCTTATGTTACGTCTAGAGGAACCAAGAGGGAATCTCGCCCACCTACGCTCTGGGAGACTCTCCAAGAGGGAAACCTTAGACTACAACGTCAAAATGAAGCTCCAGCAGTAAACATGTTTTTCAAAGTCTTCATCTTTCCACCTCCCTCTTCATATTTGCCCTCTCTATCTGCGTCTCTAAATCACTATGCTCAAGCAAAGTTTAATGTTTTCTCAATCAAACCAAGAAATTCAACAATGCTGTGGTCGGATGGAGATGGAGGCTACTTGTGGCTTACCGTCAGAGATCGGCGTACGACTGATAACCACAGGACTTTCCGTTTTCTCCTTCTTCCCTGCAACATCTGCAAAATGCTTCTGTTCCCGACAACACCTCCTCATGCAACCAACCTCCACCCACGTTAAATGTGCACAAACAGATGCAGACACATGCAAACATACAACCACAATATCCTTTACCTTTGTTCTGGCTTTCAACTTAGATTATAGGAGGTGGCGAAGCACGGAACAATAGTTGCTGAGCACAGAACAGTATCCTTGATGGGAGTTGTGTTGGAAAACTAAGGGTTGATTTTAAAAGACAAATAAGTGGATGTGTGCTCTCTTATTCAAGGTATAATGCTCAGGGATAGGTGACTCACTTGAGGATAGGTGACTCACTTGATCAAATGGAATCCACAAAGCCTAACACCAGACAACTCTGACAATACAACGATTCTTAGAGCAATTAGACTTTGCAAAGGCTGTGTCAACTCTTTGGCTTTATCTCCTAATAACACCTCATCCAGGTTGTGTAGTTGGTGACGATCTGGCAACACTGTTATAGTTAAGCTCACTCAAACAAATCTTGTTTGTCCTTTTTTCTTTGATTAAAGTCTTGATAATGATCAAGAGGAGGTCAATGAGCTCCATTTGGTTGAAATGAAAAAGATATGATTATATTCCAGATAAATATTTCAGACGTATGTTCTGACTCATTGCTTCAGAAAGCCCGACAACTGACTGGTGATATATTTACCCTTAGAGTGAACTTACGGTTTTCGACAGCCAGAGGTGAAATTGCTTTTTAAAAAGCAGCGTTTTGTACATGGCAGCCTTCTGTGAATGAGGAGAGTTCAGTTCAGGTTATTTTGAGGATGGAAAATATGATTCACATGCCTAATTGGGGAGTTTTTCTTATGATGTATTTTGCAGCTATCTTTTTCTTCCAGCTTGGATTTTAAGAAGCATCCCCCCACTTTCCTGTTTACATATCTTGAGTTTATTTTCCATTTTATTACCTTTCTACTGCCCCTGCTGCTGCCTTGAATTAAAATGCTTCAGTAATTTTACACACACTCTCACGGCAGTCACCTTGCTGCCCATGGAAAAGTGAAGCCAGGAGACTAGACGGATTCTCCAGTGACTGATTCCAGAGATACAGCTCGAATCTCTTCCTGAACATCGGAGACAGTCTAAAAAAACAGTGAAACCAGGAAAATAAAAGTATGCTTCACATCCTGAGGCATCAGTAGCAACAGGGACCTGACAGTAAATATATGATGGATTTATAGTCAGGAACTCAGTTTGGGTAAGTGTATTATTTTTTTGTTTTTTTGGGATGGGAGTGTTGGCCTAGAGGGTTAGAGCGGTGATTTTGTGCTATGAGAATGTTGCAAGTACCTGGTTTGATCCCCAAATCCTCAATCTGGGTTACTGAGTGCTCCCAGGGCACCGCATAATGGCAGCCCACTGCTCGCCAAGGACATGGGTTAAATGCAGAGACGAATTTCTCCAATGTGAGATCAATAAAGTTCAGTTATTATTATTGAGAAAAGTGTTGTGATTTGACCTGATTACAAAAGAGACTGGGCTTATATCAGTTTATCTGGTCGGTGTCATGATCTGGCCTGTTTGCTCTCCCCTAATTAGTAATTCCTCTCACCTGCCCTCTTCCTTCCCTGCCTCAATTATAATTTATTCCCCTCACCTGTTTCCTCTGGTTTATATTCAGTTCAGCCTGAGCATTCAGTGCCAGATCATTATTTGTCTTTCTGTTAGTCTGTCTGTTTGGTTTTTTGTCATGGTTCCTGTCCTGGATCCTAGCTGTCAGTGGAAAGAGGGTTTTAGTGTTTGTCTCGTCTTCTGATCATCCACTGTTCCTCCCCCGCGGAGTCCTCTGGGTTTTTGGCTCATTATGGGGGGAGGTTCAGTTTTTATCAAAGTAAGCATGGCTCCAGGGAGGAGACCAGTTTAAAGTCCAGCTTCAAGTTCCGGTTCCTACGTCCTGTCTCGGCTACCCTCTTCCACTGAGCCTGCCTGTCTTCACCTGATCCTGTCTGCTCCTGTGCGTGACCACCTGGTCATGCTTCTGGTCCCAGTCTGAGTCTGAACCCTCCTGGAAGCCTGTGGATGCCTGGAAGTCTGGATCCTGCCACCTGTCTCTGTTCCTGTCTGTTCTGGATCCCTCACCAGGATCAGCTTCCAGCATCACCTCTTGGACTGCAGCACTGGGGACACTCGTGGTCTGGACTGTTAAACCAGAGTGTCTGAGATTGGGCGGTTGGTTTTAATAATTTAAAGGCAACAATGTTCATGTTAATTCCATTTTTTGTTCTCCATGAAAAACATATTAAAATATGTTTTTGTATGCATCTTATATGTGTATCTTTTTACACTAATTCTAAAACTTGGTTAAAATCTTGTCTCGTTTCGTTTAGCCACTATTATGAAGCAGGGTGGTTACCCAGGACATTCATGCAAGACCCAGTGTTTAGATATAACAAAAGGCAGTGTTTACCAAGTATTAGTCCAAAATGAGCATCATAAATCATGCTCTGGTCAGCCCAGTCAGATGATGATGCCAAAGCAGAGTCTAGACATACCAGATGTACAATACCTCAACCAGTTCATCTGGTGTTTAGACTTGCCCGTGGTAGCTGCTTAATTCAGGTGTAAACAGCCTTTATATGAACTATAACAATTTTTCCAGCAGGAATTATGATTTCCAAATTCTACAAAATAAACTATCAGAAGACGTGCTGAGGGCCAGTCTTTTCTCTGCTGCAGACCAGGCAGTGTGGCACTCCGGAGCTGCAGGCAACACTCCAATCCAACAGATTTAAAATCCATCCAGCTCACCAGGGAATTCCCTCCCCTCCCCTCTGAGTCAGAGAGTAGGCTTTCCCCATCTCTCTCTCTCTCTCTCTCTCTGCTGCTGTGTTTATCTGTCTGTCTCTCTATTTTCCCTGCCTCTAGCGCTCATTCCATCTGTGGAAAGCAGGGCAGGCCAGAACCTACACATTAGGTGTGCCAGGTATGTCTTCCTTTGTCAGTGCCAGTTGAGCGGTTTGGATAAACTGGCACAAAATAAATAATAGCAACACCATAAAACCTGAATTCAGCTCGACAAAGCACAAGCTGATGGAAACTTGAACAAAATGCTAAAGCTGCGGCTCGGCAAAAGAATTTCCTTTCATCCCCAAAAGAGAGGAAAAAGACAAATCTTGTGAGCGAAAGATTGCTTACATTGTAGCAAAAGCAAAGACTTGAGGATAGGATTTCTTGGGTTTAACGGTGATCAGGCTATTTGATTTATTTGATCTTTATTCTATTTGTGGTTGGAAATGAGCTGAAACACTAAGAAAAATATTGAGTGAAAAGGACCAAATATTGACTGATAAGGATGGATGGAACATAGAATAAATATTTCTAAATTACAGAGAATAATCTAATGTTCTGCATGTTGTTAAAAAACAAATCAACTTGCCAAAAGATTTACCAGAAAATTTAGTAAGACAAAACATGGTGCATGTTATGTTCTCTTTCCTTATGCACCTGGAAACGGGCAGCAGGAATAATGAAGCCTTGCCTTTTTCCTCCTTTTTTCCTTCCTTCTCGCTCTTTTCAAGAGCTTGGGATCTGCTGCTTTCCGCTTCACCCCTCAATGGGGAATCCTTGGTGTATGACTCACTGAAAACACTTCCTCCTGAACAACACAAACAGGCCTGGAGGCTAGCAGCTAGAGCAGGTACCAATGTACGCAACAACACCAGCAAATACATGCACATACATCGAATTCAGAGAGTTTGCATCAGTTATCCTGTGGGCGATGACGGGAAGCAGTGGGGATGGATGGGAGGTTTAAAAAGAAAGTAATTATTTTTCAAGCTGCATTAAGATTTGGCAGCAGAGGTTGGAATAGCTTAGTTTATATGTTACTGGGGGTGTCTCAGGGGGTATAGTAGGAAAGACCTAATAAAAAAAAAACACACACACACACATACACAAAAGGAGATGACGGTTTTAGCTGTATTGATGGGTAAATAATCTGGTGGTTTTGTAAACTCCTGAACAGACACATTTTTTCTTGCAGTGTCTTGGAAAAAAAATCCATACTCCTTGACCTGAAGCTAAACATATAGTGTATCTGCATAGACTTCTTTTAGTTAACAGTTACTGAAACTGCTTTTTGTTGTGTAATGTCTTTACCATATGCCTACAAACTAAAATGAATACCCATTCTTTGGAAAATAACCAAAGCCTAGATAATTGATAGCAGATTGTCTTTAAAACTGCAATCTCAAAGTTATCAGGTGAAGTTCTGGATAGGGATGCACGATATTGGGATTTTGGCCGGTATCCGATATGCCGATATTTTAAAACTCATGTAGCCGATAACCGATACCGATGTTAAAGCTGGTAAAAAAATAAGTAGTCATTGAAAATAGCAGTTTTCTTATCCATTTCTGACAGTTTGAAAAATAATATACTCAAATATATTTTCATATGCTGATATCAAATAGATTTTTAAAAACGCGATATCGATCTATTTTATATTCAAAATCTCGTGAAATTTCCTCGTTCTGTTACTAACTCTCGTGATATTTTGCAAATTCTTGTGAGATTTTGTTAGTAAAATAGATCCATACTGCGTCAATATATCAACATATAAAAATATGGCAAAATTTCGTGAATTTTCGGGGGATTTCGTAGCATAACAATGACATATAGCAATATTTCATTAGTAAAAGAGATTGATATGGTGTTTTTAAATGGCAATATATCAGCATATAAAGATATTGTGATATTTTAATGTATCAATATTTTTTCCCTCGTCTTTAAAAGTTTTTAGGTCTGTAAAAAAGAAGTTTTTGAGGAAGAAGAGGAGGTAGTATTTTTTTTTTTTTTTAGACTTTAGAAACTCAGAAGCTGATCAAATATCGGGTTACATATCGGTGGGGTGGCCGATGTCCGATATTCAGTTTTAAGGCCGATACAGGCCGATACCGATAGGGGGCCGATTATATCGTGCATCCCTAGTTCTGGACCTTGACTCTTACACGAAAATGTTGCGATCTGCTGCAGCTCTAGATCCTTTCTTTAAAATTGTTGTCCTGCTAGAAGTTTAATCTCTGATCCAGACCTCAGTGTTTTGCAGCCACTCCATGAATGACCTGTATGTCGCTACATCCATTTTTCAATTAGCTTTACGAAATGTCCTTGTCCCTGCACTCCACTTCAAAGCATAATACTGCCATTGTGTTTCACAATAGGGGGAGCATGATGCTAAGAGTTGGCTTGATTTTACCCTACAACAGGGTATCAGAATAAATAGAGTGGAACAAAAATGTTAACGGGCTTTTCTGATTATAAAGTGTATAAGAAAAAGTGGCATCTTTTTTAAACCACTCTCCAATACTGCAATACTTAGTGTACATTTAAATTACTGAAACCCAACTAAGTGCATTGAAGTTTGCAGTTGTAGTGTTTGACAAAGTTTGAGTGGTATAAATACTTTTGAAGGGTACTGTAGAATTGGAATGCCTCTAATTAAATAGCTCAAGTTTATTTTGGCACATAAATATGTGATTAATATTTCTAGCTTCGAATAACTTTAATGAATTTTCAATTTTCTTATATAAAGTGTATTTTTTCTTGAAATACTCATGGATATTTTAGACTTCTTCATTCAACCACTAATTGTTAATGGGCCAATTTTGTAAATTTTTATGGAATTTTTTTTCTTACTTCAAATTGCAGCATTTAACAAAATGCAAGCATTTACGATTTATAGTCGGGCCATTTGAGCTAATGGGCTTCTAAGCTGCCTGTGATCTTGTTCTGACTCAACCTAGATGATTTTCACTGCAAAGGATTTTTCACACAAGTTGGAATAAGACTGAAATTCGTCTGTTGCTCTTTAGGATTTGTGGAGCATTTTGGAAGGTGTTTATTGGAGTCAATTTCGGAAAGTGAGCAGCCATTCTGACTTTCGATGGCAGCAGCAGTAATGGCTGTCACCACTGTGGCAAAAGCAGTGATTGGTTTTTATGCCTTCCAAGGCGTTTGGCTGCACTTGAATGCGTGTGTCTCTTTGAGCGTAATGGTAACTGTCTGAGAGGAATAATCATTGTGGTGCAAACTTTCAAAGACTCATTTAGTCATGAACTTTTCCAGCAGAAAATAAGACTGAAGTCAGAGAGAAAATTTATAACAAAAGCATAAATTTTGAGGTATTTTTTCTAAATAATTTTCATTGTGTTACCCTCACTTTAAATTACAGAAATAATTCTGTGAAACTATATCAAATTGGATTTATTTGAGATAAAGTACCTAAATTAAGGCTGGATTTGCAGCATTATCTTGAGCCCATATGCTCTGCCCTTTTCCATGCTCATATGTAGCTTCCATTACTGAACGTGTGTGCACATGTGTGTTTGGAGTGTGTTAGTAAGTCCGTAATGGGCTTTTTAACTCCAAGCAGTAGGTCATTAAAATTTAGATAAAAGCAGTCTAAGTAGCAAACAGATAACTGCTCTTCTGATCTCTCACTCAAATGAGAGGACTCCGAAAACACAAACTGCTAGAATATCAACAGCAAGGCAAAGTGTGGGGAGGTTCCCACTGGAGCAGAACTCCACACTGGCTAATGTGTTAAGCAGATATCAAGGATAGAGGTACACAAAACTGAATATTGAGGGGGGAAACAGAACAGAAGGAAACAGGGCTGAGGCAAGAAGTGTGGGTGAAAGACAGGAAACACAACCTAGAAGGGGGTCATAGGGTCAGACAGGAGGGCATATATGTATGAATTTTCTTCTTCAGGGACTCCCCCATCCTCCATCCATGACTAAGTAAATCCAGGGGGAAGGAGACCCCCATATTACCAACATTCAGTCCCTTCCTTAACCACAGAGTCTTTACAGTTAATCTTTTAAACAGAACATATCAAATTTTTATAGTTTTTTTTTTTCATTTTACTCTTTAAACTTTAAACAAGTAAGATCAAAAAATATTAAACACATTATTTTATATTGTGTCCATCCACTGTTCTTCTAGATATCAGGCATCAGCAATTGACTAGTATGAAATGTAATTCAGACGAAAACAAAGCCCCTAATTTTACTGGATAAGATATACTGTACTAGGGCGCAACTAATGATTATTTTTGCTAATCGATGAATTTGTCCATTATTTTTTCAATTAGTGAATTGATATAAAGACAACAAATGTTCCTTAAGGAAAATTTTTTACGGAATTAAGTCAGGTGAAACAAAAACTTTTCCACTTGTTATGGTTAGAGCACATTAACAGACCAAAAAGTTTTTTTTTATCTTAAATGCCAAACGTTTACATAGAGCTGGTCGCTTCGTTGGCTAAAGACACGTTTTAGAGTTAAACATTAATCTATAACTACATTTGTTGTTGTTTATTTCAATGATCAATTAATCACAATTAATCCGATAAGTTATTTCAACCCTATACTTTACTATTTCATATTAATATTTTCTTTGAGCAATGTTTTTAAATCAACTTTGCTTCCTCATTTCCCATTTTCAAGTTTAGGTTACCTTCTTTTATAAGGACAGTCTGCTTTTACCAGTTTTGAGTATTATTGTGACTTTTGAACTACATGTACAGTGTGAATAATTGTTTGAAAATCAGAAGGAGCATACAAGATAATCTCCAATATTTTATCTTAAATTTTTGGTGGTGTAGTTTTTCTAAATTACTACAGAGGAGGCACTCCTAGTGAAGGACATCTCCTTAATTGTGAATTAGTTTGTTGCAATTGCTTTGACTATCTGAGGAACACTTTGGTGGTTTTCAGTGGTTTGGATAATATACAGTATATGCTACAAAACCAAATATATTTTACCCAGTTATGTAGAAAGTGCCAAAGACAAGCACTAATTAAATCTAATTAAGCTTCTGATAAACTATATGGCTGCGATGGACTGGCGACCTCTCCAGGGTGTACCCCGCCTATCGCCCGTAGACAGCTGGAGATAGGCACCAGCACCCCAGCAACCCTCGCAAGCCCACTAGGGAGTAAGCGTGTTAGAAGATGGATGGATGGATGGATGGATGGATGGATGGATGGATGGATGGATGGATGGATGGATGGATGGATGATAAACAATATGGTTTCATTTGAGTGTTGCCTTAGGCAGGTATTGCTAGCATATCTTTAACATTAAACCATACCTTTAACTATTTAAAATAAATAAAAAGTTAAACCCAGTACAGCATTTAGAGAGACAGCTGTGTATAAACGGTTTATTCATTTAAATTGTACATGAAAAAAAAATGTTCCTAAATTATTATGATTACATTACTTTGAGGAAAGTTTATTTGATAGTTCAAGCCTTTAAAGTTGAGATTATGGCAGTGAGTACATGTTTAATTCGATTATTTTGTGCTCAATCAAACAATTTTTCATGATCATCAGTCAATCATATGCAAACTTGGTTATTATTCCTTCTGCCGTTCCCTCCACCCACGGCATTGAGAAACCAGAGAAACAAAAGGACTCGCCTCTCTTAGGCAGTTGCAGCGACGAGCAACCATGGCAAGTGTGTGGCAAAATGAGTGAGAGGGTTAACTGTCAGGAGCAGGGCAGTAAGTAAAGACAGAACAGCAAGGCAGAAAGGAAAAGTGAGAAAAAGAGATATTGCACATGCCCTGGTCGTGATTCATTCCTTCACTTGTGGCGAGAACCAAAGAACAGGCAATGGAAACTTCAGCGAATGTAAATACGCTTTGGTTAAAAATATAGTGGTCTAATGCACACCACATGTTGCTTTCTGGCAAGTCTTACTCTATTTTGACGGGAAGAGGGAATAAAAAAAAACACAACTGGAAGTGAGAAGGGTAGAGACATTTGAAAGAGATATTAGGAAGGGAAATTAAAATGCAAGGAACACAGTCTGTGAAGGTTTGCATCCAGTTTACCCTGTGCCTTCTCCACGAACACCACCTTGGACTCGGGAAGGAAGTTGAGTCCGCCGAGCAGCATCATTTTGCCACCAGTGACAGGATAGCTCTCCACACTCTGCTTCTCCACCAAGGGAAGCTCCTGAGCTGAACGCTGGGCTGCAGAAACACACAAACTCGCCTTTTAACACTGATTTTGAGTCCAAGTGAACAAACTTACTGATCACTATCTACTCTGAGAAGAGCATGACCAGGAAAAGGCCTGTAAAACACCAGCTTTTCATTAAGAGAACCAGCTTATCAAATTTATTACAATGATATCATGACCTCTTGCTAAGAGGTTTTCAGCCAACTGCTGCTTTAAACAAGGTGCAGAACGGCTCAGAATAATACGTTCATGCTCAGATCTTTGCTTCATTATTTCCATCAAGCAGCCAGTGGCCAACCACCTGTCTCTGTTTTCTTTAAAACTAACCTCTGGAATACAATGAAATGATTCACAGCCAGATACTTAAAAAAAACTGGATCTCTATTACCACAAAGATGAGGATTTCATTTATGAGTTTACTTTAAAACAAGTTTCCTAGAGAGCTAAAGGTCCCTTACTGTTCAGCGACGATAAACCAGCTCTGATTAACTTTGACGTTCTGTTAACGTCATCTCTGTCTAAACATCTTGACTTGATTACATTCTTGGGTGCCAATCACATCATAAGTATACACAGAAATGAATGCAAAAGAAACAGAAGTTTCTTATGATGGAATCATTCAAACGTGCCAAAACTGCGGCTGGAAAACGACCTTTGAGGAAAGTGTGCTAATGGATTGCTTTTACCACATAACTTGGGCATTCATAAAATGTGAATTTGGTAAAAGTAACATGTGTTTGGCACCAGGAACAATACATCTTTTGCCATTGTGAATTCCTTTGATTGTGTAAAACCTATTGGGTCCAGAGGTAGTGAATTAGTTCCAGTAGGTATTAAACTTGTGGCTTATTTTATTACATTACAACAATAGATACCACTTTTTTCTTGAGTGGAAAGATTTTGTGCTTGTCTCTATTTGTGTGTGTCTCAAACTTACAGCATTCGATGGGGTTTGAAGCAGCCTGCAGCGACACCGTCCTGCCGTTGGGCTGGTTGATGTGCACACGGAACACCAACCTCACGCGAGTATTTTTCCGCCCGATGTCTGTTTCTCCTTTGCGCAGTTCAATGTCAGAATTGCGTAGCTTGAGGATTCCTGCACAGTCAATTCTATAAGGAAAAAAGGACAAGAATAAAAAGTTAATCAGTCTTTAATTTATAGATAATGCTGTCAGTATATAAAAACAGGTCTATTGGTTCAGTTAGACTTAGACTAACTTTATTGTCCTTTTGTATACACAGAGTGTATAGAAAACGAAATTTTGATGCATACAGCTTACAACATATTACATCTTTGCTTTGAAGAGGACGTTCTGGTTCTGAACGAACACAAAGAAGAGGAGGTGGTTCTGAACGGACCCAGAGAGGAAAAGGTTCTGGTTCTGAATGGACCCAGTGACGAGAAGGTTCTGGTTCTTAATTGATCCAGAGAGGAGGAGGTGTTTCTGAATGGACCCAGAAAGAAGGAGATTCTGGTTCTAAACAGACCTAGAAAGAAAGAGTTTCTGGTTCTGAATGGAACCAGAGAGCTGATGTTCTGGTTCTGAATAGGATTTTTTTCTTTTTATGCGTAGGTTTTTTATGCATCATTAAATTTATGGTAAATAACACTCTTAAAACTCTTAATACTTTGCAGACCTACTTTTTTTTGCTAAAATTGGAACTGTAAATCAATGTAAGTCTACAAGGCTTCATTGAAATATCGCTACAGATAATCTTTGTTAGATTGGGGTCCCCTGTAGTTCTGGCTTTCAGGTTTTCATTCTTTATGGCTCCAGCCATCTCAAAAGAAAAGGATCCCCACAGCATGATGCTGCCAATACCATGTTTCACACTGGAAATTGCTTTCCAGTGAAATATACAGCTTTTAGTTTTCCAAAATGAATAGCATTTTTTTTGCTTGGGCCTAAATATTCTGAATACTCTTCTTTTGCTTCCATTATAGAATGATACACTACATGTGTTGTGCTATTACATTAAACTACAATCAAACAAAATATATTTGACTTTGAAATGATATTGCATGACTTAATAAAACCCCAATGCATTTTGCATAAGCAATTGTTTGATTGTGTTAACGCACTGAATACCATTTGGGCATAACTGTTTAAATATTGATTGATATTTTTATCAAATATAAACTCCTCGCATCATTGAGGAGGAGATTATCACAAGACATCAGTATCACAAAAAGATCCATCCGTCTCCAGGGCTACTTTGTCCTTTCAGGCTATTGAATTGGTTCATTCTGCATAGAAGCTGCTGTTAATCATTTCCACATGCAGCAGCAGACCATTGCCTAAGCTGTCTGTCTTTATTTATTTCATTTTACAATTTGGGAGGTAGAGAGCTAAAGTTTCTCTCCTTCCTTTTGGTTGGAAAGAAACGTTTTTTTGCAGGCATTTATAAATTGAAATACAACTAATGCGGCTGGTGAAAGGGAGGAAAAACAAATGGGATATGTTTTGGCATTTTATTTGTGTTACGTGGTAGGCTTTTGGGCAGTGCTGCTGGAACACGGCAAATGTCAAGTTTTAAACCATTCCTTGTTTTCTTTTTTCTTTGGTTTTGGTTTATTCAACACGAATAAGGGAAAACTGAAATCAGTCAAGGCAACCTCTCCTTATTAGTTTTGCATAATTTAGGAATCTGTCATGACCAGCTGAAATCAGCTATGGAAGCTATTCAGATGTTTGTCCCTTACTTAAGAAAGCTTAAAATGGCGGTTAAATTTCAAATATGAATGAAAAACCTAAAGCACAGTCTTACAATTCTTGCACAAACTGTCTGCAATTGCGAAATTGTCTACTAGCTTATAATATTAAGTTATGGTAAAAGGTTACACCAAGTTCAGTTAGTTTTTCTGCACAAACTGACTTCTTTCAAGAGGAAAGGGGAGAAACTGAATATGTCAAAAACTACATTTTGCTACCTTCTGCATCCCACACAGCAAGCAAATTATCGCTGGCACGAGAGCAGATAGGCGAAGGCTGCCTTATCGAGTCAGCTGGTAAACATCTCAGTGGAAAGAGACAGTTAAAGGCCTTTCTTTATGTTTGACTGTCAGGGGAAAACTGGGGAAACTTTAACTTCTTCGCTTTCAGTCTGTGTGAGCATTTAAAGAGCAAAAGAAAGTCAGAAGTCATGTTCTTATTGTTAAACAAACAAGAAGGGATGCATTTAGTCAAACCAATTATAAATGCATAGGATTATGTTCCCTCTCTTGACATAATTGAGGGAACTAATATCATGGTGAAACAAAAAGAAACAATTAATAACTCTGTATTTTAAATCTCTAAAATTCTACGAATAAATATAGTGGGGAGCAAAATTCTGACCTTATTTAAGGTCTGATCTAGAGGGTTATCCCTAACACAGGGTTCCGGGAACAAGTCCAAAAAAGAACATTCCCTACTGCCCCATGAGAAAGGAGCGTCTGGAAAAGTGCTACCTGGACACAATGTGGAGTCCTGCTTTGACTTCCTCCCACATCCAAAAACATTCATGACTGGTTGTTTTGTGATTCCAAACTGTCCTCAGAAGAGTTTTCCTCTCATACAACTTATAATAATTAGAGGGCCCTTTAAGTACTGTAATGTGCAATCAAAAGACAGCTCTTTTTCGGATTTTCTGCTTCTATTTTATTGTGGTAGGGGGGTTTTAAGCTTGGTTAACTAAACTTAAAATTGTTTACCTGGCATCTTGTAACTAAATCATATCATAATATAAATATGGATAAGTGACTCTGTGTTACTGTGGCAAGCCATTATTTTGATAGATGTAATACCGCACACCCATGTTCATTCCTAGCTGTCCAATCTCACAAACGAGCACTATATGAGCTTAATAGATGGTTGTATTGTTTTTGCCACACTTGTTACCAGGGTAGAAATGTTTTTGCACATTAATCTTGCCGTCATATTTTTGTACAGTGACATTAACGTAGTTGAAGGACTTAATCTAGGTGGGGGGATGTCTGTATTCTGACATTTGCAGCCCCTGTTTATACATGCCAGGTAGAATTAGTCAGCAATGGACAGTTTCAGCCTTAGCAGCTGTTCACCACATGGAGCGAAAGGATAGAGGACTTTTTAGCATTGTGTAATGTTGTGTTTTTTCTGGCCATGTTTAAAAAAAATGTCAACAAAACAGTTGTGTTTTAAAGTGATATTAACTTCAGTAAAACTCTGAAGATTAATTAACTCATATCAAAGCACTCACATGGCTCTCATGTTGTTTTCTGGCAGCAGAGGGATCTCCAGAATCTTGGTGTTGGATTGCAAGACTTCATGGCTGGCAGTGGAGACGGTTTTGCCGGTGATCCGATGTACCTGGTAGAAGGCATGCGGTCGCAAGAGGCGATCGTCTGCAGTCCCAATGAAAAGCTGCAGGGTGAGGGGCTCACTTTCCATGTAACCATAAAGCTGGAAGCAGAACAAAGAAGCTGAGGTGAGAGGAAGCACAACAAGACCCTTATCTGAGGCAGGTTCTCATTTAGGAAACAGATTTAATCAGCACCAGGAACTAATAACTGACACATAGCTGAGGGGCTCTAATAAACAAATTGTTCATTACAGTTTTAGCCTCCCAAATCGTTTGAGAATATTTTTTGGTACTTGTAGTAATTGAGACTTTCTTGAATCTGTATGTTATTCTCCTCGGAATTAAAAATCAACAAATTCTTATTATTGTTTTTTTTATTTTATATTTTTATGCTGTATTTTATGCTATTATTGTGTCTTATTAGTTTTAGCTATGTTGATCACTTTGCGTTTAGCTGTAGCTGTTTTAAAGCGCAATACATATAAAGATGATGATGATGATGAAATACTGAAAAAGATGAACATATTCAGGAGTTTCACATCACCTTAAAATCTCTTTAAAACTTTAGAAAAATTATGAAAATAAAGAAAATAAAAATAAAAAACAAGAAGGAAGCGGCCAGTTCTCTCTAGAACTGAAGGTTATCCTCAGATTAAGGTCATCCTGAATTTTCTTTAATTCTGCTTTTAACCAGTGTTGACTGAGTTAGCATTGTTTTTGCATTACTCTTATTGGTTAAATCAAAATGAGTCAGTGGGATTTAGAAAGTATCCTAAATTCCAACAAAGATGACTTGAAACTCAAAAATGATATCACTAAAGAAGATTAAAAATAAAAAACTACATCTACATAAAAGAAAAGAAAAAAATTGTTGGGTTGATTTTTTTAACAAAGTTGCTGAATTTACACTACTGGGATAGAAGTAGGGTTGATTTAAATAAACATTTGTTCAAAAATTATGGCTTAGCTTGTTGGCTTAGACATCAAGCTAGATCTGGCACTGAACTTCCTTATCAGATGTTACCTAAATATTTCTTATATCTGGGTAATGCTCTTCATCTCACTCTTGTGTAGTCCTGATAATAGATATTATTCACTCTGAACTATTCTTTGGTTAAAAAATACCCAGTATGCTAGATCAAGCCTACGACTTAAAAATAAAAGATCTGAACCCCAGATTGCCTCACGTGACCAAGGATTAGGTTTGGAAACTAACTAAAAGTCTCTCCTTTTTAATTCAGCCACCGAGTGAATTGTGGACTTAAAAAAATCCCTCCATGGAGCACAACATAATCCCGCCCCCTAGGCCTTGGGGCAGTTATGAACTTGCATTGTGATTTCCATTAAAGTTTAGAGACTGTGTCCCACTGTGATGAAAGAGACTAGTGTATCAGTATCACAACTTCAAACAACTACCCCTTCCTTTTGTATTCCTCTATTAGCTGCTGCTGCTCAGCCAATAAAAAGATCAAATATTTGTGAAAAGTTAGAGGGACCCTCCTTGGCCATGCACAGTTTGAAATCGCATTTCATGTATAAAATGATTGATTATCTCAACATAAAAGCAACAATTAATCAAACTATTTTGACAAAAAAATAGATAAATACCTGAATATGGACACAGTATCTCAAAATGTAAGGGGTGGCTCAAAACTATTACATTTCCAAGTAATATTTGACTGAGACATTTTTACTATCCTATAATTTCATTTGGAGTCAAAGACATAGACCTCCAACGATATGCATTTGTTGAACTACAGCATTATCAAATGGTAATAAGAAGAAATTATTTGTGCGTCTAAGAATTGCAGTAAAGCTCTAGAATTCATCTTGTACAATTTACCCAAAACAAATCAGTGTTCTGCCTCTCTCCTTATGAACCTCCCTTGATCCACCCAGGTGGCCTCTTGACCGCTTTAAAAATCTGCTCCAGTAGATCAGTTACAGAACACCAGGGCTCCCAAAAACTGGGGCTCTCTGACAAAATCCCACAAATTGGTCAATTACCCAAGCACACACCAGCACACTGCCTAAGACAAATTTTCTCTGAGCTTCATCCGAGTGAAAACAGCAGCAACGTCCAACGGAATAAAAAGACCCTACTTGTTTATCTATTGCACTGAGTCATATAGACAAATGCAGACCACATGTAACCTATGACATAATCTGAATAATTGGTTTATAATTACCTCTGAGAGAGCAGGCAGGCACGTGGGTGTGAGGAAGACTGAGGCGACTGGAGAGCTGTCACTTTTTGGTCTTTGAAAAATTGGGGCTACAATTTCATGGACCTGTAATACCTCTGGTTCAAGAACAAATTTGTCTGCGGAAGAAACTTGCCCTGACACAAAGATTAAATGTGTGCTGTCTTTAGTTAATGAGATAGCTTTCGGATAAAGGAAAAGTGAGAGCATGCACCCGTTCCCTTACCAAGTTTCCGAATTAATCACCTTGAATAAAAATAGGGTATGAGCCATTCATAGCAAGTATATATCCATATGTCAGTGATCTAAGTACCAGTTCTTATCTGAGTTTCCTCTCTGATTCACGTATGAAGAAATCATATAGACAGTGGTAAAGTTGAAGCTGTCAATCATCTACACTCCCTATTTCTCTTCAGTCGTCGGTAGTGTCTCTAGCAGCTGTCTCGACCTGTTAGCTAGTCACACATGCTAGTCATCAGTGAGTTAAGCAGAGGTTGGGGGCTTCTTGAAGTCTTGGCATCCCAAGGGGCCACTTCATCTGCTCCGTGATCTCACCGACAGGCCCTGTTCCCCTTGTTATATTTTAATTATAGTGTCACTTGCAGTGATTATGTATATGCACACATGCTACCAGTTACTGGTGCACCGACTGCTGGAAGGGCGACAGCACTGATCAAGATACAAATCTGAATCACTGAAGCAGTTAATTGCATGACGTTGGGTTTTTGGATTAATAAGACACAGGCAGCTAGACTGCAAGGCTTTGTTTTTTGTCACATTTTTTTGTGACCTTAAGCCTTTACCTCGGCTGCCAGATGACTACAGGGTGGGCTTCAAGGAAAGGCAGGACAGTAGGATTGGTGGGAATGGAATGGGGTGGAGAACTTGTCTTTTTACTCATTTTGTGGTTACACACAGTGATTCAGGTATGAGGATTTAAAACCTCATGGGGGAGAGGAAGTGATTAATGAGGTCAGGTAATCCTCTTGGTGACGTTAGCCTACCCGGCAGCAAGAAAAGGCGGTCTAGTCCCCCTGGGTGACCACTTTCAATCGTTTTTCCATATGTGCTCCCATTGACCCTCTACTCACAGTCCTGCCTTGGCTTCTTCTGAACTCCTCTGATACTCAGTTGACTGCACATCACAAGCAGACTACTTCATTACGTTTAAGAATGAAATAAAATCAAGTTAGCAGCCAGTGAGACAAGTTGTGTATTTTTGTCCCCTAGTGACTTTTTTTGCTTTAACTGCCGCCTATCTGCATTTGCATGCCTTATTTATTTTTTTGAAAAGTTAAAGTTTAAAGAGTATCAACGTTTCACAAAGTATCTGAATGCCATTTTCCCCAAAGTATCAGATAGAAAACATACAAACAAAATACTCCAAGAAATCTTTTCAAATTTGGTTATGTTAAAACCCCCAATTTTAATGTATGACAACTTTGGGGATTCTGGAATTTCAGCGAAACCGTAGTCTCATTTTTTCTTCTGAATTGTATTATACAGTATGTAACTCTATCTTAACTTCCTATTAACTCTATCTAGTTTTCATCTGATAATATTGAAAAATAAACCAGCAGCATGGGCCAGAATTAACAATACGTCCAGCTCTGCTGCAGTCTTCTCTACCCTCCTACTTTAAACTGCATCCACTACTATAGATTTTAAAATGCTTAAAATGTACTAATTTTGGTATTATTTGACCATAACAATTTGCCATGATCCCTATGTGGTATTTCGCTAAGTCTGAAGGGGAATTTCTTTGACTTTATATCAAAAATGTTTTTTCTTTATACTCTGCTCATGTATTAGATGAGTAGTGAGGGCGGCTGTTTGTACGCTTCCTCTTTAGGGGTATAAGATTCCGGGTAACTGAAATATGAAATAGCTGAACAACAACAAAAAAATTTTTCAAAGTATTGTGTATGTTTCCCTGTGATCCATCTTTCGGTCATCACCTTTGCAAAAGAGATTGGGCACAGGAAAAACAGTAGGTACACTTCAGCAGATGATGCCCTCATTTACTAACAGTAGACATATGTTTGTCAGTCAGGATAAAATAAACGCTTTCTAAAGCTTTTCAGAGTAGGCTATCCTTTAGTTTCCTTACTAACAGTGGCATCTAAAATGTCGCCTGCATCTGGCCTGAATAGTGAAAATAAAAGATTTCAACATGTTAATTGTTCCGATTCAGTGCAAAATTAGTTATGTCTTTCCCAGCTGGAAATTGATTTTGAATACAGTTGAGAGGAGTGCATTACACTGCCGTCTCTACTTCAGCTATTCCTTTCATCACTGCCTCAAATGTCATGACTCGTAGAAGTCCACGTGGCACAGAGAGGAGTACTGGAAGTAGAAGGGGGTTGGGGAGTGGTACTGGGGAGAAATGCAGAAGTTGATTCAAGTTTTCTCCCATTATCCCAGTCTCTCGTCTGTCAAGTGCTGACACACACGCTGCCAGCCTTTGCTGTACCCAATTAAATATACACTCATCCAAGTTGTCTCTCCTTGCAGACTTTACACCATCACCCGCCTGGCTCACTCACATCTCCCATGCCCCATAATGAACACACAAAGCAACATATGCAATTCTTTAATGTGTTTCGTTCCCATGGATGCAAATACCACTCCTTTTGCTAGCTAACAAACTTCTATTGCTCTTAAGGTTTTTGTGGAATCGACTACTTGGTGTTATGTCATCGAGGGCAACATTTCAAGCAAAAGCTTGTGTCTAGACTACTGCGGGTCAAAATTCCCTATAAAAACAATGGTGGTGTTAACAGAAAAACCTGCCATGAGAAACATCATCTAAGTCTACCAAGGTTTTTATAAGGGAGATGATGCATTGATAATCACTCTCTCTCCTCTAACCACCCAAAAAACACCAGGCTCTTGTGCTACGCATCATGAATGTACAGCTTGGCTGGTTATCACTTCAAACCAAGAAAAACGATGCACAACTCTGTACTTTTCCACATAGTATTAACTGGTAATTAGTGGTAGCCCGATACTGCTGTAAGGGAAGGAGAACCACAATTTGCGAGTGGCATAAATAGCCCTTTGGGCTACAAATAATAGTTCTGACTAAGCTCTAACAGCACCACAGGGTAAACCGAGCCTTTTGAATATCAAACAGGAGGCAGCAGTAGATTTAATGAGCAATTAGCTAGTACAGTATAGTTTGCTGTACATTGGGTGGGGTTTCTTTGAGACATTACATAGGCACACAGAGACATTACAAAGTACCGGATCCCAAGGTGAAACCACACATGCAGAAAACCCAGCGTGTGCAAGAAGAGGTCTTTCATGTCACTATGGCGGAAGCCTATGGCAAATTTGCTATGCATTAAAGCTGCAGAGCAAGACACAGGTGGGTATTAAGTCATGCATACATTAAAGGGACTATGGCTACATCCTGCAGATAGTACAGCATGTCTGTTTTGCTTTAGGTTTAATGAAAGATTGTGTTTATGCATATGGGCTAGTGAATATCTTTCATGAAAAGTCATACGCACTTGTACTGTACAAGTGTTTATGAATGTTTTTACCCAGCAATAGATTGGTATCCCTTACGTTCCATTTCAATATCCCATATTGGACAGCAGCAAGATGAAATTGTTGTTGATTTGCTGAGTTAATCTCTATGAGTAAGTCTCTTATTTTAAACTGTCTAAATTGTTTTCACCCTGCAATGGACTGGTGACCAGAGTTTACCCCACCTCTTGCCTGTAGACACCAGCACCCCTCGTTACCCCAGCTGGGAAAAGTCTGACGGAAAATGGATGGATGGATAAATTGTTGTTACAATGCACCGTCTCACGTTTTCCTTTGACCTTATTTGGTTCTGTAATATTTTTCTTAAAACTATCTTAATGTTGGTATTGTAAGTTTTAGCGGTGGCTGCCGAAGTTAAATTTTCCTAATGTTTTAAACGTTACATATTGGTACAAGACTTCATCTCCAGTACATGCTTTTGTCCCCACATTCAGGCATTAATACAACTCAGACACTTGCCTTTGTAGTATGCCTTCCTTCCATGCTTTGAATTTAGCAACTCGAACTGATAAGGTTCTAATCAGCAAAAATCTTCTACCTAAAAAGATCTATCAAGGGTGTAATTACCCTCATCCTTCTGCTCACTAGTAATTTTTCAGCATGGCTAAGCCATGAGTCTCTTGGCAAAACCACTCTGGTGGTCTGTGGCTATTTTCAATATTACTTTGGAGGTAGGTACCCCTTAAAGTATGGCTTTAAAAATGCACCTAGTATGGCTACAGGGAAATTAAGTAGCATCTTGAACATTCCAAATGGAGGAAACAGAATATCCTTTCCGTAAAAAATCAAAAAATATCCACTGAACTTGGTTTTCAAGATTTGAAGACGTTTCGCCACCTCTCCAGGAAGCTTTCTCAATTTCAAATGTCTGGATCCGCAGTGAGTTTGAGTCTTATACAGACAAAGCCTTGTATTGCTTGGAAACATGCAAATGGTAACCGATGAATGGGTCGTTTAGTTCCATCGTTAGCCTGTAATATCTGAACCTGTCTATGATTCTAGGGGTCGGCCGTTAAAGGGGGGATTGCCATTAAGGGGGGGATTGTCTCCTGTAATACCTGAAACCTATCTATGATTGTTAAGGGTCGGTCGTTAAGGAGGTATTGTTCACCGGCTGGAGCGGGTAGGTCCCTCGTTCCTCTGTGATGGGGTGGGGGGTTTGGTGATATCTGGAAGGGATCATGTCTATGATTGAATTGTATGTTTTTGGAAGCTGGAATCGTAGTCCACCACCTCTGTTTAAAGTTGTTTTTTCTCTCTTAACATAGATGGCTGCCTTCACGCCCCTCTCAAACCACCTATTTTCTTTATCCAGAATATGGACATTCAGGTCCTCAAAAGAATGCCCTTTGTCCACAAGGTGTAGGTGTACTGCAGAGTCTTGTCCAGAGGCGGATGCTCTTCTGTGTTGGGCCATGCGTCTGTGGAGCGGTTGTTTGGTTTCTCCAATATAAAGATCAGAGCATTCCTCGCTGCACTGAACAGCATATACTACTCCACTCATATTCGGTCTGGGGGTTTTATCTTTAGGATGCACTAGCCTCTGTTTAAGGGTTTGGTTTGGCTTGAAATGTACTGGGATCTTGTGTTTGGAGAAAATCCTCTGGAGCTTTTAAGACACTCCAGCAACATAAGGGATTGTGATGTTTTTGCGTTTGGGAAAATGGGAAAATTAAACGCAAAAACATCACAATCCCACCAAGTCCAGTGGATAGTTTTTGAATTTTTACGGAATGACTATGACCTGGATGACTGAGAACCTTCATCAGCATGAAACAGAATATCCAAAATCTTCTGGTTTACAATATTTAAGCGAATATCTGCCGTGTGATGTAAAGTGCGAATTACAATGGGAGTGCAAGTCTTAAGCAAATGATCTGCAAATCAACAAGAAGGGTAGGGGTGTCACGTTGTTAATTGCCCTGTTGGCAATTAATAAGGTGGTATTGTATGTATGTTAATTTTTTCTCCTATTCTTGCAGCATTGCAGTAAGGTAGTTGCTAGCATCTCCAATCTTTAATGGCTTAGAGTCAAAGTTTTGCTACCCAGAGAAAACGCATGTGTGAATGGGGAAAACATGTACACTACCCACATAAGGGCGCTGGTTGGAATATAATCTCAGAGTCTTCTTTCTCCAGGGTAATAGTGCAGTCAACTGGACCAGTATGGGGGCCATGTAGAAACAGTGTGTCTTTTCAGGCTGCTTCAGCTTGCTGTTTTTTCACCTGGTGTTACTTTCCAACACACGTGTCCCCATCACTCATAGCACATGTGTCTGATCATGCATGAGCTAAGAAAACAATAGAGCTGTGCTTGACTGGGACTCAACAGGAGGGAGGCCTGGTGGTTTGGGAAATCACTGAAGGATGAAAAGTTCACTGGGAACGACATCCTCTGGTCCTCAAGAGAGGGAGAAAGCGAGAGAGGCATGGGTATGTGAAGGGGAGAGGTAGCATCTGCTGGCTCTGGGATTCTGACTCTTGCCTTTCCACAACTTCCATGCTCAGACAACCTCACGGCTATACTGGTCCTAATCAGCAGGATACAGAATATCTCTAGGGGGCAGCCAAGGCAAGTTCCAGCTGCGTTGTGACTCCCTCTGCCCCTTGGGTATCTTTTCTCCTTACATCCTCTAGCAGCAACAACACACATAATCACACAAAGACACACACAGACCCACCACACACACACATACACACATACACACACACACATGCTTCCTTGATTTGCCTCCTACACTCATGCCCCTTTGTCATTATTGACTCATTCTCGTTGACTGCGCCTCACCCATCCAGCGCCTCAGCCATCCAGCGCCTACCACTCATTACCACGGGGCATTTGAGACCAGTGGATGCCCTTCCTTCAGTGTTAATAACTTAGTTTTTCACATCACCTCACCAGAGACAAAGAAAGTGTTAACAAGCATCTGAATAAGATTTAAGAGAAATTTTGTATCTTGGACTCTGCAGAAAAACCGTGAGGTACCAAAAATGTTTTTCAAGATATCATAAATTGAGCTCAAACACATGATTGGCTCATCTCTTTAGATATATTTTTCTTCACACTGCCTTGCTTGGAGGGGTTTCTAAAGTTATAAAACCCTCAAGATACCCCAGCTGACGGCACAGCGTTATAAATCACAGGCATAAATCCTCACTTTCCAAGAAGTCTGCAATCTATGTGAAAAGATGTGAGAGAAAAGAAGCAATTTCATTTGTGTGCTATAGCTTTAGAAGCACCTGGACTGACCCCAACTTAAACTCTAAAATTGTACCTTTTTTGTGCGACAAAACTAGTAGTATTTCCACAGCATTTTTTTTAAACATTTACACGCCTAAATTGGTTCTTTTTCACATGTTAATTAGTTACAACTACTGGCTTGTATGTATGTGTTTTATAACATCTATTGGTCAGGTTAAAAAATAAAATCTGTCAAAAGAAAGCTATACAAAGTCTTGCCTAAAGTTTGTTGCTAGTCATGAGGAGGACAAAGTATGTTCACAAAGTGTAAGATGCAAATGCTACTAATAATAATTTTAATTTAAAAGTTATATTTAACAGGAAAATTAGTATGAATTGATGGTGCTACATACAAGGAGATCCTTGAAAGAAACATCTGCTACTCCACTTGAAACTAGGGCTAAGGTTCACTTTTCAGGAGCATGACCAAATGATAAGTCAAAACGGTTAAAGGAATGGTTTAGATCAGGATATACCCATTACTGTTCAAAGTTCAGACCTTAACCAAATTACTACCTTTTGACAGATCTGAAAACTAATGTTGACCTGAAGTATATTCTTCATCCAATGTGACTTTGCTTAGGCTATTTTGAAAAGTTTATTTTTTTTACTTTTTATATCTAAGAGGCTGGTTTAAAAATGCCCCAAGAAATGTAACCCCATGCTACAAAGTGGTTTTATTATGGATTGACTTAGAGCAGACTTGAATCCAATCTTGAAACCTTTTCACATTTCAATCGTCAAGCATTGTGCAGGTCTTTCACTTTAAATCCCAATAATACACACTTAAATTCTGAAATGAGAGCATGCTACTTGTAGACAGTTCTTATGATTAACTAATGTGTTTTTACTCTGTTTTTTGAAGAGGGAGTCAGACAGTAAGCTAAATTAATGCCGGGCACACCTGCAGCAGCAGTGTATGGCAGGCTTACTGTGATCAGCCTCTCTCTGTGCCACGGGGAGGTGCTGGGGTGAAATGTTGATTCATGCATGTTGATGTACAATAATGAAGTGGAGTAATGACCTGTATTTATAGGAAAAAACTGCAGGTTTGACAGGCTTGTTTAAAACACTGTGCTGGCCTACGAGTGTCAAGTGCATTTGACATTATGTAGACCAGGATGTGCTGACAACATCTATTTACAAAACTGCTCCAGGACAGTACTTGCACAGTGCTAAGAGTGTGACACTGATGGACCAGTAAGATTAATTTGCACTGGGGAAAATACCTCTTGTTCAAGAAAAAGAGCTATGCTGCATTAAGCTTTTTTTTGTTTAATAAACCAGTAAAGAATGCAATAAGTCAGCTTTGCTTTAAATGAACAGCTTGACAGCCACATTTATCCTCAGCTGTAGGCACATGAAAAAAGCACTAAATTCCCACCTTGTGTAAACCGAAATCTGAGCCCAGTGTGATGACAGCGCAACATAGAAAGGAGTTCTGTGCAGCGCTGTTGGGGAGACTGACGTGTGCTCTTTTAGAGTTTGCCAAGTACAATAGTGAGAGGTGATGGTTCTTCTCTATACTAATTGAGTCAGCATGCACTGCAACTGGTCAAACTGACCTTTTACAGGATTACAGTGTATTGACTCTGAGCTTCAGAGAGCATTAATAACACAGTAAACAGGCATATGGTGAAATGTAAAGCATAGTTTGTACGCACTGTGATAATGTCAGAAGTCACAAGAAAGGCCTTTTCTGGTAGTTAACAGGGTGGACAAGCTGTAATGAATGGGATTTGTACTATAAATATCATGTTGGTGTTGTGCGCATAAACATTTTTTTATTTAAATAGGAAAGCACTTCTGATTTTTACAGATTTATGAGTATATTTCATACTTTCAAAATGAGGTTCTCTTAAAAGGTAATGGAGAATGTAGATATCTATCTCATGTTAAATATTTAGTATAAATTCAGACCAGCTTGTCCCAAAGGATGAAATTGCGTTGCTGGTCTGGGCCAGGCTAAGCCCAGCACATATCTCTGTTCTCATAAACAGCAAAGCAGGGAATATAAATGTAGAAAAGGGAAAATCTCAAGGCCTAATTAAAGCCTCTGGGTTTACTCCACTGTTTGCTCAACCTTGGAGTAACACTAACTTCATCATCTGTACTTTATTATTACTTCACCATAGGACTTTCTACAGACATTCATATTAATTTTTAATATTTGTGACCATGTTGATATTAATATTAACACTCGCTGCCAAATGATGCAGCCAAACATGCCCAAATGAAAGGAAAAAAGAAAGCACAAATATTGTTGTGGTTTTAACTAATGCTCATTTATTATTTTTACATTGGTTTAACTTTTTGTTACTCTAACTGAATCATCTGCAAGACAATGATGGGTGGAGCACTCCTACATCTATTTACTGTTCAGCCGACCATTCTGTAGAGATAAGTACCCAATTTGTCTGTGTAAATAGTTGAAAGGTTTATACAACAAAGTCTGGGGAAAAAAAAAAAAAAGCAAGGAATGCTTTATAAAAGTAGAGTTGTCTTAAGAGGTGGAACTCTATGAAAGCTCATTTCTGCCACTCAAAGGAAAGAACAACTGGTATCATATAATTTGACTAAGATACCTTGTAATTATGAGATCATATCTCATAATTATGACTTAGCTATCCCATAACATTAAGATTATGACATTATGAATGTACTTTTGAGAACAAGCTTTGGGAATAACAAGCTATAAGCATACATGACCTGGAATAAATTGGGCCTCTTTGAAATTTTTCTGTCATTATGATACGGTAAATAAGTCATGCTTATGAAATGAAATGTCCTTAAAAATACCTAGCTGTCTCATAATTATGACAAAAAAAGTTGATTTTTAAAAATAATAATAATAATTATTATTATTTTTATCCAATGTGCTTTCATAGAGGCCCAATTTAGTCCAGGTCAGTAATTCTCAAATTGTTAAGCACACCCTTTTTGGTGTTGCAGCATCATGACAGTAAGGGCACAATTTTATTCAGGAAACAGTTTTGCAATGAAAAAGGGAAATTCTTAAATCAGGTCCAGGATCTATTTGCAAAAAATGAAGGTACCCCCATTACACTATAATGTCCCCACTGTGGTACAATGTGGGTATTTCTATTTTATTGCATTTATTCTATTCTATTCTATTCTGTTCTATTCTATTCTATTCTATTCTATTTAATATATGCGATAAAACCCAGACAGAAAGGGATGGAAACGGTACAGTTAAAATAACATGTTACTGCCATTGGATATACCAAAATAGTAATCTAAAAAACACACCTGATTTTTATGCCACCGTGCATCACTAAACTGTTTTTTTTTTTTTTATGAACAAAGATATAATTTTGAAGACAGCAGCTTCCTATCTATCCACAGATAGACTTACCTGAACTACAGGATGTCCCCCAGACAGTGCCTTCACAGCTCCCCGGCTTCCCTCCGTCTCATAATGTGCCCTATGGTGGGATTTTGGCTGCACCTCAATCTGCAGGTTATACGGACCGGAGCAGGACGGCAACTGCCAGTCAAGAGCCGGCAGAGAAGGGCTGAAAGAGCAAAACATTTTGATTGCTATAGAGTTCAAGTCACTTTAGATTAAGTTTCTTTACATTTATGCATCTTTTGTGTCTTTCATTTCAAATGTAACATAATTTTGCAACCATGTATGCATACTGCATGCTCCACTGTTTCCTCACTGTTAAAGAAGGCTGGATCTGCAGCTTCCAGGTTTGCTTTAAATTAGCCACAAATTGAGCCGCTTTGAGGTAATCCAACTGGCTTGATGTCTATGCATTTCTTAATAGCACTAAGTCTAATCAACTTACTAGCTAGACCTGGATAACTCTTAAGGAATGGTTAATCATTTGTTGTGTCTTCATGTAAAAACAAATGAAAAGCAAATGTGCTCTAGTTTGAGAGCTGTGTTTTACATTAGAGCATTACAAGTGGAAACAGCCACAATGAATTAAGAAAGTGACAGTGGAAGGAAAGATATGTCAGGGGAACGCAAAAAACCTCATACTGTCTGGAACTTAGTGAATGCTTTATCGGGATGGAATAACACTGAGATTCTACAACAAAACCCTATCAGTTCTAAAGAAACCAGAGCTTGAAGTGCAACCCATCTTAGAGTGTGATATCTCTTTCTCCGAGCTGCAGCTGGCATCCCTCAACATCATTGTTCTCCAGATGGAGAGTCACAGATTCCCATGTGAAAACTGTAGAGATATCTAAACCAAAACAAACATGTACAGGACAATATTTCTCTGTGCCGGATGCCTGCTAAACGCAAACCCCTGACCCGAGGGGTGGGTTGACTGAAACCAATCTCTGGCATCTTTGTGGAACTTGCAGGCTGTTTGTTGACCCAAAACAATCTGATTTCCCCCCACAGGGCTTTATCTGCCCAGTCGGTGCATGACATCATGATAGCTGCATGGTAAAAAGATGGTCTAATGGCGCGACAGGCCAGCGCGACGAGCCAGCTGATTAACTCCCAGACTGCTTCCCCTTCAGCTCAGCCTGTCACCGTTACTTCCTGTTACTCACTATCTTAATCAAACACTTGATTTCCGACAGGAAAGTGTGTTATTGGCATAGAAAGACATGTCACAAAGGAGGGAAGAAAGAAGAAACACAAAAGCTCACCTTCAGTGTTTGTTTGGATGTGTGTCCACAAAATATGTTTGTGTCAGTTGTTATAGCAACAACTGCATACACATGGAAAGCAGGTCCTCTGCACAAAATATGATTGATGAAATAGTTCTGATCTTCAAAGGGAGCTTATTTGGAATTGAGGAGTATGTATCTTTGTTTCTCTGCCTTTTGAAAGTGCCTTTGAAGATTAAAAACTGAAACAATCTTGTCATCCAAGAAAAATAAACAGAACTTAATATAGATGCAAAAATACAATAAATGAGTCAGGTTGTGGTTGGTGAAGTGTGTGCTCAGTAAAAAGCTGTTGAAAGGCTTAAAGCTAAAGATCATAAGCCTGTTTAAGGTAGTAGAAGTGTGAACTTCTAATGACAGTTTTGAAGTAGGTTGGGTTGAGATGCTCTACTGAAGTTATGCATTGGTGACACTGCATTTAAAAAAGACAATGGGGGTTTATAGAGTGATGTCTTGCACATTTTTTTTACATGCTTAAACTTTGCAAAGGTGACTGCTTTATGCAACTTTGTTGCTTTTAACAAACCTACCAAAGATATTTTTAAACAATGAGCTGTGAGAGGTGTATAGTGGGCTTTCTTCCCCTTGGAAAGATTGCAAATTCAGCAATAAATATTACGTCGAATAGGAAGGGGCAACACATTCTGCATTATTAAAGTTTGATTGTTTTTTAACTCCAATATTTTTTACAGTTCATGAACTTATTTGAACAAACTAATCATTGTGGAATATTCCAGTCATAATTTGAGTTTGCAATATCTTGTGATATTAATACTTGTCTAACTATAATCTTCTTGTATGTTCAAAGTGGTTTTACTATGGGTTTATATCATAGAATGGAGGATATAATAGAGGTATTTTACAAAATGCTGTCTCAAAATAATTTTAATGTGTTGCATTACAGTTTATAAAGTCTAAGAATTAGCAGATTCCATTAAAAGCTGAAGAGATTCTTTCTTCTTTCATAAAAAAAGAAAGAAAAACTCTTAAGCATACTAGATAAAACAGCGTGTTACTAAATCATGACATTAAAGAATAATCATCGTTGATTCTTTGTATGAAGTCAATCAGTGACAAATGTAGTTTTAATATCATGAAATCTTTTTGGCATTGCGTTACACCCCATGTTAGGACTAAATGCATTATAAGCACAACTCTTGTTAGATGAGAGGAATTACAATATTTAACCAACCTACAACCCATATCAGGAGTGTGAAGGAATAGAAAATGCTTTTTTAAAATTATTTTAATGGGGATATGCTTTTAAAAGCAATAACAGCTCACCTGAGGTATGGCTTAGGTTTAGGCCAGGAGTATGGATGCTGGGGCACATCCAGGAAGCCTCCACCGTAATTTTCCTTCTTAAGGGTAAGGCGGGAGGAGTAGTCTTCATTTCGAGGTTCTCCTTCAGGACCAAGCTCCTCACCTCCAGGTTCCACCTTAAGACTTAGAGATGGTGAGAGGTCCAGCATCGTCTTCCGTGTCTTCATTGGGATTCCTTCCCCAAGGTCAACCACTCCATCTGTAGTGAGAGCATTAATAGCTGCTACAATGGCTGAGTTGGTGTACTGGTTGGTGTTGGCAAGCCAGTTCTCGTCTGTGACGCTGACTCTTGGGGAACCGTGTGAAGAAGGGGTGGGTGAGTGGTTGGGGGAGCAGGATGACTGCTGGTAAGAGGAGCCATTGAAACTGTACTTTCTTTTCCCCATACCACCACTGTTTCCTCCACTAACTCCACTGCAGGAAGGGGAGTTGGGCCGGGACCCACGGGGTTGTGTTGGCCACCCTTCCTCTGCCATAGCTCCTATTTGAGGAGAGTTAGAGGGTGAACGGTGAGGTGAGGCTGCAGGACCGATGGCATGTGGACAAGACAGAAGTGAAGATGAACCTCTAGGTGAAACGCTGGGAGACTGCCAGGGCGAGTTCTGAGGGGAATTGTCATAGTTGTAAAAGCCAGACTCATAGGATGAAGCCTCTGAGTTACAGCTGCGGGAGGATATGCTGCTTGCAGGGCTTAGACAGCTAGGGTCACGGTATCCATCAACATTTGGCAACGTCAGTGTTACAATGGAGTTGACGCCTCGTTTGATTATGTGATCTTCTCTACTGCTGGCTTCTATGTCATCCTCTGGGTATTGGCTATAGGCTGTGATCTCTATACGAGGGCTTTCCAGAGCTGGAGCTCCACCAGGTCTTAAGCTTTGAGGCAGATAATAACCTGATGCTGCATTGTTGTCATTTTGAATGTTGTAGCCAGTCTGATGGCAAGAGGAAACTGGGATGACAGGACTGGACTGCAAGGTGTGGTACTGCGTTGTTAGACAGGGGTTGCCCATGCCAATTGGAAGACTGATGTTTGGAGTATAGTTGTATGCATCTGAAAAACAAAAACCAAAACTATAATTAAAACACATTTTTATAGATAGATAGATAGAGTGAATTAATGCAAAATTACCTAAATGAGATGAAGTTTAACAGATTATGTGTTTACAAACATCTGTAGAAACTTCAGAATCATCTCAAAATAGTAGCTATACCTGTGGCGTAGCCACATATTGCAGAGCCATTCTGTTTGTTTGATCAGTGCATCTACTGCTCTATTTGGCACATCCTGCTGTCATCTGTACTCTACAGGAATTCCTTCTGCAGCTCGGTTTGACTGATTGCATCACTCACCAAGTGAATTAGACCCTCCCCTGTGGACAGCTGACAGCACTCTCGCATCGCTCCAAGCTTGTGATTAAGTCAAGGAGACTTGGCTGTAGTATTATACATGCAGATTCACGGCGGTACACGCACAGAGAGTACGCACAAGCAAGTTCACATGGAAATTATAAGTGCAAGTGACAAAACAACAAAGTTAGAGGAAGTGCTAATATCCTGACACATGTGCCCACACACAATGTAACACCCGTCAAGGTTGACTACTTTGACAAATGTCACGCATCATTTTTATGGATCATTTGAGTTATGCTGGAGGAAGCTAGATTATTACTACCAAGTCTAAAACCTGGTGAGGGGCATTCCCCGTAAACTATTGTACTATGTTTGTCTGTGCATCACATGAAATGAAAAAGCTGTCACATGTCACATAATATGTGGGTAGGGGATTTAAAATTAGCCATGAACCTGCTTTATATATTAGATATTAGTGATAGAGACACTTAACCTTTAGACGAAAAGGCTAAACACTGTGAATCCTTAGAGAGGAAATTTTAAATGACAGTTTTCAGACGACCTAATGTCAGTTTTAAAGACTTTCCTAGAAAACAGAGTCCCTAGTATGCCATAACTTAGGATACCTCACACAACCCACCTGTATCGGGTTCATTCTGCGCACCTTGATGGTCTTCAAACACACAGCTGAAGTCAAACTCTTGCTCTTCTTGCTGAAAACTCATTTCTGCCTCTGTCGTAACCCTCTCTTTCAGGATAAAATCCAGTGCCTCAGCTCAGTCCTCTCTGATGCTTTTCTCTCTCTTTTCTGGTTTAAACAGATGATGATCCCCTGCCCACTCCACCCGTTGTGACACTCCTCCTTAAGTCAGGCCTGACTGGTTTTTGGTTTTAGCTGCAGCTGGTTTTTTTTTGTTTTTTTTTCTGTTACTCTTTTAAATAGGTGTTTGATCTATGCACTCTGCTGCAAGCGAACTTGTCTCCTAACACCCACTCAAACACATTGAGGCTTTCACTTTTACACATTTCATGATCATGAAACTTGGGTTTTCCGGGTTCGCGCACGTCACATCTGCTGAACTAAGAAAATTTTATCTTAAATCTCTAAATTCACATTGGTAAATTTAGAGAATTCTGATTGTAGTAAAAGTCAAATCCCTGTTTGAAGACAAAGCAGTGCCTCCACATTTGTCTGCAGCATGGTTTCAAAGTGCTCCGACTATCACACAGATTATACAGTTTTCTTTGTGTGCACAACAATTTCTCTCAATTACGTTATCATGATCAAAACATTCTCTTACCACAACAAAACCAGTGTGACTAAAGAATAGTGGAGCTTATCCACAGGGATTGTGGTCTAGGCTGGGCTCAGACTGACATGATTTCAGAGTGAGATATATGTGGTTCCTCACAGAAGTCAACTCCAGCCTTTGGAACTGAGAACCCTGGGGCCACTTTTTTTGTGCATGGCTGGCAAAGAGCGTTGGCAAAATACAGAGAGGATCTGTATGTGTGGACATCTGGGTTTATCTCCTGTAGCTTAGCGGCTCATGGCACATAGCTGAAGCTCTATGTGGTTAGGCATAGCTCCTTGTCAAGTTGGCTATCCTACATCCCACAAAGAACAGATCACAGCTCTCTGTCTTATAGTTGCAAACACAGAAAAAATGCACATGCCTGTTACCAATTATGAGGCTTAGTGCTCCGGGACCAAACTAAATAATAGGCCTGCAAACGTCTGTATGAAACCTCAAAGACTGAATGAAATTCCCAACATCCACAAAAAGCCAGTACTATCAGCACTGAAAATTGAGACAAAACAGACTATCAAGAGATCCTGATAAAAAGAAATCAAAGTTGGCTGAATGTAAAACAGGATCTAATCTATTTGGTTCCCAGCTGCTATCAAGAATTACAACACAACCAATATGTCCTGTTTATCATCCATTTTCAGTATAATTCATTTTACTATATTTTACTTCAACACTAAAACATAATATCAGATACAAAGTAGACTATATTCTGATTTTAAACCTGAATCACTTTTTTCATGTCATTTTATAGTGACATCGGTGTGCATTAAAAAAAGTTTATTGTTTAGTTGGGATAGAACTTGAGGTAAAAATATTGAACTTTTGATAAAGAAAAAAAAAAAAACTATTGAGAAGTTCATGCAAAAGAAAAAGAAGAAAACACATTGCTTTATCAAAGCAAATAAATCCATATGAAGTATTTCAAAAAAGAAAAATAAGTATCATTAGATTCTGACATAAAGTCAAGGGTAGTTGTGTGGTGCAGAACGCTGCACAATAAAAGTCCATTGAAAAACTAAAAATTTGATTGAAAAAAACAGCAAGAAAATAAAAAAACTTATGTATCACGCTTCCAGAAAGAAAGATTAATGCAAAAGTTGTCCTTAGGGGAGCCACTTAGATTGGAGGAGAGTAAAGCGGCTGCTTAGTTTGGGATCAGCCTATAATAATAGCCTATAATATTTTTATCCCTTAAAACATTTTCATAACTGCAATCTTCAAAAAAAAACTTACATTTCAACTTCAACTTAAAGGTATGGAAACATCAGAAACTAGAACAGCTCCTGAAATAAGCTCTTCTATCAATGTACTATCATGGCAAAAAAGGTAAATGAACCAGCCCAATCATCCCTAACTGCACAATGAGAGGTGCACCTGCAAGGGACTAATAATATGCACATACAAGGATGCAGTCTCAACATAAAAAGTTTGAGATTCTCACTTTAAGATGCTGTGATTCTTTTGTTCTTGTTTGGTCCTATTTTATTTCACTGTTTTGTTTTATTTTCTATAGTTAAACGATAATAAAAAGGAACAGAACAGCAAGTGAAGGACATTTCATTCAAACATTATGCTTCCTTTAAAAGAAGGTTAAAGATTATACATTTGATCATATTAGTTTTCAGGATTTTCTTTGTTTCATTTTCTATTTAATCCAATCGTAAGTAGATTTGAAGTGATAAATATTACCTTCGTCTGCAGACTTCATGTCGGCGGCGGTAGAGGTGAGAAGCTGGAGTCTCCGCTCCTGACCGGCTGCTGCTCCGAAGTTGAACTTGGCTTTGACGCACAGGCTCAAGGTATCCTGCATTCAACAAGGGATGCGCGACGCGCAACAACGTCTTTACCGACGATGTTATTACAGAACACAAAGTTTGACTTTATGAACCATTAGGCATAATACGCTCGGAATTAAAAAGATGAATTAACTGTGAAGCATGAGCTGGAGAAATACATGAATCGAAGGGGGAGTGGCAGCTTTTGGAGCGTGTTGAGGTGAGTTTGGACCGCTTTGGAGCAGTGAAGGTGTTTTTTTAGGAGAACTCTCTATAGTTGGATGACGCAGCGCGGATTGCCAGAGTAGCCGGCTCCTGTGCTTTTAAAGCTGGAAAACACCCTCCGTCCTCCCCATCTGTGCGCCGCCCATCCACACGATGACGCGGCCGGCTTCTGCGAGCTCCTGGAGCGCTTGGTGATGTCTTCCACCCAGGGAAGCCTTCAGGGGAGGTGGGGGATGTGTGTGTGTGTGTGTGTGTGTGTGTTAGAGAGAGCGAAAGTTACTCAAACATCATTTATATCAACAAACGATCAACCCATATAATGCTACAGATAATCCTATAGGCTCCTGCTATACTGCAAGAGCTGAAGTTACCACACATACATTAGTAATAAGAAGAATAAATAATCAATGAAACAAACAAAACAAACAAGTTTTCTCGTTTGAATTAATGTTCCATAAAGTAGAAGAAACAATAAAATAAAGAAAGATCCAATTTTAATAATGTTAAATGCTTTTTTTTTATTAAAGTCTGAGGTTTAGTCAAACGCAACAATTTATGATTTAATGTGCTGAACAGAAGCTAAGCTGAGGTACATCAATTAGGCAACATTTGTTTTATAATATGATGTCAAGAAGAGTCGTTCTTAGATGTTGATTTTCTTTAATTATCCATTTAAATCAGAGAAATATACCACTATATAAACCATCTGCCAAGGTAAGAAACGTGTTTTAGTTCTTAAAATGTTTGATTAGTGTCCTTCCTTCCTTCCTTCCTTCCTTCCTTCCTTCCTTCCTTCCTTCCTTCCTTCCTCCTTTTCTTTTGCTTTCTTTATTCTTAGTGTCCTTCCTTCCTTCCTCCTTTTCTTTTGCTTTCTTTATTCTATTAGTGTCCTTCCTTCCTTCCTTCCTTCCTTCCATCCTTCGTTCCTTCCTTCCTTCCTTCCTTCCTTCCTTCCTTCCTTCCTTCCTTCCTTCCTTCCTTCCTTTTGCTTTCTTTATTCTATTAGTGTCATTCCTTCCTTCCTCCTTTTCTTTTGCTTTCTTTATTCTATTAGTGTCCTTCCTTCCTTCCTTCCTTCCTTCCTTCCTCCTTTTCTTTTGCTTTCTTTATTCTATTAGTGTCCTTCCTTCCTTCCTTCCTTCCTTCCTTCCTTCCTTCCTTCCTTCCTTCCTTCCTTCCTTCCTTCCTTCCTCCTTTTCTTTTGCTTTCTTTATTCTATTAGTGTCCTTCCTTCCTTCCTTCCTTCCTTCCTTCCTTCCTTCCTTCCTTCCTTCCTTCCTTCCTCCTTTTCTTTTGCTTTCTTTATTCTATGATTACTTCCTCTGGGTTTTACAGGTCTTACATATTAAGTCAGCTATTCTGTAAAAATATATTTAACATTTAAAATGGTTAAAAATTGGCCAAAAAATCAACAGATATAAACTATAGAGTTGAGAAAATGAGGTTGGAGAAGTTTGGACATGAGCGGGATTTGCATAGATGTAAATTTGTTTAAGAGCAGTTTATATATTGTAGTGCTAGTTTAGTTTATCATTCACCAGTATTTCCCCATACTGTAGTTGTTTTTTTTCATCCAAATGGACGATGAATAGATGGTAGTAAACTGTAAGTCTCTCCAGATGTTATCATGTACCTGTCTCAATGGTATCTTTACTCACATACCCTCCCATCCCATGAGCCCTTCAGAGGCTGGCCTCTGTGCCGTGTGTTGATAAGAGCCTTGATGGTCTGGTTCCCTCATTTGGTCTGTGTGGAACCCATTATCTTTTTTTTTTTTTTTTTTTTCTTTTACAGTGAGCTGAAATATTATCTCACTTTGCCACTGAACACTTTTCCACTATAATTCTGTCTTGTTCTACTCATGCCAAGAGAACAGAGACAGACAATGTATGGCATCTTCCAGCTACAGTTTAGACATCTGGGTGTAGCAGTGAGTGTTTGAAATGACTAAAACATTATAAACAATGTAAATGCAAACAGATTGTGTGGTTCAGTGGTATAGCCCATTCCCATGTATAGTTCTCAATGCACATATGATGGGTTTGACTTATCATCTTGGCCTCTTTTCTTTGCATATCTTCTCATTTACCTTTTTCTGTCACGAATGCTGTGGAAACATGCTATAAGAACCACAAAATCATCCTAAAAACAAGAAAAAACATTGACAATGTGCTTTTCATTGGTAAAATTATTCAGGACACACTGTCACTTTACTACTTTTAAGTATAACATAATATGCAACTAACACATGTTACCATATATTCATTTTTGAACACCATGAAAACATTCTTTCACATGTGATTTTTAACTTACAGAGACCATTTTCATTCCAGTCTAGTGGATTTTACATAAGTGCGGGACAGTTATTAAAGCAATGATTTGCTATGCAGTAACCTCAGTTTAAGGAACGCATGGAATAAGCTCTGACTGCAGGAGAGCTGGACCTTCTCACTGAGCATTTCAGTGACCGTGACCAGTACGCCACACTATCTCCCTGTAATAATCAGTTTATTATTGAGTAAAAAAACAACAAAAAAACAAAACAAAAAAAAAAACAGTCACACTAAAGCAAAAGTGTTTCACTTCCCCCAAATTCTAACTATGCTACAATTTATGGCAAAATAGGATGTGATGTTTCATAAATCTTGTTTATTTCTGCAAGATTTTACGTCATAAAAGAAACATTCTAACAGCAGATTGAAATTAAATCTGGGCTGTTATTACCCAGTCTGGACATCTTCTTTCTAAATGATCTCAAATAAATGAATATTTGTTGCAAATTAGTGGTTAAAAGAAACACAGCTGAGCATTAGATGATGCAATAAACATTTGGTACATGAGGTCAAATATAATATTTTAAAATGCAAGCTAAAATAAGATTTTTGCTGTCATTGTATTATTAGCTACTCATAATAAATGGTACCTTTCACAAGCTACAATGGCATTTACTTTGGATGGTGTCCAGGTTGTCTTGAAAAAAATAAGAGTCTCTTGGGTCTGAAATGTTTTTGGCTGGCTTGAGGATGATCACACATAATCAGAAACAGATTGACTTCTGGGGTAGGCCAGCAGTCAGAGCTGTGGGGCAATGCTGCCTGCAAAAGAGGAGAGTAATGGGACACAATGTTTTCTTTGCCTACAGAAGCTCTTTGGCGTCGGCTGCGGCTTGGCCGATGAGCATGTGTGAGCTCAAAGATAAAAAAGCAGGATCACGTAGTTCAGGAGATGAATTATCCTAAAACCCAGTGGTAGGAAAAAAAAGGAGTTGGTGGGCACCAGCCAGTGGGATGGAGCTGCACAACTCACTGAACAACTTTAAGCTTATCATGTTAGATCCTTTAATGTCGTGCAAAGCAACAGTAGCTACACTGTGTCAACAGTTGCTGAGGCTCAGTAATGGAGAATGGGACCATTGAGTATTAAAAAAGAATATTTAAAATACATGGCAGTCTAATGGTTATTAACCCCTTGCCACCTGAAAATATATATGTGTATATGTATATAAATTAAATTCAGTTTATTTGCGCCAATTTACAACATGTCATCTCAAGACACGTTACAGAGACAATTCAACCAGATCATACAGTCAAACTGATGGAAAGTTTTTATCTAAGGAAAACTAGCTGATTGCATTGACTCATTGACTCAAAGGCAAAACCTCACACCAAGCATGCTTGTAGTGAGAGTGGAGAGGAAAAACTCCCTTTTAACAGGAAGAAACCTCCAGCAGAACTAGCCTCAGTGTGATCGGCTATCTGCTGAGGCCGACTGGGGTTCAAGGAGACAGAAGCAGAGATGCAAAAGGCAACTGTCAACCAGCTCCACAAGCGACCCCATTCAAGAAACACAGCCAGGCAGACGCGCTCCGAGTCAGCTCCCATGTCAGAGGATAAAAGAGAGGACATATAGTTAGTCACTGTCACAGAAATAGGAGTACACTGTAAAACAAGCCAAGTTCCAAAATCCACAGTCAAAGGGGTTGATGGCAGGAGCACAGACGACACCTCTCTCCAGGATGGTGTCACAGCCACACAGGAACAGATCAGATGAAACTACTATGAGAAAAAAGCAGAGAGAGCATAAAGTTATATAGTGAACTAACAAATTCTGTGGGGGAATAGAGATAGAATGAGGCAGAATGAGAAAAAAAGTTTCCCTATGTCCTCCAGCAGTCTATGCCTATAGCAGCATAACTATAGAGATACAGTAGCTCAGGATAACCTGAGCCATTCTAACTATAAGCTTTATCAAAGAGGAATGTTTTAAGCCTTACTTTAACAGTAGACAGGGTGTCTGCCTCACAGACTAAAACTGGTAGTTGCCTCCACAGATCAGAAGCCTGATAACTAAAAGCCCTGCTTTTAGAAATTCTAGGAACCACTAGTAAACCTGCAGATTGAGAGCGAGGTACTCAAAACATATATATATATATATATATATATATATATATATATATATATATATATATATATATATATATATATATATATATGTATATATATATATATATATATATTTGTAAACTTTTCAATGTATTTGAAAAATGTATAATAGGTATATTACAAATTTGTGTCATCTTTTATAACCGTCAATGACAACATACACTGTTAGGAACCAGTTGTAATGGAAACGAGAGCTTGCAAAATGTTCGTAGGTCGACACTTAATGTGTGTAAAACTGTCATTGAAAGAATTCACATGCTATCTTGACTGTGTACATAATAGAAAGGGTTTGTTTCATATTTGCAACAATTGGCATCAAGCACTTAAAAAGTTAACAAAAAATTGATCTTAGTTATGTCTTAATTTTAGGGATTATGTTATGAAATAGGTGAGATGCCTACTAGACTTTGCAATTATTTGCATAAGGATTTAGACACATTTTCTATGTATCCAACTTTTCTCGTTAAAACCACATACAGCAGTTCAAACAGTCTGTATGCAATCAATGAAAACAAGGTAAAACTTGTTTGTTGCTCCATTTTTCTTTCCTTAAACCCTCAACATTTTATTTTATTTTTTGTCCCTGATGAAGAAAGTCGCCACAAAAGTATGATACCACCACCGTTAAGTTTCACTGTTAAATGTTTCTACCACACGCAGCATTGATCATGCATATAAAAGATTTAAATCTCAACTGATCATAGGACAGTCCCCCACAGGTTTCTTGTGTCAAATAGCATACAAGTTCTTTGGTCAGCAGATCCTGTTTTTTTATTATTTTGGTACAGTATTGTTCAAAAACAGGGTTGATGGAAATGTTTGGATTCTTTGGTGTCTGTTTCACAGCACTCATATTATAATCTTTCCTCAGAGGTTTCATTATTTTATTACCACTTAAATCCTAAGGAAATATCTAAACATTCTGTTCTAACTAAGAATTTGCCATTTTTATATATATTTTAATATTTAATTATGATTTATGATATTTTAATATCTGGCATCTCTACATCGCACAAGCTGCTCACCCTCAACATGTCTGCTGAAATCATTAGCTGTGTCCTTGTCCGAGATATAAGAGCACCTCGCTGCTTGCTTGTGTATTGCCAAAAAAAATATTTCCGCCAGTTATGTAATTGGTTTTAATGGTTTTATTTAAAAGATATTAAGAGCCAAAATCTAGATCAGGACAGTCAAAAAAATGTTTTTGACACTGTAGATTTGTTTCTTGTTGTTTTCCTCATTTAGTAGATTTCTACAGTGTGGTGCATCTTTCCTCAATCTAAATCTTTTTAAGCAGTGCTGATGATATAATAAATTACTAGAGTGAGTTTTTGCAGAATAAGTGCTACACTTAATGCCAGCAAATGTAATATTTACTGCCAGTGGTTTGGCACAAGAGTCAGTTTTCGTCCTGGCATGGTCAGAGCACATTTCTTAGAACTCTCTACTTGAAAGATTTACGCATAAAAGTCAGACGGAAAGTTGACAGGTTTAAATAATCCGATTTGCCAAGAGTTTAGCTTCAGCTCATCATATTTGTTTGTCTAGACATCAGGAATGCTACCGTTAACTGGTAAAAAAACAGAGGCGGATATTGACGTGGAGTGGACACTAACAAGGCGTTGTAGTCTCAGAAGTTTGTTGCAAGCCAGGAGTTGCTTTGGATTTTTTTTTTACTCCAGGAATTCAAACCAATGCATGCTCCTTCTTTTAAGGCTGTGTGGTTAATCACCTCCTCTTACAACATATAATTCCTGTTTGACATATCCGGGGAAACGTGTGTACTGACATTTAGAGTTCCTTATACTATAATTATCCCTTTTCAGAGATATTTCTATAAACCAAGACTTAAATCAGAGCTGCAAACATTCATCAAGTTGAGTTGGGCTGATTAGTCAGCTGTTTTTAATGATGCAGAAAAAATGGCAAAGATTTCCTTCCATCATAGCATTTATATAACTTTTCAGCATATATGTAAAAAAGAAGAAGTTCAGATGTGAATGGGTCCCTCCATCCTGAGGCAAGTGCACAACGTGTAGCTCTTCCCAACTTCTTCTTTTTTCCTTCCAGTCAGAACATTCAGGCACATGTTAGGGTGTACTTCTAGGCTCACAATGGAGAACTGCTTGCAGCTATCTTAGGCATGTCTGGACAGCACTGTATGATTAGCAGCAGGCTTTTTTCAGAGATTCCTCTTCTCAACAGGAAGTCCTGTACATGTCTGGCTTGTAAAACCAGAGAAGAAGGGCTGTCATTGTCACACGGCCATTGACTAATTTTGTGTTGTTTGAAAAATTGGGAAGAAGTGGGAAGGAAGGGTTATAATTTGAAAATGTAAACTTGTAGCAAATGTTGCAAGAATTTTTTGATATGTGCATAAGAGTATTGTGCACATTGTTCATCCATTCTTCTGTGTAAAACACCTACTCAGGCAGATTGGATAAAGGTTGTTTGTTAAAAGCTACTTTTAATATTTGTGACAGATTAATTTAATTTAATTTATGTTTGGACTACAACTGAAAAATGTATCAGATTAAGCATGAATAATCGATTATTGAAATAATCCTCAACTAAAAGAGTGACCCACCTGGAGCAGTAATTATGTCTAGATAAAAAAAAAGAAAAAAAAAGAAAGAGAAAATATATAGATATATATATATTAGTCCCCAGTTTTGTCTGTGAATATGATCCAGGACCCTGCAATGTGCAATAGTTTTAGTTTTAACTGACTGAAGTTCTGCAAAAAAATCCACTTTAAGGCACCTTTACTATCCGATTATCAATTGGTTATTAAAAATAAAATATTCAACTGATTAATTCATTGGCAAAGCAATTGTTAGTTGCAGCCAACTTTGAACAGAACAATTCACATTATTATTATCAAAATCAAAAAGATATCCTAATAAGATATGTTTATATTTCCGGTTGTAATGTGATATAATGCAAAAAAAAAGTTTAAAGCATGTTTACACATTTGTTAGGAAAGATAATAAAAAAAAGAGAAAGAAACTGAGCAGAGATTGATTTTTTACCATTAATGACAAAAGCAACTGTAACTGCAGGGAAAAATATATATAAATAAACCCTAACCCTAACCCTTATAGCTCTCTTCTGGTTGTTATTTGCTTGATTAAGCACATTTTAAGAGTTGAGAAATCCAGTGTTTTTCTTACTAATGATTCCTTACTGAGCTCCACCAGCTTTTGCTGACTGTGTAAGTTGTGATAAGAGCTCCACCACGGCTTCTGTATCTTACTCACATGTGTAGCTAATTCAAAACGTGCCTTAATAAAGGTTTCTGTTGGTCAAAACCGCAGGACTTATGAGACAATACTTCTACCCAGCTTTTAACACAGATTATTACACAGGCAAGAGACCTGATGAGGACCATATTGTCAGTTTGAGACCAAACAGTATGAAGTCATCCCTATTTTCTGTCTATCAACGTTTTATCCACTGAGTTTGGCTGTGATGCCTGTAATGATTGTAGACTTATGAGGTTGGATGGTTTCACTTTTCTGGCCCTTGAATGTCACACCCAGGCTTTTTTCAGTGATTTAAACCCAAGCTCATATCCCATGGCCATATTTACTGTCGGATTTCTCCAGCCTGGCTGTTCTACTTTAAGGACCCGTTTACAGGGCCCGGCACAGACAGGGCCTCGGTTACGCGATGGGTCACTCCAACATCTGTACTCGGTCTAAATGCAGTCATCGTGTCCACTTAAAACCAAGAGATGACTTGTCACAAGCAGTCACTGTTTCCACTGTTATTGTATTTAACTACAGTATGACAGAACTGGAGATTTACAAGGAACATCAGTACTCCTAACTGAACACACATGCAAAATTTACAAAGAGGACCACTGCTTTGTGAGTCTGGATCCTACATAAATAGAAATGCATTGGTAGGCCCACTTTTGCCCTTCTTTATTATTTTAGTCTGCTGGCTATTAGGTCTTTTAGATGATTGATATTTTCATTTTCAAAGAAGAAGAATGATATCACTGTCCCATTTGATTGGGCTTTCTAAAGCCTCAAGTTCTGTAACTGCTCTCTTTAGTAAAAAGAGAAAAAAAAAAGACAAAAAATTGGGTTTAAACGGAGCTTGAGAATATTACTGAGTGATGCATGAAAGTTCTGCATCAGTGAATATTCTAAAAATAATTTCCCAACTCCCTGTTTCATGTTTTCGTCCCTTGGTTTGTGGTTGTTTGGAGAAGCCTTTCTTCTATATTGGGAACTGAGACCACATCAATACAATTAACGTTTCCAGTTACAAGACTCTACTGTAGGTGTCAGGTTGGGAACTTTTGGATGCAACTCCAGAATGAAGACAGTCTGGAAGCAGCGTAGTGACAAAAAAGGTTTAATAAATGAAACATGAAAACTTAGAATAAAACATAACAGGCGTGGACTGCCTTTGCATAGCCTGAAAAAACAACATTCACCATTGAATGAAATAAATAAGTATTAAATAATTTGGGCAGTTGAAACAATCCTAACTGATATGTGTGAAAGAGGCAGGGTGGATTTGGATAAGTGCAAAACAGTAGAGGAGGAAACTGAAAAACATCAAAGAATTACTCCAAATATTATTAAACACATAAACGAATAGAAAACACCACCTATAGAATAAACCTTGATAAAATAACAAGAAAAAAATGCAAGAAAAAAGCTCAATGTTCATCAGTGAGAAAGCAGAGCATCTGTAAACATTTTAATAACTTTAACTGGACCATTCTAACCAACAGGTATGCAGTGGTATTACCAGTCTCTAAAAGTCCTTCTTACAGGTTTAGCCTGTAGTTAGGTTCAGCATGATGGTGCCACTTTTCAGTTCCACAGTAAGGAGAGTGTGATGCATGCTATTGTTTTTCCCCCTGCAGCATTTGCAGCAAATTCCTAAAACTAATAACAAAGGAGGCTTAATGCAAATGCAGCACTGATTTATCAGATTTCCATTTGTAACACATGTTGGTTTACTTCCACTTAACAATTGTGCAGCACTTTAGGCTGGACTATATGGAATCTTACCCAAACAAAGGTTATGGTTTGAATGTTTTGTTCAAAGCATGTTAAACAATCTAGTCTTTATTATTTTCTTAAACTAACTTAGCTTGTTTTTATAAAGAAAAAAAAACTCTAAGATAAAAAAAGACACAACATTAAGTGTAACTTTTCAGTTTTTGTTAAACCAAAATGGGGATGTTTCTGATGAGCTACGCATACCCTGGAAACCCATATTGGGAATAAGAAAACTCTAGACTTTGAAGGCGATGTTCTCTCTGTTTTATAATGAGTACATGTGCTGAACTCATAATCTTTTTTCCCCTCTGCATTGTCCACAATCTCCTGGTATTTCCTAGCTGATATCTTCTTTGTAAGAACAACTTTGAGTGAGTTCTTTGTACCCTTCTTCACAACATCTACTGAGATCTGTATAACCTTACTTTTGGAAATTTGTATATTTCTGGAATTTACATGGAAATATATGGGAATGTTTTCTCTGGTAATCTGATACTCTCCTACCACTGACAACTGAATGAACCATTAGTAATGGCCTGATGCCTATGTGAGGTTTGCTGCTTTTTACATTTAAGAACTGCAATCATTTCAGAACCAAGTATTGATTCACAGAGTTTGAGAGGAAGTGTAAATCATTATTGGGTACTTCAACTGAAACAATCTTTATAGGTATAAATTTAAGGGCAGTGCAGTGGTTTGTAATGTTTGTATTAGTGATAGTAGGATGTAGTTTCTTTTTATTAAAAACCTAAACCTTTCCTTTTTATTTGAAATCTGTAAAAAATGTAAAAATCCTAATGTTATCTATATGATGCCATTGTTTTCTATTTATAAAGTTCAAACTTAAAAAAAACAAGAATGCTTACATTTCTCCAATGATTCTAAGACAATAAAGCACCAGGGGGTTAGAGTTGCTGTCTATCAGTATTGTCTAAGCTTTGACCCAAGTATAAGCGGAATTTGAGGTATATTTATTGAATTTTCAGGTC